>JAKTSD010000002.1:0-600000 GCA_030580055.1 Starmera stellimalicola | reverse complement strand
CTGTTGTTATTTTCTTTGACAATATGTAAAATTTCATTTTTTGCCGTATTTTGTTCAGCTGAATTATTCCACAATTGTGCCCAATCTTTATCCGTTGTTGCACCTGCACCTGCACCAACAACCTTCAATATATATTCAGCAGGGTTTTCGTTTTCTTCTAATGATTCAGCGCCATTTGAAACAAAATAGTCGATCATTTTGCTGTTATTATCACCAAAATAAACAACCTCACCTCCTTTCTTCAACAGTAACAATTTTTGAAAATATTTGAAGATTGCAGTTGATGGTTGATGAATGGTACATAAGATAGCTTGCCCTGATTCTGATAATTCTTTTAAAATTTTGACAATTGCCAAAGCTGAATCATTTTCTAAACCTGAGGTTGGTTCGTCTAAAAACAGTATAACTGGTTTTGTAACCAATTCGACACCAATCGATAACATTTTTTGATCTTTTGGTGACAAATCTTTAACTTTCTTTTCAGCTGGTAATCGTAATTTTTTCAAAACTTGCTCAACATAATTAATATCACCATCACTTCTTAGCCTTGAACTAAAAACCAAGGATTCTTTAACTGTCAGTTCTTTAACATGAACATCCTGCTGCTGCACATAACCAGTATTTCTTTTAAAGGCTTCATGATTGATTGGTTTTCCATTAACTAGAACTTCACCTTCAATAACACCACCGTCCACCCTTCTACTTAAAGCGTTTAGCAGTGTAGTTTTACCGGCTCCAGACTCACCCATTAATGCAGTCAAGTATCCGGATGAGACATAACCACTGACTTTATTCAACAATTTCAAATTGTTAACAGTGTATTCAACATTTTCCCAAGATAATGATATCTCATTATCAAATTTTAAATCATTTTTTTCTTGTAAAGTTTCAGGATCAATTTCTAGTTCAGGCTCATGTTCTTGTTTAATTGAGATTGGTTTCTTATAGACATACTTAACAGTAATAAATTCTGATGCCAGCAAATTAACAATAAAGAAAAAAATAAAAAATCCAATCATAATACCAAAGTTTCTCCAAGTATGTGAATAAGAATAAGTAAATGCGTCCTTCAAATAACTCTTTCCTTCAACATAGTTGTTCCCCAGTGTAGCACCTTGCCATCCACAAACTTTGAAATCCATTGGAACATTGTCATATGAGGGTCCTGAAGGAATAATTGAATCAGTACAGTTCAGGTTGATGTTGAATAACTCATTTGACAACATTGCTTCAAAGCCATATCTGATTGGATTGATGTATGAAATCCACTTAAACCATGGATGCATTTGCTTTAGGTAAATCACATAAGACGCATACATGGCAATGGATAATAATAATAAACCACCCAATGCATTAGCAATTGGAATTGTTGGACTTAAAAACCCTAATCCTTGAAACAGTAAAGACATGTTCTCAGTGGAAATGAATAGAAATAATAAAAATATGAAGAATCTGGCACCGTTTCTTTGAAGACCACTAAGGAAGTAAAGAGGAATTGTGAACATTATATTGATACCAGCTTTGAATATCATATCAATTATAATTTTCGCAAAAGTGTCTGCTGCAGGATGGTAAAAAAACAGTCTTCTCTGTTTGTTAACTATGGGTCTCTGGACAAAACAAGTTGGCATTTCTGCCAAACTGATGAAAACAAAGAATAATAATGAAAAAAACATAATTGAGCCCCTAGAAAAAGACCCCACAGTACTTCTTGGAGTGCCATAAAACAAGGACCCAATAACCAGCGATTGAATTAATGTCGATGAAGTTTGGGCAATGTAATAAGTGGAGTCACCTTTCAGTCTTTGGACTGATCTTCTAAAACAATATTGGAATTGTTTCAAAATTGAAATTTGAAACTTGTTTTTTGGTGGATTATACTGAGCAGCTAAGTTTGCATTCGAATCAAGCTGGGATATCAAGTTCTTGTAGTATGATGATTTGAACCATTTTGATTCTAATTCATTTATATTCAGAGTGGTGTCACCTAAGATATTATTAATAAACTCGATATCAGTTGTTCCACTTGGTTTATTAAAACCACAATCTGATAAGAACTGAAGTAGTTCAGCTATTGTACCATAAAAGATTTGCTTATTTTGAATAAACAGTAGTATCTTATCAAATTTAACAATCATTTTCTCTGAGATTTGGTTAATACCAACAAAATGGGTTCTTTTCAACTCTTTTAGCAAATATAAAGAATTGATGAATTCTAGCGCAGTTGAAGAGTCCAAACCTTTGGTTGAGTTGTCCCACAAGTAGACCAAACCGTTTGCAATAAGAGACTCGATGATTGAAATTCTTTTTCTCTCACCCCCAGAAACACCACGGACATAGTCATTTCCAACAATTGTTTTAGGTAGGTGAGATAAGCCAAATATTGATAGCAAGTTAGACTTGATCTCCTGCTTGCAGTCGTCATCAATTGGAAATTTGCAATCAATAGCAAACTGCAAGGTTTGATCCACGTTTAAATGGGGGAAATGAACATCAACTTCATCGTTGTAAATGAGAATCGAGGGGTCCAGCAGTTGATTGACAAACTTGTTGTCACTTTGGTATTCACCCTTTATGGCTTTAAGGAAAGTCGAAGTGGTTGTTGCATCGTCAGCAAAGACTAGAACAAGTTCACCTTGGTTTGCAATGGCGTTAATTGGTGACAGTTCAATTGGCCCATTGTTCACAACAAAATCTCTAAACCCAATTTTCACAGCTAGATCCACCTCTGGATGCTGCGCTTCAAAATATGGAGCTATGGCCCTCAGTTTCGCGGCAGCATCTGTTTGTGTGACTTTCTCAGCGAGCTCGTTGTCACCAAATTCATCTTCCAAGCTGCTCAAATCTCTGGTTTTGATGCCCACCTCGATCTGTTGGTGTTTCTCCTGCATCTTGCCTGTCACGTCTGCACAGCTAATGACTTTGTAGGCTGCTTGACCCCAGTTACTTCAAAATGCAGCAAAAAAACTTGTTTTTAAATACCTTATCGATCCTAAGTGGTACCCAAAAGTGAACTAAAGGACCAAAGCGGACATTTTGCTGATCTTTCTCACTAGCGAAAAATTAGCCATGAACCCTCTGACCGGCTGCAAAGATGCGCAAGCAGCGCCGGGGCTTGCACCAGCAGGCCCAGGCAGTCTGGCTGCTTCCTGGTTATGCTGGTAGGGTGCCCATAGCTCAGTTGGCCGTCTCAACTGACTGATTCTCAGCAAAAGCTGCAGAAAACAACACCAAGATGCCTGAAACAGCCCGCAAAGGAACCCACTGGCCACACTTGTGGTCCGGGGGCTGCCAGGGCACGACCTGAAGCTGCGCAAGGTGCCTGGACCCACTGGCACTCACTCGCACCCACTTAGCAGTCGATGGGTTGATCTGGGTTGAAAATACTCCCCAGACAGCTGCTATAGCACGCCTACTGGCCTGTGGAGCCTCCAGCAGCACCAGCAGGGCCACACCGCGCTTCCCAGCAGCACAATTCGCCTCTAAAGTCAACAAAACAAGCGCCAAATCCTGAAATTCGCTCTTTTTCAGCCTATTTGCGCAAATTTTGCTCCACTAAGAGCTTTGCAATACCACCATTTCACCTGTTCACACCAACCAGGCACATACCGCGTCTCAAAGCACCAGAAACGAGTGCCACAACCTAGCCGCTTTACGCTCAGTAAACAATAACTAAAAACCAAAAACGAAAAATGAAATTTAAATTCCATAATAAACCAAACCAAAGCGGAATAACGCAGTGAGACCAATTTAAGATGTCATTTCTATCGTCGAAAAGAACGCAGAAACGTGTTGAGAACGAGCTGAAGGACTTGCTGAACGACAGCAACAACAAGAACAGATGTGCCGAGTGCTCTGCGGACTTTCCAAGTGAGTTGATCCATTTTACGTTGCTTATTAGGAGTTGCACTAACCGGTTCACCACCAGCATGGGCGAGTGTCAATGTATGTTACCATTGCTAGCACAGTGATGCGCGAGGAATTAGGGACTAACAAAGTAACCAGCTAGGGGTGTTTTTGTGCGGGAGATGTGCCTCGCTACACAGAAAACTGGGTCCTGAGGTGTCGGTTGTCAAGAGCTTGACGCTGGACAAGTGGAACGACGACGACCTGGAGGTGAGTGGTTTTGATGTTTGGTGATATGGGCGAGAGCTAACGTGATACAGTACCTGAGCACAATTGGAAATAAAAAGTCCAAGCAGTTTTGGAACCCAAAGAGGGAGCCATTTCCGTACGACGATGACGACAAGGATGAGATATACCAGTTTCTGAGAAACAAGTACATCAAGGGAAAGTACCGCTACGATGAAATTGACCCAGCAGACTATAATCTAGGCGGTAAGTATAGATCCAGGTCGAAATCGAGCTCCAGACCAAGATCGAGATCGAATGCGGAGCGGGAAAACAGCAGAAGAATCCCACTTTTGACGAACGTGGACGTTCCAGAGATTGAACGGTTTAAGTACCGCAAGCTGGAAAGACAGCTACAGAATTTGGGCTACACCAATACTGAGAACAATTTTGAGAGTTTAAAATTAGCAAATGGGGATATTAATTTTGCAATTGATATCTTGATCAACCACCAGGAGGAGAAGGACAAACCTGCGCTACCAGCCAGACCGGGAACTGCGAGCTCCACTGCTAACTTGAGCTCTAATCCTACTGGTGCCAACTTTTGGAACACGTCGAACCCGCAGCCTAGTGTGTTTGACGGAACAAGTGCTCCAACCACTGCTAACACCACTGCTGCGAGTGCTGCTGTGACAGGCGGCGGGCTCATTGCACCACCACAGCAGTTCCTGGACCCGGCAACTGGAATCATCTACGTTGACCCGGTGCAGCAGCAGAAATACCTGGAGCAACAGCAGCTTTTGCAGCAACAACAGGCCCAGCAGCAATTCCAACAGCAGCCGGTGCAGCAGCAATTCCAACAGCAGCCGGTGCAGCAGCAGCAGACAAGCGGCATCTTTTATCAGCAACCAGCACAGGCCCCTCAGCAAACGGCGATATTCCAGCAGAAGACTGGCGTAGACAAAAACCAGCTGCTGTCGCTATACTCGCAGCCTCAGCAGCAGGCCCAGTTTAACCCATACCAGCAGCAGTACCAGCAGCCACCTCCCCAGTACCAGCCGGGCTACAATCCTTTTTAAACACTATACGTTATATGTACATTACTGAACGTTGTAGCTTCAACCATTTGCTTGTTGAGACTGCCTGATTAGACAGTGACTGGCTAACATGGTGTGATCCAGTAGCGACAACTCTAGGGATGAATGTTGAAGTCATCTAGGTGAGTTTTATATTGTCGAGTTGGTCAACTAGGCGGCCTTTAGAGACTATGTAGGAGGTTAGGTGGCTGTGTTTTGCACAGTATAGGCGTGGTTCATCAGGTGAAAGTTGATAATCTTTGTTAGAGTGTATAAAGTAAGCTGAGGATGCTAGAGAGTACTTGGGCCCTGTGGGGGTTAGAGAGAAGTTCTCAACGTTGAGTTACTGATTGAACGACTAGCCTGATGCTTAAAGCTTTGAAGGTGAGTGGGTTGAGATACTTGAAGGCATGTGGTGGGTTGAGATACGGTGGGTAGGTGACAAAATCAAGCACAGAGTATGACCTTTGTATAGACTTACACATGTAAGTTATTCAGTAGTTAGGGTGGTTTTAGGGTAGGTGTTAGGTGTTAGGTGTTAGGGCAGGTGTGTATATACTGGGTTAGTGGACTATGTTATGACAAGTAGGATGTTCTGGGCACTTGAGGGTGTTAGGGACGTAGAGGTGCTCTGGGTATTAGTTAGGGTGGTGAGGCACCACTTGTTCGCTATGTAGGTTCTTGCGGTCTGAGAATGAGCTACAGGGCTCATTGTACATCATCTGAGCTTGCAGCTAAGCCTGGTTATTCTGGCAAACGTATTGCCTGGTTATATTGCCTGGTTATATTGCCTGGTTATATTGCCTGGTTATATTGCCTGGTTATATTGCCTGGTTATATTGCCTGGTTATATTGCCTGGTTATATTGCCTGGTTATATTGCCTGGTTATATTGCCTGGTTATATTGCCTGGTTATATTGCCTGGTTATATTGCCTGGTAAATGGCTGTCGCTACGCGCATTATTGGTATGTACATTGTTGCTACCTATACTTCTCGTAAAAGCGCTCCTCTGCGAACCGCTTTTCGACCAGCTGGAGCACCTGCGGGCTGTAGACCGCGTCGAGGTGCTCGCCGCCCTTCAGGACACGCTCCTCGTGCACCTTCTGCTCCTCCTTGGTCATGATAACCACGTTGGTGAGGGAGACAGGCTTCTTGGGGTCCCATCTGGACAGAGTGAGTCTGGTGGAGAAGCCAGAGATCGGGGACTTGCCCCTGAACACCTCGTCCAGGATGTAGGGCACGTCCTTGAGCGCAATAGGCACGCGCTGGTCGGGCTCGCCGATGCGGGACTGCTGGCCTGCGAGGCTCTGGAAGATGCCGTCGTAGACTTTGATTCTGTTCTTGCCCTCGATGGGCTCGATAGGGTAGCCCGCGACGGTGACGAGGATGTAGGTGGCGATGGTGAGGCCGAACATGGCGGGCATGGGGCCCAGGACGGGCAGGATGCGCACGCGGAAGTCCTTGAGGGCGCTGAGCTCGTCCACTTTGCCCTTTGCGAACTCGTCCTCCGGCAGAGGCAGCAGCTGGGCCTTGTTCGGGTCGGGCTTCTCAGCGGAGAACACCACGGGGATGTCGCGCTGAATGCCCTTCTTCTTGAGCCTGCGGCGCACCGCACGGGCCAGCGAGTCCTCCTCGGTGTTGGAGATGTCGCCTATGTTGATTCTGGTGGGGTCGCTCTTGATGGCTGCGCCCATGGAGCTGACAATGTTGAGCCCGTGGTCGTGCGCGAACGCCAGCAGGTCCACCTTGGTGTCGATGTTGTCGATGCAGTCCACGACGAAGGTGGGCTCGCCCGCCAGCAGCAGCTCCTCGGCCAGGGGCAGGTGCCACAGCTTGTTGACGGTCTCGATCTCGACCCACGGCGCGATCCGCGCCAGGTGCTTCTTCAGGCAGTCCACCTTGGACGTGCCCACGTCCTCCAGGGTCGCCACGGCGTGCCTGTTGAGCGAGCTGAGCGACACCTGGTCGAAGTCGATGATGCGCAGCCTGGACACGCCGGACCGCACCAGCATCGTGCACGTCCACGAGCCCACGCCGCCGGCCCCGACCACCACCACGAACTGCTCCCGCACCCGCTGCATGCCCTGCTCGCCCAGGAACGCGTAGTTGCGCGCCAGCTGCTCTCTGATGAGCTCCTCGTCGTGCGCCCTGGCCCTGCGGCCTGTCTGCGGGCCTGTCTGGGGGCCCGCTGCGCCCGCTTCCGCCCCACGCTTCCCGCACAGGTAGTGCAGCAGCTCCACCGCGCCCGCAGTCACCGCCGCAGCAGCCACCACCGCCCACAGCACGTCTCTTCTCAGCATTTCAATATTCGCTTGGTGAGGTGAAATTTTTCACTAAATTTTTCACCTCAGCTTAGGCAGACCAGCAGAGGATGTTTGCACGGGCTGGGAGAGAGATTGGGCGCGCGCTTGGGAGAGAGATTGGGCTTGAGCAGGTGGCACGCAGGCTGAGCAGCAGCAGGCCCCGGTGGGGCGACGAGGCGGCGCGCAGGGCGCTGGCGGAGCGGGTCAACGCGATCCCGCCAGAGCGGTTCAGGAACTTCAGCATCGTGGCGCACGTGGACCACGGCAAGTCGACGCTGAGCGACCGGCTGCTGGAGCTGACCAAGGTGGTGCAGCCCGGGCAGAAGCAGGTGCTGGACAAGCTGGACGTGGAGCGCGAAAGAGGCATCACCGTCAAGGCGCAGACGTGCTCGATGGTGTACAACCACCGGGGCCAGGACTACCTGCTGCACCTGGTGGACACGCCGGGCCACGTGGACTTCCGCGCAGAGGTGTCGCGCTCGTACGCGTCGTGTGGCGGCGCGCTGCTGCTCGTGGACGCCTCCCAGGGCGTCCAGGCCCAGACCGTCGCCAACTTCTACCTGGCGTACAGCATGAACCTCAGGCTGCTCCCCGTCGTCAACAAGATCGACCTCGCCAACGCGGACGTGCCGCGCGCGCTCGACCAGATCCACAACACGTTCGAGCTGCCCCTCCGCGACGTGATCCAGGTGTCTGCGAAAACAGGCCTCAACGTGGACCAGATCCTGCCTGCGATCATCGACAAGATCCCGCCGCCCCAGGTGGACCCGCACCACCCGTTGCGCGCGCTGCTCGTCGACTCCTGGTACGACACGTACCTGGGCGTCGTGCTCCTGGTGTTTGTGCACGACGGCTGCCTGAAAAAAGGCCACCGCATCTTCTCGCCGCACACCCACCGCAAGTACGACGTCAAGGAGGTGGGCATGATGTACCCGGACCGCTTCCCGACTGACGTGCTGCGCGCAGGCCAGGTGGGCTACGTCGTCCCCGGCATGAAGAACTCCAGCGAGGCCATGATTGGCGACACCTTCATGAACGTCGCCTCCCCCTGCGACCCGCTCCCGGGCTTCGAGGAGCCCAAGCCCATGGTGTTTGTCGGCGCCTTCCCCGCCGACTTCACCGAGTTCAAGGACCTCGACGACAAGATGAGCCACCTCGTGCTGAACGACCGTTCCGTCACCCTGGAAAGAGAAACCTCCAACGCCCTGGGCCAGGGCTGGAGGCTCGGCTTCCTGGGCTCCCTGCACGCCAGCGTCTTCAAGGAGAGGCTCGAGAAGGAGCACGGCGCCTCCCTCATCCTCACAAACCCAACGGTCCCCTACAAAATCCGCTACAGGGACGGCCGCGAGCACGTGATCACCAACCCGAGCGACTTCCCAGAGGCCGCCGACCGCCACAAGTTCGAGTGCATGCTCGAGCCCTACGTCGAGGCGCTCATGACACTGCCCCAGGAGTACCTGGGCCCCGTGATCAAGCTGTGCGAGGCCAACAGAGGCATCCAGAAGGAGATTTCCTACCTCACCACGGGCCAGGCCATGCTCAAGTACGAGCTGCCCCTGGGCAGGCTTGTCGACGACTTCTTTGGCAAGCTCAAGTCCCTCACCCACGGGTACGCGTCCCTGGACTACGAGGACGCCGGGTACCGGCCCTCAGACGTTGTCCGCCTGGAACTACTGGTGAACGGCACTGGTGTCGACGCGCTCTCCCAGGTGATGCACCGCTCCGAGGCACAGGCCACGGGCAGGCAGTGGGTCCAGAAGTTTAAGGAACACGTCAAGAACCAGCTGTTTGAGGTTGTCCTGCAGGCTCGAGCTAACGGCAAGATTTTGGCCCGCGAGACCATCAAGGCCAGACGCAAGGATGTGCTTGCCCGGCTGCACGCCGCGGATATAACGAGACGTAAGAAGCTGCTGGAGAAGCAGAAGGAGGGTAAGAAGAAGATGAAGTCGATTGGCAATGTTAGCATTGATCAGGAGGCGTACCAGGCGTTTCTCAAGAGATAGCGAGCTTTACTCAGCGAGCGATACTCAGCGAGCGAGGCGAGCGATACTCAGCGAGCGAGGCGAGCGATACTCAGCGAGCGAGGCGAGCTTGGCTTAGGTATTGCCTGGGGAGCAAGTGAGCATTGCAGTGCATTGCCTAGCTACCTTCACTAATGGGCCTCATATGGTGAGCTCTTCACCTGGTGATCATGTCATTACCTACCAGATTGACCTACAGCACTGCCTAGTGAGTTATTAAGTGAGCACAGCTAGCATTGCTTAACGAGTTTACCAGGTTTTCCCATCCAGCAGAGCAGCATTGACTAGTGGGTATTGCCTAGTGGGCTTTACCTAGTGAGCGAAGCAAGCTTTGCCTAGTAATCATTGATTAGGCATTTTCTACCGAGTATTGCTAGGCTTTGCTTACTGAGCTTTACCTGGGACAAGCAAGCCCTGCGAGGAATACAAGCATTGGCTTCCCTGTTTTTACCTAGCGAGCTTTACCTAACTAGCCTGCTTAGTCCACCTGGTAAACAAAGCGAGCAGCTGGTACAGAAAGAAGGGTGCAAGCGAGCAACGGCTGGCAGCTGGAGCCTGGAACTGGCAGCTGAACCCCGGAGCAGCCAGACCAAATTCAGAGAAACCCGCCTGGAAGCGATCCAAATCTGGAGCTGGAAACAGCACAGCCTGAAAGGCCTGAAGCACAGCATGAAGAGCCTGAAGCACAGCCTGAAGAGCCTGAAGAGCCTGAAGCACAGCCTGAAGAGCCTCAAGAGCCTGAAGCACAGCCCAGCGGGTTTAGTAGGCAGCAAGGCGGGTTTTAACCTGCAGCTCAGGCCAACCAGCAGAGCAAGCCAGTCCACCTAGTTGAGGCGCAGCCACCCAGCCAGAAGTGTTAGCCCAGGAAGCCAGACAGTGTTAGTCCACCCAGGCAGCCACTCTTTGCTCGAAACAGCCCAACCAACCGAGTCTCTTAAGTAAGTCCCAGACCCGCACTGTATATAAATTACCTAATAAATATAAAAAACTCTGACTCTTCCACCATCGAGCAACATGACGAGTCTACAGAGAGAAGAGCCACGCTACTTTGGCGCGGGCCCAGCACTGCTACCAACCAGTGTGCTGCAACAGGCAGCTCAGGACCTGATCAACTACGAGCAAAGCGGGCTGGGAATCGGCGAGATTTCGCACCGTTCGTCGCCAGCTGGCAAGGTCATCCAGGACACCAAGCAGTACTTCAAGGAGCTGCTGGCCATCCCAGACACCCACGAGGTGTTCTTCATGCAGGGAGGGGGCACCACCGGGTTCTCCTCCATTGCCACAAACTTGCTGGCCAGCTTTATTAAGAAAACCGGCCATACAGGTAAAGGTGCGTATGCCATCACTGGGTCGTGGAGTGCCAAAGCTGAGCAGGAAGCCAGCAGGCTCGGTGTGGAAACCACGGTGCTCACCAACTCCAAAAAGGCGTTTGGCTCATATGGGGATATTGAGCCATTTGACAAATGGGTCAAGCCAAACCCGGCTGAAACCGCCTACGTCTACTACTGTGACAACGAAACAGTCAATGGTGTCGAGTTCCCATTCGTCCCACAGTACGAAGGTATCGAGGTTGTCGCAGACTTGTCCTCTAACATCTTGTCCAGAGAAATTGATGTTAGCAAATTTGGTTTGATTATGGCTGGTGCTCAAAAGAATGTCGGAATAGCAGGCCTGACGGTGTACATCATCAAAAAGAGCTTGCTGGACCAGGCAGACGACGAGGAGCTGCGCAAGCTGCATGCTCCAGTCACTCCTATCGCGTTCCACTACCCAACAGTGGTCAAAGACGACAGTGCCTACAACACCATCCCAATCTTCACTCTACACGTTCTGAAACTGGTTCTGAAGAACTTGATTGCTAAGGGTGGGCTCAAAGCGCAGCAGGAGGCCAACGAGCGCAAGGCGGCAAAGCTGTACGCCGTGCTCGACAAGTACCCAAACCTGTTCAATCTGCCAGTGGCCCGTCACGTGAGAAGTCACATGAACGTGGTGTTCACGCTGAAGGGTGATGCCGCTCTGGAGGCAGAGTTCTTGCAGCAGGCCGAGGCCCGCGGGCTCAAGGGGCTCAAGGGACACCGCTCGGTCGGTGGTATCAGAGCCTCGCTGTATAACGCAGTTAGCGAGCAGGCTACTGACGACCTGGTCGAGTTCATCACCGCTTTCGCACAGGCCCACTAGTCCTTGATCCCGTTAATCACATATATGATCTCGCAGGACTCTGAATCGTCAATAAACGACTGCAATATCACCGCCTCGTCCTGGCATATAATGAGTAAAATTGATTTCGAGATTTCGATAAACTTGGACGCGATGTTCCAGTACTTGAGCTTCACTTTCGCGTTGAACGTGTCCTGCGTGTCCTCGCTGCTCGACGGCAGCTCGTTCACTTGCAGCAGCTCGTTCCAAATGATCTCCACATTGGAATCAACACCTTTTTCAATCTTTACAGACAGCTGCCCGTTGACTGTGCCGATTATATTGATCAAATTCAGCGACTTGTACCGCTCGATCCGCTTGAACAAAAACTGGATATCCGTCGGTAGCTTCATCAACAGGTCAATTGCCGTGAATTCGGGCTCACACAGTCGTTCATCCTTATCCTTTCTGAGAAGTTTAACTGGGATGCTGAACGTGTGGTTTATAGTGGACGAGGCTGATAAGCTGTCATGGAAGAACAAAGCCAGTCGCGTGTAGTCCTTGCCGTGGTCGTTGGTGGTCTTCTGCAACCGTATAGCTAACTGATCTGAGTTGGATTTCTCGAAATTCCTCAAAACTTGGTACAGCTGCTCGATATTCAGCTCCAAACTTATTATATTGTCGCGTATGCTCTCCACCTCGTAAAGCTCAAACGTCTCTTTGGGTATCTTGGCCCAGATCTGCGGTTCGTTTTTGGATGCTGAGATTATATGGAGGTACTTTGGTGTGAATCGCAGAACACACTCTTTGCGCAGTGCAATAGTGGCAGCCAACGCCTCTTTTCACGTTAGTGGGGTTCTTGCACAATCGGGAAACAAATATCTCACGCTTCAGCAGGTCCACATGCGTCAGGTAGATCTTCAGCTTCATCTGGCCCAGCTACAACATATCTCAGTACTGAAATTTATTTCGTGTTCTGCACGTGATTATTGAAGTCACGTGATAATGTGGTCACGTGAAAGAAAGCATGTCTGGCCTGGTAATTACAATTACACCAATAAGTTTAGCGGAATCGTACTCAAAAAAAGTCCATGGTTGATATAGCCTGTTAGTCAGTAAACTTGAAAAGTTTGGCACTGAAAATCCAGCTCAAGATCTATTATTGACGAATAAACCGAGCGAGGAAATAGGCGAGTGTGGGAGCTTTTTCTGAGCACTGAAGAAAAGATTTACAGCACAAAGCGTTTTCCAAACGTTCATTCCCATTCTGTGTCTTCTTGTTTGTAGTTGTCCAGGACAATACGGTAGATAAAACTTGGAGCAAAACCTCCACTGTGAAATAGTTAGTAAATGCAAAAAAAAAGTCAAAACAAGGCACATACACGTTAGTGATATAAATATCAATATGGTCAGGCGGGATGTAGTCAAACAGCGGGTTTGTGATGCTGGAGTGCTGCACCAAATTAGAGTCCGCAAAGTTAACAATTTTACCAGAATTTCCCACTTCAATCAGGTTTTCCACATCAAATGGATATGTTGGGCTCAGTTTGTACAGACCAGCCACTGAGAACACTGGTGTCTTGAATTCTTTCGCGCATTCACACACGGCTGCGACTCCAGCACTGGAAACAGTACCCCCATTGGCGAAAACCGCTCTGGCGCCCACAATCACCTTCCCAACACGCGACATCACCGCAAACACATGCGAGTCCGGTATCACAATGGTGTGGATCTTGGCGTCGCTGAGCTCTTTGGCAAATGCGTGTGCTGTGGATGTACGATTAGGGAAACACTCTGTAACCAGAACTGTGAATTTTCTCTTCTGTCTCGCCTTCAGCAAGAACTTGAGCACTGTCTTAGAGTCAGGCGTAGGTGTCAGCAGGATCTCGTTGTCGTGGATCAGGTCCACAGACATGGACTCGATCCCCTCGTCTATGTTGGATATTTCGTCAATCAAATCTCTTATTCCCTGGATTATAATCGAGCGCAAGTCGTGGTTCTTCTTCTTCTTGCCCGTCTCCTTGGCCTTGGTGTCCTGGTGCGTCGATAGCAGGCTAAACATGGAACTTATCATGGCTTCGTTCGAGTCGTTATTGGCGCTGTCCACCTCTTCTCTTATAACAGCGAGGATTCTTCTGATCACGTTGCCGCACGTGAACTCTCTAGGCTGGGCCTTGGTCAGCGTGCACCCGAGCGCCCGTATCTGCTGTATCAGGTGGTCTGTGTTGTTCCAGCGCGCAGCTGCAATAAACCTCATCAGCAGCTGGCACGTCTCCAGGGCCACCACGTACGACCCGGAGATCTGTCTTCTTTTCAGCTTTTCCACAAACGCGTCAATCTGCACGTTGATATCTTTCTCCTTGGACGACATGGTGCTGTTTCTTGCGGTGCTATGCCTGGCTGGTGCTCCTTTGCTGGAAAATTTTTTCTCAGTCAAAAAAATTCTGAAATTTTTTGGCCGGTTGGGTTTTAGTTAGGTTTGTGCCGGTATTTGTGGTGTCTGAGGTGTCTGAGCTGTCTGAATCCTCCTCGCTGGCACTGCTGCTGCTGCTGCTGGCACTGCTGGCGCCGACCAGCTCGCGAATCTCCTCCAGCTGGCGGTCTATCGCGTCCAGCAGCTTGGTATCCATTTTCTCACTGCCGTCATCGACCGACGAGTCAATGATCCGCTGCAGCCTGTCCCGCCTCTCTGCGAGCCTGCGCTTCTGCTCCTCGCCCACCGTCTTCTCGAGCTCGTCCAGCTGCTTCAGCTGCTTCACGGTGCGCACCCGCCTGCCATCCAGCTTCCGGCTCAGTTCGCTGGCCGTCTCGCCCTCTCTCTTCTTCATCTTGCGCGCCCGCTGCTTCAGCAGCTGCCCAAAGCCCCCCTTGCCGCCCGGCAGCCGCCCGCACATCCTCACAACCACCATGTCGCAGCCGCCGCTCAGCTCGGCCACTGTGGCAAACGCTGCCAGCTCTTTGCCACCCACTGAACTCAGCCAAATCCCGTCCACTCGGCGCCCAAAGCAGCTCATGTGGATGCGCTCCTCCACAGCACGCATCTGCTCGTCGCCACAGCACTCCACCGCGCGCCTGCCCACGCTGCCCACGCCTTCCACGCTCAGCACGACCATTTTACCCGCTCGTGAAAAAGCAAAAGTCCCAAAATTTTTCAAAAGTCCCAAAGTCCATCGGCCAGTCCCGCCAGCCCAGTCCCGAGTCCCGCCAGTCCCACCAGTCCCGCCAGTCCCAAAGTTACCCGGCAGCTGCAAAATCCTAAAAACAAAATTTTCACAAAAATCGTTCAATTTCCATCAATTTCTTCATTTTGCAAAGGAAAACAGAGAAATCAGCCAGTTCAGTATGTTCTCACGCACTTTGAGCTCCTTCTCGCGCATCACCCTGCGCGGAGCAGCCGCTTCTAAGGCCGCTGTCGTCAGACAGACCGCCAGAAGAACCGCCGCAACCTTTGACAGATCCAAACCACATCTGAACATTGGTACCATTGGCCACGTCGACCACGGTAAGACCACGCTGACTGCTGCCATCACCAAGTGCCTGGCCGAGAGAGGTGGTGCTAACTTCCTGGACTACGCCGCCATCGACAAGGCGCCAGAAGAAAGAGCCAGAGGTATCACCATCTCAGCTGCTCACGTTGAGTACGAGACCGACAAGAGACACTACTCGCACGTGGACTGTCCTGGACACGCGGACTACATCAAGAACATGATTACCGGTGCCGCCCAGATGGACGGTGCCATCATTGTCGTTGCAGCCACCGACGGTCAAATGCCTCAAACCAGAGAGCATTTGCTGCTGGCCAGACAAGTGGGTGTCCAGCACATCATTGTGTTTGTCAACAAGGTGGACACCATTGACGACCCAGAGATGCTGGAGCTTGTGGAGATGGAAATGAGAGAGTTATTGACCCAATACGGATTTGACGGTGACAATGTTCCAGTCGTTATGGGATCTGCTTTGTGTGCTTTAGAAGGCCGTGAACCAGAGATTGGTGTCAAGGCCATTGACAACCTGCTGAATGCTGTTGACGAGTACATCCCAACCCCACAAAGAGACATGGAGAAGCCATTCTTGATGGGTATTGAGGACGTGTTCTCCATCTCTGGTAGAGGTACCGTTGTTACTGGTAGAGTCGAAAGAGGTGCATTGAAGAAAGGTGACGATGTCGAGATTGTCGGCTTCAACAAGCAGCCAATCAAGACCGTTGTCACTGGTATCGAGATGTTCAAAAAAGAGTTGGACTCAGCTATGGCTGGTGACAACTGTGGTATCTTAGTCCGTGGTATCAAGAGAGACCAAATCAAGAGAGGTATGGTCATTGCTAAACCAGCATCCATCACCGCTCACACCAAGTTCTTAGCCTCCCTTTACATT
Organism: Starmera stellimalicola; assembly: GCA_030580055.1. Taxonomy (NCBI): domain Eukaryota; kingdom Fungi; phylum Ascomycota; class Saccharomycetes; order Phaffomycetales; family Phaffomycetaceae; genus Starmera; species Starmera stellimalicola. The sequence continues at coordinate 584,018 of JAKTSD010000002.1, read as the reverse complement.
TTGACCAAGGAAGAAGGTGGCCGTCACTCAGGTTTTGGTGAGAACTACAGACCTCAAATGTTTATCAGAACAGGAGACGTCACCACCACCCTGTCCTTCCCAGAAGGTGCCGACCACTCCCAGCAAGTTCTGCCAGGTGACAACGTCGAAATGGTGTGTACTTTGACCCACCCTACTGCTGTCGAAGTTGGCCAAAGATTCAACATCAGAGAAGGTGGTAAAACCGTCGGTACTGGTTTGATCACCAGAATTGTCGAGTAAACGGCATAGCTTATATATTATGTTTCAATAAATGTAAATAGTGGAGTGTTTGTAGTCAGACTGGTCAAACTGCTCAGAGATGGCTTACCATCCATAACAATGGTTAAAGGGGTTAAAGCGGCAGCAATCTAAGCCTTAGCGGTGTATATTCCTGCTGTTGTGCTCCTCAAATCCTGAAAGTGCTTAAAATCTTTATGGGTGAAGCACCGGCTATCTAATTCTATAAATGCACTACGTTTATACACTCAGGTTTGCCTTACATATCGGCATATCAGCCATTTGATGATGAAGCCAGCAGAACCCCACAATGTCTTGAGAGCGGCACAACCGTCTGTACAAGCAGTACAGCTACAGTTTGTAAGCACGAAGTAGTCTTGAATCATGCACTCTTCAAAGAGGTAAGCTGATAAAGTCAGGAAGAACAACGAGCTGGAGAGCACATGCACGAACTCCAAATGATGTACCTGTTGCATTTGCTAAACCTTCAGCTCTTTGGAGTCGAGTTACCGCCTTACTGGCTATCGCCTAATATCAGCAACCTTCATATTAAACTGCATCACTAGCAATGCTCTTGGTGCATTTTGCATGCCTTACAGGCCTTTGAAGGAAGTAACCATTTCAGATTGATGACCTGATATCGATTCGTGCTCTCTTAAATCACAGCTTAATGTGCTGAAAAGTATGCTTAACCAGCTGATAGTCTTGCTGAGGTTAGTAGACACAAGGCAAAGGTACTTTATGTATGACAGTAGGTGATGCAGCATCAATGTGTGCACATATCGCTGCTAAGAGGACTGGCATGCCCAGACAACTGGTCCCTAGAAACGGAGAGGGCTGCAGCAGGTCCAGAGACTACTAAAGAGCACTCACCACCTAACTAGTACTCCACTCAACTCGTCCCAGGTTTACCCAGTACCTTAACACCTAATTATAAACTCAGAAGCGCACACCCTGCCTGTATAACCTCCCGTAGGCCAAAACCCTAGCAATACACCTGGAGACTACAATCACACAAATACACCAAACACTATAGTGGATTAAATACACCTGGAGACTACAATCACACGAATGCACCAAACACTATAGTGGATTATAGCAAGTAATACTAGTTGTATAATGTAGGTATGTAGGTATAAAGACAAGTATCGGAGGTGTCATAAGTAATTGTTTTATGAAAAGGCTAGCAATTCCTACAATGATACGGCTAGGTGTAGAGCTTGCCTCAGCATCACCACAACTGCCGAGCAGAGACCAGTCCAGCTCTCACAGGCCTAACACCTGCTAACTGCTCCTTCTACACTTACAAGCTGAATGCTCCACAGTCAAGACACCTTTGGTGTTGTCCGCACCCACCGGCTCCAGCTGTGCGTTGGCACCAGCTGGGCAGGGTGTACGGTCTACAGGTGTGTCACCCACAGGTGTTTAAGTACGGTGTGTGGTGTCTACAGGTGTTTAAGTACGGTGTGTAGTGTCTACAGGTGTTTAAGTACGGTGTGTAGTGTCTACAGGTGTTCAAGTACGGTGTGTGGTGTCTACAGGTGTTCAAGTACGGTGTGTGGTGTCTACAGGTGTTCAAGTACGGTGTGTGGTGTCTACAGGTGTTCAAGTACGGTGTGTGGTGTCTACAGGTGTGTGGATGTCAGGCAGAAGTACTTAGTAATAAACCGAGCTTATCAAAATCTTATCGCTATACGGCTACACACAGAGAATCGAAATGCTGCTTTTATACCTGTTTTTCGGCGTGTGGGCGGGCCTGGCTGCGGCCCAGGCTGCTGCATTTGCGCCCGGGATCGAGATAGACCCGCTCCAGAGACTGCCATCGCTGTCCCCGGACCCCAAACGCGTGTTCAAGTCGCAGTTTGGCGGAGTGTCGTCAGACATCCCACAGTGCTCCCAGCTGGGCGTGGGCATCATGAAGAAGGGAGGCTCTGCTGCGGATGCGGCAGTCACCGTGGCACTGTGCCTGGGGCTCATCAACTCGTTCAACTCAGGAATAGGCGGGGGCGCATACATTGTGTCCAAGCAGTTCAAGCAGGACGCCATCAGCATCGATGCCCGGGAGATGGCGCCCCTCAAGAGCCACAAGGACATGTTCAAGCACCAGGAGCACCTGTCCAAGGTGGGCGGGCTTGCTCCGGGGGTTCCAGGCGAGGTGAAGGGGCTCTACGAGCTGTACACGCTGCAGGGGTCGGGTAACCTGACGTGGAGACAGCTGCTGGAGCCCGTTATCGACATTGCGCACCACGGGTGGAACTGCAGCGAGGTGCTGAGTGCCGTGGTGTACCTGGCGCGGGACAAGCTGCGCGCCAACTACCACGACTGGAGCTACCTGTTCAAGCGGGGCTCGACATCCGAGCTGGTGCAGACGGGCGACCTCATGTTCAACCACGAGCTGGGCCACACGCTCGAGCTGATCGCCGAGCACGGTGTTGCCGTGTTCTACAACTCGTCGGGCCCCATTGCGTCGCACCTCATCCGCAAAGTCAACGACGAGGGCGGCATATTCACCCCAGCGGACTTTGACGAGCTGTACAAAGTCGAGGTGTACCCGAGCCTGAAGACCACTTTCCTGGGGAACGAGGTGCACACCTGCGCAGGGACGTGCTCTGGGCCGGCACTCATCTCCGGGCTCAACATCATGGACCGGTACGGCGAGTGTGTCGGGTGTGACATGGCCCCGGTCCCTACGCAGAGGCTCATCGAGGCCATGAAGTGGATGGCCAGCGCCCGTTCCCGGCTGGGAGACCCCACCAACAACCAGACTGCGTATGTCACCAGTGCTGAGTGGAGCGACATGGCGTACAGCCACATCAACGACTCGCAAACCCTGGCAAACTACTCTGATTACCACCCATTGTACGAGATCACCGAGTCCCACGGCACCACGCACTTCAGCATCGTGGACTCCAACCACAACGCCATCGCCATGACGTCCACGATCAACCTGCTGTTTGGCTCCTTTGTCAGGGACCCAGTAACGGGCATCATCCTCAACAACCAGATGGACGATTTCTCCACCCCTGGGGTCCCCAACACGTTTGGTGTCGAGCCCTCCATCTACAACTTCATCAAGCCGGGGAAACGCCCGCTGTCGTCCACGGCCCCAACCATCGTGGTGAACGAGCTGGGCAAGCCAGAGCTGGTTATCGGCTCAGCAGGCGGCAGCAGAATCGTCACTGCCATTTTCCAGGCCATTGTCCGCATATACAGCTACAAGATCCCACTGCTGGAGACCATTGCGTACCCACGCCTGCATCACCAGCTGCTGCCTTATTACATCGAGCACGAGCCGTTCATCGGCAGCGATATCATCGGCGAGATGATTGCCAAGGGCCACGACCTGGTGAAAGAGCTGCCTAAAACCGCCATGAACGGCATCCACCGGTTCAGAGGCGAGTACCACTTTGTGTCTGACTACTGGAGAAAGAGGGCCGAGCCTGCGGTGCTGTAGGGCTAACCACGAACTGTACAACGTTTGCCGTACACACTTTTCAGGCTGAGTCCCTTAAGCACCACCCTGCTCGCTACACGCTATCACCACACAGCCCACCCCGTAGCACACCCCATAGCCCACCCCTAGCACACGGCTAACAGCTGGCACAACGCCTGCAGCCGGCTGGGACGCTTATGTAATCAATAACGCTTTCTGCTTATGTAACCACCAAACGTTATATGTCAAGGAGAAAATTGGTGATTTCCATTGGCTTTCAGCTCAGCCCACAAAAGACCTCAGGAGGTACAGAAAATGCCGAACAACATGGCAGCTCAGCCTGCAGCAAACCAGCGCGTTGCGAGCCTACCAAGAAAGCCCGTTTTCAGCAATGTTGGCAATAAAAGTAATAAAAATAGTAATAATAGTAATAGCGGTAATAATAGTACTAGTTACAGGACATCTAACTGGGCTGGTATTGCATCCAGCATGAGGCCAGACACTACCGCCACTGCTCCACCCGCTGGTGCACCTACTGCCCCACCCACTGCAGGCAACAATGCCAGAACTAAAGCCAAAACATCTTCCCCATCACAACAAGCAGAACAAACATCTCAGCACTCGCCAAAACCGTCTTCCCCAGTCAACGACTACAATTCCAGAGAAGTTAAGGAGTTTTTGGTTGCGAGATCGCAGCAGCTGTCCTCGTCATACAAGGCTTTACCCGGTTTCAACCAGGTGAAGTCAAAGTCTAGAAAGTCCTTTGACAAAGATAAGGAGAAGTTCGAGAAGGATGTGGTGTACCTGGCGTTATCCAAGTACCTGGCTGGTGCGGGTAGCAACAGCAGCAACAGCAGTAAAGACAAGGGTAACGAGAAAGAGAATAGAAAAGGGAAAGCTGAGAGTAATTAGGTTAGCTGTTGACCGCAGGATACTAAAAGTAATTGCATTTGATTTTGACACGTAGCATGCACCGAGCAGTGCTCTCCCACCAACCTCCCCGTGCTTCCTCTGCCACCACTGGCCCAGCCGGCCTCGCTTGGTCAATGTCCGCATACATCCGTGCTGACTAAGCATTTCATCCTGCTGACTAATCACTGCCTAATCAGAGGATGCCAACTTCAACACTGAAAGTAAATAAACAACCAAACCAAAGCCATCAAAAATGAGCTGGGTGGATGATCTAACAGCTTCTGAAGTTGGGTGAGTGTTTCAGCCTGCTACTATTTATACAGCACCCGCTAACAAGCAGCAAACCGCAAAGCAACGTCCCTTCACCAACAGGTTTGAACTCATCAGTTAAACTGAGTACCACCAAACAGTCTAAATCACAACTGAATGCTCTGAAATCCAAGAAAGCGTGGGAAATAGCCACTTCGCCTGCCAAACAGATCCCAATGAACCTGATAATGACCTACATGACTGGAAACAATCTGCAGATATTCTCAATTACAACAACTCTAATGTTATTCACCGGTCCAGCAAAAGCCATCCTCAGTATCAACGATGCGTTCAAAAATCTAGACGACAAGGACATCAAGAATGACGTGCTACTAGCTAAGATTACTTTCATACTTTTACAGTTTGTTGTCATTGCAATTGGGATCTATAAACTGAATTCAATGGGGTTGATACCTAATAAAGAGGGTGATTGGCTTTCATTCCAGGATATCAAGAAATACTCGTCAGCATCCCACCACTTTATATACGAATAAATCACTCCTTGGCTGGTTGTTCTTGTTTTCCTTCTTCTTCCTCCTCCTTGGTTTTCTTGTCCTTAAACGATTTGATAAATATCTGCTGAAGGTTAAACTTCTGCAGCTTGTCGTAGTCGCTGCTAACAACACTCATCCCAATGTTGTTCTTGAAACACTCAATCAGTATCAGCTTATCATAATTCTTTAGATCAACACTATGTTTGTTCCCAACATGGCTGGCAACCTGCTTTATTATGTCCATTCTGTCTATAGTGTTGAAATTTCTGGAACTCACCTTAATAGCAAACTTCAATCCTTCAGTGCCCTTAAAAACAGGGTCCAGCACTCGCTCGCACAGCTTTTTCAACTCCTCCACTGACGCAGAGACTGAAAATGTGATTGGTGTCAACTTTTGAGTGAATCTTGTGCTTTTGACTTGCGATTCAGACGCTTCTTTACAAAGTCTTTCCACAAACTCGGCCGGCTTGATTGGTCTTCGGGTCTTGCAAAACACAATACACTCACAGCCCACATCTATAAATGAAAGTGGCTCTTTCTTATTGCTTGGTTTAGCTTGGTTCTTGATTTCTTCCAATTCCTTCTTGATGGAGTCCTCAATTGATAGTTCTTCTTCCTCCTCCTGTTCTTCCTCGCCATCCCCATCCGCCTCAACATCTTTGTACCATTCTTCATACTTTTCTCTGAAAATTATCCCCAGCTCTTGCTGACACTTCTTCTCTTGGTGTCTGTTGCAAGTTATGAAAATCCCAGAAGTGGACGGCTCTATCAGCCCACTGACAACTCTATACTTCTTTCTGCGGTCATTTCCACCGCTATTATTCTTTCTTTTTTCAACCATCTTTTTCAACTGTTTTACTCGGTTTTCAGTAAAAATTTTCAGTACTTGTGAAAATTATTATTTTCCTTTTATGATGAAGATCTAAAAAATTTGCCCATGGTTGAAGGTGAACGTTGAAGTCTTGATAGTGGTGAAGTGGTACCAGAAACATTGTTGTTTCCCGTGCTATTGGTGGTGCTACTGCTGGCGTAAGTTGAGTTTGGCAATGGTGATAACATAACATCTGGCTCTAATTTTTGTAGTAATTTAACAGCCTGATCAGGTTTAACTTGATTATATTTTCTCATTCTGATAGATTGGTCTTTATACTCCTCCAAGTTTCCTATTTTCAGCAAATTAATCGTTTGTCTTAATTGTGCAAACATAGACTGTAATGAATCATCATTGGAATTGGCATTTGGGTTTAATTCTTTTGTAATTACTTCAAAATATGAAATATCAATATCAAAATTTGAGATTGAAGCCTTTGTTAGTTTTTCTGCTTCATTTAAATTCTCTAAAAATCTCAATGCTAAGACATCAAATACTCTGTAAAGTAGTAGTGATTTGACTGAATATGGTAAATTTGAAAAAGTTGAATTGAACATATTCTTCAAGAAATCACCAATATCTTTAATGAAATAGTTTGGCTCTGTATTGAAACTATCCGTTTCCCAGTCATAATTAATGAAATCTAGTAAATCTTCAATTTTACCATCAACCATTTCGAATAGTTTTGACTCTGTTGATTTTCTTGTATTTTGAAATAGTTGGATTGCTTTTAATTTAATGTCTTTATTGAACCTCAAGCTCAATTCTTTTGACAATTCCTTTGACATTATCAAGAAATATTCGAGGTTAATCAAATTTTGTGATAACTCTTCTCTTGTTGTGATATCCAGTTTTCTGATATAATGTTCATTGATAACACTGCTTAGCAATCTATCTATGTTTGAAACAATCAATTCATTGATGGATGTTAAATCATGTTTATAATAATCCGATAAAAATGAGTCTTGCTCATAGATGAAGTTTCTAATTTCTGCGCATGCCATTGGATAAATTGAGCTAAATGGTAACACTTTTGGAAATTTTTCATCGTCACTTTGTTCATCATTGGACTCTTCTTCTTTATACCAAGTGATATTCAAAATCTTTTTATACAATTTTGAATCAAAAACAACCATTGGCATCGAATCATCATCTTCACTTATTTTTTCAAATTCTTGTTTGAACTTGAAAATTGAGTGTTGAATGTACTTTTTGAATATGATAATCAGTAAATTGTAAAAATCATTATAATTCAATTGGAAATATTCTAAAATTAAGTATGAATTGCCAAATACTGGCTTTAGTTCTAATAAGTTTGATAAATCGATGGTTTCATTTAGTAGTAAATTCTTAAAGAATGGGTATAATTTTGCCGACAAGTTTTCCCATAAATCAAAACTTGATTGATTAATCAAATTTGGAATCTTATTTGGTATAAAGTTGTAAATAATTATGAAACCAATTAACTTGTTTAAAAATTGAATCAGGTTATTTTTGTTCTTGATGAAAGTTTTGAAATTATCGTTTTTACTGTCTGTTAAAATGAAAGGATATAAAATCTTATCCCTCTTCAAGTTCATTTCTTTATTGAATTCATTCTTGAAGAAAAATTCTTGATTTAGGATTTTAAAGATTGAATAGCTGTCAAATATGAAGTTTAAGTTAATGAACTTATCAACTTGTTCTATTTCTTGTTGCTGCTGTTGATGCTGCTCGCTGTTAGGTAGATACACGCTTCTTAAACTGATTTCAACTGATGAATTGATCTTAAACCTTTCATAGTCTTTATTGGATTTTCTGAATGTGTTCCATTTACTTATCAAGTATTCAAACTTGTCCATATAAAAGACTGCAATGTTTTCATATTTGGAATCAATTGAGTTCAAGTTTCTCTTTAGCAAAGTTAAGGATTCGTCTTTTATCAAGTTTTTCAAAACAGGAATGGAATCGTTGATGTGATTAAGAAATGTCAGGTTCTGATCAAATTCATTGCTTAGCGCGTTGAGATCGTTCAGGTTCTTTAACGCATTGAAAAACTTGTTTGTTTTGATTAATTCCTGTGTTTTATCTGTTAGTTCCAGTATCTGCAAGATCTTATTGATCAAAATGCAAGATTCATCAATCTTGTTGATATTCTTCTTCAATGCCAACAGCTGCAGCTTCTTTTCTAAAGTGACATTGGATGTTTTGAACAAATGAGTGTTTATATCCATCAGCTGTTCGTTGATCTTATTAGCATTCCTTGAAATACTCGAAATTTCATCAGTTGAGCCATTGATTTTAGGCTCGTTCAAGTTGATAAAGTCCACCAGTTCATCGTCTTTCTTCTCCAGTTCCGCACTCAGGTTCTCAACGACTTGGTTTATTGTGTCGTTTTGGATATTTGTTTTAATTATCGGGACTAGCTGGTCTAAGTAATTGCTGGAATTTAGCCAGTTCATGGGGTCATTTTCGTTCAGAAAACTGAAGTGCTTTGCTGCTGTGTCCATTGGGTCCTTTGCCGCCGTTAGTCTAGCCGCCGCTTTCAGTGTTTTGTCCTCTGTTTGTTTATAGAAGATGAATTTTTAAAAATAAACAAAATAATTAATGAAATAGAAAATTGTGCAAAACTTCCGGAAACAGCATGGTGCCCGCCAATTTACAAAATATTGCCGAAATGGGAAAGCGCTATACGAGTTCCAAGATTTAAAAGTGAAAAAGCATTGATTTGAAATACAAATTAAACATCAACGTTTGGACAGGACGCTTGAGATTTCTGCATTCTCAACAATTTCCAGGTCGCTTTTGTTCTGGTTTATAAAATCTGCAGAAAGTCTGGAATTTCCGGCATACTGAATTTCACCTTCACGTTCTCTTTTAGCATCTTTCAGTTCCTGTTCTGCAGCCATAACCAGATGCAAATCCTTATAGAGGTATAAGAACAAGAAGGCTGAGAGAGTACCAGCAATACATGTGGCCACAAATGGCCAGATTAAATGAGGGTCGACCAGGGCACTGGTACAGGCTTCGGAAATGGCAGACGAAATCGCATTCATGAAAAGGAACAGGGCCATGACTAATCCCTTCATATGGTCAGGAGCGCGGACGTACGCAATCTCATAAGCAGCAGTGTTAGCAAAACATTCAGAGGCTGACTGTAAGATGTACAGGACCGTTTCCACCCAGACAGAGATCGGTGACACACCAGTGCCAACATCACAATCAGTTGCATAGTAGCCACATGGGGATGTTTGGTACACTTTCCATTGAATGATGGCACCACATGCTGCTGCAATCGAGGCTAGCATGAACCCGAGGAATATTCTGTGGACAGGTCTGAACTCGATCTTGAATCTTCTAAGGACTGGATAGACAATGTAGTCCAAGATTGGGATCACAACACAAATGGTAATAGGATTGAAGTTACTAATCAAATCATTTGGAACTCCATTGGTAGTCATAGATGCAGCTTGTGAGTTCTGAACACCTCCAATACCTCCATCATTGATGTTATAAATGATGAAGAAAGTAAAGATTTTACATGCGTCCAAGGTCACTCTAACATCATCAACAAATTGGTCGTTCCAGGAGATTTTCTCCATGTGTTCCTTTTGTTCATCGTCAAAGTTGCTTGGCTTAGCATATTCCCAGAACTGACCAGACTTCCATCTTTGATACCAACCTTTTTTGAAACAAAACTTCAAAACCTTGAGAGTTTCTTCAATAATTGAAACACCAGTTGGAGTATCTTTTTTCAGATGAGGTCTAAGCATCAGCAGGACTGGCACTGTCAGCATATAAACAATACCAGGAATCAAATAGGCCAACCAGAACCCAACTCTTTTGGCGGAATATGAGGTTGCGATTGAAAACAGTGAACCAATGTTAATTGCCCAATAAAAAAACAGAGCCATGGTTTCCAAAGAAGTTGATCTCTTGAATATAACTTGTTTACCAGACTTCAGTGTCTTGACAACATCACCTTGATATGGATACTGGTCGAACAGCAATGGCAATAAATTTGGTTTAATTAAACCACTGCCAATTGCTAATAACACAATAGCTATAATAGTTGGAGCTAAAGCAGAAGAACCATGTTTCAAAACACTTGGAATAGCTGCAATGATCAACACAACATGACTGAGGGCACCGATCCAAATCCCATACCAGATGGTTTTGACTCTACCAAGCTTTTTATCAGAAATATAACCACCAAATAAAGGTGTTAAATAAGCTAAGAATGTTAACATCAGAGTGATACCACTTGCAGCTTGCAGGCCCATGTTCAAAGCACCTGCATTCTGCTGGGTTCCCTTTGGTGGTGCTCCAGCTCCATTGCCACCTTTTGGTAAAGGCAGTTGAATGAAGTTATACAGTCTGTCGTGAACCCCATAATATGAGGCCCTTTCAGCAAATTCAATGAAACAAACTAAATACACTTTCATTGATGCATGTCCAGCAACATGTTTCAGTGTTTTATACTGAGAAGGGGTTGGTTTCAGCTCATCATCATGGATATTACTACCGAATTCAACATCTTTTTCCTTTTCAGAGATTTGCTCGTCAATGTTATTTTTTTCCAAAGACATGCTCAAATAATTATTTTTTTACTATTGCTATAGTGCAGAGACAACAATAGAAAGGGATTTGAGGCGATATATAAGTTAATTTGGTCACCACAGAAATTAAACTCCACTCAAACTAAAAAATTAACAAAATAAGCACAAAATAACGAACCGATCATCAAGTGTTCCTACGGTCCCAAATTTTCATGATTGTGTTATCAACACTTTTTTTTGCAATTGAACGGCAACAAATTTCTTTATTAGGTTTTTTTATCTACAGTTCTAAAATAGGGTTGCTTCATTATTCGTTATTCATTATCTATGGAGATTACTAGTGATTATCTATCAGTGATTGAGAAAAAATTGATATGAGAATTTGGAAGATTTCCAAGTCTTTGCTCTATTGTTAAAGAGCTTGGATATGTGGTTGAAAGTTTTAGGCACTAAATTAGTGTGGCAGATCTTGTAAGGCATCTTTTATCATTTTTAGTGTTTTCATTATTAATGTCATCACCAATAGTATTATTGTTGCTACTAAATGGCACCGAGTTAGCTGATTTGATTGGAAGAGGAGGAAACTTAAATCCAAAATCAAGGCACTGAGGTGGTCGTTCGGATAAATTTTTATCTTTTATATCAATTTTAACATGAGTTTCATCACCTGTCAACTTCCTATTTGGGACCGGAGTATCTTTATGGTTTGATGCGAAATGACGCTCACTATCAAACATTTTAGTGTCCGTGTTGGTGCTAACACTGTCATTGAACAATCTTTTTGAGTTGAAATTAATTGTGCCGATGGCTGTTGAGGATCTTGATAACCCAATCTTTTTTTTATTCATGGTCTGATTCGACAGCTTGATTGAATTTATCGACGAAGTTCGTTTTAGTTCTCTTGTGAATCTATCTAATTCAATCTCACATTTTTGCAAATATTTGTTATCATTCATCTCAATATATTTCTGTGGAATGCATCTAGTGCTCTTCAGTGTGAAAAAGTTTTTATATCCACCTTCTAAAATGAGGATATCTGGATAGTCCAAATAGGGGTAGTTATTCTGATTTTTGTATCTATCACAAGTTCTCAAATGGTTGGCCATCAAGGGGCCCCTATAGGAGCTGAACTCACAGTGGAAGATTATTAGGTTCTTGTGTTTGTTTCTTTGGGCCTTCATCTCGTTCAGTTCAGATTCACTCAGTTTTTCTCTGATTTCAAGGTTGTTGTTTAGAAACATTTTTTCCAAGTCCTGCTGGGATGAAACATTCACAGACCCCATGATGTGGCCGCCCTGGTACTCGTACTCGAAGCGGCAGTCCACTATGGTGATTTTGTGGAAGAAATCATTGAACTTGCCGTCGATAATCTGGCACAAGGTGTCGACATTAATCCTTGGAATGAAATCATTTTTATCATAGTAATAGTCGATTTTTGAGTTTCGTAGGTTTGAGGGCGAGGATTTCATGTCGAATTTGTTGTTCTCGGTCAGAATCTCGCTTTGCGAGTAGAACATTGAATGAGTTCTTCTGACTTTGGATTTCATAGGCTTTTGGTGCAGCGGAGAGTTGAGCTCTCTTTTGCTGAACTGTTTTATGGGCGAGGCAAAAAACAACGAGTCCAGGTTGTCGTCGTCGTTGTTCAAGTCCTCTTCCAGCAACGTTTGCTCTCTGATTTCTGTGCTGGTGTCGCTCAGCAGCGATTTGAAATCGATATTGGACACTGAGTGGGAATGCAGATTTGGGATGAAGGAGGAGTTTGTTCTGGTGAAGGTTCTCTTGTTTTTGGCAATGACGATGGTGTTGTTGGATGCAGTGGAGTCGACGCTGGAGACAGAGACGAGTGAGGCCTGGGAAGTGGAGGAGAAAGTGGACGAAATGGAGTTTGTGGTTGAGGAAGATGCGTTTCGCGAAATGAGCGGAGAATTGAAATCGAGGGAGCTGAAGTTGATGTTCTTCTTTGGGATGAGCGGGTGTCTGGAGTGTATCACTGAAACGGCGGACTTGTCGTCTTGGATGTGGAAGTTCTGGCTTAGATCAGCTGCCAAAGTAGAGGTTGGAGAATCGAATTCGCTGGTGTTTGACGGATTTTCCGAGTTGAAAAGAGTGCCCAGGTTCTTTGTGGCCAGGGGCTTGATGGTGGTCTTGCTCTGCAGCAGGGTCTTCTTTCTCTGCCTGATCTTGGGCAGGAAGGAGGGTGAATCCGGCGAGGAAAAGAACCCTTCAATGTTCTTCTCTAGATTCTTGAACAAGTTCTTTGGCGAGTCCATTAGTTGTGCGTGCTGGGCTAGTGAGTGAGTGCGGTGCGTGCTTGCTGAAAGTAAACAATACCCAAAACAAAGCTGAGAGAAATTGCTATTTAAATCAATATTTTTTTTACACTGGTTTAAAGCGCATGCTGTTTACCTTTTTCTTGTTTTGTGGATATCTAAATAGTGCGGTTTGGGCTACTGATCTGCAGATTTCGCAATTTTCTGGCACCAACTTGGGCACGCGAGTTGCACTGCCGGACTCTGCGCACCGCCAGCTACAACCTGGTGCCACTACACGCCAAACATTCCGACTACAACACCCTCAAATTCCTTGTACAAAATTGCGCATCCTCAGCAAACCTGGAAAACCCTAAAAATTAAATCTGAAACTTAATTTCATGCGCAGAAGGTTTAATTTTTAGCAATTTCGTCAAGTTTTGCAAAAGCCAATCCACTTTGGTGTCGATGAGTCGCGATTTAGTCAGCAGGGCTGTTTGCTGCTGCTTTGTTATGCGCATGTTGCAGCTTTACGAGTCAACGGAAATGAACATGCTAGGCTTTTCTATTGTTGGTGGTGGGTGGTTACTGGGCAACCAGAAGCAAGCTGAGTAAATGAAATTAGCTCCTGTACCTCAGCTGTCTGGTGATAATGGTTATGGCAGCTGGTCTGGCAGCTGGTCTGGCAGCTGGTATGGCAACTGGTATGGCAACTGGTATGGCATGGCTAATCGGAGCGTCTGGGCTTCGACAGCACCATACCACCACCACAACTCCGTATACAACCCATACAACTTCGGTAATGTGTCGCCTCCCGCTATTTACCACTTACTTCACCACAGCTAGTACCGTTTAGCACTTACTTCACTAGTACTGTGGTGCGCTTATCACTGTCACTTTTGAGGCGTCAGTCACCTTGCTGTCACCACCGTGCTATCTCTACTGCTATCTCTACCACTGCTATCTCGGTCACCCTCTTTGCTATTGTTGCTGCCAGCAGGTCACCGCAGATCGGTGTTGTTATTTCAGCCTTAGTGGTGCTTTCGACACTAATATTCCAGCAACCACAAACTGCGATTACGAGCCGCCATCCCACATAAGTGTATCTTCTCTGCTACAACTCTGTCTGCCACTCCTCACCCCTGCTAGCTGCCACTGCTGCTGGTACATTGGTGACATGGCTCACTATCATGCACCTCGACTACAATCTGCTCTCTACTGCCACCAGAACCTGTCGCAAATGCACCTCGACTACAATGCCACCACAGCCTGTCGCTACTGCTGAACCTCGCCAGCAGCCACCGGCTCCGTGCCACACAGCCCTCCGAGGGGTGGGTTCCCACTGGCTGCCCTATCTGCTGCTGCCATGGAGCCGCACCACCTCCCCGGGAAACACTGCCCAAAACAGAAATCAGCCTCCTGCACCTTTACCAATAGAAATTGGACGTTGCCCGCGAAACCCCCAGCAACCACCTACAGGAGGCAGTATGTGCTCGTTTGCAAACTTCTCAACAGGAAAAACTCGCGAGCAGCCCACTGACCCACCGCCAGTTCAACCCTCTGGGCCCAGGCAGCCAGCGTAGCTCCCAGAAGCTCCTTTAGCTGCTGCTGACGCCGCTAACTGTACAGCATTATGTAACAACGATGGGCCCGTTACTAAGCGGCTGAGGTAAGCTGGAATTTGACGCATTTCCCGGAGCAAAACACCACATTATTAATTCACACATTACCAAGCATTGGTTGCTGAGTGTATAAAGCAGGCAGCTGATCCGCGAAGCAGGCAGTAGAGCAGAGTAGAGCAGACAATTGACATCAATCGAGCAAACATGTCAGGCAAAATCACAGTCAAGCAGTGGCTACTGCAGAAATACACCGACCAGGGTCCTGTTAACCTCAACTATGGCACTCCTGAAGCAAACTTCAAGTACAACGAGTTTGAGTACGACCTGAGCGACGACAACCTGCTGAAAGACGGCGAGTACTTGGTGGAGACCTTGTACCTGTCGAATGACCCGGCACAGAAGGGCTGGTTTTCTCCTAGAGACTCTTACATTCCAAAGTCTCCGCTGAACGTCCCAGCACCAGCCAGAGGACTCGGTAAGGTGATCAAGTCCAAGTCCGCCAAGTACCCTGAGGGCACGTACGTGCACGCCGGTCTGGGCTGGACATCCCACATCATTTTGAACGACCAAACCCAGCAGGTGCTGCCAGTGCCAGATCCAAAGGCGCTGCCAAAGCTGTCCAACTTCCTGAGTGTCTTTGGCACCACCACGCTCACTGCGTACTTCGACGTGTTCAAGTACGCCGAGCTCAAAGAAGGCGACGGCAAGGACAAGACATTTTTAGTCACTGCTGCAGCTGGTGGTGTCGGGTTGGCCCTGATCCAGTTCCTGACTAAAGTCGTCCAAGCAAAGAACATCATTGCAATTGCCGGAAGCGATGCCAAGATCCAGTATTTGGCAGGCTTGGATAAGTCAGTCATTGCCCTGAACTACAAATCGTCGACTTTCACTCAAGATTTCGAGGCCAAGGCGAAATCCATTGGTGGAATCGACTACTTCTTTGACCAGGTTGGTGGAGACATCTTGGGCCAAGGAATCACGCTGATGAACACCTTTGGCAAGATTTTGCAGTGTGGCTCAATCTCGTGCTACAACGACAAGTCTAAAGATGTGTTGCTCAACTACTCTAACGTTGTCACCAAAAGATTGACGATTAGAGGATTTGTTTTGGTTGATGACTTCCCAAACTTGTCTTCTGGAATTGAGGCCATTACTGGATTCATCAAGCAGGGCAAGTTTGACGTGGCTGCTAACAAAGAGACCATTGCCGACGCCACAAACGGTAACTTTAAGAAGATTCCTGAACTGTGGAATGGTCTGTTCAGTGGTGCAAACTACGGTAAGTACATCACCAAAGTCTCAGACACTGAATAGTTTAATATATGGTACTTAGCCCTACAAAGGGTTTATGACGAAAGGAGTGTAGACTGTATACTTGCGTTACAACTTGTCTTTCCAGAGAGTTATCCCTCTTTATAGCACATTACAACGTGTTCAGACTAATAATCTCAATTGATGTCTGATTACAATTAGAGGATAAGAGAAATCTGGGGGTAGAATCTTCCTGTTAGGTTAGCATATCTGAGAATAGCAGATTGATAGTTTCTATGATTTCTGTGTGAATTAATGGGTTAGCTGACCTTAGGTTGAAAGTGTTGGTTGCTTGACCTCTAAACTGCTGACATTGACACCCAAGGACTGAAGCTGAAGCGTCAATTTTGAAGTACAAAACAATAAGTACACAGAATGTCATCATTCCTCGTAAATGGAGCTAAGCTGTGGTAGTGGATACATGGCCAAACGCAATGACCCCACGCTGGAGGCCTTACTTCATCGAGAAAGGGAACTTCAGTCACTGGAACTGATGGTTTCTGAGGACTGGTAGTCTCCAGCACGTTTCAAACACATACACTTTTGCGTGGTCAAGATAGAACTGCGGCACCAAAAAGATATACAGCACCCACCTACACTTGAAGATTGCAAAGCCATTGGCCACAGTTTTCACACAAACCCCTGATGGACGCTGCTCGCAAGCAATATTGCGTCCTCAAGCCCGCTGCTCTCTTCCTAGATATCACACTGATCCAGCATTCACACATGATGCCTTCACTTGATATATTAAGCTACACTTATTGCAGCAGTAGCTCTATTGTCCGGCAATCTGCAGCAAAATGTTGCATTCCAGCTGCCGTGTCCCATCTGGGGTGCTTCCGAGCCGAGCCTACGCATTGTCACCTGGCTCCTAACGCCTATGCTGGTCTCTGGCTAGCAGTTCTTACGGCCTTAACTGCCTGCGCACGAAAGCCGAGCGTCTCGGACAAAATATTATGTAATAATAATGCTACTTCTTAGTGTTTATTACGTAATAGTATTTTTGACGCATTTCCATATTACCAATTAGCGATGGGTATGGACGGGTATATAAGCAGGCAGCTGGGTACGCTATGATTCTGTAGAGCATCACTACTAAAAACATGTCTAACAGAATCACAGTTAAGCAATGGTTATTGCAAAATTACACTGATGAAAGCCCAGTCAACCTTAACTATGGCACGGCTGAATCAAACTTCAAGTATAATGAAACTGAATATGATCTGGGCGACGACAGCTTGCTGAAGGAGGGCGAGTACCTGGTTGAGACGTTGTACTTGTCGAATGACCCAGCACAAATTGGCTGGTTTTCTTCAAGGGAGACTTACTTTCCAAAGTCTCCACTGAATGTTCCAGCACCAGCCAGAGGGCTAGGCAAGGTTATCCAGTCCAAGTCGGCCAAGTTCCCTCAGGGCACGTACGTGCAGGCTGGGTTAGGGTGGACAACCCATGCTATTCTTAGCGAGAACACGCCAGCGGTCTCGGCAGTTGAGGACCCAAAGGCCTTACCAAAGCTGTCCAACTTTCTGAGTATCTTCGGAATAACCACGTTGACTGCGTATTTTGATGTCTTCAAGTACGCTGAGCTGAAGGAGGGTGACGGTAAGGACAAGACGTTTCTGGTTACTGCAGCTGCTAGGGGTGTTGGGTTGGCTCTGATCCACTTCTTGACCAAAATTATTCAGGCTAAGAAGATCATTGCCATTGCAGGGTCTGACGGGAAGGTTGACTATTTATCGAGCTTGGATGAGTCCATTATTGCGCTCAACTACAAGTCTGCAACATTTGCTGCAGATTTCGAGGCCAAGGCGCAATCCATTGGTGGAATCGACTACTTCTTTGACCAGGTTGGGGGAGACGTGCTGGGCCAGGCAGTGACTCTCATGAACCCTCATGGGAAAATTCTGCAGTGTGGTTTGATTTCCAGCTACAATGACAAGTCTAAAGATGTGCTAGTGAACTATTCTACTGTTGTTCTCAAGAGGCTGACAATCAAAGGACTGGTTTTGATTGATGACTTTGCCAATGTGCCTGCTGCAATTGCAGCCATTGCCGGGTTCATCAAGCAGGGCAAGCTGGATGTCGCGGCTTACAGGGAGACCATTGCGGATGCCACTGGGGGCAACTTCAACAAGATTCCCGAGCTGTGGAACGGGCTGTTCAGCGGTGCAAACTACGGTAAGTACATCACCAAAGTCTCAGACACCGAATAGCTCTTTTACCTTAATATCGAACAGCTCGACCCTGATCGGCATGTCCAGCGAGTAGAACGGGTTTTTCATAACAAAGTCTGAGTAGATCGTGTATACCTTCCTTAGGACGCCCTCTGCAATTTCAATGTTTTTATTCAGGTCTGTAGTGCTGATATCGCCATTTTTTGCGAAGCTGGCAGTAGAGTTTGGGGCTGTGCTGGCCGCTGCTGACCCTGTGGCAGGCGCCACGCCGTTGGGCGAGGTGATGAGCATGAACTTGAGCCCCGTGACGGTCTGGTATATGAATATGCTGAACTGGTCGGTCTCTATGGACTTGAGCCCCGAGGTGTTGGGGTTGACGGGGCTGCTGGTGCCCACAGTGTTGAGGGCAGCCACCTTGCTGATGCTGGACACGATGCTGGCGTTGGTGCCGTTGGCAGGGGCCCTCTGCCGGGCCTGGGAGGGCGTGATTCTGGATGCAATTGCAAACACCCCATGGACCGTTCCTGCCAGCACCAGGTAGTCGTTCGCCGTCAGCTTGGACAGGCCCGGGGTCAGGTCGTTCTGGTAGATGAGCCCACCGGCCTTGTTGATGATGTAGAGCGAGTAAACAACCATTCTGGGTGCCTTTTGCGAGCTCTAATGGTGTTGTAGGCGGAAATTTTTGAATTGCATGAATAATTGCGAGTTAATTGCGATACAAATGACGCAAATCTACACGACGGCGGACATTGCGGCGGTGCCCAACGAGCAGCTGTTCTTCCCGGGGGACGACAAGTCGCAAAAGGCGCTGCAGGCGAGCCGGAACTCGTTCAAGTCGTCGCTAAACAGGCTCGCAATTCTCGCGCAAATCATCCAGCTGGAGAACATCTCGGTGTCCAAGGCTGCGCAGCTGGACGAGCTGCTGGTGGCAGAGGACATCGAGAGCGTTGGGGCCGACCGGCGGCGGTTTGGGAATCAGCACGAGCGCGTTATAAGGAACGTGGACGTGGATGAGGGCGGCGAGGGCACAGCTGCGGGCGAGAAGCTCATCAACAACGCCACCAGCGTGTTCAAGATCACGTTCCAGGACTGCTACGGCGAGCTGGTGTACGGGATCGAGCAGGAGAAGCTGGGATTCCTGGTTAAAAAGAACAATAACAGCGGGTTCCCCATCCAGCTGGGCAGTAAAGTGATTATAAACCCATCTGTTGAGGTGCGGAACAGCGTGCTGCTGCTGAAGCCCAACGACGTGGAGTTTCTGGGCGGGCTGGTGCCCGAGTGGAATAAGGACCTCAGCAAGAAGCATATTCTGCACCTGAGAGAGTGTATAGCAGCGCACGAGTAGGCTGTTTAGCCCAGCAAGTTGCCTAACCGCTTACTGACTCAGACTGTTAGCCCAGCAAGTTGCCTAACCGCTTACCAACTGACTCAGACTGTCAGCAAGCACTGGCCAGCATAATCTTTTTTGCAAGTGAGTAGGTACACCTGGCAGCTGCACCACACAGTTAGTGGTTGGTAAGTCTCTGAGGTGCAGCAAGCACCCTTTACAAGTGCTGGAGAGTCACAGCTGGTTTGCTAGTAGCTTAGCACAGCTTAGAGCTGGTGCTCAGCTGGTGCTCAGCTGGTACTCGAGCAGCGGAGTTACATCTGAACAGTCTTGCAATGCTGGCAGGTGGCTCTACAGGTGGTGTTACACTGATTGTTTCACAGTTATTCTTAGTATACTTAACGCTGCCCGATGTGACACAGACTCTCGATGCTTACTCTGTATTGAAGACTGCACTTAGAGCTTATTTGTTTAATCAAGCGAACTGGCACGATCATAAGTAGCTAAATACACCAGGGGATTTGACGATGAATTATAGCGTCTGCTGCGTGTAGTGCTAAACCAACACATCCGGTTTTGGGCTCTCCCAGTGGTGTAAATTGTGTGGCGCAGGCAGCTGTGGCGCAGGCAGCTGTGTAAGTGGCGCATGCTGTTCTGCGGCGCATGCTGTTCTGCGGCGCCTGCAAACTACAAATGCAGTTACTAATAGTCCCAGCCTGGTGCCTGGTTGTACGTGTATCAGTGCTAATCTACATCCCGCTTTGGCAAAACCTAACCCAGCAATGTGTTCCACAGCACATCCTTGTGCTGGAAATCGTGGCACACCACCGTCACCAGGTAAAACTCGTCGTGGATGCTGTTGATGAGCTTGAATGGCTCCGAGTCCTTCTTGTACAGCTTCCCCCACTCTGTCCAGATATTGAACGCCTCGTCTCTCCAAGCCTTGAACGACTCTTCTTCGATGATGGTGGTTTGCAGAATCTCCTTGTCCGGAAACACACCCCAGGTGACTGCATTGGTGGACCCGCTAGGCAGGTTGCTCTCAAAGTACCCCTGCGCATCACCCATATAGTAGCTCAGTGTCGGATTGCTGTTGATTTTGCTCTTGAGCTCGGTTTCCCACTTGGATTTCGACACAAACAGCTCGACAAACGACTTCTGGTAGATGTAGCCACCCTTAGGGCCCCATCCAAAGATCTTGTCGTCGCTACGGGACCCGTTGGTGGTGGGCTGGGACGCCAGCGAGAAGTACTCTTTCTTGTTGAGCTCGATAAGCTCTTCCTGGATCAGAGCCGTTTCCGGGCTCAGGCCGATCTCTGACCACGGCAGCGCATCAATGGTGTTCTCCAGGTAGTTGATGAAGATCTGCGACACGTCCCGCAGTGTCTTTGGGTACCCCCAGAGCTCGAAGCCCTTCTCAGGAGAGATCTTGATGGATGGCCCGTACCCGTCGATTTCTCCGTACGCTGGGGACCGGGAGTCACCGAATCTCCCGTTGGGAAAGTCGTCCCAGGTGGCGTCGCGCCCCAGGGTACCCTCTCCGGACGAGATGGCCACAATGGCCTTCTTGGACGGGGTGCTGAGCTTGAAGTTCTTGGAAAACTCGAAATCCGCGTCGTGCTTGGACACCTTGTCCACCAGCACCTTGTTGGAGGTCCCGCCGAAGCTGGAGAGCCTTCTTCTGCGGGTGTTGTGGTCGATGATCTCCGGGGTGACGTCGATATCCGAGTTGAGCTCGTCAAACATGTCGTCGTTCTCCTCGAGAATCCTGTTGAGCAGCGAGGACTTCTCCACGATCTGCGCAATGGACTTCTCCAGGTTGAGCGTGTAGAAGTGGAACCCGCGGACCCTGCCGTTGGTGCGCGAGTAGATGTCGTGGACCATGTCCTTGAGCACGTCGACACCGATGCTCTTCACCTTGAGGTCGTCGTTCAGGATCTCCTCGGGGAACTTTGCGAGCAGCTCGCGCGGGATGCTGGCGTGGCTGAGCCGGGCTGCCCTGTTGAACAGCAGGAACGTGTTGATGGGCATGAGCCCCGGCAGAATCACGACGGAGCGGCTCACGTGATCCCTCACGAGCTGCTCGAACGCGAGGAACTTGTCCACGTCGTAGAACATCTGGGTGATAAGGAAGTCTGCGCCGGCATCGATCTTCTCCTTGAGGAAGGGCAGGTCCTTCTGGACGGACTGCTCAGAGCTGTCTGAGCCCTCGCAGTGGCCCTCCGGGTAACCTGCGACCCCAACACAGAAGTAGTCTTGGTACTGCTGCTTGATGTACCGCACCAGGTCGACTGCGTGCTTGAACTCTGACGCGTTGTCCACGTGGTACTCCTCGCCGCGAGGCGGGTCTCCTCTGAGCGCCAGGATGTTTCTGACGCCCGCTTCTTTGGCCTTTGCCAGCGCGTTGTCGATGATCGTCTTGTCGGTGTTGGTGCACGTGAGGTGCATGCACGTGGTGAAGTTCATCTCCTTCTGGCACGTCGCCACCAGCGACAGCGTCTTGTCGGCGGTGGACCCGCCCGCGCCCCAGGTGATTGTCACAAACAGCGGGTTCATGGCTGACATACGCTCCATACGCGCCAGCAGGTTGCGGATACCGGACTCTGTTTTCGGTGGGAAGAACTCCAGCGACACGAACGGCTTGTCCGCAGGCAGCTGCTCGATCTTCTCCTTTATTGTGGCCATGGCGGTGCTTCTTGGTGGATTGCAAACTGGGATGAAATTTATTTCGCAAAAAATTCGCAATACTGAAAAGGTTAGGTGAAATTGCGGGTGATTCTCTTTAGGCGTGCAAGTGCAACCCCCGCTGGTGTCGTGCTGGGAAGTTCCTGTGAGCCCGCGACTTCTTCGCAAAAAACTCGCAAAAAGCTCGCAATCAACTCGCAAACACTGGCGCTACCACTGGCGCTACTGGCTGCAACTGGCGCTTATGTAACGCGCAAATTCTTTTTCGCAAAATATTCAGGCAGACCAGAGGTTACAGACAACAGTGCTAACAGAGATGAGCCAGGCAGAGATGAGCCAGGCAGAGACGAGCCGGGCAGAGACGAGCCAGGCAGAGAGCAGTGCGCAGAGCGAGCCGGCACTGGCAGAGAGAGTTGCAGCTCTAGAAGGTGAGTGGTGGGGTGCTGTTTTCGCACAGTGCGGGCAGAGTACTAACAACGCAGTGAGTGCAGATGGTGAGGACGAGCACGCAGAGGGAGGCGAGCCAGATGCAGAGGGCGAGGGAGACGAGACCAGCACCCCCGACAAGAAGAAGAAGAAGAAGAAGAAAAAGTCCAAGGGCAAGAAGAAGACGGTGATCCCCATCAGCCAGTTCTACCCAGACGGGGTGTACCCGGAGGGAGAGTGGCACGAGTACAAGGAGGAGAACAAGTTCCGCACCACGAGCGAGGAGAAGCGGTACCTGGACAGACAGGACGAGGCGAGATGGAACGCGTTCAGAAAAAGCGCAGAGATCCACCGCAGGGTGCGCAAGCACTTCTACAACACGGTCAAGCCCGGGTTCACCACCACGGAGGTGGCAGAGACCATCGAGAACGCGGTCAGAACGTTCATGGACAGTAAGGACCCGATCCAGGCGGGCATCGGGTTCCCAACAGGTGTGTCGCTGAACCACTGTGCCGCGCACTACACGCCTAACGCCGGGGACAAGACGGTCCTCAAGCACGAGGACGTGATGAAGGTGGACTACGGGATCCACGTGAACGGGTACATTGTGGACTGTGCGTTCACGTGCACCTTTGACGACCGGTACGACAACCTGCTCAAGGCGGTGAAGGAGGCCACCAACACCGGGATCAGAGAGGCTGGCATCGACGTGAGGCTCACCGACATTGGCGAGGCCATCCAGGAGGTGATGGAGAGCTACGAGGTGGAGCTCGACGGCAAGACGTACCCGGTCAAGTGCATCCGCAACCTCAACGGGCACAATATCGGCCAGTACCGCATCCACGGGGGCAAGTCCGTGCCTATTGTGAAGAACGGCGACGAGACCAAGATGGAGGAGGGTGAGGCGTTTGCCATTGAGACGTTTGGAACCACCGGCCGCGGGCTGGTGATCCCAGAGGGCGAGTGCTCGCACTACGCAAAGAACCCGGACGCTCCAAACGTCCCGCTCAGACTCAACAGAGCCAAAACCCTGCTGGACGCCATCGACAAGAACTTTGGCACCTTGCCCTTCTGTCGTAGGTACCTCGACAGAATAGGCGAGGACAAGTACCTGCTGGCACTCAACAACCTGGTTAGGGCAGGCATCGTCCAGGACTACCCGCCGCTCAACGACGTCAGGGGCTCCTACACCGCCCAGTACGAGCACACCATCCTGCTGCACCCAACCAGAAAGGAGGTGGTGAGCAGGGGAGAGGACTACTAGGCCCTAGGCAGGCTCCCTCTGCAGGCTCCCCAGCAGGGTGTGCCCTGCTGCACCCACCACAAAGGAGGTGTGAGCACAAGCGACGACTACTAGGCCCTACGCAGGCTGCCCTAAGCACTAAGCAGGGTCTGCCCTGCAGGCTGCCCTAAGCTGCCTGTACAGTTTTATATTACGTAAAGCATAAAATTTTTCACTTCTTCTCTTCTTAACCAACGAGCTCAGACTTTGCTCTGGGCTCCATGCGTTCACGGGCGTCACTTGGGCATGCATGTTGCTCAGGTTCGATGTCTGTGCGAAGACTGAGTCTGGCCGGACGCATGTGAGAGCAACAGCGGACGTATCTCCTTGCCAGTAGCCCAGGCCATGTCTGGCAAGGTCATAAGATCCGCTTACATTTTGTAGTTGGCTGCTAGGCTGCACTGGTGACAGGTACCAGGTGACAGCAGTGTTCTTAGTGGTACCGGGTGACAGTGCAAGCACTGCAAGAGTCAGTACCCGTTGAGGTTCCTGTCGCTCATCTCGTACTCGATCCACGTGGGCATGCAGTTCTCGGTGTTGATCACACTGATGTCTGAGAACTTGGACACCACGCACTTCTTGTTGCAGTTCCTGCTGTTAGGGCAGTTGTAGTACGGGAAATGGTAGTACCCGACGTCTCGGAACCAGTGGATCCTGTTCTTGTCCGCAAACAGGCTCACGCCGATCGAGTGGATAGGCGCATCGCCCCACCGCTCGTAGTAGAACCCACCACTGTCCTCTAGATGCTGCGCGTACTTGGAATACGCCTCGTCTCTGAAAAAGTGCATGTCGCCAATCTCGAAGTTGCTCCAGAAGTGGCACGTCGAGTAGCTGTGCGCAACCTTGTTCTTGTCTGGGTTCTGCAGGTTTTCTGTCATGAAGATGGAGGCGCTGTTCGGGTGCAGGTACGAAGGGTTTTGCTCTAAAAACTCCAGCGTGGTGGGCCACAGTGTTTCAATCGAGTGCGGCGAGTCGTACAGCGCAATCACAAACCCGTACACCTTGTCGTTGTCCCTCATGAACTTGAACATGTCGTAGTCGATGTCGCACAGGTACTTGGTGTCCGGCTCGATTCTCCAGTAATATCTCAGCGATTTCAGAGCCTCCAGCTTGTAGAAGTTCACCGAGTAGAATCGACACATGTTGTGGTAGGACGCGGTCTTGGCATAGTTGACATTGAACTCCTCCAGCCTGTCCAGACCCGCCTTCTCTTTTTCTGGGTCGATGTTACCAGGTTTGTCCCACAACTCTGCAGGAATCTCTTCAAACGAGATCTGAGCTTTGGTCACTTTGGCAATGGCGTCCTTGAACTCCTGTGTGAACGGCTTGTCGTTCAGGAAAATGTACGGGTAGTTGTACTTGCTGTTGAACGTCTCTTCCAGGGTCTTGATGGTGCTGACTATGCCCTCGAGCTCTGAGTTTCTCACCAGCGAGACAAACGCAGAGTCTGCCAGAATCTCGTAGTCCTGCTCTTTCGCCGAAGTGAAGTCGCTCTTGTAGCTCAGCTTGTACCCCTTGGGCTGGTTGATCTTCTTCTCCAGGACCCGGTCATAGATGTCCTGGTTCAAACTGAAGATTTCCTGAGCTGATTTCCCAGTTTTCAGTGGTGACTGCTTCAGCCGGTCCACTGTGAACGGCTTCCCCCGTGCACGGTGCTCAGGGTTGATCGCTACGTCCTTGGAGTACTGGCTGTACTGTTCCTTTGCGAAATTCGTCACTGCCTCGTGGTACGATTGCAGGTTGTAGTCAGTCACCTGAGAAACAGTCACAAACAGCGTCACAGCAGCCGTGAAGCACAGCAGCGCAACCACTATGGTCCTGTGGTACCTCCTGGTAGCATTCAGCACGCTCATCTCCTCGCTTAGACTGTTTTGCTCACAGAATGCCTGCAGCTTCGCACCAAAATGTGCTGCAAAATCCCAAAATATTGCCTTGCAGCCACCCGCAGCCACCCACATATCATTTGCTTACCTAACAGCTTACACAGCTTACCCGGTGCGATGAGCAAAAGAAAAAAAATATTTTTTTTTAATTTCACATAATAAAAAAAATTGACTTCTTGAACATCATTCCTGACAGTTTTACCACCACAAAACAACATGTCTTCAGCCCCAGTTGCTCCTGTTTCAAGTGTTTTTGACACCATTTTGGTGCTGGACTTTGGTTCCCAGTACTCGCATCTGATCACCCGTCGTCTCAGAGAGTTTAATGTGTATGCGGAAATGCTCCCATGTACCCAAAAAATCAGTGAACTAAACTGGAAACCAAAGGGTGTTATCCTCAGTGGAGGCCCATACTCTGTGTACGCCGATGATGCTCCACACGTGGACCATGCGGTGTTTGACCTGGGCGTCCCAATCTTAGGAATCTGTTACGGTATGCAAGAATTAGCATGGATTAACGGTAAGAAAGTTGCCAGAGGTGAGAAACGTGAGTACGGGCCAGCTACTTTGACTGTTTTGGACAAAGAAGTGCCACTATTCAAAGACATTGACCACTCCAAAGTGTGGATGTCCCATGGGGACAAATTAAACGGGTTGCCAGATGGGTTCAAAACCATTGCAACCTCTGATAACTCCCCATACTGTGGTATTGCGCACGAATCCAAGCCAATCTTTGGTATCCAGTTCCACCCAGAAGTCACACACTCCGAAAAGGGTAAGATCTTGCTAAAGAACTTTGCTGTTGATATCTGTAAAGTCACCACCAACTGGACTATGGAGAATTTCATTGAGACCGAGATCAACAGAATTAAAACCCTGGTTGGACCAACTGCCGAAGTCATTGGTGCTGTTTCCGGAGGTGTTGACTCAACTGTGGCAGCTAAGCTGATGACTGAAGCCATTGGTGACAGATTCCACGCCATTATGGTGGACAATGGTGTTCTTAGATTGAACGAGGCCAAGATCGTCAAGGAGACATTAAGCGAAGGCTTAGGAATCAACCTGACAGTTGTCGATGCCTCAGACGAGTTCTTGGACAAACTGAAGGGAGTTACAGACCCAGAAAAGAAACGTAAGATCATTGGTAACACTTTTATCCATGTTTTTGAAAGAGTTGCCAACGAAATCAAGCCAAAGGACGGTCAAGAAATCGAGTTCTTGCTACAAGGTACACTATACCCAGACGTTATTGAATCTATCTCGTTCAAGGGACCATCACAGACCATCAAGACCCACCACAATGTCGGTGGATTGCTAGACAACATGAAGTTGAAGCTGATTGAGCCATTGAGAGAGCTGTTCAAGGATGAAGTCCGTCACTTGGGTGAATTGCTAGGAATTTCCCACGACCTGGTCTGGAGACACCCATTCCCAGGCCCAGGTATTGCCATCAGAGTGCTGGGTGAGGTCACCAGAGAGCAAGTTGCCATTGCAAGAGCTGCGGACCACATTTACATTGAGGAAATCAAGAAGGCTGGTTTGTACAACAAGATCTCGCAGGCGTTTGCCTGCTTGCTGCCAGTTAAGTCTGTGGGTGTTATGGGTGACCAGAGAACCTATGACCAGGTGATTGCTCTTAGAGCCATCGAGACCACTGACTTTATGACTGCGGACTGGTTTGGTTTCGACCATGCGTTCTTGAAGAAGGTGAGTTCAAGAATCGTTAACGAGGTTAACGGTGTTGCACGTGTCACCTACGACATCACCTCCAAACCACCAGCCACTGTCGAATGGGAGTAGGTGTTAGAAGCTGTGTTAATTAAGTTATATATTGTTGGTTGTAGGTTGTATTGTAAGCTGCACAGATCCTGCCTGAACTGCCTGGCATGTTTTTAATCCTGCCTGAACGGCCACTGCCTGGCATGCTTGTAATCCTACCTGGAATGCCTAAACTGCCTGAACTGCCTAAACTGCCTGGCCGTCTGAGTATTTGCTGGTCCGGCCTGCGTAATTCTCAGGCCTCAGAGATGCCCTGCCGCAGTACGTACGACACCACATAGTCCCCGTCGTGCGACACAGACACCAGGAACTCGTCCTGCGGACTGTACGTGTCGTTCCGTACCACTGGCCTGCCGTCTGCGTCGTTTATTTTGTACCAGTCTCTGAACCTGAAACGGGCCTGCTCAGCTGGCGACAGCGACTTGAAAACCGCCTCTTTGACGCACCAGCTCCCGCTGAGCAGTCTGGCACTGCTGCACACGTCGCTCTGCCGCACGTACTGCATGAACTGCGGCTGCTCGTGCACAGGGTGCAGCACTTTAGTGCCAAACCGTTCTATCGTTTTGTTTCTGCCTGTAAAGGTGTTGAGGATCCTGTGAAACCGCGACACCTTGACGATATCCACGCCTATGCCCCGTACAGTCATTTTGTGTTTCCCTGTCTCTGCTATTATCTATTCTCCCGCTATTCTCTGCTATTATCTGCTATTCTCTGCTTTTCTCTGCTATTCTCCTGCTCGTTGCAAGCCTGTCCAGAGGAATTGCTTGGACTGTGTCAGCTCAGCTTCTGCTAGGCTCAGTTGGCTCGTTGGCTCCAGTAGTCTCGATAAGTCCCAGTCCCAGTCCCAACGAGTCCCAGTCCCAGTCCCAATCCCAGTAATGCAGTCCCAGTGTCTCACGTCTCAGCACGTTGCTGTCCCAACACGTCCCAGCACTTCCCAGCACTTCCCAGCAGTGCCGTCCAGCTCGATTTACCAGTCCACTGGCTAAGCGTCTTCAAGTGCCAAAATTATCAAAGTGAAAAATTTTGACATTTTTCACCAGTCATAGTCCATTCGAGTCATCAACACCCAGCAAGAACCGACCCAGCAGCTATGGCCTCATCAGTTCCAGGCCCTGTGGCACTCCCAGACTCGAAATACGACCTCAACACCTACTGGGGCAGAGTCAAGCACTGCGCAGAGATCTCAGACCCAACGATGCTGCTCACCACGTCCGCAGACCTCGACCGTGCCAGAAGCCTCGTGTCGCAGTACAAGAACGGGCTGGTCAAGCAGATGACGCCTGAGCTGTGGCATGCGAAGAAGGTGCTGGACTCGACAGTGCACCCGGACACGGGCGAGGTGGTGCTGCTGCCTTTCAGAATGTCGTGCTGTGTCCTGTCCAACCTGGTGGTCACGGCCGGTATGCTGACTCCCAACATGGGCACGTTCGGCACGCTGTTCTGGCAGGTGGCCAACCAGTCGCTGAACGTGGCCGTCAACACGTCCAACGCCAACAAGTCGCACCCAATGACCACCAGGCAGCTGATCCAGAACTACACTGTGGCCGTCACCGCCTCGTGCTCGGTCGCGTACGGTCTCAACGCCATAGTCCCAAGACTCAAGTCCCTCTCGGCCAACACCAAGATGATCCTGGGCAGACTAGTCCCATTTGCGGCTGTGGTCTCTGCCGGTATCGTCAACGTCTTCCTCATGAGACAGGAGGAGATCAAGAAGGGTATCACCGTGTTCGACAAGAACGGGGACGAGGTTGGCATCTCCAAGACCGCTGCCAAGTATGCGGTTGGCGAGACTGCTGCGTCCAGAGTCATTAATGCCACCCCAATCATGGTTATCCCACCTCTGATCCTCGTCAGACTCCAGAAGGGCATCCTGAAGGGCAAGGGCCTGGGCATCCAGACCCTGGCCAACCTGGGGCTCATCCTGTCCACCTCGCTCGTGGCATTGCCTTTTGCGCTCGCCATCTTCCCGCAGTACCAGGCCATCGATGTCAAACATCTCGAGCCAACCTTAGCACATAAACTCGATAAAAACGGCAATGAGATCAGCACTGTCTACTTCAACAGGGGTATCTGAGTGTGCTTGTAATAGTATAGTAATATTAATTGTGATAGAGTGTTGTAGTGGTGGCAGCTTAGCAATTGAAAACTAAATGGTAATTTATACGCTAACTGGAACTATTATTGTTTACTGACTTGGGGCATTGCTACCTGCAACTGGTAAGCGTTGTTACAACTGTTGAGGTGCCACAGCGACCAAACAGTGTCTCAACTCCAAACAGTGCCATAAGAGAGCAAGGATTGAAAAGTTATTACCTTAGAGTTACTAGACTGCAGTAACAATGTCTAGCAGTAGCCAGTATGTACAGTAGGAGGCTAGCAGTAGCCAGTGTGTACAGTAGGTGTACCAGTACCTCTATCACGCATCTGTGTTTACCAGTTACCAGTCTGTGTTCACTAAGTAACCAGTGTTTACCGGTAGTTTACCAGCAGCCATTCTCTACTGGAAAAGCCAGTATCTACCAGCCAGAGACTGGAGCCACAGCAAGCCCATCCCTGCAAAAATAACCAGTCTCTACCAATATTAGTCACCACAAGAGAACCCAGTCTCTACCAATAGTAGTCACCACAAGAGAACCCAGTCTCTACCAATAGTAGTCACCACAAGAGAACCCAGTCTCTACTAAAATAGCCTATCTCCCAGCCAGATAAGTCACAATACCTAGCAGATAACCTGTTTAGTGGTGGCCATGCACCAGAAAAGCCAACCTCTTGGAAAAGTCTACAGTTGTCTCTCCAGTGTACTATAAACCGTTATACCGCTAGCCAGTGTCTGCTGTAGAAGCCAGTGTCTTGTAGAAGAGCTCTAATAGTATATCCTGGAAACGCCAGTGTCTTGTAGAAGAGCTCTAATAGTATATCCTGGAAACGCCAGTGTCTTGTAGAAGAGCTCTAATAGTATATCCTGGAAACGCCAGTGTCTTGTAGAAGAGCTCTAATAGTATATCCTGGAAACGCCAGTGTCTTGTAGAAGAGCTCTAATAGTATATCCTGGAAACGCCAGTGTCTTGTAGAAGAGCTCTAATAGTATATCCTGGAAACGCCAGTGTCTTGTAGAAGAGCTCTAATAGTATCTCCTAGAAAAGCCAGTGTCTTGTAGAAGAGCTCTACCAGTATCTCTACCATCCAGAGACTCCACCAGCATAACCAGCCTCAGTATGTTATCTCTAGTTCACTACAAACGTACTGCAAACGGTACTCATGCTAAATTAAATAGATATCACCACCCTACCAGAACGTCCAGTCCTTAAAGTCTCTGGCCTGGAGCTTGAGCTCGATCTCGTCGCGGTCCTTGAACGCCAAAAACTCTTGAGGCTGCAACTTCACCTTATCAAAGAACCCAACACCTTTCCCGCCTAGAATAGTCTCAAAGGGCTCGAATCCCAAAGCCGCGTACTGCTGCTTCAGCTCGCGCAAGGCCTCGTCCGCAACGTTGTCGTTCAGTAGCGTGATGGCGCATCCACCACCACCGGCACCTGTTAGTTTGGTTTGCCCAATCTGCAGTTCGTCGGTCAGCATTCTGATCTTCTCTAGCTTGGGATGGCTCACGCCCAACGAGATCAACAACCCGTGGTTGAGCTGGACAAGCGTTCTCAACCTGTCGCGCGCCTCCTCGTTGAAGAACGGCTTGATCATGATGTTGTAGCCCTCTCTGGTGAGCTGCTCAATCGCTTCCATTATATTTGTAGTGGTTTTGGGAAACTCCTGGGACAACTTGATCACGTTTGAAACTAAGTCGGACGTCTTTCTGGGCTGCTTGGTGTTGGTCAAAAGTAGTTTCAATGGCGGGAAGTTTCTCATTGAGGTACGCACGACGGGTGTTGACGAGTTGGGCATTCTCTGGAACATGACTGCGCCACCGTGAGTGGCGACGGCGTTGTCGACCCCTGACGGGTTGCCGTGGATGCACTTCTCGCCCATGAAGGCCCAGGCGTCGATGAAGTGGATCTCGTCGTTCTCGGTGGAGAGCCCGTCGTTGGCAACAGTGGGTTTCTTGATATGCCCGCCTAGCATGGCGAACGCTGCCGAGAGACACACGGAGATGGACGCGGACGAGCCTAGCCCCGCGCCAATGGGCAACGTGGAGCGCACACTGAACTTGCAGCCGGGCGTGTCCCTGTTGCAGAGGTTCACGTATAGGTAGATGAAGGAGTATGCGGCCGAGTAGTGGATGGGCTCTGAGATGCGGGAGAGCAGCGTGGTGAGCTCGGACACGAGCTCTGGGACCAGCTCCTCGGACGGGTCAGGGGTCTCCATGCGGCCAAACCGCTTGACGGTGTCCCAGGGAAGGTCTGATATCTTGCAGCTGTACCGGAACTTGATGTCTGGGAAGTCCAGCAGGATCGATTCCGAGTCTGCGTCGTTTGGCGTCACCAGCATGTACGTTCTGAGCGAGACTGCGGCGGCAATAGCTGGCTTGCCGAACACAGCAGCGTGCTCACCAAATATAATCACCTTGCCTGGCGCAGAAACAATGAAGTTGTGGGCGCCCGCAGCGCCACCAGGCGCGCCCGCAGCGCCACCAGGCGCGCCATTTTTCGCACCAGCATCGTCAGAGGTCATCTCGATGTCAAGAGCGTCTTTGCAAGTTCTGTCTCAGGCCGCAAACCACCTGCAAACGCCCGTTAGTTGGTGTAGCCCACTTTGAGCACTGAAATTTTCACAAACTAAACGAGGCGAGCCGGAACTCGATTTTGCGAGCGCAAATTGGGCGAGTTCCGGGGGCTCATCGCGCCAAATAAAATTTTTTTCTACTGGAAAACCAGAAAACCAGTAGAAACAACACTAACCAGCCAGATGTCCGACAAGTCGCAAGTGAAAATCCGGTTCTTCACCAAGGAGGAGGACAGCAGTCTGCACGTGGACGACACGCCGCTTTTCGTGCCGATCTCGCTGAAAAGATACGGTCTTTCCGAGATTATCAACCACCTCATCAAGCAGCAGAACGGGCTCGATGAGGACGCAGGCTCGACCCCGTTCGAGTTCCTGATCAACGGGACGCTGCTGCGCACGTCGCTGCAGGACTACCTGACGCAGAACGGGCTCTCCAGCGAGGCGTTTCTCAGCCTGGAGTACACCAAGGCGGTTCTGCCACCTTCGTTCCTGGGCTCTTTCAATAACGAGGACTGGGTCTCGTCCCTCGACACATTCGGCGACTCCAAGATCCTCAGCGGGGCCTACGACGGTATCGTGAGAACGTTCAACATGAGCGGGAAGGTGGAGAAGCAGTTCAGCGGGCACCAGGGCGCAATCAAGGCTGTTAGATATATCAGTGACACCAGGGTCGTCAGTGGAGGCAACGACAGACAGATCAGGCTATGGAAGGTTGGCAAGGAGCAGGGGCACGACGACGACGACGACGAGGTGTCTGAGGGGTCCACGCTGGCCATTCTGGACGGCCACAAGGCAGCAGTCACCTCGCTGGCTGTGCACAACAACAGAATTCTGTCTGCAAGTTCAGACAACACCGTCGGCCTGTGGTCCACCAACTACAAAGAGATGGCTGCCATCGACGTGTTTGCAGACCCAAACAACAACGTGACGTCCACTGCCGCTAAAAAGAGAAGAAAACTGGCACTAAAGGACTCCACCGTCAGAAGAAGAGCCCCATTATCCTTCCTCGAGAGCCACCAGCAGCCGGTAGAGGGCATAATATTTGCGCCAAACGACTCCACAGTGGCGTATTCCGTCTCGCAGGACCACACAATCAAGACCTGGGACCTGGTAACCTCACGCTGTATCGACACAAAGGTCACCGGGTTCTCTTTGCTATCAATCACCTCACTAGATAAACTCAACCTGCTGGCCTGTGGGTCCTCAGCCAGACACATCACGCTGCACGACCCAAGAGTCAGCTCCACCAAGATCTCGCAGTCACAGCTCGTTGGCCACAAGAACTTTGTTGTCTCGCTCGACTCGTGCCCAAACAACGACTACATGTTGGCGTCTGCATCCCACGACGGAACCGTCAAAGTATGGGACGTGAGATCAGAAAAAGCCCTACACACTATAACTAGAGAGTCCAACCCACCAAAGGGCAAGGATAAGGTGTTTGCGGTTGACTGGTCAGGAATTGGCATTGTTAGTGGTGGCGAGGATAAGAAGATCCAGATTAATAAAGGCTCCGACTTGACCAAGTAGGTCTGATGCTTTAATTGACTGCTGGGGATACAAGGCTCTAACTGACTTCCAGGAGGAGAAATAATGAGCAAATAATATACACTACACATTTCTTGTTGAGGCCCATTTTGCTAGACCGTAGTAACCTCTCCACAGTGAGTTCTCGTCCGTTAGGTACCCGACAGTCTCGATACTGTGCCCGTCTTTGGTTGAGTCGTCTTTCAGCAGGTCCTTCCAGCCTCTGAGCTTTCTCAGGTGCTCCAATTCATTCAGGTTGAACTCAACTTTCGGCTGCGTGCCGTACTTCAGAGGCCCTGCATTGATCCACAGCCCTGGCTTGTCGCCAATGAGGTCTTCGATTGCCTGGAAGTACTCAAATAGGTTCTCGGCGGTATCAATAAAGAAGCATGAAACAACTATAATTTTATCGTATTGGTCTATGTTATCAATCTTGAATTTTCTGAAATCGCCGTAGTTCAGTTTCAGATTCGGTGGCTGGGAGTGCGTGTCAACGTTGTACGCGCTTATCTGGTTCTCAAGGTTCAAATGGTGCGAATAGTTGTGCAAAAAAGGGTGCACCTTGAAGCTCTTTCTCTTGCCACTGCCTGAGTATATGAACTCGTTGCACAGGTACATAAGGTGCGAGAACTCGATAGACTCCACCTGCTTGAATGCTGGTGCCAACGTCGATAGGTAGTGCGCGCACTTGCCCAGACCAGAGCCAGGAACGATTACCAGAGTGTTTTTTCTGTCACTTTCGTTAGGCACAAATTTGTCCAGTGATTGGTTGATGAAGTTGAAGATTGGCGCATACTCCTTGTCACCGAGCTGGGACCAGTCTCGTGCAAAGTGGCACAGGGACTCAATCACTCGAGAATTGTCTCTGTAACTGGCACTTTTTAGCTCGATTGCGGATATGTCGTATTTGCTGATTGCATGGTTTGCAATCTCGTTCAGGACCACCGCGTTCTCGTCAATGGTTTTGGCCACAACGTCCACTTTGTCTAAGTAACCCAGCTGCTTTGCCTGCTTCTGATCTTTGAAAGAAAGCCTCTTGAACTGGGCTTTTCTTCTGTTGTTCCAGTTCATACTTCTCTCTTTGTACTTCTGAAAACTCACCACCGCATCCACCAAGGACGCTCTGTCCTTGGACACCAGGTCCGGGTGCCTGAAGAAGAAGTTCTTCATGATGTAGCTGTTGAAGATGGAGGATTTGTAGAAAGTTGACATCAAACCGATGATAAATATGGAGTTCAATAACAGCGACCAAGCAGGGAACAGCGCCAGGCAAAAAGCGTATATAAGAATCAGCGAACTCACACGAGCTATCAAGAAGTTCAGTTCCGCGCCGATGTCTGGGTCCATGGAGATAAACGGCGGGTCAACTTGGCTGGTTTTGACTGAAAAATTTGGATAATTTTTTTTTTTAATTTTTTTTTTTTTTTTCTTTTTTGATTTCACTTTGTGATCTGAAATGATAACGAACTGCATGTAGCTTGTAGTTTGCAGAGACGCTCCGAACAACACCAGTTGCTATTCACCATATTTTGCATCTCCTAGCTGGAAGAATGAAGTCGCTCCCACCACCAAGGCAGTCCAGAATAAGATTTCTCAGACGACTTTTGCACAAGTTGTACCGGATTGTGTCATTTGAGAAGTTGAGAGACCCGTCAAGTGGTGGGCACAGCAAGCTAATTATCAAAAGACGAAAACTACCTGTTTACAGAGGCTCCAGGAAGTACAAGATCAAAAGCCAAAAGTCGCACCGATTTTCGTCTGCAGCTTCACATGGATCAGAAATCGATCCTCGGCTACCAGCCAAAAGAGCCTCGAAGGAGCGAAAAGTAGTGAGAACAATTGGTGCTTTTATTCCAAGAGTTTAAACACCAACAGAAAATACACAAATAGCCCCTGTGCATGAAGCACCATCTGTAGATGTGATGTACTTCATTGTCTGGACACAGCCACGAAAATTCCAACTTGAGCACAACCTAATTCCAAAGTTTAAATTTGCGAGAATTTGCGATGTTTTTACGTGTTTTGCGTGTTTTACTTAGTAATTGGCTAAAGTATTAATGAACTAATTATTCGCAAAAAACGCAAAACAGCAAAAACACAATCGCTTTTTTTCGCAAATTAGTGGAAATGGGAAAATTATTGTTTCCATCGCGATCCAAGTTGCTTTTGCTGCCGACATTTTCAAATACCACAAGCAATTTCTCAACCTCTTTGCGATAAATTTCCAAAAATAAACAAAAAAGTTGATTCGGTTTTTGCTGATTCGCAATATTTTTACATCACTTTTTTTTCTTTGACAGTCTTGTTTTCTTTTTTGGTCCCGGTCTATTTCTGACAACAACAAGAAAACAATTCCCAGGATTTGCCGGTTTCAAATACCCAAATTCAATTGACCCCAACAAGTAGATAACTCAATTTTATTTTTAGCTTGGGAAATAGTTGGATTTCCTGAATTTCCGCAGTGATTTTTTTTTTTTTTTTTAAAAAAAAAAAATCAATTTTGTGTTTGTTTTGGTTTGTTTTGATAAATCTCAGCAAAATTTAAAAACATAAACAATAGTTAAAACTATAGCAAATACCCACACGAAGAGCAAAGGGGAAGATGGTTTCAAAACTGAATATCATCACCATTGGGTCCAGTCCCAATCTACTGTTCTTTGCTTCAAAATTGGATAAAACCGGCAGATTTAATACGGTTGTTGTTAACAGTCAAATTGATGTTAAGAAGCCGCTATACTTCAAAACAGCCAGTAGCAAGAGCGGCAAAGAAACAACAGAAATCTATGAACCTGCAAATCTTGTCTCCAGTTTAGCAGACTTCAAACAAGCTAACAAATTTGATATCATTTTAATAAGCTCGAAATCATTGCAGGAAATTTCCAACTTGTCTGATCAACTATTGAAAATTTTGAATGAAACTTCCATTTTGATCATCGAGAGTTCAGGCTTTGTTAACTTGGAGCCATTCATCAAAAACTGTTTACCAAACAACCTAAAATTATCAATTTTTTCAATAATTTCCAATTTTGACTTGAGAATTTCTCCAAACAACTCAAATGAGTTTATCTTCAATAACTTGAGCAAACTGAATGAGATTTATCTAGGCGAGTCAAGCAACTCAAACTCAAAATACTCTTCCATTACAAGCTCAAACCTGAAAAATTTAATCAAAATTTTTCAGAATGCAATCAATTTGAAAAATTCAGGGTTGAGTTCATTCTCAATCAATACAACTTCAACGTACTTGGAATTCTTAACCAAGCAATGGTGCATGGCAATCCCAAAGATTTGTTTTGAACCTTTGCTCATTTTGTTTGAAGAGTCAAATCCGAAGAAATTAAATGACAAGATTTTAGCAAAACCTTTGATTAGTGGTTTAATTACAGAATTAATTACTGTGGCAAAGACAATGGGTTGTAAACTACCAAATGGTTATGATAATGAGTCAAACTTATTAGAAAACTGGGAAAATCAATATTCTTCATTAGAGAATGCTGGAGGTGATGTTAAATACTTGAACTCACCAAAGTTTTTTTATAACTTTTTCTATCATAAGGATTTGGATATCGATATGTTACTGTTACAACCAATTTTGTTAGCGGATGATTACGGTATCAAAACTCCATATTTGGAATTCTTATATGCAACAATTTGTCAACTGGATAAATTTAATTCATTAAATGACGATGAAAAGTTGATTTTTACCAGATTTGACAAGAATAAATCAATTGATAATGGCACTCGAAATTCAAAACTTGATGAAAATGAATATAAAAGATTAGTGAATGAGAATTCCATTTTAAATTCAAAACTGGAAGTGAAATCTTCAGAATTCAACAAATTATTTGAAAATTTTAACTTGGTTAAAGATAGAGAAATGGAGTCATTGAACAATGCCAATTTATTGAAAAATCAATCAAATAACTTAATCAACGAAAATAATAAATTGAAATTAGAAATTGATGAATTGAACAGAAAATTAAACGAATTGTCATCTATTTCAAATAACCAAAGAGGTTTTGTTCAATCTGATGGAACCCCAGATTTGAAGGATTTAACAGATGTTGCGTTGATTTCTTCTCAATTGGAAGAATCAGGCTTAAATTCAAACGTTGTTGGTGGTGCTGATAATGAAGTTGCTGAAATTAATGGTTCAGCAAATACAACAATCATTCACTCAAATGATAATGACAAAGATAAAGAGTTGAGTAACAAAGAGATCGAACTAAAGAAGAAGGAAATGTTGTTGTATTCTAAAGAGATTGAACTCAACAAGAAACTAATGCAAATGAACACTACTAATAATAATAATAATACTAACATTAATAATACTAATAGACCACAAGGTGCTCAGCAATATTATCCTCAACCACATAATCAACCAAATGCACCATTAAAACAACAACAATTGTACAATAACAACAACAATATCAACAATGCTATTAACAATATGAATGGATCATCAAGACAGACAATGTATGGACAACCACAGCAGCAACAGCAATTGCAACCGGGACTTATTGCACAAAGTTCACAAAACTCTATTCAACCACCCCAACCACCACAACAAGGATTTGGACCACGCAGAACCCAATCATTTGAACGTTTCAGTGTTAACAATGACTTGAATGCGTTTAAAAAGACATCGAGAAAGAACCGAAAATCTTCGTTCCCAATCAACACTCAGAATGTCGAGAGTTTATTACCAAGTGGTGGAAACAGTGGCAATAGATTTAGAGGAGCACCTCAGCAAGTTGCAAGACCAGTTCCTGTTCATGCACTGCAACACCAAAGATCGATTCCTCAATTATACCAACAGCAACAGCAGCAGCAACAACAACAACAGCCAAATAATGGTAGTAGCCTCAATATCAACACCAACAATGGTAACGGATCTTCGCCATTGGCTCAACAACCTTCGCAGCTGTCACAACCTTCGCCATTGCAGCAACCACCATTGCAGCAACCACCATTGCAGCAGCCAACGCCACCATCTACTTCTTCCATCCATAGTATGACGCCATCGCCTAAGCAGCAGACAGCACCAGAACAATTCGAGTCCTCAGCACAAGAAGAATGGAAACCATCCGGGGCAGAGACTGAAGAGATTGCAGCAAAACCACTAGGCGGAGTTGCAGGAGAAACACCAGCGGAACAAGCACCTGTAGTTGTTGAAGGTGAAAAGAAGAAGAAGAAGAAATTTGGATTGTTTAAATCTAAAAAATGAACAAATAAACCCATAAAAGCCAATTAAAAAATACACACACACACACACACACATACCTTTATAACACTGTTATTTATATCATATAATGTAAAATGTATAATGTATATATAAATAATTCTCAAGTGAATGTAGCAAAGTTTTATATTAGATTCCCATTTTCAGCCAGTCCCAGTCATTATCATTATTCAAGTACTCGTTTAGATCCAGGTCTGGTGGAGCTTCAGTCTTGATGTTGTTGTTGTTGGTGGTGGTGAAGTTGAAGCCGTTCTTAGCCATTAGAGGCTGCTGCTGTTGCGGTTGATGGAACTGGAACTGGGGCTGTGGATGGGCCTGGGACTGAGGCTGAGACTGAGACTGAGACTGGGACTGAGGCTGAGACTGGGACTGGGACTGCAAGTGCACAGGGTAGTGCGCACCGCTCTTTGACTCCAAGTTCTTAAAGTTCTCCATCTTCTTCTCGAGCGGAACCGGTCTTATCACCCCGTGCAGCTTGTAGAACAGGCCACAGGCGTTGCACAGGATTTCGCCATTGGACGAGCGTCTCCAGAGCGGAGTGGTGTTGGTATGGCAGTTGGAGCACGTTATTATAGTGTTGTTGCCCGGGTTGGCAACGCTGCCAGCGCTGGTATTGGTGCTGATGTTGGTGCTGAACGAGGAGAAGGATGGAGACGACGTTGGCAACGTTACCGGCCGTTTGTGGAACTCTAGTGGCACCGAATTTGAGGTGGAGGTGGAGGTGGAGGTTGTTGCGGTGGTTGTGGTTGAGGATGTTGGAGATGTGTCCAAAATGGTGGACTCCAGCGAGTTGAGGTAGTTGGAGAAGTTGTTGTTGTTGTTGAGATGGCTGTTGTTGAAGGTTATGTTGTTCTGCAGATTGGAGTTCAGCAGGTGAATGTTCAGGTCGTTCGTTGTTAGAACCGGTGCAGCAGCCGATGGCTGGTGTGGTATGAATTCCTCCTGGGATATTTTCTTTATGTGAGCAACATAGTCGAACTCGTCATCGATAGGATCATTGATTGATTTCTTGCTTTTGCTTCTTGCCGCCACCGCAGTCAGCTGCTTCTTTTTGTGTTGTTGCTGCAGCTGTCTCTGCTTCTCTTTTCTGCAGTGCTTCTTGAAGTTATTCAGCTCGTAAAGCGAGTTGAGTCTCCATGATAAATTTTTAATTCTTTCGTTATTAGGAAGCGTGGACAGGTTCTTGTTGGAGTACATTTTGTTGATCAGATGGTTGGTCTTGATGTCGTTCTGCAGCGACAGCAGGTCCTTTGCTGACTGGTTTGATAGTTTTAGATTATTATTGATTGAGTCATAGAACGAAGAATTCAGCTCTTTAAACTGTTTATCAAAATCGCTAAACTGTGTCATAGTTTATTATTTGTCTTGTTATTAGTGCGCCTGCTTGTTTTCTTCCTCTTCTTATCGCTGCTTGCTCTGGTTTCTGTTTGCTGGTATTGTTTAGGCTATTAGGACCGCTCCGTTTGGTCACTTGTTGATGATTTGCTGGTTTATGATTGTATATTTTTTTCTAACCTGAAAAAAAATCCCTGATAAACCAATAATTACTTGATTTTAGTTTGTTTTTTTTATGATTAAAAAAATAACGGTTGGGATAATTATCCGTTTTGGGAAAGTTGCTGCAAACGGCAGCTCGACTATTGCCAAGATTCGAACGGTCGGAACTCCC
Organism: Starmera stellimalicola; assembly: GCA_030580055.1. NCBI lineage: Eukaryota > Fungi > Ascomycota > Saccharomycetes > Phaffomycetales > Phaffomycetaceae > Starmera > Starmera stellimalicola. The sequence goes on along the minus strand of JAKTSD010000002.1, from coordinate 543,356 downwards.
TGTCACAGATGAGAAAAATTGTTTATTTCCGACCGGTCGGAACTCCCTGCCTCATTCATTTCCGACTGGCCACTTTTCGGTCGGCCCAAAAATTTCTTTTTTGCTGACATCTAAGCATTACCTAAGCGGCCTTTTAGTGCCTTGGAGCCCTTCGCCTTGTGAAATGAATCATACGGAATAAACAATAAAATATTTTACAGTTTACTGCTTTTCAGGTAAAACAAGCAAAAAAATATAACCACAAATGACGACAATGATGGAGAGCGGGAGCAGTAATGAATTTAACGACATAAAAGAGCAAAAACTGATAATAATACACTATTTGATAAATCATCTGAGTGAAATTCTGCTTGACAACATAAATACCATTGAAACCATCGATAAGTTCAAATTCAACAGCTTTTTGTCCAGTTTGTTTAGCCGATGTCAGTTGAATCTGCTTATATTTGAGAAACTTATTCTAATAGTTGACAGTTTGGTGAATAATGACGAGGTTTTGAATGAAATTACACTAAAGATTAATGACAATAAGTTCGGTTTGAAATATCTGATAATTGGGGTGTTGCTGTATTTAGAGAGGGATGGCAGTGGTGACCAAGTGGTGCATGGAGCCACAAACTGGACAAAAATAACAGGACTGTCTAATGAGCAGCTGAATATGATCAAATTCAAGACTAATTACTTTCTAAATAAACTAAACTCCAACCTGACGCCATTAATCAATGACGAGTTTGAAATCAGGAAGATGAACCTGCACCTGAAGGCTATTATTTACAACAACTTTACTATACGGAATATCTAACCATGCTGAATGTTAATTACACTGAATATTTAATTAGGTATAAATGCTTAGTCTGCTACAGATGTTTATCACTGTGTGGTCTCCACTGAAGCCAGGCTATCACCATAGCTTAAACAGGACTCTACTAAAGCCAGGATACCATAGGCCCAAACAGGACGTCCAGTGAAGCCAGGATACCACCATAGCTTAAGCAGGACTCTACTGAAGCCAGACAGTACCCAATGTATCACTATGGGATTAAATCCTGAAACCAGGCAGTACTGAATCACTAAGGGATCCTGAAACCAGGCAGTACTGAATCACTATGATAATCAGCACTGAATAAATCCCAAAGGTTAACCCTAATACTCGCTGATCAATACTCAATACTGACCAATCCGGCACCAGCCTATTTACCATGCTGTATAGCTGGACGGAATACCATGACGGAGCTGATATCGTGCTCACTTATGTTTCAACTTCTGTAGCATTTCCAGCTCGCCAGCACCACCGCTGCTCAGCAGCCGTTCTCTATTTCTCTTGCACGTGAGGGTGTCGCTGTGTCTCTTGAGGGCGTCCTTGCGGGCAAAGCCCTTGCCGCACTGGTCGCAGATATGCGGCAGCACAGGCAGATGGGCTCTCTGGTGCCGTCTGAGGTCGGAGGACCTTCTGAACGAGAGGGTGCAGTGCTCGCAGATGAAGGGCTTCTCTGGGTCTGAGTCCTTGTCCCGCGAGCCGGACAGGGACGCCGGGGAGGGCGTGTTCCAGTCGCTGTTGCTGTTGCTGTTGTGGTTGTTGCTGCTGGAGCTGTTGGTGACGGTGCTGTTGGATATGCTGGACTCGCTCAGCGTGTTTATGGAGTTGAACTGGTCAAAGTTGATGCCCAGCGTGGAGTAGTTAGGCAGCGCATTCCTTATGGGGTCGTAGTTGGCCTGGCTTAGCGTCTGGGGCTGGTGTGGCTGCTGGGAGAAGCTGCTCAGCGAGGAGGGCACCGACAGCGGGGAGCCGGCCGAGGCTGCGGACGGCGTGCCTGGGGCCCCGGACGCTGCGGTGCTGTTCTGGGCGTACTGGATGCGCTTGAGCAGCTCCAGGATTGTGGGATCGATCTGGTTGTTGACGGAGGTGGCCACAATGGCCTCAGCAGCTGCTTTGAGGAACCTTTTGTCCTCGTCGGTGTCGCTGTTCGCACTGGCAGCGGTGCCAGTGCCAGCACCGGTGCTGCCAAGGGCACTGGTGCTGCCAATGGCACTGCTATTGCTGTTCCTGTCGTTGGGCTCGCTCCCACTGCCATTATTAACCAGGTTATTTATGTCTGGCTTATTGTATATCGTCATTATCAGTGTGATGGTGCTGGATCGTGGGTCCTGTCTTGGTCCAAGGTGCAACTGCCGTGAAAATGTCGAGTATTGGGCAAAGAAAGAAAAAAATGTAAAGATCACCAAAAAGTATCCACAGTTAGTCTGATTAGTATGAGTTGTATTGCAGTGCTTTGTGCTGGATTTATGCGTGCTAAAGCTGCGGGAGTTGGTGCTGGGAGCTGTGCTGGGTGCGTGTGTCCCCTGGGGCTGAGACGGCGTGCTGCGCACCAAAGATCGGGTCCTGGACGGATGTGCCAAACTGAAATGGGCAACCAGGGCACCAGTAGATGTTGCTGATTGATTGCTTGTAGAGCTGTTGCTGTGCTTTGAACCGAGTGCGAGGCGCTCAATTCAGCTGGAAATGCCGGTTCTGTGCGCTGTGGGACCCTGGCGAGGTGTCTGTGCTGCTCCTTCAGTCTCGTTAACGGCAGATCAAGCTGCTATCACTAATTCCTGTTATCAACTCCATCATGACAGAAATGTTTTGATATTTTTGATTTCTGTGTAAAATTTCGAAAAGTCACGTGAGATTGTGGCATTTGGCACAACGAGCCTGCGCTGCTAAGCGGGCGCCCGCTGCCAGTGCTCTAACAGACTGGTAGCCTACTGAGAAGCCAGCTGCCAGCAAAGCCAGCCAGCCCCAATGTACCCTGCTGAGAAGCCTGTTGACCAGCAAAGCCAGCTGCTGGAGTGTAGTGTACGTACTGGTGAAGGGTCCGCGCTGTTTAATAGATTGAGCAGACGTGCGGACAGGTTTACGCGGTTCAATACGAGACTCGGTTGTCACAACCACTTGAAGTACTAGTATAACCGGGAGTTTACTCATAGCAAGCTGACCTGAAGCTTCTATAGCTTTGTTTAATATCAGAAAACTGATCTTAGCGTAGAAGGACTGGAGAGTTAGCGTCTCTTCAGAAGTTTCACCTTTCCAAATGAACACTCAGTAGTTCCTTCCTGTACCATAACAACAAGAAAGGTCTTTGAGCTCGAGCCTAAGAAAACTTACTTTTGTCTGAGCTGAGAACCCTGGCTTTGGTAACTACTGCCATTTCTATGTTCTTAAGAGAGGTTAGTCGTTTTCAGCAAATCAGCTGGGCACCTTTAGTTAATTAGTTGGACAACCCCTTCAGCAAATCAGCTGAGCACCTTGAGTTAATCAGCTGGGCACCTTGAGTTAATCAGCTCGACAACACCTTTAGTAAATTAAGACAGCGGGACAACTGCAGTGATCAACCTTTGAAAGTTTTCTAACCACCAAGACCGGCCAGCTGCAGTGAATAACCCTTAGTTGTCCAAGTGTACTAAGACCTCAAGCTCATCACCCTATGCTAAGTTACAATCCAGCTGAAAAATCAGCCAAGATGAACAATTGCTTTGTACTAAGCACCTTGAACCATTGTAGGATCACCATCTTTGAGCATCACTCTCATTGTCGAGTTTCACCATCTCAGCTGTCTACAGCTACCAGTTATTGCTCAGCTACTGCGTACTATCGTTACAGGTGGATAACCAGGGATGGCGAAAAAAGTAGTAGACTCATGCTGACAAGATATTGTTCGATTCATATACAGCAGACTAATAGTCACATAAACTAGTTAATCTTAGGGGCTCTAAATCAGGTTGTTCCCTCAACAGGTCCCCTTGAAGGTTGTGTGCTGGGTCTCGGTGTGGTTCTTCAGCTTGGCCAGCAGCTCCTCGTCCTCAGACCCGCCGCTGGCAATCAGCGACAGCACCGCGTAGATGTAGTCGTTCTTCTTGATCTCGTCCTCCTCTTTCAGCGACTTGATGTAGTACTCCGACGTCTTGATCAGCGTCTTCATCACCTGCCCGATGTCGTTGATCAGCTTGAACAAAAAGTCGTCCGTCAGCTCGTATCTGACAACCACTCTGAGGATCTCGGTGCTCTCCTCAGAAGGTGGCAGAGGGTAGTTAGGGATGATCCACCCGTTGTTTCTCAGCAGCGTCGACACCAGCGACTGCGGAACGTTTGGATACTGCTCCACAAACTCCTTTCTGAACTTGAACGCAACCACAGGCAGCCCGTAGTTGTAGTAGTCGTCCTCAAACTCAATGTCCTCGTGCTTGCCCGCAACAAACTTGGAGGAGCCCTTCTTTCTGTGGATGTTTGACACACACTCAAAGTACCCGGTCTTCTCCAGCTCAGTAGACAGCAGTCTGGCGTTTCTCAGCGAGCTGTGGTGGATCTTGCGGTACCCTTCCCTGCCCAGCTGCAAGAAATTGTAGTACTGGTGGATCGACTGGAACCCAGGTCTCGAGAAGTTCAGCGTGTAACTGTCCTCAACACTGCCTAAATATCTGAGCTGGAAAATAAGCTCCTTTGGCAAAAAGTCCTCGTTTCTCCAGATAATCCAGCCCAGCCCGGCCGTGGTTAGCCCAAACTTGTGCCCTGATGTGTTGATGGACACCACTCTCTTGACTCTAAAGTCCCACTCCAAGTCTGGGAACAGGAATGGCGCCACAAACCCACCAGACGCACCGTCAACGTGAATTGGCACATTGAACCCCTTCTTGGCCTCAATGTCGTCCAAAATCTTGGACACCTCCAGCACGTTCTCGAAGCCTCCGGTATAGGTGGACCCCATAATGACAAAAATACCAATGGTGTTCTCGTCAATGTTCTCTTCAATCTTGGTCAGGTCCAGCACGTGATGGGACTCCTCGCAAACCGGAATGAGTCTGGCTTCGACATCAAAGTATCTGGCAAACTTCTCCAGGGCAACCTGCGCATTGGCTCCCATCAGAATGTTTGGCTTATAGTAGTCCTTTCCGGCCGCTTTCATCTTTTGCTGCCAAACTTTCTTCATTGCCAGCCCACCCAGCATGATCGCCTCGGACGATCCGGTGGTGGCAGTACCCATTGGCTGCTTGTCCTCGGTGAACTCCCCGTTCCACAATTGGCCTAAAATGGAAACGTTTCTGTTGGTGAGGTTCATCAAAATAGGATACTCATCTGCATCTGCCAGGTTCTTCACCAGGTTGGATTCAACGAGTTTTTTTGCATCATCCGAGGCAAACGTGTTGACGAACGAGGCCAAGTTCAATGTTGGCTGGCCATCCAGCTTCAATTCGTTGTTAATCAGGTTGTATGACAGCTCAGTTCCCAGCCCAGTTTTTGGGATCTCAAACTTGTTTTGCGGCTTGAAGTAAGCATCAATTTCCGCATCCGCAGTCTTGAGCTTGTGGTAGTGAGTTCTTGAGAAGATTGTGTCCCTCAAACTAGAGGCATCAATTGATTTAGTGAGCATTTTGTTCGATACTTGTTAATTGTGGGTTTTCAAGGAGCTAATAGTTTCAATTTAATTTTCACCTTTTAAGTGAAAAAACATGAAGCCCCAAAAAAGTTTAATATGAACAGCACACGCGAACGCACTTAACTTGCTATAGGTTGCTCCACTGGACTGCATATTGTCTTAATGCCAGAAATAGCTGGGGTGGTATAATTACCGAAAACGGCAATGTGCCAGAATGTGCCAGAACTTCCTGAAGCGGCAGAAGTGGTGCCAGAACTGCCCAAAGCAGCAGTCCTGCCAGACCACCCAAAACAGCGTTTCCCGCTAAAACTGCCCAAAGCAGCAATCCTGCCAAACCACCCAAAACAGCAATCTCATTGACTACAAAACTTCAGCATTCAACATAAATTATAAACATTATTGAACAAAAAAAAACATTCTAGATATTTATGTATTAGGTCAAGTGATGGAGATGGCCTGGCCCTGTGGACGCGGCCATCGACTAACAGACTTACTCGACTTGAGCGTCAAAGTTTTCACCTTCAACTAAGTCTGGGATTTCAGCATCGTCAGCTTTGATTTCAGCAGCTGCACCACCGGCAGAAGCTGCTTGTTTGCTTTGTAATTGAGCAGCCAATTTGGACAGAATGTCCAAGTTCTCAGCACCTAATTGTGGAATGATACCTGGAATTAAATCAGTGATGGCCTTTTCTTGTGGAATACCGTAGAATCCGTATGTGTTGTGTTGTGGAGCAGTTTGGACACCAACTCTGTTGAAATGCAAGACTTTTCCGTCTTCTTTGAAGAAGTTGGCTTCTTCAACACCTTCCAAAGTTTGGACGTTTAGCTTTTGTAAAGTTGCTTGTAATTTTGAGTCATCAGCAATTGGTTTGGTGTTTTTCTTGGTGGTCTTTCTTCTGACACCTCCAACTTTGGAGTTTCCTTGTTTTTGCAACTTTGCAAGTTTTTCTTGATCGATTGGCATACTGAAACTGGCTGTATTTCCTAGACTTTTGTAACAAATAGCGAATTTTTTCAAACAATTTTTCAAAATTTTTTCTGTCGACGATGGCAAACGTTAAAATTACATCCGGACACCACCAAGTTTCAAAACCAAAACAAAAACCCAAAGAAAACACAAAAGGAACCAACTTGAGCCAGGCGGAGCACCTCAGAGCTGGAATTCGATGATGAGCAGACGCTTCTACAGCGACTTGAGCCATAAGTTTGCGGCAACTTTGCGGCTGCCGCAGACATCGCTGCCCAAGAGGTCGAACTACCAGAAATCAGTTGATGAGCTCATTCCCAAGTCTTCACAGAGCCTGTACCAAACACAGCTTAGCGGCTTGGACGACAGTGCCCGGGACGTGTTCATATTCCACGACGGTCCGCCGTATGCCAATGGTGAGTTGCACCTGGGCCATGCGCTCAACAAAATCCTGAAAGACATCATCATAAGGTACAATCTCATGAAGGGTAAGACGGTGTTCTACAAACCGGGCTGGGACTGCCATGGGTTGCCCATTGAGCTGAAGGCGCTCGAGACGCTCACCAAGAAGATGAAGACAGACCCATCCACTAAGCTGACTCCCATTGAGATCAGAGCAGTGGCTCGGAAACATGCCCAGAAGACTATCCAGTCCCAGCTCGACACGTTTAAGAAGTTCGCCATCCTCACAGACTTCACTGATCCGTACATCACCATGTCCCACGACTACGAGATTGCCCAGCTTAACGTGTTTCTGAAACTGATCGAGAAGAACCTCATCAAGAGACAGAGAAAACCTGTCTTTTGGGGCTGCGAAACCCATACTGCCCTGGCTGAAGGTGAACTGGAGTACAACGAAAAGCACAGATCAACAGCAGCGTACCTCAAGTTTCCGCTGACCCGTGTTTCTCCAGGTTTACAGCAGCTGCTCGCCGTAGGAGAGAACTCTACTAGCTCCTTGCCCTCGCTGTTGATTTGGACTTCTACTCCATGGACTATCGCTTCAAACAGAGCCGTTTGTATCAACAAGTCTTTTGACTACACCATCATCACAAACCAAAAGGAGAGGCTGATAGTGGCTGCTTCACTGGTTGATGATCTGCTTGCTATGAACCCTGAATATACCAAAACTGGCATTCAAATTCCTGGGGAGTTGCTACTGGACTCCACCTATCTGAACCCAATTTCCAAGCAGGATGGGTTCCCAGTGCTGCATGGGGATCATGTCATAAGCTCTGCGGGTACTGGTTTAGTTCACACCGCGCCAGGCCATGGTAACGATGATTATTTCGTTGGATTGAAGAACAATCTCGAAATTTACTCCCCAGTCAACGATTACGGGAGATATACCGATGAACTGGCACCAGGATTTGACGATTTGATAGGGAAAAGAGTCCTGGGAGAGGGAACCACCAAGATGCTGGAGTTATTAAACCAAAGTCAAATGGTTTATAAAATTGATGACAACTACATTCATTCATACCCATATGATTGGAGATCTAAGAAACCAATCATCATAAGATCAACACCACAGTGGTTTGCCAATGTTGGTGCAATCAAAGAGGCAACGTTAAACTCATTAACAACTGTGAAATTTGTTCCTGAAAGAGGTGTAAACAGATTATCAACATTTATCAAAAACAGAAACGAATGGTGCATTTCCAGACAGAGAAGCTGGGGTGTTCCAATTCCAGCTTTATACTCGAAGAAAGACGAAAACGATATTATAATGGATGTGGAGTCAGTTAAACATATTATCAAAAAGATTGATGAATTAGGCACTGATTCATGGTTTGAAGCTGAAGACAATGTTGAAAGATGGTTGCCCGAAAGCTATAAGGGCAGAGGTGCCGAATTCTATAAATGTAGAGATACAATGGACGTTTGGTTTGATAGTGGAACTAGCTGGACAGTCATCAAGAAGTTTGTTGATGAGCATGGGCTAAAAAGAGATGTGTTAGCTGATGTATACCTGGAAGGGTCTGATCAGCACAGAGGTTGGTTCCAGTCGTCTATTTTGACCAAAGTTGGGTCAGATGACAGTGCACAGGGGCAGGTTATGCCACCGTATAAGACAGTTATAACTCATGGATTTACATTAGACGAAAAGGGACAAAAGATGTCCAAATCAATAGGAAACATTATTGCACCAATTACTGTCATTAAGGGAGAAAACGGGTTGCCAGCGGTTGGAGTTGACGGCTTGAGATTGTGGGTTGCGCAATCGGACTACACTTCAGATGTTTCAATTGGACCAATTATTCTGAAAAGAGTTGGTGACACGCTGAAGAAATTTAGAATCAGTTTCAATTTTATGCTAGGGAACCTTAATGGGTTTGAAGAGAATCAAGTGGTTGAATACAATGATCTTAAACTGATTGATAAGTACGTGTTGTCCAAGTTGTTCAAATTGTCAGCTGAAATTGACAAGAATTATAGAGAATTCAACTTCAGTAAAGTTATCAAGACCATCTCTTACCATTTGAACAATGACCTGAGCTCCACTTATTTTGACATCACCAAGGACAGACTGTATGCGGATTCTGAGCATAGTTTGAGTCGTTGTTCGACTCAGACCGTTTTGACTGAAATCTTGAAATCATACACCAGCATGCTAGCGCCAGTTCTACCGCTGCTGACACAAGAAGTGTGGGATCACACCGCTCCATGGATGAAAAAAGGGGGTGCAGCAGACTCTCCCTTCTTGAATGGGTGGAATAAACTACCAGAAAGCTACTTGAATGAAGAGCTGGAACTGGAGTTCAGCAAGATCTGGAGGGTCAAGAACGAACTGGACGAGCTGATCCAGGTGGGCAGAAAACAGGATAAAGTGATTAAGACGTCGACAGAAACCGAAATTCATCTATCAGTGGGTGAAGGTTCTGAACTGTTCAAAGTGCTGAAAAAGCATGGAGACGAACTTGCTGATTACTTTTTGGTGTCCAAAGTGAGAATTAACGAGCCGGCTCCACAACCAGGCGCGGGCTACTGCTACACAAACACTGTTGCCATTGATTCTGACGAGCTGCTGGTTGTTGTCTCGCCAGCAAAACAGTTCAAGTGTCCAAGATGCTGGAAATTCAACTCAGCCCAGCCCGAAAGCCTGTGCAAAAGATGCGACGAGGTGGTATGAGCGTTATGAGACTTGTATATAAAGAAAGAGGCAGAGACAGCCAGTAAATAGACAGATGCATCATTTTCTATTCTCTATGCTTAAAAGAGTAATAATTTTTTTAACTACTGAAAAAGTATATAAACTGTTGAGGGACCACCAGGAGACGACCAGTGGCTACAGGCAGAAGATGGTGAGGATGGTTGACACAGAGCAAGTGCAGAGCGAGCGTACTAACAGTGGATGCAGGACAAATTCGACTACAGCGATGTGGAACCGGTGCCTATAGAAATTAGCGATAACCATGTCGCGCAGATAATGTACACTGAGGAGTTCAAGCGAGTGTTCGGGGTGCTGGGGGCGCTGATGGGCAAGGAGGAGTACTCTGAGCGTGCGCTGGCGCTAACAGAGGACGCATTGGCGCTGAACGCAGCCAACTACACTGCCTGGGAGTACAGGTACAACAATATAATCAAGCTGGGCAAAGACCTGGTGGAGGAGCTGGACTGGGTGGAGAATGTGGCTGTGGAGAACATAAAGAACTACCAGATCTGGAACTACAGGCAGCTGCTGATCAGGGAGATCGGGTTCGACCGGTACGAGATCAAGCGAGAGTTCCCGCTAATAAACACGATGATCGAGGACGACTCCAAGAACTACCACGTGTGGTCGCACCGCAAGTGGGTGGTGAGCCACCTGGACGAGTACCAGTACGAGATGGAGTTTGTGGACAGCCTCATCAGCAAGGACGTGTACAACAACTCTGCCTGGAGCCATCGGTACTTCGTTGTGGCGCATGCGTTTGGATTATGTAAGCGCAACAGCCCAGAGGCAGCTCAGCTGTTCACTGCCGAGAAGGAGTACACTTTGGGCAAGATCGAGGCTTCGCCCCAGAACCTGAGCTCGTGGAACTACCTTCGTGGGGTGTACGAGCTGTTTGGCCGGGACCTGGGCGAGCTGAACGGGTTTATACTGAAATTTGCGGATCTCGAGGCCAGTGAGGGTGTTGTGTCGGTGCCAGCACTGGAGATGCTGTGCAAGAACTATAGCACGACGGACCCACAGCTGGCTATCAGGGGGTACGACCTGCTGGCGAGCAAGTACGACCCGGTCAGGGCGAACTACTGGAGTTACCTGAAGAGTTGTGTTAATTAGATAGGACACTGTTATCACTAATGAGACAGAATAATTGTAGTTTCAGGCTGGGCTTTGCCCATCATATAGCTGATGGGGGACCACCAGAGCATCACTTGCCCGCTATATGCAGGCTGTCTTGTAGAGTGTCCAGAGGATTGATGTGCCATCACCTCAAGCGACCCAGTATGTTAGATAGATGGAGTTAGCTGGGTGTTTATTTCGAGCCTGGAATACTCCCTGTAACGCAACCTCGAGCATAGTGTTTTGCCTAGGAATTATTTAGTCAGTCTGTGCCTATAGTGCATCATAGTTGACTCACCAGAAGACTGCCAAACTTCATGATGGGAAAGTGACCGGTCAATTGCCAGAGATGGTTGGCACCTGGGACCACTTGGTTAGTGCTGCTTTCCAGAATGTAGCATCGAGTGCACGTCGAATAGGTACCTATTTACCGGCCTGTCTCAACCAGTACACTTGGCTAGGCTCATCAAGATGTTCTACATATCTCTTCTCAACTAGTACATGTGACTGCCAATATGCGGAGCAGCCTCTTTCATCTGCACGTACTAGCCTGAGCTCCTATTCCACGTAATAGGCAGTTTATAGAATACTATTGGAAAGCAGACAAACCAAAGAGTCTGTGGAGGCCAATTAGAAACCATGGTATCTGTAGATAAGTACGGAGAATGCTGGGAATGCTAAATCAGTAGCCCTGTGGAACCAGTGCTCATGAAAAGTGGCTTCCCAGTCGCTCTTGTAAATAGCTGACCAACCTCTTTCTAAGGTACCCAGTACTGTACGCAGTTTTCTACCCAGCTCATTACCGGTATATATTCTGCACTGTACCCAGTAAGGTGCCCAGAAATGTACCCAACTAATTGTACACAGTGCTGCGCGCAGTCGTGGTACCACCTGTACCTAGTTACTACCCAGTAATACTCAGTTTGTTGTAGCCAGACCGTACTCAGTAAGTGATCAGTACTGTACCCAGTTAACTAACCAATAATCAGTACTGCCCCAGTTAAGATACTCAGTTTACAGCCCAGTTTATTCTACGTAGCTCACCCAGTGATTTAGCCAGTGATGTACCTGTACCTAGCAAAGTAATCAGTAAGGTACTGAGTAATGTACTCTTTACTGTACCCAGTAGATACCCCGAAATACACTGTACCCTGCTATTGTACCCGGTATAGTGCGCAGTTATTGTACTCAGCTTGTTGAGCCAGCTCATTGTACACTGCACAGCTTAGTCTAGCAGCTCACTACCCAGTGATGTACACGGTTTGTAGCCAGTGATGTACCTAGTAAAGTAATCAGCACTGTACCCTGTAAGGTACCCAGTTTATTCTGTAGTCAGTATAATACCCAGTATTTACCGCGCCCTATACTGTGCCCAGTACTGTGCCTGTACTACACACTGTGCTGTACCAAGTAATATACGCTATGCTGTACCCTGCTTATTGTACGGATTCTAGTACGCAGTTCATCCTACCCAACAGCACGTACGCCGTACAGTACCAGTTATTCTACGCAGTACGATACCCAGTTTATTCTCAGTACTGCACTGTACTGTAGCCAGTAACCAGTCCCGTAGTCGCTCACTACACCATGAAACTTCACTCTAACACTCTAAGCAGGCTATACACCCTACAGCTCGTCGCGCAGGCCCAGCTTGTAGTTGGACGCGCCCAGTGGGTAGATGACACGGTACTCGATAAACAGGTCGCCGTACTCGTGGGGCCCGTCCAGGACGGGCATTCCCCTGCCCGGGATGCGCTCGATCTGCCCGTCGTACACCATCTCGCCTGCAGCACGGGCCAGCGTCACGTTGGCGTCCCTGTCCAGGGTCTCGATCTCGCGGGACCAGTTGCCCAGGACGGACTCCTTCAACGTGAGAGGCTCGGTGCGGTACAGGTCGTGCATTCTACGCCGGAAGCCCAGGTTGGCGTCGTCGCGCTCGTGGATGTGGATCACCAGGTCGCCAGCCTCCCAGTCCGGGCTCTGGTCGGCCTGGCCCTCCATCTTGTGGACCGCGTCGCGGGGCGTGCCCGGCTCCACAAAGAACTCAAAGTCGCGAGCCCCCCTGAACACGCCGTGGCCGTGGCAGCGCGCGCACTTGTGCGCAATCACCTTGCCCCGGCCACCACACACGTCGCAGGTGGTCTGGAACCGCTGGCGCATGCCCGGGTGGATCTGGCGCTCCACAATCTTCTGGCCACGGCCACCGCACTCGCCGCACGTGTGCTTCTCGCCGTCCTGGGACCCCGTGCCAGAGCACTCGGTGCACAGGTTCTGCATCTCCACGCTGAAGGAGAAGTCTGAGCCCGTATAAAAGTCCTGCAGGGTTATCTGGACCTGGACGTCCGCGTTGTGGCCACGGCGTCGCTGGCCGTGCTGGAAGTGGGTGCCGAACCCGCCAAAGGGGTTGAACCCGCCGAACGGGTCGAACCCGCTGCCCTGCTGGCCCGCGCCGTCGCCCTTGACGCCAGCATGGCCAAACCGGTCGTACTTCTCCCTCAGCTGCCTGTCGTTCAGCACCTCGTACGCCTCGCCCACCTCGATGAACCGCTCGTGCACCACCTCGTCCCCCGGGTTCTTGTCCGGGTGGAACTTCTTGCTCAGCGCCCGGTACGCGGACTTGATCTGCTTCTCTGTGGCATCTCTTTGCAGCCCCAGCACCTCGTAGTAGTCGCGCTCTGCGCGCACTGCCGCTGCCACCAGCAGCACCAGCAGCACCAGCACGTAGTACCTCATCTCAATTGCAACTCCGCACGCTCACACGTCTCAACAGTGAACCACCTAGTTACCACGTAAGTAAAAAATATTTGCGAAATTTAGGCGATGAGCTCCAGCGCAATATTGCGGAAATGCTAAAGACCGCTGGCGAGACTGCCCGGAGCGTCCTGGTTATCGTGGGCACCACCGGTGTTGGCAAGTCGCAGGTATGTATCCAGCCGTAGCCGCAGGCTGAGGCGGAGGCTCGCAGATTATCTGACCAGTAGCCTACAAGCCAGGGTCAGTGCCTATTCCTAGCTATGCCTGCTGATATGCCTGCTAGCACCTAAGAAGAGGCTCAGCAGCTAGAAATTACTAGCTATGCCTAGTAGCTAAGCTCCGGCTATGCCTCCTAAGCTCCCAGCTATGCCTACTAAGCTCACTGGCTATGCTCACTGGCTATGCTCCCAGCTATGCCTACTGTTAAGCTCCCAGCTATGCCTAGTAGCTAAGCTCCGGCTATGCCTACTAAGAGCTCACCAGCTAGCAGCTAATCACAGCTATCAGCTAAATAGCTCAGCAGCTATGGCTACTAGCTCATTTCAGTGATATGCTCAGCAGCAGCTAATTTCAGTGGTATAGTGAGGGTCAGCATCTAGGCGTACTGGCTACATGCTGGCTAGGCTCAATCCTAACAGATCTCAGCAGCTAGCAGCTAGGAATAGGCAGTAACTTGGCTTATAGGCATACCTAGCTCAGTATGTCTAATAGCTAAGCTCAGTTTGCCTGCTAGCAAGCTCAGTTTCCTGCTAGCAAGCTCAGTAGCTCTGCCTACCAGCAAGCTCAGTAGCTCTGCCTACCAGCAAGCTCAGTAGCTAGCTCACCAGCAAGCTCAGTAGCTAGCTCACCAGCTAGGCTCAGTAGCTTTGTCTAGCAGCTAGGAATAGGCACAGGCATGGTAACTAGGGTATCTAGGAGTACTGACTAGGCTCAGTAGCTAGCAAATAAGTCCAGCTTTGCTTACTATCTACCAGCTAGGCATACTGGCAGCTAGCATCCAGCTAACTAGCCAAGGTCCAGTGGCTGACTAGCTACGCTGAGTAGCCTAGCTACGCTGAGCACCTAGCTACGCTGAGCACTTAGCTCAGGCCCAAGGTAGCTCCGCCCAAGCTCTGCACGCAGCTCCAGCCCGATTAAGGTATCAGCACTAACACCCGCAGCTCAGTATCGACCTCGCCACTCGCTTCAACGGCGAGATCATCAACGCAGACTCCATGCAGATGTACAAAGGCGCAGACACCATCACCAACAAGCACCCGGTGGCGGAGCGAGAAGGCGTCCCGCACCACGTCATGGACCACACCGACTGGACTGAAGAGTACTTTATCCACAGGTTCAATGCAGAGGCCACACAGGCTATCGCAGACATTCACCAGCGTGGCAAGCTGCCCATCATCGTAGGGGGCACCCACTACTACCTCACGTCGCTGCTCTTCACCAACAAGACCATTCCCACTGGGGGCTCCGCCGGGGGCTCCCCAACTCCAGGCGGCAGCTCCGAAACTCCAGGCGGAGGCACCCAAGATTTAGGCGGCAGCTCCGAAACTCCAGGCGGACTCTCCCCCGAGCAGCAGGCCCAGCTGGAGCTGCCTCCCCAGCAGGTGTTCCAGCTGCTGCAGCAGCACGACCCAGCCGTCGCCCAGAAGTTCCACCCGAACGACTCCAGGCGTGTACGCAGGGCCCTGGAGATCTACTTCAAGACGCACACCACAGCCAGCGAGCACTATGAGCAGCAGACCCGCAACAGGGCCGCACAGTCCTCCCTGAGGTACAACACGCTCTTCTTCTGGGTATATGCGGACAAGCAGGTGCTGAACCAGCGCCTGGACGACCGAGTCGACTCCATGCTGGCTGGCAGCGCCCTTGACGAGATCTCCCAGCTCTACAACACTTTCTCGCGCATCCCAGAGCCCCAGCGTGATGTAGAGCGAGGTATATGGCAGGTCATCGGCTTCAAAGAGTTCTTGCCCTGGCTGCAGTCCCATAGCGACACAGACTATGCCCAGAGTGTCCGGGCCATGAAGACCAGAACCAGACAGTATGCAAAGAGGCAGATCAAATGGATCCGCAACTCGCTGGCTGTCGACCTGCGCAAAGAGAGCCAGCATAACTACGTTAACGGAGGAAAACTGTTCATTCTGGACTCGACAGACTTGGCCAGCTGGAAAGAAAACGTGCTCAAGCGAGGCGAACTCATCACCAGCCAGTTCTTGAATGGCGAGCAGTTCACTTTACCGCAGGCCCCACAACACCTGGAGAATCTGCTTCCCTCTGCCGACCCTGCTGCCTCCCAGCCCCAATGGAAACACTATAAATGCGAGACGTGCTTTGACTCAAGCACAAACGATCACCTGGTCCTGGTGGGTGAAACCCAGTGGAAAGCCCACCTCAAAAGCAAACGACACAGCACCAACCTGAACAGAGGCAAGAAGAAGCGTGCGTACGAGGAATGGCTCAAGTCCCAGCAAGATTCACAGTCCTAGCTCACCCCGGCAGCTCACTAACTAAACTTTATGTCTGAACCTTCGGCCCAAGTTCTTGGGTTTGGAAGTTTATTGAGCGACACAGCCTTTGGGGCCTTGATCTCTGGCTGCTGTTGCTGCTGCTGTTGAGGCTCCGCCTCGGGTGATGAAAACCTGGAATTCAGCTCCTGTTCTAAATCTCTTGCTTCACATCGTCTCTTATAGACAAACTCATCGCAATCCTGGATCATCGCATTGCAGTTGTTGATCAAGTCGTTATAAAACTTGAGACCCTGAGATAAGTTGAAAACTAACTCTTTGAATTTCATATAAACAGAGTTAAACTGTTTGATCTTTAGCTCATACTCATCGTTAACTTTAGTAGATTTATCAAATTTTTTCAGTTCTTTGCTCTTTACTTCCAACTTGTTCTCAATATCTTTTTGCAATTGCTTCTGCTTATTGATCCATTCAATATCTTTATCAAACACTTTCAAATGCTGCGCATAAACTTGCTCAAATTTAGTGGAGTCTAAGCTATTACCATTGCTGTTATTCTCATCAGTATTCAATTGGATTAATTTATACTCTGAAATAATCTTTGGCAAAATATTGTTTTGCATTGACTTCATTTCAATATTTTCAATGAAATTGGTTCTTTCTAATTTCATTAATCTAATTTTATTCATTAATTCTTTTAGCTCGTTAATTATATTTCTGATATGCGGATCAATCAAACCATTGTTATTCTCTTGTGGGGATGGTAGATACTTGCCAATATCATTAACATTTTCTGACCCAAGAATTTTCAAATCATTCTCGATTTCGTAAAATTGTTGAATTATATGCTCATCACCGGTTTTCGCCTGCTTCTGATAGTTTTCTAGTTCATAAATTCTCTTCAAAAGCAAAGCCCCTGCTTCATTAGAACTAGGTCTATTCCAGTGCTTGGCACCTTGTTTAAACCTCAATAATTCATCTTCTTCATTCTCAATTCGTAACCTTTCTTTACAACCTTCAATTAGGTCCTTACTATCGCTTGATAACTTGGAAATATCATTTATCGTAGCAACAAGACTTTTGATGCCACCACTGGATTTGATCTCCTCATTATATCCAATAAGAATCTCTGGGATTTCCACTTTTTTAGAGTTTCTCCCACCACCTGTATACTTTTCAATCGAGTTTGTAATCTCTCTTTCCATCACAACTCGGTCTATTATGTTGTTCAATGCCTTAATTGGCGTGACCAGATGATCATTCAGGTACCCTTCTTGTCTTTCTTTGAAAGCCTGTGATATTTGAATAACCTTGAATGGTAATAAGTCTTTAAATAACAGTTTTCCAAACCCACCTTTAGCAATTGTCTTGAAAGGAGTCTCGATGTCTGATATGTCCATCTCTTTGACCCCAGACAGTTTGGTTATGGGTGCCAATTTCTTAGGCACCGGTTGCAAATAAATCAAATCATTGTCCTTTTCAGCTTGTTTCAACGTATCTAAAACAGCAGACTTTAGCCCATTAAATTCACTCGCCACAATCTCGTTGACAAATTTCAAATTAGAAGAAACTGACTCAATAATCTGTTTGGCAGTTTCCAATCTGGCAACCTCTTCACCGTATTTCGAGTTGGAGACCGCAATAATCGAGCTTCTGAACTGCGCCACAGCCTCAAAGTGCGCTGTTTTCACCGTTATGTGGTGGATCCACTCAGTTCTAATACCCTCACTCTTAGTGGCTAATGCGAGGGCCTGTGAGTAGTACTCCGAAACCTGGTTTGCTAATTTTGAAATGACAGAGTCTTTGAAATTATCAGAATTGGCCTTCTGCCAAAAGATCTCTTGAGCTTGTGCTAAGCACAATGTCTCCAGAGTGGTGATGGTACCGGTTTGCAAATCCAAGGGCAGCTGAATTGTGGTGGAATTGGCTGCCAACTTGTTGATCAATTTGAAGTAGCTGGCACCGTACTGGAAATAGATACAGCACTTCTTCAATCCGTCACCTGTAGTTCTGTCCTCATTGACTCCTAGCTGTGTAAACAGCGCAGCTATGTTGTACAGCACGTTGATCCTCTCAAAGAGCAACGATTTTAGCTTCACTGGACCACTGACATTGTACCCAATCGTGCCAAACCAGGGAAATTCCACCACATCTACCGGAAATTTGTATTCCAAAGTTGATAAGTGAAGGAAGTATCTCTTCAAAAGGGCGAGATCTTGCGTGGAGACTTCAAGTTCAATTGTATCATTTCTCAAAGTGTCAATTTCATTCAAATCGTTCTGGAAAATTGTAGACGTCTGATAGTACTCTTCGTCAATGATCTGTTTCAACTGCTCGCCAAATAAAATTTTGCTAGTCTTTCTGTACGGAACAAAAAGCAGGTTGGAGCTCATCTTTGATCACTTGGTGCCTACAAGTTTACTGTTGTTGTTTGTTTTGATTTTCTGTTACACAAAAACAAAATGAATCTGCTTATCTAAGCTATTGCGTAACCTGCGATTTCAGGCTAAAGAATCTTTGCTTTGCAGCAGTTTCCGCCTTTACGATTTCATCAACCTGCGATTGCAGCAAGCTGATACGTGATGTGATGGCAGCTTGCTCGTTGTTCAGCAGCATTTGGAAACAGTTGAATCGTATCTCGTTTTTCTCAATTTCATTGAGCAGTTCGTGGCTTTGACCTAGTAGAAGCTGAGATTCTTTGGTTAAGTGCTCGAGCTTGGAGTCCAGTGCTTCTTCGAGCTCTTTGGACTTTAGTACCAAGCGCTCTATTTCCTCAGTGAAATGGTTGTACTCGTTGTCGCTCAACTGGAACTTGTTCTGGTGCTTCTTGTTGTTGAACAATTTCTCGAATTGCAATTGGAACGAGCTCAGCTCTGTCTCGTTAATGAACTGCTTCATTTCCTGTGCCACCAGGTGCCGTGAACGGTCATCGAGGTCCCTCATAGTCCCCTCCTGTATATTTCTGGCCCTGGCATAGTCAGATCTCATCAGTTTAACCATCTCTGTTCTAACCATGGCTGTTAATTGTTCACTTGGGCCGTTGCTCTTGCCCTTCGAATTAATTGCAAGGAACCCGTCAACATCTTCCAGGTTGGGTATCGGTAGCCCTTTCTGTACAGCCTGGGATCTCCTTAGCGCAGCCTTCTGTTGCTCCTCTTTTTCTTGAAGTTTGGTCAATCTTTCCACTTCGCCATGATCTGTCAATACATCAGAGGCTGGTGACTCTTTCAAGTTGGCTATTACTTCATCGTAGTCCTCTTCTTCTTCATCAGGGTCCAGAATCTCGAAATCATTCTTAGGTGGCGGTAACGAGGCAAACTTGTTTCTGATTATCACTTTGATGCTAACTTCTTTCTTCTTTTTTCTGGTTTTCTCTTTCTTTGCTGGCTTAGCTTGTTCTGTGCCTGTTTCTGCCTCTGCCTCTGCCTCCGCTTCTACCTCTGCTGCTCCTGACCCACTCAATAGAGCCGACTGTTGGACTTTATTCTCCTTAATCTTCACAATCGTATCGCTAATTCTCTCATCAATATTATCAGTAATCGCATTTCTCTCTTCTACTGCATCCTTGAATGATGTGCCATCACTCTGCTTCCCAAATGACTTTAATTCCTCTTCTGCAAATTTAGGTGCCGACAGCTCCAGTTTCCTTCTTTTCACATCATCCTCGGCTGCTCCATCGCGCACTAGTTTGGCCAGCTTTTCAATGGTGTTTTTATTCTTCTCGATATCTGTTGTATTGTCCCTTTTCCTCTTTTCCTTTTTCGCCTTGTCATTGTCCTTTAGCCCTATCTTGTTCACAGTGCGCTCAAACTGCTCTAGTGCGCGCGAGTTTAGCTCATCTTCTTCAGTGGTATCATACAATCCTTCCTCGGGACGGTGCTCGTACGCAATATCCGCATTATAATCGATCTGGGTGGAAAACTTCTTCTTTGGCGCATTGATTTTGGTCGTTATGCCAGCCTGTTTTAGCTCTCTTCTCTTCTGCAGCAATGCGATTCTTTTACTATCATTCAGCATCTTCTCACGCTGTTTACGACTGGCTTTTTTTCCTTTGGTGTTGGCCAATCTTGCCCTGGCTTCCGCCAGCATCTCTTGCTCGTCATCGTCCAGGTCCACAGCGTCAGGCCGCGCCTCACGAGACTCCGCAGTCAGATTCACATCACCAATTTCAATGTTCTTATTGGCTCCAATAGATTCCATGGACTCGATTCCAGGCCCACTGAAAGACAAGTCTGTAGCTTGTTTGGCGCCCTCGCTTTCATCTGGGTGCTCTTCATCATGATCTTCCAGCAGCCGCTGGTATCTCTCTAAACACTGCGTGGCTGTTCTGCCTAAACTCTCAGCAATTGATCTCCACTGATTAGGCATAAGCTTCGCTAGCGTCAGCAGCTTCTCATCTTCTTCCACACTCCAGTCCAGTTTCCTTATTCTCGGGTCCAGGTACTCGTTCCATCTGGCTTTGGCCTGCTTAGCACTCTTCCTAGCCAGCAAAGAGGCCACTCTTGACCACTGGTGCAGCCCATACTTAGACACTGCAGCCTTAAGTATCTCGTCTATTCTTGTTAGTTTCCACGTCTCCATAGCGCTTTTCACACAGCATCACTCACCTTCAACGTTGGTCCACGCTCCTCCTTTAACGTAAACCGCCATTGCAAACTGTTCTTAACTAAATAAGTAAATAAATAACACAAAAAATAATTTCACTTTTAAAATTTCAAAAGTTCACTTTTCCACCAAAAATCAATAAAAACCTCTAAATCTCAATATCCCCAGTAAAAGTGCCTATTCCGAGATGATTTTCAAGCCAAAGCACCAGAAACTGGTCTTGCAGTGCTACCCTCCGGGCAGAACACCAGACAAAAAGGCAAACTCCTCAGAATTGAGCTACCTATTGTACTATGCTTCCACAAGGAGAATCAAATTGGAGAAGGTGTGCAAGTTCCTGGAGAAGAAGCAGGCCAAAGACCTTGCGAGAAACCGTACTGGAAACGTGCTGGTGACGCTAGAGATCTTCAATGCGCTGATCAAGCGCTGTCCCGACGACCTGAACGTGTTTGCAATGAACATCAACAATGTATTGAGCTCTGTGTTGAAGGCCAACGACATCAGTCTGTGTGAGCTTGCGGAGCAGGTTTTCCAGACGTACTGCCGCAATTTGAGCATTGATCTGCTTGTGGGGGACGCGCAGTTCATTGCCAACTTTATCCAGCTGGCAAAAGACTTTATCCAGCTGGGCTCTAAATCTAGCGGCAGTTCCAAGGCCAAAATCATTAGTTTGAATGCAGCAAAGGACATTTCATTCCTCAAAAGTATTTCAGAAAGTGCTGAAAACGGGAAATTCTTAGTTGAAATCACGATTCCTTTCATAATTGACGAGATCCACACCAAATTCACCAGTGTGGAATTGCTGAAAACTTGTAAATCGTTACAGTCAGAGCACGAACTGTCAAGAAAGACCACCAAGGTAACCACATTTGACAATTCTAAGCATGAAGATGCCACAAAAGAGAATAACGACAAGATTGACAACAACAATAACAACGACGATAATGCTGTCAGAAATATATTCGAGGTTAAAGACTTATCAATTGACGCATTGAAGGCTTTCTTCTCTTCCACATCCTCGATCCAGCTAGCAGCTTGCTGCAGAATGGCTTTGGGGTACATCACCTCTAACAAGACTGAGCAGGGCTGGTCCTGTTCTTTGGTTGAAGCAATCACCAGTTGGATGCCTGTGCAATTAAGATTCCTGATCTTGAATATCCTTACATCCAAATTAGAGCACGAGAAACTTGATGAGGCAAACCGCTTGCTGCTACTGAACTGTATGACCAGTTTGTTATCTTCATCAGTTAACTTAGTCGGTTTGTCAGTTATTGATAATCTGAGATTACTTATCAGTAATCAGTACCAGTTAATGCTGGGCTCGAACACTACAACTTCGACCTCAGACAAGCTGGTGTTGGCGTACAGTGATGCCATCAGCTCACTTGCAACACACACGTACTACCATGATCAAATTGTTGATATGATTGGTGAAATAATTGTGAAATTGAACGAAGCACCAATTGAAGCCCTAAAAAACGAAACAGTGAAATCAAATAAATCGATCAACTACAAAAACTATTTGGAGACACTATTAAACAACATCAACAACGTCCTTGTTGTTGCCAATGATAAAAAAGTGGTTCAAAGATCAAGTGTTCCTTTTGACATTTTTCAATCAGTGATTAACTTATTATCAGTTAAATTCAATATTTTGAGTGATATTGAACTAAATGAGATATATTTCAAGTTCTTAACAATTCTCAAACTGGAGCTAACTTATGAATGCAATGGATCCACAAGACCTGATCACAATAACTTGATTTCAAACAACCAAGTCTCAATAATCAATTTATTTTATGAACAAATTGAAAAAATTGCTGCAAATGACAATTACAATATCAGGAATTACAAAATACTAATTGAATTAATCGGTTTGCTTGTTAACAAGTTCGGTACTAATGCTATTGTCAATGGTTTTCCATTTTTCTTTGACTGGCAGATTGTTGACTTTAGTGTGAAAAGTTTAGCAAAAAGTGACCTATTGAAAGATAACTTTGGATTCTTGATTATTTATTATTCGACACTTTTCCTGAAAAATGATGAATTACAAACCAAGATTGAGTCTTGTATCTCATATAGAATGACCAATGATTACTGGGTTGTTCCAATTTCTGATAATTATGGAATAATTGACAATCACAAGACCAAAATCTCGTTAACAAAAGAAGAAATATTAGAAATTTCCAAACAAACGCTGATAGCCGACTATTCAGACACTATCATTAGCAGTCATTATAAATACAGTAATCAGCCTGATATGGACACAACAATTGCAACAAGCACAGATGTGGATGTATCGTATGTTTCAAATAACAACCAAGCAAATACTACCATCAACAATACAATTGATAAAATTAACTTACAAACTTTTTCATCATTGAAAGAACCTGCTTATCTAACTAGAGGAGAAAACCACAGTATCAAATCGGCACCATTGTCAGCAAGATCTGTGCTAAACTCCAAATTAAATGCACCAAAAGTATCAGAGTTAAGATCAGTTATCAAGAATGGGATTTCACCACAATTACACAAATCCAGTCAATCGATTTTCACTGTTGATGATAAGAACCAAAACGCAGAATTGAGCTCAATTTTGAATGATCTACATGTCTCAATTAATGAAAAGGGAAATTTAACATTAAACTAACAAAAAAAAATTAAAAACTATCTGAAAAAAAATTCTGCAATCAAAGCTGTAGTTATAGTGTGTTGATGGTGATGGTAGTACTAGTACTAGTGTAATAATATAGAGTGTAACAATGTCAATAATTTATATTATATTTTAAGTAGGTTTTAGGAGTTCATTAATTATAATTTCTTCATTATATTTGATTCAATCATCATTTTCTTTTTCTTCATCTTCGTCTTCATCTTCATCGCTGTCATCGCTTTCATCACCCAAAGCTGCAAACGCATTGAAAGTGGACTTGGTTTGATCAAGAATATCTCTTGGGTCTGATGGTTTGTTTGAACCAATTTTCTTATTGTTAGGACGAACTCTAACTTGTGTTGTGTCAGCCTTGGCTGATTCTCTGAAAGTGTCTCTCTGTTGAGTAGCCTCGTCGGCACCAAAAGATTGCTTTTTCTTGTTTAGAGTAACCCATCCGTCTGCATCTGGTTGTGGTGTCTCATGAACACGTCTGACCCTTGGTTTAAATGGTTTTTTTGAGCCTACAATAACTGTTAGTACTTGATACCTTGTTGGTCATTGGTGCAATGTTCACTCACCTCCATGTGACAATCTTCTTTGGCCTAATCCTTCCTCACTGTGTAACTGTTAGCATACAATTTGGTTCTCACTTTCCATTGGTAACAAATAGTTCAAATAAACTCACGCTTGAGCTTCTCTCTGTTCTTCAACTGATTTAGCAAACTCTGCAAAGTCAAATTGCTGTGGGACGTAAGCTGTTGCACGTAGTTGGATAAGTTCACTTTCAGAATATCTTGCCATTTTGATCACTTTTTCTCGAGTTCTTTAAACAGTTTTCTTTAGTTGAAAACCGCCAAAATTTGTGAAAAGTTTTTTTTGGAAGAAAAAACGCCTTATGTAAGCACTTCGTAATTGCTTAGTCACTGCGCCGCATGATTATTATGTCATCAGTGCGTAAGCTTTGCTGTAGTGATTATGTCATTTCTTATGCTTCAGTATCTTATGTCATTGCTTACTCATACTTACTGATGAGCTCAGTTGTTACTCAGCACTTCCCGATTTGGAAAAAATTATAAAAAATTTCTGTGAAATATTTTTATTGTTGTTTAGCAGTTAGATACGAAAGCAGCAAGATGCCAGCCATTAAATCACTTTCGAAAGCCAACAAGATCATCCAGAAGGCCAAGGGTGCCATTCATCCAAAGGGGAGAAAGCTTAAGCAGCTGAACAGAGCATCGCTTAGAGAAACAAAGCTAGTTGAAAAGAAGCAGAAATTCATTGAAAAGAGAGAAGCAGAGCTGCAAAGAGTGGCATTTCTGCAACAAGCGATAAAGAACAGAGACGATCAAGAGACATTCAGCCTGGATGAGATCAAACTGTTCATTGATGCTTTTATTTCCAGAGATGACGAAGAAATTGAGCAATTGGTACATGAAAGAAGAAAAGGTAGACCACCAACCAACAGACAATTACTACTAGAAAACAAACGTAAACACGAACAGTCCGAGTTTGATTCCGGTTTCAAAGTACCGGATCTTACAAATGCTAAAAGTGTTGAAGCTCTCAAGGCTTGGAATGGGACATTTGGAGGGCTAAATACAGTGACTTTTGTTCACATTGCCAGAAACTCTGACGCTATAAGCAACCATCACAAAGTTGATGTGGATAAAATGGAGGAATGATTTTCAGCTAGAAAACAGGTATAATGCAATAGAGGTGACTGATAAGGTGATGGTTGTAGACTTCAAGAGTAGTATTAGGTCTCTGGTTTTTTTCTCTCGCAGTGCTTTTAGTTTCTGTTCTTTAACTTTATCAATAAACCGTTCAAACACCAATATTTTCTCTGGATTGTTCTCCTGATCAATAGAGCCAATCAGCTTCCATCCGTGTTTCTTGAGTGAGTCGATCTTCTTGAAATAAACCTCTGGATTCTCAGACGATTTGAAAATAGTGAATAAATCACTTTTCCCTCTGTTCATCAGCGGATTGTCAATTGAAATAAACTCTTGGGACTTTATCAGAGTCAAGTACTCGTGCACGGTGTTGTCGTTCATTGTTTGGAACTCTTGCAGTTGCGGGAACAGCTCGTGGCTCGATATTAGTTTGGGATCTGATTTGACTGGCTTAAATATTCCCTTATAATTCAGGTTTAGTGGTGTCAGTGTCTCGTCTATTATGTTGAAAAAGTTACCAGACTCAATGGACCGTGGGGCCCGGCTGGCTAAGTTCTTGCTCCACTCGTATGCATTCAGCATCTTGAAGTGCTCTTCGTCAATGGACTGTTTGTGGTGTTTGAAATCATTCAGAAAGTTCTGCAGCTCTTCCTCTTTCAGTTTCTGCTGTTTCTTTATCTGCTGTTTATGCTGCACGGACTGGCGAGGCTTTGGCGCGGGCTTGGCAGGGTGGTCCTTGATGATGTGAATCAAATTGTTGAGATCGGCTGTGGGGTGATTTTGCTGCCTTTTCGTTAGCTTGAGTGTGGGTTTGCTGGTTGTTGGGATGTTCTTCACTTTAGCCAGCATCTGCGTTATGAATTCCGGGTCCGTGGACCCTGCTGGTTTGATAATGTTCGTTATCTTGCTAGCTGGTGGTTTCATGGATAACTCGTTTAGCTGCTTACAGTACGATAATTATTTTTATGGTTTTTTTTTCATTTCATATTTCATTCATTTAATATTAAAGCATCTATTTAAACGAGCTCTTTGGTTTGAACGCGCCCTTTATTGTGTTTTTCAGTGGAATCACGACATATCTGGCGAAGTGTGGTGTCAAAAACAGAGATATTGGGATTCTCACTGGTAGGGAAGCCTGTAGTTAGTTAGCTAAGCTGCCGTAAAGTTTGTGTCAGACTAATTATCTCACCTTAACGAGCCCGTACGAGACTGCACCCTCCATCACAAACTTGGCCTTGTCCTGGATTGACCAGGAATCGGCTCGCGACCCAATCTATATCACAGTTAGTACGGTATTCTGAACCATTGGGTGCCAGACACAGTCACACAACTGTTCTTGGTACTCACCATCCTCTCTATGACCCCCGTGGACTTCAGCAGCAGCCATGACGGCAGATCCACGGCTGGCAGAAAGTCAAACTTGTGGAAACAGTACCACAGTGAGAACAACGGAACCACCGCAGTCAGCTCGTGCACCACCAAGAACGATGTTATATGTGACACCGGCGCATTGACAAATCTGCTGGAGTACTTGAGCAGCGACTTAGGCAGTTTGAACTGTTTCTTGGTCTCGCTCATGGCTCCTATTGGCGTTTACTTGTTCTAAAATGGTTTTATTGTGCTTTTTGTTTACTTTTTTCTTTTATTTGTCTGTGAAGATAGCAATTTACTGACTTTGCTGGAAATGCGATGCTCCAGCAGCTAGATAATGTGTCAGTGGGAGTGTGGTACTGCTGTGGTGGGTATGTGCTCTTTTAAAGGACTCAATGGCCGCTGAAGCTGGTAAATATTCACATTTACCCAAAATTGTGGCAAATTACTAAGATAGACGGACGCTCGAGTGTCTTATAGCTGAGCGGTTGGGTCAGTTTGGTGCGGTGCGAGAGATGAATACCCAGTGAGAGTATTGGGGTTACTTGCAGGGTGCTGTTTCACACTATAAGAACAGGAATGTCCTTCCAAGTTTAAAACCCCCCATTTGTGGTCCAAAAAGCACCAAGTCCTCAGCTGCCATACCTACAGCACAGGCTCTCTGCCATGCATTCTGCAGTAACCAACACCACCACAGACGGGTTTAGAATTTTCATTGTGTTTTGATGCACAAATCAATTTAAAGTGTGCCAATTTTATATGGTCGCACGTGTGTTTGCTGTATTAAGAAGTGATGAAATATTGCAAAATGTGATAATACCAAGACGATTCAAGAACTTTGGACAGAACGAGAGACTGTGCAATGAAGAGGTTCATTATACTGGCACTAGCAGCATGTCTGGCTGTGTTTTTGACTTTCCAGATTAATGCCACTCACCAAATTGCACTGAAAGCTGAAGAGATTCTGCACTATTCGAATGTCACAACAGAAAATCTGCTCACGACACCCAGCTGGAAGCTAAACACCAATGAAGCGTATAATCTCAATCACAAAGAGTGGGATTACAAGGCATCACCGCAAACAAGAGAATACTATTTTGAAATCTCAGATATCCTGGCCGCGCCAGATGGTGTTTGGAGGAACATGACAGTCATCAATGGACAGTTTCCTGGTCCAATGGTTGAATGTAACTCGGGTGATACTATCAAGGTGACAGTTAAGAACAGTGGTAAGAAGCCAACTGCAATTCATTTCCATGGTTTACTATTTAAAAATGCAAACTACTATGACGGTGCAACATCAATCAACCAATGTGAAATCCCTGTGAATTACACCTACACGTATGAATTCAAGATTGATGAAAACCAATGGGGTACATACTGGTACCACTCGCATTACTCGACTCAGTATGCAGATGGTGTTCTGGGACCGGTGGTTATTCATTCACAAAAGGAGCATGACTTGATTGGAGACCAATACGACGAGGAAGTTGTGGTTCTTATGCAAGATCATTATCATGATACTGCAGATAGCTATTTAGAAGAGTACCTGGCGCCTGAAAATGAAAACGATGAACCAACTCCTGATAACGGGTTAATTCAAGGCTCAAATGTGTTCGATTATAAAGAAGATTTCCCAAGACCCTATGATAAAGACCTGTCAGCTCATCATATGTTTAAATTCAAGCCCGACAAAACTTATAGAGTCAGACTAATCAACTGTGGGATATTTGCTGATATGGATTTCACTATTGATCAACATCCATTGACAGTTATTGAGGCTGATGGTACGAATGTCAAGCCAGTGACAGTGGAAACTATCAATATTGCCGTGGCACAAAGATACTCTGTGCTGATCACAACAAATGCAACCACTGCAAACAACTTATTTTGGATGCAAGCGAAAATCAACGAGTACTGTTTTGGTCATATGAACCCAGTTTTGAATACTGCAATACGCGCTATTGTTGCATACGGTGACGACACCAAAACAGAGTCAAATGTGTCTGTATTCAACTCAATGAAACACCACTTAACCAATTTGATAAAAGCAACTTCAGTGGAATACCAGTATTACAAAGATCCAAAATGTGTTGAATTTGACGAAAAGCTATTACATCCCTTGATTCCAGACCCAGCTCCTGAGAACTACAATCAGCACTATAGAACTGACGTGAGCTTTATGATTGGTGGACATGAACTGGATCGTGGGTATTTCAACCTCACCAGTTACAAACCACTAAACACTGCCACATTGTATGAGCAGATTCAGAACACTGATGAGTCGTTGACCACCACAGGGTTGACAATACCGTGGGCAGATCAATTCATCATCAATGTGAATGAGAAAGGGTCTGTGATTGACTTGCTGGTGAACAATTTGGATGATGGAGCTCATCCATTCCACTTACATGGATACAAATTTTGGATATTGCGTGCGACTAGTGGGAACTTTAAATTCAAGTACTATAATGAGATTGATGCTAAGAAGGAGTACATCAAAAGAGACACGATCAACATTCCTGGGTACGGGTACGCACTGATCAGGTTTGTTGCGGATAATCCAGGAGTTTGGCCATTCCACTGCCATATTGGATGGCACATGGAAGCTGGGTTGCTGATGCAGTTCAACGTTCTGCCACAGGAGTACAAGAAATGGGATTTCCCACCGCAGTGGAAAGAGATTTGCGAGATGAAAAAGGCTTTGTTGCAGTAAATAGTTGATATTCAGTGTTTACCAGAATTATTTATTGTTGATGTTTAGTGTTTACCAGAATTATTTATTGTTGATGTTTAGTGTTTACCAGAATTATTTATTGTTGATGTTTATTATTTACTGTGAAGTGGGCTAATTGCCCTTTTTCCAAACGTTTTCAAAATAATGTTTAACAAATGCTAGAGGGTGGTCCTCGCCCTTGGCCCCCATTGCCCCAATTCCAGGAGAGAAACTTGTGATTGGGAGGACTAAGATATCACTCATGAGCTTAGGCACCTCTAACTGTGTGAAGTCCTTCCAGGTGACTTTGGAGTAGATACCACTCTGGACGTAGTCGTTGAAGTAGGTGAAGATGACGTCTGTCCAGATACCTGCACCTGTCCATTTCATTATATCCAGGTGGCTAGTAGCAACCAGTTCGTCGTTCTTCTTCTTCTTCAAGGTCAGTTCGGTGATCTTTGCCACGATTTCTCTGAGGATAGGGTGGCCCGGCTTGGCCTGGATGACCCACTGGCAGAACTGTAGTCTTCTGGCGTGGGTCTTACGCCATTCTGGGGAGTCTGGGTCCGACTCAATACCGATGATCATTCCAATCTCGTTTGGCGACACGTTGTCTGGGATCCAGTTAGGGACCGGCTGCAGGGGCAAGGTGTCCACGTCGGCATAGATACCACCTCTTGCTAGCAGGATGAGGTATCTGAAGAAGTCCATTTTGAGGATAACAGAAGGCAGCGAGTCGTACGCCTCGACGATTTCCGGAATCGACACGTACAGGTGGTGAATGATGGCGTTGGACGTGTCGTCGTTGAACAGCTCGTGCACGAAGCCCGGGTTCTTCACAGCCCACTGGGTCTCGCCCTCTTTGAACTTCTCGCCGAATCTCTCATCGTTCAGCCCGTATTTCCAGCTCTGCCATATGTATGCCGGGAACTTTCTGCTCTGGTCGTATGGGAACAGGAACGCGAGCTTCTCTCTAAGCGTGGAGTCCGTTGGGGGTCTTCTGAGCTCTTCGATCTTCTTTTCCAAGTCCTTACGGTTCTTCTCCAGCTGGCTGATTTTCTCCTCCTGCTGCTTCATCAACTTCTCCGCAATCACCTCCAGCTTGTTGGTGATCTCTTCGTCGCGGTTCCCGTTCAGGTTCAGCAGGTTCTCGTTAGGGATCTGCTTCAGCACTTCCTGGAAATCAGAGCCTTTGCTAGAAGACACTTTGTACAGAATTAGAACCAGCGTCAGCAGCGTTACCGACACGATGACGATCCGCTTTATCGGGTTTGCTCGTGGTGCCATGTTCGTTCAAGCTTGTTCGTGATTCGACCAGGTGGTAGCGGTACGCACTAACAGGGGAACACAGCGAGTTGTTGGTGAGTTGTTTTGATTTAAATATTTATTTTTTTGGTTTTGCAAATAACATCTAGAAAATTGGTACGCGCCGCAGGGGTACCCGGACGCGCAGCCCTACCAGGTGTCGCAGGTCTCCCAGCGTCCCAGGTCTCCCAGGTCTCCCAGCGTCCCAGGTCTCCCAGGTCTCCCAGCGTCCCAGGTGTGTCACGGTCTGTGGTGGGCAACGCACTCACCCAAACAGGCCCCAGTCCGCCACGGCCAGCGAGTTCACCATCTCCTGCACCACCTGCTGGCCCAGCTGGACTCGCTGCAGCGCCCTGTTCCGCGTAGGCGCACCCAGGGTCTTCCACTGCTCGGCAGAGACCTGCGCAAGGTCCGCAAGCTCGTCCTCCCGCGAAATGTGCACGTTGTAGGTGATGAGCAGGTCTGTGTCCACCTTGTCGAGCCTTATGACGCCCAGCACCACCACCAGCGTTGGCTTGTAGCTCGCCGAGTCCCCACTAGTGGTCTCAGCACCTTCTGGGACCTCTGCCCTCCCCCACTTGAGCGCAGGCTCAACACCAACCGCCACATACCGCTGTTTCGCCCCAGCTTCCTCCACAGACACCAAATGCCACTCATTAGACGCATCGTTCAGCGCAGAGATCTCGCTGTAGTGCACCCGGATCGCCTCCTGGTCGTCCCGCGCCTCCACGCGCTCCATCAGGTCCACTATAATCGAATCGTCCTTATTCAGCTGCGCATAGTTGTCCACATTATCAGAATTCGCCACAAAAACCTCCTGGGTGTCCGGAATCTGCCTGAAGTTGGACGCATCCAGCACCCCAGTGGGTATGTCCACGG
Organism: Starmera stellimalicola; assembly: GCA_030580055.1. Taxonomy (NCBI): domain Eukaryota; kingdom Fungi; phylum Ascomycota; class Saccharomycetes; order Phaffomycetales; family Phaffomycetaceae; genus Starmera; species Starmera stellimalicola. Next base: position 512,290 of record JAKTSD010000002.1, on the reverse strand, counting down.
TGATGGCCCCCCCATATAGCTGCTTGTGCTCGAATTCAACCATTTTAGTACACAAAGTGGCTGCCTTAAATGCGAAATGCACTTTTTTCTGGTGGCAAATAATTTGTTTACAAATTAACAATTCATACAAACAGTGAAAAGGAGACTCAAAATGGTTGAAAAGATGCAAGTGGACACTCCCTCGCCTGTGCCTGAGGCTGCTAAGCAGGGTGAGATTGACGAGAGCTTGTACTCGCGTCAATTGTACGTTTTAGGGAAGGAAGCAATGCTTAAAATGCAGAATTCCAATGTTTTAATTATTGGTGCCAAAGGATTGGGGATTGAGATTGCAAAGAACGTGGCGCTTGCTGGTGTGAAGTCGCTAGCGCTATACGACCCGGAGCCTGTTGTGCTGCAGGACTTGTCGTCGCAGTTTTTCCTCACTGAGCAGGACATTGGCAAGCCAAGGGCTGATGCCAGTTTGCCTAAACTAAGCGAGCTTAACGCCTATGTGCCGGTGTCTGTGGTGACACAGCTCACCGAGGACGTTATCTCCCGGTACCAGGTTGTGGTGGCAACCGACGTGCCGCTGGAGCAGCAGGTGAAGATCAACGAACTCACCCACGCAAAGAACATCAAATTTATTGCCTGTGATTCCAGAGGTTTGTTTGGTAACGTGTTTGTGGACTTTGGAACAGACTTCACCATCATAGACTCCACGGGCGAGGAGCCAATCTCCGCATACCTCTCGGACATCGAGCCAGACGGAACTGTCTCGGTTCTGGACGAGAACAGACACGGCCTACAGGACGGAGACTATGTCAAGTTTTCTGAAGTGGAGGGTCTTGAGGGTCTGAATAACGGGGACTTATTTAAAGTGGAGGTCCTAGGTCCATATGCCTTCAGAATTGGTGACGTCAGCAAGTTTGGGGTCTACAAAAAAGGCGGTATTTTCACCCAGGTCAAAGTCCCTGTCAAAGTCTCATACAAGTCTCTAAAGGAACAGTTGGTCGAACCGGAATTCCTCTTCTCAGACTTTGCTAAATTCGACCGTCCTGCTCAGTTGCATTTAGGTTTCCAAGCTTTGCACCAGTTTAAGGAGAAACATGGCTATTTACCAAGACCACATAACGAGGAAGATGCTACTGAATTTGTCAAATTAGTGTCGAATTTGGCCACTCAAACCAAGTTTGATGGTGAACTCAACCAAGATTTATTAAAAGAGTTATCCTACCAGGCACAAGGTGACATCCCAGCCATCTGTGCATTTTTAGGTGGGTTGGTTGCTCAGGAGGTGCTAAAGGCCTCCTCTGGAAAATTCGTCCCAATCAAACAGTTCTTGTACTTTGACTCATTGGAATCATTGCCATCAAAAGAGCACTTCACCAGATCCGAAGAAACGACAAAGCCAGTGGGATCTCGCTATGATAACCAAATTGCCGTGTTTGGCTTGGACTTCCAAAAGAAACTAGCAAACTCCAAGGTGTTTTTAGTCGGTTCTGGAGCAATTGGTTGTGAAGTTTTGAAGAACTGGGCCCTAATGGGATTAGGTTCAGGTCCTGAAGGTTCAATTGTTGTCACTGATAACGACACTATTGAAAAATCGAACTTAAACCGTCAATTTTTATTTAGACCAAAAGATGTGGGTAAAGGTAAAGCAGAAGTTGCAGCCATTGCAGCAACCCAAATCAACCCAGACCTAACCGGCAAAATCCATGCCAAGTTGGATAAAGTTGGTACAGAAACTGAAAATATTTTCAACAATGAATTCTGGGAAAGCTTGGACTTCGTTGAAAACGCTTTGGATAATGTGGATGCGCGTACTTATGTTGATCGTCGTTGTGTTTTCTTCAAGAAACCATTGCTAGAAAGTGGTACTTTAGGTACTAAGGGTAACACCCAAGTTGTCATTCCAAGACTAACAGAAAGTTACTCTTCTTCCCAAGACCCTCCAGAAAAATCCATTCCTTTGTGTACTTTGAGATCATTTCCTAATAAGATCGACCACACAATTGCATGGGCCAAAAGTTTGTTCCAAGGTTACTTCACCGATTCTGTGGAAAATGTCAATTTATACTTATCGCAACCAAACTTTATTGAATCAACTTTAAAACAAAGCGGTGACATCAAGTCAATTTTGCAATCCATTGCAGACTCGTTGAACAATAGACCTTACTCGTTTGAAGATTGTATCAAATGGGCAAGAATTGAATTTGAAAAGAAATTCAACCATGAAATAAACCAATTGCTATACAACTTCCCACCAGATGCAAAAACCTCTTCAGGTGAACCATTCTGGTCCGGTGCCAAACGTGCTCCAAAGCCTTTGGTGTTTGATATCAACAACGAGGAACATTTCAACTTCGTTGTGGGTGCAGCTAACTTGAGAGCTTTCAACTATGGCTTAAAAGGTGATGTTGGTACCCCAGATAAGCAGTTCTATAAAAAAGTTATTGATGAAGTGAAAATTGAACCATTCAAAGCCAGATCTGATATCAAAATCCAAGTCAACGATGACGATCCAGATCCAAATGCAAACTCAGGAAACAATGCAGAAAACGATGAACTAAACCAATTGATCCAATCTTTGCCACAACCATCAACTTTAGCAGGTTACAGATTGACCCCAGTTGAGTTCGAAAAAGATGACGATTCAAACCACCACATTGAATTCATCACTGCTGCATCCAATGCAAGAGCTTTGAATTACCAAATTGAAACTGCTGATCGCCAAAAGACTAAATTCATCGCTGGTAGAATCATTCCAGCTATTGCAACCACAACTGCTTTGGTCACTGGTTTATCCCAACTAGAGTTGTACAAAATTGTCGATGGTAAAGACGATATTGAACAATATAAAAATGGATTTGTTAATTTAGCCTTGCCATTTTTCGGTTTCAGTGAACCAATTGCCTCACCAAAGGGAAAATATAATGATAAAGTTTTTGATAAAATTTGGGACAGATTTGATATTAAGGGAGATTTGACATTGCAACAACTCTTGGACAAATTTGAAAAAGAAGAAGGATTAGAAATCACAATGATTTCTTATGATGTTTCTTTGTTATATGCAAGTTTCTTCCCACCAAAGAAATTGAAAGAACGTGCAAATATGACCATCACTGAATTGATCAAGTCGGTCACAAAGAAAGACCTTCCAAGCCATGTCAAAACTTTGATCCTTGAAATCTGTACTGATGATAAAAATGGTGAAGACGTTGAAGTTCCATATGTCACCATCACCTTATAAGTGTTTTTCTATTATATCAATTTAATTTAACAATAACTTTAATTCAATCAGATTCTGTGATTCCTGCTGTAACAATTCTAAATAATTCACCTTTCGCACTAAATAATTCATTAAATTCGCCATTTTCCACTATTTCCCCTTTCTTCATACATAACACCCTATCTGTTATCTTCATCATTTCCTCAGCATGTGTGACGATCAACACAGTTAGTTTAGGTTTTTCTATCTTCATTTTCAGTATTAAGTCTGAAATAATCTTCGTATTTTCTGCGTCTAGTGCTGAGGTGCATTCATCTAAGATTAATAACTGTGGTTCATGAACCAACGCTCTTGCAATGCTCAATCTTTGTGCCTGTCCACCTGACATTAAAGAAGTGGAGATCCTTGTGTTAATCCCATTAGGCAGTGATTCAACAAACTCCAAGATATTCGTCATTTGTAAACAATTCAGTATTTTAGTAATCTCAACATTGTTCAACCCATAAGCTAAGTTCTCTAGAATGGTCCCATCAAAAAAAGTAGCATTTTGGTCAACTATTGAAATATCGTTTCTTAGACTGTTAACATTGATCTCATTAATGTTTGAACCTTTATATGTAATTTCTCCATCAAATATTCCATAAAGTCTCGTTGTCAGCAATGTCAATGTCGATTTACCAGATCCCGAGTCTCCAATGACTGCTACATGTTCTCCCTCTTTTATATCAAAAGTAACGTCTTTGAGAACTTGCTGATCTGGTTGTGATGGGTATGAAAAACTAACCTTCTTAAATGATAATACACTTTTATCATTAAGCTCGTGATTTGGCACTTCATTATTTCCAATCACTTCACAGTATGAAGGTTCCAAGTCTAAGATCTTGAAAATATAAGTGGCAGCTCTTTGACCTCTTGAAATATCAGGCGTTTGACTGATTAATTGACCACATGACATTATTGAAAACACCAACAACACAAAAGTCTCCATTAGCTGCTGTGTTGTGTATTCACCCTTACCCACCAATTTCATACCATAGTACAGCAACAAGCCTTGCACGATATAGGTCAGCATATTGGTAATTGCAATACCTAAACCTGTCATAATTGATCTTTGCAAATAGACTTTTCTCAAAGACTCAACTTTTTCATCAATCTTACCAATAAAATGTTTTTGTAAGTTTAATGTCTTTATGGTTTTGATTCCACTTACAATTTCGTAAACCTGATTCTCAAAATTTGCAATTGCATTTTTGTATTCGTTTTCAAATTTTTGTAGCAGGTTGGCGTAAGCCCCTGTTGTTATGATAAATAAAGGTATCAATGAGATGCAAACCAGTGATAGTTTCCAGCCAGAAACTAAGGCCCAGATCAACCCTAAGCTTGATAAAATGATAATTGTTGAAATGATTGATAAAAACTCAGACACTAAAGATCGTAGGTCTCTTGAATCATTCATCAGCAATGCGTTCACTTCTGCGGGTTGATGATGTGGATCATTAAACCAGCTTAAATCTTGTTTAGAGATTCTCTTAAATGATTCTTTTCTTAATGAACAAATCCACAGTTCACTTGCAAGTTTTAGTAAAAACTCTTTAGAAAAAGTGGAAACACCATCAAACAATGCTAAGAATATAACAATTAATGACCATTTCAATAGATAATGTGGTGATCCAACATCTGAGTTCTGTGGTACAATTCCTGTTAACAACTTTGAAAAACAGAATGAAAAAATTGGATTAACTGCACCATTTAAAGTTGAAAATATTAAACCAAATATTAGAATCAATTTGTTTTCAGTTGATAAGTATAGTTTTTTCAAAATTATTGATATTGGGGTTAAATCTGATCTTTTACTTCTAGATTTATTATCTTCATCGGAGACATTTTTCTCTAAATCAATACCAAAATCAACATCTACTCTACCCTTTGAGTTTCCCATATAGTTTCTTTCAAGTGCATGATCAGGATCTATTTTCTTTTCGTCAAATGAGAATTCCCTAACATCGTGACTGTCCATTTCAAAATAATTCAACGGATTGAAAGGTTGAACTAAAGTTTGTGATTTTCTCAGATCTTTAGTGATCGTTTCAGTTGATTCAATTGACTGTATTTGCAGCTTTTCAACTTTCAAATTCTTAACAGTCGATTCTTGTAAAGACACTAAATGCTTAAATAACCCTTGGTCTTCTAAATCTTCCCTTTTACCAAACTGCTGAATTTTTCCATCTTCCATCAAATAGACAAAATCATCCGAAGCAATTTGATTAAACTCGTGAGTTAAAATGATTGTTGTTTTACCTATCCTCCATTTCTTAATAGCTTGAATAATCAATTCTCTCAAGACAATATCCAAAGCAGAAACTGATTCATCAAGAATCAAAATCGTTGTGTCTCTGATAAAAGCTCTTGCTAAAGCAACTCTTTGCTGTTGGCCTCCACTCAATGTAACCCCATTATTTCCAATCAAAGTGTCTAAACCTTCATCCAAATCTCTTATAACTTCATTTAGTAAAGCAAGTTGACAAGCTCTATTTAACTGGTCGTCAGAAATTGTTGAATCAACTTTACCAAGCAATATGTTATTCTTCAGTGTGTCATTAAACAATGTACAAGACTGCTCGACAATTGTTATATTTCTTGTTAGCCAATCATTTGAAATTGAGCTAATATTTTCACCATCAACTTCAATTGATCCAGAATTTAAATCGTATAATTTCAGTAGTAAGTTTCCTAAAGTTGACTTTCCTGAACCTGATCTACCAACTAGAAAAGTTATTTGACCTGCTGGGAAATTCAGTGAAACATTTTTCAAGATTGGAATATTTGGTCTGGATGGGTATGAAAAATTAATATTCTTGAACGATATTTCTCCATTGCATGAAGAGAGAGTTTTAAGCTGTTTTGATTTCTCATCTTGAATATCAAATTCCTTGTCATTCAGAAAATTTTGGATTTTGATCAATGCAACTTTGGCCTTCTGTAAAGTTAAGATCTGTGGTAAGGTATTTTTAACAGTTTCACCCAATATCAGACAAGAGCTAAAACATGTTAGAACATGGCCTGCAGTTATTTTGCCTTTTCTTACTTGGGAAGATCCAAACCAAAATCCTTGAACAAACATACACAACATTATAAATCTAAGAATGCCCATATTCAATGATGTTATCAATGATAGTTTAGTAAATGCAGATTTACAGTGGTTAACGGCTATTGAAAACTTTTCAAACTCCAAAGTTTGGGTTTGGAACAATCTAACCAGTTTAAAAGAATTCAATGACCAGTCCAATATCTTTGAAGATTTCGTTGTTTCAGTGTTCTCTTGTAAGGTAAACCTTTCAGTTAATTTTGCAAATATAAATGATAGAACAATGATTATTGGAGCTGAAGCTAACATTATCAGAGTGACAGACCAGGAATAGTAAAAGGAAGTACCTAATAAAGCTAGTATTGACACGCAATTTTGCAAAGTTAGGGCAGAGGCCTCGGCTGTTCCAGCTCTTAGCTCTTCAACACATCTATTGATCTGAGTTAAATCACCAATAGTTTTCTCATTAATATCATACCATGAAATTGGCTTCTCCAAATAAGAGTTCAGTAGTTTATAGCGCGCTGTCAAACCTTGATTTTCACCAATTTGCATCCACACAAAAATTGTAATCCATATTGTTGGTATTGATGCTGCTCCTAGAGCTATTATGGCCATTGAAGATAACGTCATATGGTGAACAAACTCATGATATGTGTTGTAATCGCCTCTGATAAACTTCGATAATGTGTCAAATACCCTACCCATTAGGATTGATGAAATGGATGGTATTAGTGCTGAAGCAACAGTTGCCACTGAACCTATTGATAGCAGCGATAGATCATGTTTGCTGAAGTACATATAAATATGATGGTAGCCGTTTCTTTTCCCAGCTGTCTTTCTGGGTACCTGGTCACAATCACTAAACGGATTGCTTACTACCTTTTCCACTGGGGAGCATGCTGTTGTGGTCACTGGACTGGAACTCGAGCTTGAACACATCTATGTCTTATCAGATCTTATCGTGTTGTATTTTATTCTTCAGTTCAAGCCGTTGAAAATGCGTCAAGCTATTTTAAATTGCAGAATGTCCATCTTTAATAGTAGAAAGCTGTGCCACTGCCTTATGAGGCTAAGCGCTGTGAGAAAAAGTGTTTCATTGAGCTAAAATGTTTCATTTCTTCTTTTGGTACAAACAATAGAAATTTAAAATAAAAAAAAAAAATACAAAAAATTAAAAAAGAAAATGTCACATGAAAAATTATTACGTCTTTTTTGATTTGTAAAATTGAATTCTGCTATTTCAATCAACAGAAAAGAACACCAAAATGGATGCTTTAAAACAAATTGTTGATGAAATTGACGTTACCAAACCAAGCTTCAGAATTGCCATAATCTCTATTTGCTTCAATCCAATTTTCTGGAACATTGTCGCAAGATTAGAATACAAGACTCATTTTCTTACTAAACTAGCTGGTGGAGCAAAAAGAGGTTGTTATTTATTAGCAATTACCATTTTCTCGCTGGGTATTTTGAGAGACTATTTGTATGAGCAGGCATTGAGGGAACAACCAACTTCTGCAATCCTAAACACCAACTTATTTAAGGGAGTTGCACTTGGCTGCTTCATTTCAGGAAATGTGTTTGTCTTGAGTTCAATGTACGCTTTAGGAGTCACAGGAACTTATTTAGGTGATTACTTTGGCATTTTAATGGACCACAGAGTCACTGGTTTCCCATTCAACATCCTTGATAACCCAATGTACGTTGGTAGTACCTTATCATTCTTAGGTACATCGCTTTGGTTTGCTAAACCAGCAGGTTTGCTAGCTTCTTTCATTGTGCACTTGCTTTACACAATTGCATTGAAATTTGAAGAGCCATTCACTGCCCAGATTTATGCTAAAAGAGATGCACTAAAGTCTGAATAAACATAGTGCACCGGCACTCTTATCCTAAAAAACCTGTAGACAGCATGATAAAGCTCAGTAATCTTAAGATAAAATGATTCAAAGAACTTCCTTCCAAAATTATGAAACTGAGGCACAGTCTCAGTAACCCCAGTCCACCCTTCCCTGTATTCCAGCCTTTTGTATAAGCAAAAAAAAAGTAAAATGATAACAAAAAAAACGTTTTCAATTTTGCCTCCTATGGGAATTGAACCCATGATCCCCGCATAACTTGCAAAGTACGAGTGCGATGCCTTACCACTTGGCCAAGCAGGCTGAAAACGGGTTGTTTTTGGTCTTCTACGGATATCAGCTTTTGAAGGTTGTTGGCGCAACAACTTTTCTTATTATTCAAATTCCACTGCTTCTTTGTTTATACTTTTATATAACCTTTGTGAACACATTCTTTTAGAGCAAAACCCACCCTCTTTAGGCACCAGGTTGAACACCATGAACATCATAACAGACACACAGCTTAACAGTCAGCTCCACAGTCAGCACTGCACGCTTTCGAACACGTCTAAATCACCATCGAAAAGAAAAGTATCAGACGACTATAAAAACTACAAGAAACCGTCACTCACTAATGCTAATTCAAATAATATTGCTAGACAAAGCAAGAACGACTGGCCAGTATTTGAACACCCGGAAGGTGGGTTCATACAGCAGTCTCCGTATGGGAATATAAGAATCATAAAAGACTCGAAAAATGTTGAAATATCAACGATCGATAAATCAGTTAATCTACAGACCTTTATGAGCCCATCCAAGAGCTCACAAACACTAAACACGGGTACTTCTGACGTTAAGATTGATGTGAATCCGTCAAATGAAATAGAAAACTATATGATCGAAGGGTATAAAATAAACAAAAGCTACAATCACCACAATGAAGATATTTTGAATATAAACTACAGCCTATACGATGCATCTAATGAGGATATCTCAATTGAGGATGTGGAGATGAAATGAAACTAAACTATATAAAACTTTAAATGTATTATATAATAATTGAACAAAATGCTAATGATTTATCGCCAACGTAGATAAAATATTTATAAGTATTTCAATCTTGATCATTCAATAACCAGTTAAGAGTAGCTTAAAATGAGCGCAAACAATGCCATATTCACCACCATGGGAATGTTCATTATCGATGAGATACATTTCCCTCAAAGCTCGAACCAAAAGTCCTATTTTGATGTGATTGGAGGTGGTGGTACATTTGGTGCAATGGGTTCAAGAGTGATTGCAACCAAGAAATACAGTGATAAAGTTGGCTTTATTGTCGATAAAGGAAGCGACTTTCCTGTTGAGATTGAGAAATATCTGAATGACTGGCATATTGGGATTGTCTGGAGATCTGACCCTAGCAGGTTAACCACCAGAGGTTGGAATATGTATGGTGACAATGAGTTAAGAGGTGGGTTTTTACTGATTTGAGCTTCCTCAAGCAGACACAAAACTGAATTGCAATACTAACAGGACAGAATTCAAATATACAACGCCAAAGAAACGTATAACTGTGGAAGATTTCCTATCCAATGACTTTTTATTGAACTCTCAGTCCTATCATTTGATATGTTCTCCTGATAGATCATTGGAGATTCTGAATTCTTTGAAGGATCATAGAAATAGTGAGAAAACAGCTCCACCAATTATTACCTGGGAGCCAATTCCAGACCTGTGCTTGCCTGAGAACCTGGAGAACTGTTATAAAGTGCTCCCAGATCTGAACATTTTGACACCAAATGCAGAAGAAGCTGCTAGATTTTTTGGCGAGGCGGAGCCAGTAGATAAAGATGCACTAGAAGAACTGGCTGGGAGATTTCTACCTCATTTAACCAACGAGTCTGTGTTTAAAACAGGAAGTGGGATTGTACTGAGATGTGGAAAACTAGGCTGTATAGTCAAAACTTCCACTGGGCTGAGTAAATGGTTTCCAGCATACCATCGAAATACACCAAATCTGGTGATTGATCCAACTGGGGGCGGTAACTCTTTTATTGGGGGTTTTACAACTGCGTTCATTATGTCCAAAGGAGATTGGGAAATTTCTGCAATTTGTGGAAATTTAGCAGCAGGAATTGGAATTGAGCAGATTGGAATGCCAGCTTTCAATCCACTACAAGATTCGTGGAATTCTCTCACCTTAGAGCAGAGAATCGAAAATTACTTGGATTCATACAAATTTGATAATTTTTCAACTGCTGAAATAATGGAAAAATTAAATTTAAGTTGATAGTTTTATATAAAAAAAGAATAAAATATAATAGAATAAATTACAGTGGATTCAAAGATGATTTCCAGTCATACAAGACGATTTTTAAAGCTAAAACACATACGAAGTTTATCTGACTGCTTCGTACCCAAGAATGAACACAAGGTCGAAGAAACTTCTCAAAAGATGATGGAATCCAAATATGCAAAGTATTTTATTATCCCACCGGATCAACCAGTGAGCACAGCTAAGCTGTACACTGAGGATGACACGCCCTTGGGCTTTGAGCAATATCAAAAACATTACAATGAGAAGAAATACTGGTATAAAAAACAGTATGAACAGGAACTCAACAATAACTCAATCTGTATGTTTATAAGTGATACAGCTGGATCCCTTACCAATATAAATTTCAACAACAAAGTGAGATATCCGATAGATGAAATGTTTGAGCTCCATAGTATAAGAAGTTCACCTTTAGTCAATCCTATAATATGTGAATTGTTGCCAGAGCATGAATTATTGAAGCAGACTTTAAAAAGTTTAGAGAAGGAAAGAATTAAATTATTGAAAAGTGTGAAGCACGATGTTGGGATTGACTTCAAGTCCCAATTTGTCGCAAATACAAGACTTTTGACCGTTTCTCAAAGAGATTTGAACAAAATTTCAAAGATACTGACAATGTTTGAAGATTCCAAGGAGTTTAAAGTATCCGGAATTTACATCAACCTGAAATTGGACTCAGAGCTTCAACAGCAGTTTATTGAAGCGTCACAGTCAGCCGAAAACGGAAACTCAATCAATGACTTACTGAACTCAACAAAAAATATCGATAAACTGGACGAGAGTGAGAATATGTTGCCCATTTTATTACAAAAAATTGGAAAGCTCGGGCTGCTCACTTCCCATGTCTCCTCAGATGGGATCAGCTTTACAAAGTAGGCGCCAAAATACCTCTACCAACGACAAACAAACGTCACTGTATATAACTGATCAATCAGCTTTCAATAATGTGATTATATAAGATCTGACAAAGCACCTTGCACAAAATTAAATAAATCAAAAATATGTATTAAAACAAAACAAATAAAACATCAATTGTAACCCATACACATGACCAAAATGAAACCTGCTAGCTCATATATTCGCTATCTAAGAAGAATAAAAACTCTGAAGCTGTTTTTAGGATTTGCAATTGCTTTAATAATCATATACATTTTGAGGAATTCCAACTACCAGCAAAGTGATGAAACTAACTTTTTTGAATCAAGTTCAATTGAGTATGAAGTGGAGCCAATAGACCAGCCGGAAGTGTTGAAACAAACCAAAAAACCGGCTCACAGACCAACGCAAAAGCAACAACATCAACAATACCCACCAAACTTTAATAAATTCTTTTCAAATTCACATGGTTGTCCTAATTATCTTGATTATTCACAAGAACGTGACCACCCGCCTTTTTCAAAAGGCCCATTGGAATTGCCATTCCAAAGACCTGCTGAGAAATGCCGTACTTTCAAATCCAAAGCTGTGGAAAAGCTTATTGATTCATTCAAACAGAAATTAAAAGATGAAGATCTTGCAAGACTCTTTGAAAATGCATTGCCAAATACTTTGGACACAACTATCCTATGGCATAAAAGAAAATCTGAATCAGTCCAGTACAGCAACAGTTTTGTTGTTACCGGTGATATCCATGCTGAATGGTTGAGAGATGCAGCAAGACAACTTTCAGTTTACCAAGAATTGACTCCATACGATGAGGACTTGAAAGAATTGATCAAAGGTGCAATAAACACACAAGCGTACTACATATTGGTGAATCCATATTGCAATGCTTTCCATCCACCAAAGGGAACCAATGTTGAAAAGGGGAAATCTGCAAAGGATAATGTCCATCCAAAAGTCAACTGGGAACAAGTATTTGAGTGTAAATGGGAGATTGACTCCTTGGCTTCTTTTTTAACTCTTACAAATGAATATTATGAAGCTACGGGTGATGCGAGTGTGTTCAATGACTACTGGGTTTCAGCTGTTGAAAATATCATTTTGGTGTTGAAACGTGAATCAACACCAACTTTCAATGAAGATGGCAACATTCTTCCTTTATTCTACTCATTCCAAAGACAAACACAAATTGGATCGGAAACTTTGAATTTGGGTGGTAGAGGTAACCCATTGAACTATAATATAAACTTGATCAGATCCAGTTTTAGACCTTCAGACGATGCGACAATCTTACCATACTTTATACCAGGAAATGCACATATGGCAACTGAACTGAAGAAAACAAGTGAAATTTTAGCATCCATACAGGACAAACTAGTTGAGATGAAGTTGACAAGAGCTACTGGATTGATTCCAAAGCTTACTAAATACAGTGAACTTATTAAGAAGTCAATTTATGAGAATGCAGTTATAAATCATCCAAAGTTTGGTAAAGTTTTTGCGTACGAGATTGACGGGTATGGGTCAACGATTTTCATGGATGATGCTAATATCCCATCGTTGCTATCATTGCCAGATTTAGGGTTTGTTGAACTAGATGATGAGGTTTATCAAAATACCAGAAAAATGGTGTTGAATAAAAGCGGTAATCCATATTACTTAATTGGAAGACATTTCAAGGGAATCGGGGGACCTCATATTGGCATACAAAGTGCATGGCCAATGAGTTTATTGATCCAGATCAGAACGTCGACAGATGACGACGAAATCTTGGAACTATTGGATTTGATTAAATCAACTACAGGAGGACTAGGATTGATTCACGAGAGTATCTCGGTCCATTATCCAAACGGTGTGGAGTTCACAAGACCATGGTTTGCATGGGCAAACTCCGAGTTCGGTAAAACAATCATTGATTTGGCTAAGAGAAAGCCTCATTTGATCTTCAAAGAGGAATATCTGGATGAAGCATTCAACTACGATTTCTTGAAAGAATAACATATTTATTTCCTCACTGGTTGATGTAGTCTGCTATATTTTGCGCTGTTGAGCTTGATATTTCTTTTGCTGTTGATTCATAAGCGTCTCTATAGCGTGCTTGTAGCTCTTCATTAGAGTTCTCGTTGATTTCTCCATTACGGTCATCAGGGAAAGTATATTCTCTCTCCATGTCTTCTTCTTCGTCTGGCAGCAAGATACCGTCGTTTTCGCCCTCCTCAATGCTTTCAACATCGGAAACAACATCTGCACTGTCATCTTTGTTGGCTTTTTGCTTCTTCTTGTCATCATCAATTCCCAAATCATTCATTAAATTGGACAAACTCTTCTCTTTTCTTCTCTTCTCCTTCTCCTCTTTCTCTTTCAGAATACGGTCTCTCTCTGCCTTGTAGAAATTGTTATATTCGTCCACCTTGCTGTCGACTTTCTCTAGAAATTCGTCAAATCCATCACCGGTATAACTCGAAACGCCCACAAACTCCAACTGTGAGTAGAACTCTTCCAGCATCAGCGACATCGAGTTCACCAGCGAGTTCATGTATCCGGAATTGCTGCTGTTCTCATCTTCTGAGTTTTTGAGCGCATCCTGGAACGCCTCAAAGTCTGTCAGCCATTCTTTGGCAAAATCCGCATTCTGGGCGTCGGTCTTGTTGAACACAATGATCATTGGCAACTTGGTCTTGTACAGAATGGAGCACGCGTACAACATGTTGGAGATGAAGGTGGTTGGGGACGTGTTTCTTGGTGTGTCCACTATGTAGGCAATCACTGTTGGGAATGTTGACGCAAATGCTTCTGTTATGATGGCTCCAGAGGCACTCCAGATAAAACATTCAATTTGTCCTGGAGTGTCAATGATCACGTTCTGGTATTTCTCTGATTTCTTCTCAACCAGCTGAATAACTTGGTCAATTTTGGTTGAAAATAAATTTAGAGAGGTAACAATCGCACCATTTGGCCCTAAATTGTAGTTTTCCATCACCTTTTTGTACTTCACAGAGTCTCTAATATCAATGTTCGCGCCATATGGCACTTTGAGCACGGCTGGGTCAAGATTAATCACATATGGTGGTGTCTTTTTGGCATGTAAATGTGAATTCAGTCTCTGCATAAAGGTGGTTTTACCAGAACCTTTGAAAAGTTAGCCTTCCACTCACTGTGTTTTACTATTTACATAAAGCAAACTCACCTGCCATTCCAATACAAATCACTGTGTTTGGAGCCATCTTGGGTTGTTGTTGATCTAACTAATAAATTTATTAGAAATATATTTTTTTGTTAAATTTTTCTCTAAAATTTCTATTAAAAAAGAAAAAAAATATTACAAATGGTTCAAGCCCCAGAAAACGCTACGAAACTCGTCTGAAATGCCTGTAAAAAATCTCCCTTCGCCTATCGCTTAGTTTCGTCTATAACACGTGTGGTTAATTCACTGTTTGTACAGCTGCAGGACTCGCAATTCCACATCGTCCAAAACTGAGTTCGAGAACTGCAAGATTTTCAGGTCATTCGCCTCAGCTTCCATCATCTTATCCATCTTAGGCCCTCCTGGCAGCTGCTGGGGGACCATTTGCTGCTGCTGCTGCATCAGCTGAGACCCCAATGTGGCATTATTGATCAAAATGTTGTAGACTGAGTTCAGCCCCAAAGTCGCAATGAAGTACCACGAGACCGATGAGACCCATCTGACATCCAGGTCACTGGTCATCACACCAGACTGCAGCATCTGTTTGAACTTCAGCGTCAGTGGGAACGGCAGTTTCATCACCACAAACCCTGCGAAGAAGAAATTAACCCATCCCATTATCGCGGACTGGATAATGAACCCGCCAAACTGGTTCTTCATCATGCCCATCAGAGCTTCTCCCGAGGCGCCTTCGAGCGGGTTCTCGACTTCGTCCCCCTTCTTAGCTCCATCTTTGTCCTCTTCTTCAGCCAAAAACTTGCCGCTCGATAGGTTCTCAATTAGATACGACACCTTGGCCTGGAATCCCTCTTTGGAAATGTTCTCGTAGTTCTGCTTGAGCAGCTGGCTCTTCTTGATATACTCGGCCTCTCTTATTTTGTTCAATGGCTGCGCTTTAACTGCTGGTGAAAGAAGCACCATTATGTACTGTCTGAGGATCCCCACCGCCACCATCACAAACGAGATGGGCAACAGCACCCAGTACTTGATGTTAGGGTCTATCAGCAGGTCTGGAACGATCATATTGGCTTTACAGGTGGACGTTTTCTCGTGTTGTTTACAATTCGAAATTAAAGGGAACTTTTGGGTTGATGAACTGGTTGGGCCACTTTCGGTGGTTATGTGCCTATGTAGGTGCCTACTGAAGGGCTGGACGAGCACGCCTACTTCAGTGCTTCCGCAATTGGCACATGTCCGCTGATCAACGGAATGAGCTGGTTTTGCAGGCCGTTGCTTTCGCTCAGCAGCTCCACAATCACCTGTGCCACATCGCCTCTTGGAATCGAGTACTTTGTGCTGTCGTCCTTGAACTGCTCGGCAATTGAGTTCACTTTGCCTGGCAGCTCAATCTTGCCAGTCTCCTCGGTGTTCAGCAGCACACCTGGCTGCAAAATCAGGTAGTTCTGCAAGTGCAGCTGATTAATAATATACTCGTCTGCGTATTTCTTTGCAATGTAGTACGACTTGATTGGGCTGTCCCACCAAAACTCTCTCTCCAGTGACTTTATTGCACTGACGAGAATGAATTTAGGGATACGGTTTGACTCCACAGCCTGAGCAACTCTAACTGCGCCATCTAAATCCACCGCAATGGTTTTGTCCAGCCCCTTTCCTCCTGCACCAGCACTGAACACAACAGCATCAAATCCCACCAGTGCCTTGGTGATGTCTGTCTGGCTTGAAGACGCCAGATCAATTGAGGTTGACGCACGGAAATTACTGTACTGTTCGAATTGGCTTAATTGCTCAGGGTTTCTGACAAAAGCCGTCACCTTGACAGTTTCAGCAAGAAGCGACAACTTTTTGCACAAAATTCTCGCTACTTGGCCATTGGCTCCAATAACAGCTACTTGCATTGTTTCTCGGCCTGTTTATTGTGTAGTGTAAGCAGGAAAATGCACAAGGATTAAGGAACAAAAAACCGAAACATAGAAAACATGAAAACCGTTTTAACTTGCATCAAAACCGTTATACATCAAACAAGACAAAGTCTCCTATTTCCGTTCATCATAGCAGCTTCCCCCCAGCTAAACACGCGACCGGGCACCACTAGCTTTAAGTGGACATTATCGAACTAAAATCACTGAAATCGCGCACTATCTGTCATTTCCATCACCTCCATCCACTGGCAGATTGTGGAGGTGGACACTGGATGGACTTTTAGATGTATATAAAAAGAAAATAAGTAGATAAAAAACCCTTATATTTCTTTCATACCACAACTACACTGCCTCATACAGCACACAATGTCCAACCCAGCTCTGGAGTTTAGAAAAAAGTGTCGTGCCGCAGAGCACACTACCATCACATCTGGTTTCGTGCCAGGTTACGCTCAAGCTAATCTGCTAGTTTTACCAAAAGAAGCAGCAGACGACTTCCAAAACTTGTGTGAGCGTAACCCTGTCCCATGTCCGATTGTCGGAATCACACCAGTTGGCAACCCACTGGAGCTGAACACAACTGCTTGTGCTTCAGGTGTTGATGTCAGCAAAGATTTCCCAATGTACAACGTCTATGAAAACGGGAAACTAATCGAAACCAAAGCAGATATCAGTGAGGAGTGGACAGACAACCATGTCGGGTTCTTAATTGGGTGCTCTTATTCGTTCGAAAACGCCTTAAACAAAGCTGGTCTGCCTCCAAAGGGCCAACTTTTAGGCACAAATGTTTCAATGTATGTGACCTCCAAGAGACTTGATCCAGCGGGAATCTTTACAGACTCGACCTACGTTGTCAGTATGAGACCATACAAGAAGTCAGATCTCGAGAAAGTCCGCTCCATCACAAGCAAATTCAAGAAAACTCACGGTGAACCAATTGACTGGGGTTTTGATGGAGCTGAGAGATTGGGAATCAAAGACATCTCCAAACCGGATTTTGGAGATGCCACTCCTATTGCTGAGGATGAGATTCCTGTCTTCTGGGGTTGCGGGGTCACTCCACAAATCGCTGCTGCCAAAGTTGGTGATAAAATCAAAGGTAAAGTTTTGGCTCACGCGCCAGGTCACATGATCATCTTGGACATCAAAGATGAAGAAGTTCCATTCTTTTGAATTATTTATTGCCCTGCTTTACAAAACCCCTTGTGTATTAAAATTGTTTATTGATTAGACTGTTATCCATCTTATTGTAGTAAACACGCCAAACGCGATGATTAAAGTTGAAGTACCATGAAATAAAAAGAAATAAAAAAATTTTTGAAATTTTATTTGAATAGAGCAGCAGTGGTAAAATGACGAATAGCTCGGTTGAAGACGCCAGAAAGGTTGTTCAATGGGTACAGAGCAACCTGGGGTTTTGGAACGATAAGCTGGAAGTCAAAGAGTCCAAACTAGGAGGCGTAGGGGTGTTTGCCAAACAAGATTTAACTAACCTGAATGAAGATCTGCCAATTGTTTTGATGAGAATCGCTAAGGAGTCACTGTTAAGCACTAGGACTTGTTGTATTAACAATCTTTTGTATGAAAGACAGTTTGATGGGACTTTGGGGCTAGTTCTGGGTGTCATTTATGAGTTAGATCAGCTGGATCAGTCACCATGGAGTGATTACTTATCGAGTTTTAAGTATACTGATTCCAAAGGGAGATTGATTCTACCGCCTGGGCTGTGGACTAAAGAAGAGAAGTTCCTGCTGCGTGGAACAGAGCTGGAAATTATGGGCGGATTGGATGATGAACAGGATAAATCAGCTTACGAAACTGCCTGTGAGTTTGCAATTTCAATTAAAGAGCTGGTGAAGCCACCTTATTGTCTTGATATTGAAGACGTTGATGATGAGAAGCTACAGCATAAGTATCAAACTTTTGTGGCAATAAGTCGAGTTATCTCATCAAGAGATTTCGAAGTTGATGCATTCCATGAAATTGGGTTAGTTCCTGGAGCCGATCTGTTCAACCATGATTTGAAGCCAACAGTTAGATTTGAGTCTTTTGGTGATGTTTGTGAGATGTGTGGTTCTGTTGCAAGATGTGATCACATGGCACAAGAAGATGGTTGTGCCGATGATGATTGTCAAGACGGATGTTGTGGTGGGCGTGAGCCGCAAGACCCGCATGGTTGTGAAAATTCCGCCTGTGATGGGTGTGAAGAGGACCGTGCTGACGGGTGTAAAGACCAATGCTGTGAAAAAGAATTGAATGAAGATGAGGATGACTGTGAAGATGATTCAGAGAGTGAATCAGAAATTGAAGAAATTGATGAGATTGATTTAGAGTATGTCAATAACTTGGAGCTCAAGCTATACAAACGGAAACAGCAGGAAGAAAAAGCATCCCAGGAAATGAGGGAACAGGATCGCAAGCTGCTTGAGGAATCCGGCCAAAATATCCCACCTATAGAATTTTCAGGCAAACAGATCGAAGCTGATGAATGTGTTGATATCATTTTGACGAACAATGTTAAGGCTGGAGATGAGCTGTTCAACAGCTATGGGAAATTCAATAACTCAGTTCTACTGTCAAAGTACGGATTCGTTATACCAGATAACAGAAATGACTATGTCGGATTGGGTATGGAATTTCTGAAAATCAGAAAAGAGAATAAAAAGTTGTATTCAAGACAATTTGCCTGGTGGGAGAGTCAGGGGTATTTGCTGTTTAAGGACTATTTGAATACAAAAAAGAATGCAAATGATGACAATGAAGAAGATGACGATGAAGAAGAGCATGATGATGAAGGTGATGAAAATACATGGACATTGGACGTCCAAGTGGGCTACAAAGGTGAGCCATCACAGGTCACACAGGGACTCATCAAGCTCCTAACAATGTCACATCTCGAGCTAGACAAATTCATTAAAAAAGATGAATCAAAAATAAATTTTGGCACACTGCTAACTAAATCAGGTAAATATAACAAACTGTTGAAAGATATTTTGCTGAAAAGAAGATCAAAGTACTCTGAAATTCCAGCAAACTTGAAACTCAAATCTGAACGAGTCAAGATGGCTGTGACGCTAGCTAAAGGTGAAAAGGAAATTATAGAAAGGGCATTGAAACTGTGTAATTAGATAATAGATAAATGTGTCAAAATAAAACCTCCAAATATGGCAGCTGCCTTTTTCGGCACGCCCCGGGTAAACATTAAAAATGTTTGGATGTAAATTTTTCACCAAACAATTTTTTTTGCCAATTATTTTTTTCATGAAAAGTGAAAAAAAATTTGAAAAAGTTTTTCATTTCCTTTCCTCATCATTACAAAACAAAAATACCAAGATGTCCGTTGCACGTCCTCAAGTTTCAGTCTACTCCACCTCAGGTGAATTAACCTCTGCTGCTTTACCATTACCAGCAGTTTTCTCAGCTCCAATCAGACCAGACATTGTTCACTCAGTTTTCACTGCTATCAACAAGAACAAACGTCAATCATACGCTGTTGCAGAAAACGCTGGTCACCAAACCTCAGCTGAATCATGGGGTACTGGTAGAGCTGTTGCCCGTATTCCAAGAGTTGGTGGTGGTGGTACTCACCGTTCAGGTCAAGCTGCATTTGGTAACATGTGTCGTGGTGGTCGTATGTTCGCTCCAACTAAAACCTGGAGAAAATGGCACGTTAAGGTGAACCAAAACGAAAAACGTTATGCTACTGCTTCAGCTATTGCAGCTTCAGCCGTTGCTCCATTAGTTTTAGCAAGAGGTCACCGTGTCGAACAAATTCCAGAAATCCCATTAGTTGTTTCATCAGAAGTTGAAAAAATCACCAAAACTAAAGAAGCTGTTGCTGTCTTAAAAGCTGTTGGTGCACACACTGATGTTGTCAAAGTCTTAAAATCTAAGAAATTGAGAGCTGGTAAAGGTAAATTGAGAGGTCGTCGTTTCACTCAAAGAAGAGGTCCATTAGTTGTCTACTCTGAAGACAACGGTATTGTCAGAGCTTTCAGAAACATTCCAGGTGTTGAAACTGCTCCAGTCTCTGCTTTAGGTTTATTACAATTAGCACCAGGTGCTCACTTAGGTAGATTTGTTATCTGGACCGAAGCTGCTTTTGCTAAATTAGATGCTGTCTGGGGTTCAGAATCCGTTGCATCAGCAAAATCTGGTTACTCATTACCATCAAACATCATTGCTAACTCTGATGTTACCAGAATCATCAACTCTGCTGAAATTCAAGCTGCAGTTAAACCAGCTGGTCAATCAACTCAAAAACGTACTCACGTTTTAAAGAAAAACCCATTGAAAAACAAACAAGTCTTGTTAAGATTAAACCCATACGCCAAAGCTTTCTCTGCTGAAAAATTAGGTTCAAGAAAAGTTGAAGGTAAAGGTGCTAAACCATCAAAAGGTCAATTTGCTGAATTATTAAAACACGATTAAGCGTTTTGAGTGATTAGAAAAATACTAAGTGATTATACTTTTTTAGTTTATAAAGGAATATCCTTATTTAGTGTTTTTAACCGATGTAGAAACAACTGGCAGAGCCATTAAAAGAAATAGAAGTGTTCTAGAAAGAGGCAGAGCTCCCCAAAAGAAATAAAAGCGTGAAAGAGGCAGAGCTGCAAAAGGAATAAATGCGTTCTAGAAAAAGGCAGAGCCATTAAAAGGAACAAAACCTTTTTTAAAAGAGGCAGAGCCATTAAAAGGAAGAAGGCGCTTTAAAAAAACAGTAGGAACAACAGCCGCTTTTTATTATCTGATGTAGAATGTTTTCAGTTAGACGGCTCCCCAGCTACGCCTGGCGTATTGCCCGATTTGGCAGTCTGTCCTGCCGGCAATATGCACGAGGAACAGCCGGGGGCACAGATCACTGCTTTTTTTCCCAATTGACTTCGAAAATTGAACCCTTTAAACAGCGAAATATTGTTTTTCAGTCCGGCTCGGCCTAAAGATTTTTCTTTTAGGTCACTCGGGCAGGGACTCGGGGAAGGCTAGAAGGGACTTCGGGGGAGTTTCGGGAAAAATTTAGGGGAAGCCTCTCCAGGGCTCCCTGCCCGGTAATTCTATTGTGCTAACTGCCGACCGATGTGCGGATACATAAAATTTTATCACTCAAAGCTGACACCAAATTGGTTCAAAAAGTATAAAGCAAGTCGGTTTGCTGTTTTGATCAATGATTGTTTATCAATTAACAAAAACTTTAGTAAAAATATATAAAAATGTCTGATATTGAGAGTATCGATTCAGAAAATAATGTCAAGCCCTTCACACAAGAAGGTGCTGAAGAGCAACAACAAGAACAACATGAACAATCAGGTATTTTAAACATTGTGAAAACTTTAACACACCGCAATGAAGAAGATGAAAAGGACAGAGAGGCTTTAGAGAAGTTGATCTCTAACAACAAGGGTGTTGAGAACTTGGTGCATAAATTAGAATCACGTTCTGGTGCCCTGGGTCCATTAGAAGATGGTATTGATATTGAGCTGGTTCATACCAAAACCAAAAACCCAGAAGATGTTAATGAACTAGATCAATGGAAGTATCCAGTGGATGACGAGACTGGACTGAGAATTGTTCAGTTTGTTGAAGGTGAGAAAGAGGATCCAAGAAACTGGTCAAAGAACTACAAATGGTTCTTGACTTTCTTTTTAGGGCTGATTTGTTTTGATGTTGCTTTTGCCTCTGCTATTGTCACTGGTGATATTGAAGGGCCAATGAAGACTTTCCATGTCAGTGAGGAAGTTGTTATCTTGACGGTGACACTTCTGGTTATTGGGTTTGGTGTGGGACCATTGATCTTTGCTCCAATCAGTGAAGAAATTGGTAGAAGATGGGTTTATGTCACAACTTTGGGTGCTGCTGTTATTTTTATTGTCCCATGTGCCGTTGCTAAGAACATTGGAACCCTATTGGTGTGTAGATTTTTGGATGGGTTATTTTTCAGTGCTCCAATGTGTTTGATTGGAGGTAACTTGGGTGATATTTGGTTAATCAAAGAAAGAGGTACTGCAATGAGTATTTTCAGTGCAGCTCCTTTCATTGGACCAGCATTAGGACCTTTGATTGGTGGTTACATTGGTGACAATGTTGGCTGGAGATGGAACTATTACGTCTTGTTGATTTTTTCAGGTTGTGTTTATGGTGCAGCAGTTGTCTTACTACCAGAAACTCATCATCAAACATTGCTGAAAAAAAGAGCTAAGAAATTGAGAAAACTTACAGGAGATGAAAGATACAGAGCAGTCTCCGAACTACAACCAAGATCATTGAGTAAGGTTGTTAATGAAACATTGGCAAGACCAATTATTTTATTGACTGAACCAATTGTGTTTTTGATTACAGTTTACATGTCAGTTATTTATGGATTGCTTTATATGTTCTTCTTTGCTTATCCTGTTGTCTATATGGAAGGTAAAGGATGGTCAGCATCAAAGACTGGTTTAATGTTTATTCCAATTGCAGTTGGTGTTATTGCTGCCACTGTAGTGGCACCATGGTTTAACAGCGACTATATCAGAAGAGCTGAAAAATACAGAGCCAGAGGTGAGCTACCACCAGCCGAATTGAGATTGATTCCAATGATGATTGGCTGTTGGTTTGTTCCAATTGGATTATTTGCGTTTGCTTGGTCATCATATCCATCAGTTTCATGGGCAGGACCATGTTTCTCTGGATTTGCTTGTGGTATGGGTTTCAATATGTTGTATAACCCAGCAAACAACTACATTGTTGACTCGTATCAGCATTATGCAGCTTCAGGTTTAGCTGCCAAAACATTCTTAAGATCAATGTGGGGTGCTTCTGTCCCATTATTCACTATCCAAATGTATCACAGATTAGGATACGAATGGGCATCATCTTTACTAGCATTTATTTCATTAGCATGTTGTTGTATTCCATACGGATTCTTCTTCTTTGGTAAGAGAATCAGAGCCAGATCTAAGTATGCTTACTCACCAGAAAGCGAAAAGAGATCAATGGGTGCCAATGATGTTGAGAAAAATTCAACTGGAGAATCATCAAATTGAATTATTTTAAAAGTTTAATTTTTAATAATTTTAATTACTTTGTTAGCATATTTAATTTTTTTTTTTTTCATCATCATTGTTATGAGGTTGGGCAAGGTTTAATAACACACTTCAATAACACTTTTTAATACCATTTTAATACACTTTTTAATATAACATTTTTTTAAATGTACTTTTTTGCGCTATTGTGAGATATTACCCAATTAGGCAGCTGCAGCAAATTGGCGCCCCGGTAGGGCCACGGCGGCTAAAAAATGAAAATTCCACTGGGAAAATTTCGCTTTTTTCCTTTAACGTAGTGAAAAAAGGACACCAATTACGAAGATCAGTTAAAAAATGTCTGACTACGCTGCACAATTCCAACAAACACTTTCCCACCTGGACAGAACATTTGCGTCCAATGGTCTGCTTTCCCAATTCGAGTCGTCAACCAAGTTACCAAGATCATACGCGATTTTAGGCTTAGGAGCGCTATATTTCGTCTTAATTTTCGTCAACTTAGGTGGTATTGGACAGCTATTATCAAACTTTGCAGGATTCGTCATTCCAGGATACTACTCTCTGGTTGCACTGTCAACCACACAAACCAATGACGACACCCAATTACTGACTTACTGGGTTGTTTTCGCATTTTTAAATGTGATTGAATTCTGGTCAAAGGCTATTTTGTACTGGATTCCATTTTACTGGTTTTTCAAGACCATCTTCTTGCTGTACTTAGCTTTCCCACAGTTTGGAGGTGCCCAATTTGTCTTCAACTCATTCATCAAACCATTGACTGACAAATACATCATCTCAAACAAGAAAGTTGACAGCTTTGCTGACAAAGTTGAAAATGCTGCTGAGGGTGTCGCATCTGGTGCTGCACGTCATTGAGTGGAAAAAGTATACTTTTTATATATTCATATTTATCTTTTATACATTTGTAACTGTTCACAACAACTGAGTAATTTTGCTGAAATCAAATTGGTGTGAGATACTTTGGTTATCAACGACAAAATCGAATTTCACTCTCAGTTTGATCTTTGAACCAGCTGCACCAACAATTTTAAACTCCTGGTACACTTGCGAGTTGGAGCCAATAATCTGTGATGATATTGGCGACATTGTAAGTTTTTGCTGCTTTGGTACTGCAATCAGCAAATGTAAATTTGAAATTTCATGAGCCGTCTTATTTTTGATAATTGTTTCAATTCTTGCTTCGCCTGACCCAATTGACTTGACTAGGAATGATATTTCAGCTTTATCGTCTGCAAAGCCTTCAATTGGTGAGCCATTGCTGCTGCTGCTGCTGCTGCTGCTGTTAATGGTGTTATTGTTGTTATCAAACAATCCTAAAATTTCTTTAGAGTCTTTTGGTTTATTAAAAATATCACCCAATAAGTCTGCAGCAGTATTGCTATTGTCGCCACCTGTCTGTGCTTTGGATTGGCTTTCTGGAGTAAAATCATCCATAAGGTCCAGCAGCAAGTCTTCAGTTTTGTTGTGAGAAGTGTTGGAGCCCGTGGAAGTGGATCCAGCACCGCTGACTGACATCTTATTGACATGTCTGTTGGTTAACGAGATGTTCTCCTTGGAGATAATCTTTGGTTTTGGCAACGAGTCTAACACTTTTAGTTTGATGTCGGTTGGCTCATTAAATAAACTTGAATAGTTGATAGCCTTGATTTGAATGTTCAAATTAATATCGGTTTTCTTAGAGCTGATGAACTTCTTTAGTAACTTCAAGTTGCTTGAGTCTCTGATTTTAACTGACAATTTCAGGGCACAAGTCAGTGCATACGACACTATGATATTGCTGTTGTTGTTATTGTTGACATCATTTGAGTTTTCGTTTGTAATTTCAAATAAGTAGTTAATCAGGGTTGTCTCATTGATGATTTTTTCCTCATTGTCGATGACAATCTTGGAGTTGAGTAAGTAGTTGGTGAACTCGCCAACCAACCACAAGTTGACAATATTGAGAGTTTTCAGTTGGAAATTCTGTAAACTTGAACTGAAAATCTTGACAACAACATATTTTTGCAAATCCAAGTCACTGATGTTGATGATCAGTATCAAGATCTGTGAAATGATTGAAGTGTTGATGTCGAGAGTGTCGTCATGGTTTGAGTAATTCAACAGTCTGATGAGAGTGTCGAATCTCCACTTCTCATTTGGAATCAATTCCTGTTTCTCTAGGACATTGACGACATTTGTTGTGATATAGTTAATCAAGTTCTTGTCGTTATTAACCGGGTTTTCTAAAAAGTTCAATATCTCCTTGATGAGGATTCTGATATTTGAACTGTCCAAGATTGCAAAAGACAGCTCGAGGGCACGTCTTTTAATGGAAATGTCCTGGTCCTGCAAACACAGAATGATGGTGTTTCTGTGTCTCTGGACGGCGAGGGGCTCAATATCAACAACAGCAAGCAGGGTGTCGAGTGCGACGTACCTGTTGTTGTTGTCCTTGGTGGCCAGCAGCTTGCCCAGGATGTTTATACCGAGGATTTTCAGAGCCGGGTCGATCTCCTTGATGGAGAAGATGGTTTTGACGCACTCGTAGGACACTGAGGCGCCGGCATTCTTGTTGAAGTCGGTAGAGGATGCCACCTTGGTGAGGATATCGTTCAGGGCGTCGTTGTACTTTGCAGTGGCGTGGGATTTGGCGTCGTCGGTGAAGAACAGTCTGAGGGACCTGATGATGGAGATCTGCAAGAAGGGGTCGTGGACGCCGAGCAGGTCGAACTCCTGGTTGATGTTCTTGCTGAGCAGGGTCTTGAGGACGTGGATGATGGTGGGGATCTTGAGCAGGAGCACGTCTCTGGACTCTGGGGCAAACTCGTACATGTTTCTGATGAGCTTGAGGACGCCGAGCAGGTTGCCGTGGTCCGGGGAGTCGAGGAGGTCGTCCACCTTGGCGAGGAAGATCTCGTAGAGGTCTGGGTCCTTCTCGACGATCTTGGAGGCCACCATGGCGGCCTTCTTCTTGAGGTAGTTGTTGTTGCAGGAGATGATCTTCTCCACGTCCGGGTACAGGTCCCTGGCAAGCTCCGGGGACGCGATGTTGCCCAGCGCGGACAGCGCCAGGGCCACGATGAAGTTGTTCGGGTGGTTGAGGTCGTTGTTGAGCGAGTTGGTAAGCAGCGTCAGCACCTCCTGGTTCTCGTCCAGAATCAGCATTGTCGCCAGGTACCCGAGCCGCTTGTCGATGAAGTTGGGCGACGCCAGCAGCTTGATGCACTCGATCTGCCCGAAGTGCGTCTTCTCCCCCAGGATGTACAGGTACAGCAGCTTCTGGATGGCCACCCGTCTCGAGTTGTGCGACAGCGACGTGTCCTTGAACGCCGTGCGGATCGCAGCAGACTCCCGCTTGATGATCGCCCGCTCGTCCGCAATCGTCTTGGACCCCCTGATCGACTTGATGAACGATTTCAGCGAAGCGCCCATGCTGTTCAGCTTGTTGTTGTTGTTATTTATTTTATGATTTTATGATTTTATTTTATTTTGTTTTTGTGTAACATGCAGTACATGGAGTCGACGCCCGATGGGGACGAGGTGTTCCACCCGAACATGAAGAAGGTGCGGCAGTTCAGGTCGCACCAGGACAACGAGAACTACGTGTTCATGTCGACGTTCAAGAGCTGGATCAGTGGGAGCTATGCGCGGTACAACCTGCGCGTGGTGAAGAGCCGGTACGACTCTGTGGCGCAGACGAGCTTCATGCTGAGCGACCAGGGCAAGCGCAAGAGCACCGAGCCGTGCCGGCTGTGGGTGAGCTTCAAGCGGCTGAGCGAGGGCCTGGTGCGGTTCGACGTGGTGGAGGCGGCCGTGCACAGCTACGTCGCGCTCGTGGCGCGTGTCGAAGGCTTCCCGTTCCACCTCACCGTCCGCGACCCGCAGTTCCAGGACCTGTGCCTCGAGTACGTCGAGAACCCGTACCCGTACGACGTGGTGTTCATCAAGGGCTCCTCCTTCATCGCCAACCCGGACCCGGACGGCAGGTGGGACAGGAATAAGCTCGAGTTCGACGAGCTCGAGGTCAAGAAGCTGCTCAGCGGCGACGTCAACCCGCTCCAGAGCTTTGGCGACATCAACAGGCTCATCCTCAACGACAACTCCTCCAACAGGGGCTCCATTCTCAACAACCCGCCCAAATTCGTCGACTCCCGCGTCCGCCTCGACGACGACGCCCACCACGACGACAGCGTCCTCCGCGTCGACACAAACGGCATAGAGATCACCCCCAAGGTGCTCAAGAAGGAGCTCGAGGGCGCCAACGCTGAGATCTTCCTGCTCCGGCTCGATAACGAGCTGCTCGCCAGAAAACTCAATAAGCTGGCTCCCGCTCCCACCACCGCCCCACCGCTCCCGTCGGGCTTCGACATCAACGACTTCGTCATAAGGAAGACCATCGCCGAAAACCCGCTCGAGAACTCGTTCCTCTACGCCATCGAAAACCGCAAAGAGACCCACCAGTTCACTCTGAAAGATATAACTTTCAACCAGGTCCTGCCCAACAAGAAGATCTCTCTGCTGCTCCAGACTGAGCTCAAGACCCTCAACGAGCTCGCCTCCCAGTCCGACAAGTGCCTCAACATCCTCAACCTCGTCGATATCGTCCTGGAGTCAAACATATCCAAAAAAACCTACCTGGTAATCCTCGAGCCCATCCTGTTCTCGCTGGACGAGTTCTTCTACTCGTATTTCCAGACCGCCAGCAAGAAGGTGGTGCCCATCATCGCCGCACAGGTCCTCACGGGCCTCGTGTTCCTGTCCGACAAGTGCAACAGGATCCACGGCAACCTCAACTTCCACAACATCGTGGTCGACTTTAAAGGTATCATCAAAGTGGCCAACTTCAACTACTCGTTCCACCTCAACAGCGTCACTGCCCCGGAAAAGCTGCTCACAAATAACCCGGCAAACGACCTGCTGTTCAAGCACCCGTTCATCTACCAGAACTATAAGCAGAACTCGGACATCGCCATCATCTCCAACATCGACCTGTGGAGCCTGGGCTGCATCCTTTACAGGCTGATCCACGGCCAGGACCTGTTCAAAGACACCACTAATTTCAAGAACCACGAGCTGATTGTGTCGCAGATCGACGACAAGCACTTTGGCTCCTTCCTCAAGTCCTTCCTGGTTGACTACAGAAAACCACTGGGGCTCGAGCTGTTCCTCAACCACAGCTTTTTCAGAGGCTACACCAACGACTCGCTCATGAACCACATCACCAAGCATTTAGAGCCCGAGCTGCCCAAGTTTCCAAGGGTCCCAAAGCCCTGAAAACTATACCAACCTCTGCAATTGCACTCTACACACACTACTAATAGACTAAACTTAGCACTACACAACTGTGCCACCAATTGCACGCTACACCCACCAGCACACTAAACTAAGCAGTAACTACACAATTGCACTCTACACACACCAACACACTTAACACTACACAACTGCACTACTAATTGCACCTACTGCACCTACTGCACCTACTGCACTCCAGTTAGACACCAGCTATAACCCTGGCTGACTGCACCACCCACACCACCATCCCAACCACAGCAAACCCGCATTCACTGCCTTAGTAAGAAATTTCACTTTTCAGGTACGTAGAAAAATGAAAAATTTCCGCCAGGAACAGCAAAGCCATAAAGATGAGTGAGGGAAGCGGGACGTCCCTTGCAGGCCACAATTCAGGGCCACATGACAAAACCAAAGCGATGCTTTCGTTTCCATTTGCCAAAGAGTGCGAGCTGGAGCTCCACTGCTCCCCTTTTGGGGTGTCCGGGCTGTACCTGAGAATCAAAGATGTGGAAAGCGTGGGAATAGGCACGAGTATGAGCCGAATCACAGGCACGTCTGCGGGCTCGCTGCTGTACAATGACCCCCGGGATCTTGTGGATGCCAAATACAAGCTGTATGGGATGGTGGAGGAGGACAATGTGCTGCGAATCGACTTTGTGAGGATCTTTGCGTACATAAAGGAGAAGGATGGAGCTGCTGGTGCCCAGCCCCACGACACGAAGGACGACAGTGGTTTACAGCCGCAGTCGCAGTCGCAGGCACAGTCGCCTGCCAGACCTAAAGTGATTGGCGAGAATCCTGGTGATGAAAACTACGAAATGCCAGACTTGGTGTTTAGGGGCGACCTGCCAATCGCAAGACCCGATGTGGTGGAGCCTTTCATTGGTGTGTTTAATTTTGAGAACATCACAACAGAGAAAGCTGTGGCAAACTAATAGATAATACCAATTCATTTATTCTGGATAAAGTAGGATGCCTAATAAACTTGTAACGAACAGCTGCTCCAATAACCAATCTACACTTGTTGTGGCACTAAGATTGTATGAGTTACTGCATTTTCAGAAACAATGTTGGAGAGTTGAGGAAGCAGCAATGTCATTTCGCTATGTATAAGATGGTGTTCATATGTAATTTTTTTGCTCTTTTATGTGGTCTGGAGGCCCTCCCACTACACTCGCATGACCTTACTGCCTTTACGAGTGTCATCTCCATTAATCACAATTACCGAACCTCCCCAGCTAATGATTAGCATTATCAAATACCATGAGGACCAACTACTACAAAAAGATGCTACATATGGAATATAACGCTTTGCCACTTAGTGTAGTATCGTGTTTCTTGAGTACAAAATACTTCATTTACCAGCAGATGGAGTTCCTCCTACACTTCATTTACACAGTGATGTTAATAACCGTGTTAAAATGTATATTACCTCATGATAACAACAGTTTACATCGACAAGGTTTATTGTAGCGTACTGATAAGAAGGATAAGCTGGTACTGTGCATAATCACCCATATTCTATGTTCTTCTACTCAGTTGGGTGTTTTAAATCCTGCTTTATATATCTCATTATTATAAAGCAAGACACTATCAAGAGCTATTCTCATAGGCGACTTCTCCATCCTACCTCAAAGAAACCACGCTGAGGCTGTTTTATGTTGAGTGATACAAGGATGTATTATTAGAGTGTAAGAAGACTAAATTATCCATGAACGAACCACAGTTAGTTCTTAATTAAGCAGACTAATACATCTTTCCAATTCAATAGTATTGTAGCTCATATAATGAGCATAATTGTACACTACATAGACTTAAAGACTCTTGTAATGACGTAGTTTGTTTGAATGATAGTTTAACCAATATAATACCAGGTCTATTCCTGGTGTGGAGTTCAAAGCACGCGTAGTTCTAGCTGAAGTAGAATTCAGTCATAAATTTGGCCACGTTGAAGCCAAATAAACTTATAACGTAGAGCACGCTGAGCACGGCTATTGGCGCAAGTATGAACTGGGTGTTCTCGAGAAATGGGATCGCACTGTAGCCGTAGAACGTCATCACAAAGTAGTAGCTGATGCTAACGAAATACAGCGTGTTGCCCATAAACAGCCCGAGCCAGTTGTCCATTCTGAGAGCCGGCAGCAGTATGAACTGCACCAGGTACAGCGAGATCCAGATGCCCAGGAACGAGTTGCAGTGTGTGTCAAAGCAGAACGCCCACTCAATGTCCTCTTCGTACTGCACGACCCGGCCGTAAGCATCTTTCTTTTTGAACAGTTTATTGGCCAGAACCCACCCAATGGACGACACCACAGCCCCAATCAGGAAGAAGTCAATGAACACCATGTAGATGACCAGGTTGATGATGGAAAGCACGCCGGGGGAGTAAACGAGTCCCCATAAAACAGCACTGATGGTCAGCAGCACCGCCAGCAGTATCACGAACGAAGGGTCGTCTCTTGCCCACCGGTTCTTGGTCTGCTTGTGGTAGTGCAGCGACCTGTACACGCGCTTGGGCTCTCTGATCAGGTTCAACATCTCCCACAGTGCTGTCTCAAAATCCAGCGTGGGTGGTTTGAAGAATCTCTTCACCATTATAGGAATCTGCAGGTTGTTGGTGTACGTCTTGAGCCCGTTCTTGCTGCCACTGTTCATGTATACACTGCCATTGCGCGACTTGGAGTGTCTGCTCGACCCAAACGTGTTGTTCGATCTCAGTGAAGCCAGATCGTCCTGCGACAAATCGTTCACATTGCTGGGAAGCACGCCATGGCCGCCCTCCACACTGCCCAGACCGTCAATCCCAAGCCCGGAAAGCACCTTGTTGGACATCTCTCTCACTCTGTGCCTGAACTGCCTTGGTAACAGCACACCCAAATGGCTTCACTGCGAAAACAGCCAAACTACTGCTTATGTAATGCTTACATAACACTTTGCGCAAGGTTACCCGAATTCCGCAGCCAGCAGACTACACTTTGCACAGTAAACAGTCCGTGTATCACTCAGTCGAGGTATCTGTCTAGAGGCTCGCCGAGCACTTGCTCCACCACCTTGATCAGGCCGGAACGGGTCTCCAGCTCCACCTCTTCGTCGCTATCTTCTAGTAGTTCGGCTATTATTGGTACCAGCTGAGGCAGTAGCGACAGCCACTGGTCACCAACTTTCTGGTAAACCAGTTTCAGACATCTGACGCTCCACAGCTTCTCTTTGGCGCCGCAGGTCGCCTTCATGTGTGAGATGAACAGCTGGTTCAATTTCTTGTTGTTTTCGTCGGATGAAACGTCTTTGGCAAACGAGCCAACAGTTTTAACCAGGTACTTGCCAATTGAGTCATCAATGTTGATGGTTTGGTCCAGCAGTGCCTTGGACGTTAGCTCGAATCTTGACTGGGACTTCCAGTACTCGTCCTGGTCAAACTTGAACGACGAACTCATCGATTGTAGTATCAGTCTTCTCAGATTCACATCATTGATACCAGCCTCCTCACTCACAAATCTATTCAAGATATCAATGGTGTTCTCAAAGAAGTAGGTGTAGTAGCTGGTGACAATCGATTTCAGTGCTTCCTGAAGTTTATTGAAGAATCTGAAGAATGCAGTTAGTCTCTCAACTTCGGTGATCTTGTTGTACACAACTCCTTCACCATTGAACCCCCAGCGAACCAGTAGCGCAAACAGCGGTCTGAACGACTTGTCGTTCAACTTCATCACATACGAGTTGGCAATCTCATGGAATTGTGCCTCAACCCTGTGAATAGCATTATTGTCAAAGTCACTTTGGGATCTGAACTCGAATAACTCTAGCAGTAGCTTGAAAAATCTCGAAGATTGCAAAGTAGCAGTCTTCTTGTCCATCGCCTGAACTGTTGACCCTAGAGCATTCAAATATAGACCAATCGATGATCCATTGAGTTTACACACCAAAGTTCCCCAAATAGTTGACAGTGTTTTCATGATTTGCTGGTGGTCCATATTGATAACAATAAGCTCAATGACTGAGTTACGAATATTGTCTGAAACCTGGTTGGACAAGAACAAAACTCGCAAAATATCTTTCAAATTACTGGTAACAAATGTTGGAATTCTTTTGATGTAACTTGATAGTAATAATAGAATTGACAGTTGTAAATTCTTTTTAGCTTCAACATCTTCGATTTCTTCCATTGAGGTATTGAATATCTTCAAAGCTGGTGGAATAATTTTAGGGAAAAATGAGATGGTTTTGATACCTAAAATACTAATAATGTGGGTGATGACACTGATTGAAGAGATTATAATTTCTCCATTTGAACTCAACAATCCCAACTCAGAGGTTGTCAATTTCAATGATTCAACCAGCAACGAACTGTCAATCTTTTCACCGAACTTGGAAATCAATGATCCTAAAACATCAAATGATGATTGTAATAGTTCAGTTTGTTTAGTTGAAATGTTTTTGAACAAGTCTTGAATGATTACATCAACTGCAACAACTGCATCCTCGTCCTCAGTGGACTCTAATTCAAACTTCTCTAAGATCAATAAAGTCAAATGTTCGCGAACTTTAATTGAAATGTCACTTGATAACAAAATCTTTGAAACTGATGAAACAAATTCTTTGATTGGTAATAGTTGAAATGCATCCCCTAATAATTTGTACAATCTGTTTAGAATCTCTTCTTGCTCTTGCTCTTGTTGTTCTTCCTTAGAAGTTTCTGAAATTAATGATAATAGCGATTCAATAAATCTACCAAATGAGTCAAAAATCTCAGATTTCTTATCTTCAGTTGACTGCGAGTCCAACAAGATGTATGAAATCTTCAGTTTCAACGATGGAATAGCTGTGGTGTCACCACCACTTAATGTCAAATCCAAATATTGAATCAAGTTGACTTTCAGTTCTAAAGTTTCCTCTTCATTCAATGATAAGATTGTTGAGCTCAGAACACTGTTACTGGTGATTGAGTTCAAAACCTCTTTATCTTTGACTGTTGGAATTGTCTTCCAAGTCTTAATGAACGATGATAGCGCATTCAGCTGTTCAACAGCGCTGAAATTTTTCAAAAACGAGGTTGAAAACTCAACTAATGATCTTGCTTCAGAGTTACGGTTCTTGCTCAATGCAGAGGAGTATTGTGCACCAACCAAGTACAGCATCAAGTGCAATGATTTGTTTGGTCCTAATGTAGATGCCAGTGTGGTAAACAATCTGACTCTTCTGTGTCTTGGAATATGTGCAAAAGCTGATGCAAAGCTGGTTAACAAGAATTCAATCTCTTCATCTTGTTTGGAATTAACTGCATTGTTAGTCAGTGCTGGAACAACTTGAATAACTGTTTGCTCAACAACATGAACTGAGAACTCATCATCTTGACGAACAGTATGTGCACCCATGAAAGTGAAAATTGGCATGACTGAATGCAACACAGTTTCTGGTGCTAGTGAGGCTAATTCAGCCACAACCAATAACAGTCTGTTTTGAACTTGTGGAGATGGTGAAGCTCTAATAGTGGCAACAACAATATCTGTTCTGATTGAACTGGAGTCTAATTCGACGTTTAATGTCTTCAGTCCCTTAATAACCTTGACCATAGTTGTTGCTAATGTCTCCTGTGTATACAAAACAGGTAACCCAGCATCACTTCCTAAAGTCTCTAGATCTGACAATAAATTAAATAACGAGCTTAATAATGAAGCTGTTGGTGTTAATTGATTGATTGATTTATCTAGAGTTTCCAAAATGACTGTAATTTTTTGTAAGTGATGATCTGCAATTTTAGCTAGTTCTCCTGTATGTAACGCTTGTCTTGCAGATGAGGATGATCTTCTTCTTCTCTTTGCAACACCTTGTTCTGCCTTTGGTTGGTTGATCTGTGAATCTTTCAATAGTTCAACAAATAATTCACTAGTCAGAGGTAATGACTGTAATGTTAACAAAGCATCATAAGCAGTGTATGAATCTTTGGCAAAGGAATCCACAATCGCCTTGCTTAGTTTAAACTGGTAATCAGTTGCTTTCAAAGTTGGGAAAATTTCAACAACTTTCAATGCTGCTAATTCAGCTAATTGGTCAAATTGTGAGTCCAAACAGTTAATTAAAAATTGAATGCCAAATGGATTCTTTTCTTTAGGAACAATCAAATTGATGATTGATTGTTCAAACTGTTTGAAATCAGTTTTATTCTCTTCACAATTCAACTCCCATGATGATCTGTTGCTAATATAAGTTTCTAAGAATGGTTGAAATAATTCAGATAGTTTAACACTCTTGATGCATATTTCTCTAACCAGGTTGAAAAGCACTGTTTTAACAAATGGTAATGAAACAACAGTTGCTTGGTTCACCAAAAATGCTAAAAATAGCTTGATATGTTTATTTGATTCAATGAAAATTTTTGAAATATCTTGAGTTTCAACAAAATAATTCTCAATAATTGAATTGATAAAATTATTCATATCTTTTGGACTTATTAACTGTAATTTTGATGAGTCTTTACCAAATATTTTATTCTCCATAAAGACTTTTTTACTTGATGGTCTTGAAACAATTAATTTCAAAATTTCTAAAACTGATAATCTAATCTTACGACGTGAGTCAGTTAATGCAGTGATTAGAACTGGAATTATGGTCATCAAGTTTTGTTTAGGATCAAATGACTTGATTAATGATTTCAAATGCTTGGAAGCCACTTCACGATAGTATCCTGGTGAAGATGGGGACACAATAACTCTCACTAAAAATGTTAAATAAGATGGCTCATCTTTAAACACTTTCTCTTTGAATAATTGCATTGAATCTGTAATTGTTGAGGATCTGATAAACAATGCTAAAACCTCATTAAATTCCTTATTCAGTTCAGGTGCTAAGAATGAATCCTTGACGATTGGTTTGAACTCATTAATCTCTTTCAATAAAGCATCTTTGTTTTCCTGATCAATCTGCATCAACAGTTTCTTTTCCTTTTCTTCTTCATTATCTTCTTCGTCTGCACCGGCACCTGAAGTTTGATTGGCAATCGACAATGAGTTCTGTAATTTAATTTCCAGTAAATCCAAAGATAGATCCACCTCTTTTAAAGTATCAAATAATAAATCTTTATTGATCTCAGAAAAGTATTCAAACAATCTAACAATTTCCATCTTGTCGTTTTCAACTAAGTCAATAGCACTAATTGAATCTTTAATGATATATTTCATTTCAAAGTTTGGTAATTGAACTAATTTCAAAACATTTAAAACTAAACCAATACGTTCATTGGAATCATAAGCTAAAATGGTTTTAACCAGCACAGTAACCAGCTTTTCACTTTTGATACTTTTTGATGATATTAACTCGTTGAATCTGTCTAAATCACTTGTAACCAATTTAATAAATAATCTATAAATTCTGACTGGCATATTTTCGTAATTATAACCATTTAACGATTGAAATAATTTTATGATACAAATTAATGCAGAGTTTTCGGCCTTTTTGGACATCTTTGCCAAAATGGTTTCCGTTGCCGCATAGATGATTTCTTGTGATAATGAAGTTGCGCTTGATAAAACTGATAAAACTGTATGACTTGCAACATGTGCATCAGAATTTGAGCTTGTTAGAAACTTGGCTGACACTTCTAAAACTAAAGGAATCAAATCATTGATCTTCTTTGGGTTGGTTGATGAGACTGCAATTGTGTTCAGTGCAACACAGGTGAAGAATAATAATTGGTTTGCGTATAAAATGTTTTTTGAAGTTGTGTCTTCTAAATATTTGATATATAGATTGAACAATTCCAGATCTGTAAAGATTTTAATGATAGATGCATTTGTTGGGTTCTTTTCAGAGTTTTTGAATCCGCTTAATCCTTGGAATAATGGTGGTAATTTAACAATATCTAAAATTCTTCTAAAGATTGGACTCTGGAAATAGTTGATAGTACTCAATAACAGTAATTCCCCATTATGAACATGAATTTGAAAACGACGAACTAACCATTCGGTTGCCTGAGCGGCAGGCGCCAAGTTCCATCTTGAGGAAATTAATGATAAATAAGCGTTAACTGCTTTATCCAAATCTTTGTTTTGTTCAGCAGTTTGAACATTTCTGTCAACAGAGATGGAGGTCGCACTAAACAAAGAGTTTCTGAAATAAGCAAATCTCTTGTCAATTAGCACCAACTCTTCAAATGCTTCTAAAGAATTAGAATAAATGATTTCATAATCTTGGGTAGCTGCAACTTTAGGAGTGTAAATTAAGGACACTGAGTGGATTTTCTGTCTCTTTTTACGGTCCAATGCAATAGTGGAAGTCGCTGAGGCAATATTGCCTAACTGCGCCGCCAAACTTGTCATTTTAAATCCAGTTTCCAATTCTTTCAAGATAAATAAACTTTTTAGCTCATCGCTTTAAATAAAAAAAAAATTTTTAAAGAAAAATAAAAAAAAAATTGCAAAATACACAAAAGAGGAAATTACCAATTTGAGAAAACCGTTATTTTATATGCCATAATTAAGAAATCTACAGCAAGAAGCAATGCATGAAATGCGATTTTAATGTGGTTGTCTTATAAAGTGAAGATACTTGTGCTCTTCTTACCAAATGGATAGACAACCAATGCTGATGCAAATAACCCAACAGAAATTCCCACAGCCACCTGGATCATAGTAACACCAAATCCTAGTGCACTGCCTGAATTTGATGTTGTTGTTGATTCTGTACTATTTGAAACTAAAGCGTTTGCGTTCTGAATACCGGCTAACAAACTTCCTTGCGATGCAATACCACCAGGAACTTGGACAAAAATAGCTGGCAACATGGCGCTAACTGCTAAACCTTTAAATACTCTGGAATATAAATTTCCTAAAATACCAATAACAAATGCACCCATTGCTGAAGTGAATTCTGTTGAGTTGTAAAAATGTTTTGAAGCAAAGTAACTGACAACATAACCCGCGCATGAAATAATTAACATGATAGGAATTTGGAAAAGTTTGGCTTGGTTAATCAAACATAATCCTAAAGTGAACATTGGCACAAATATAAATCTGTACCATGGACTAATACTCACTGCACAAGTTGTTTCACTTGTAGCAGATTTATCAATCCAACCATATATTGCCGCACCTAGAGTGATACCAAAACCCAAGAATAATGAGTAAATAACTGCATAAAACATACGGACTGATCCCGCAACTAAATTTCTGGATTGCAATTCTAGAGAACCACAAAGGATAATATAACCCGGTAAAATCAATGCTAATGAACCTTGAACCACTGCTGAAAAGCAAATATTGGATCCACTAATAGATCCAAGGGCTCTTCCAATAAATGAAACAACAATGGAAGCACTAACCTCAAAAACATTTGAGTATAGATTTGATCTTGGTGCAACTAAAAATTGTAAAGCACCAACACATAGTCCAATTCCAAAAGAAACAGCCAAATTGACCCATCCACCACCAAATGCAAAAGGTGTAACCATAGCTGAACTAAATCCGTATATGAGCACACAGGCCCAAGCAGGGTATAAAGGCTTTTGATTAACCAATTCATCTAACTCACTGCTTGCCTCTTCGACTCCAATCAAATCATGAATAACTTTCTTATAGATTCTATGAACCCTATGTAATTTATAGAGGTTCAATCCCTGTCCAGATCTAACTAACTGGACTTCTGAAGTTCTTGTTGTTGCGTCACCAAATGAAACAATCATACAACCAGGCAAATAAATAAACTGTGCATCAATCTCTAAAACTCTACCAGTCATTGTCATTGCTTCTTCCAATCTATGAGTTGGTGCTCCGTAAAGCATCAACGCTTTACACATTCTTAGAATGAACCTTTGTCTTTGCAAAATATTTGCAATATGAACAGTGATTTTAGCTTGAGCAGCTTCTTTTCTTGATTTTATGAATCCTGAAGCTGTTTGACCAGACTTTTTAACTTTTGATCTTGTTTTTTCAAATGTTGGTAAGTTTGAGTATGAAGCATTTTTCTTCAGGTTCGCTAATGAGCTATTAGTTGGAGTTGCTGATAAAAATTCCTCGCTCTTATTAGCACCAGGTTTAAAAAAATGGTGCGTCAGATCTGAAAAACTTGCATTTTTTCTATGGTTTTTCAACATTTCTTGTTGTTCATTTAGATTGTCATCATCAATTGCAACCTTCTTTTTCGATGCACTTCCTCCACCAGTTGCTAAGTTTTTAAGTTTGTGCATTTTACTGGATTTTGATAAATCTGGTGGAACTTCAGAAGTTGGAGTGGTGAAAGCTGAATTGTATGGTGAGTTTGGTGCAGATGACAGTCTTTGCTGAGATCTACTCAATTCAGTATTCTGATACAATTTCAATAAAGAAGATAAAACACCTCCTTGAACTTTTTTAGGTGGAGCAATATAGTTATCTGAATATTCATTGAATTCGTCGTCATCGTAATTATCTCTTAAGTAGTAATCAGGATTTGGTGCAAAGAACCCCTCTTGATGTGATGATGAAGCTCCTGAAACTGAATCCTTTAAAGTTGATTCATCTGAATTCAGGAAATCTTTGGAGTTCTTTTTGATATGAGCGTGAGCTTGGACAATATTCTTTGCCTCTTTCGCAAAGTTTGGATCTAGATCTTGTAATGGGATTCCTTCTTGCTCTTTATTGACTTGGTTCAGTTGATTTTCCTCATCATCTAATTTCTCAGGTGATGAGGCTTTCGTTGCACCAGGAACCAACCCACCTGCAACCAACTTTGAAAAAAATCCGTTGGATTCGTCTAATTCTTCTTCGGAGTTAACATCACTTTCTAGAGAATCACTATACTCCTCTGGCTGAACAACTTTCTTTAAAAATCTTTTAATTTTATGACCTGCAGTTTCATCATTCTTGTTGTCAGTACTCTCTGAGTTGGACTTTGACGACTCATTGGAAGTGCTGTTTGATTTTTTAATTTCATTCTTGTCAACATTTGTGGAGCTTGAGTCCGAATTAAAATCTAAGTCACTATCACTGTCATTATTATTTTCAACGTCTGTATCATTTGTATGGAACTCAGCTTTCTTTCGAGCTTTCTTCTGCAGTTTTTCATCTTTCAATCTGTTGAATTTCTCGTGATAATTCTTTTCAACCTGTGGATCGTTTTCAACTAAAATTGAAGGTAATTCAGCACTGGAAACAAAATCCTGGTGAAATTCTTCTTCCTGTTGCTTCTCTCTTTGCTTTCTTCTATCAAAAATCTTGGAGGCAGATAAATCTATGGCAAAATTATCATTTGCACTAATAGCAGAATTAAATTGTTGCTGCTGGTTTGCTGGGGCTGAAGAAGCCGATGGTGGAGATCTGTCCCCTAATTCATTGACTTTATTAAAAGTTGGTAATTTCGGACCTGGTGAGGAGGCAGTAACATCTTCGTGTATAGTGGTGGAGCTCTTATTCTGATTCATCAGGTTGAAGTATTGTATTTCATTTGAA
This sequence comes from Starmera stellimalicola, assembly GCA_030580055.1. Taxonomy (NCBI): domain Eukaryota; kingdom Fungi; phylum Ascomycota; class Saccharomycetes; order Phaffomycetales; family Phaffomycetaceae; genus Starmera; species Starmera stellimalicola. The sequence goes on along the minus strand of JAKTSD010000002.1, from coordinate 472,144 downwards.
CTACTCCCGCTCAAAACCCTTTTGTGTAACTTTTTGGTTTTGTTTGCTGATCTTGAAGGAAGCAACGATCTTGGAGCAGCATTCGGCGTAGATGACGAGGAAGTTGGTTTCCGCAATGTAGCATTTGGGTTTGTATTTATGGCATTTGGGGAAGAATTGGCTGAAACTGTTAATCTTGCCGGAGATGACTTGTCAATATCCTGATGCAATTGAGACAGGGTGTTGAGAGTCGAGGCTGACTTGTTTCTGTTCAGCTTGGAGAACTCTAGTGATGGGCTTCTTGAATGGCTGGAACGCAGTGAGTGAAATGATCTGTTTGATGTTTGAGGCGACAGGTCATTATTATTAGTATTTGATGGTTGTGGAGAAGACATCCTGTTTCACTATTTCACTATAACTGTTGTCTATAATTCTGTAAAGAGATCCCTTTCACAACTGTTCCATACGTATGTATATATATATACTATGGTAATCTGTGTTATAAATAGTTATTGCTGTTTAGTGTTGAAATTTAAATTATTGTATGAAATATTTGTACATATATAACTTTTTTTTTCTTTTTTACTGAGATAGCAGCAGCCTTTGAAGGTTCAACTTAATGTCCGATGATATCACTGTGAACAGTTCAGCCGTTTGTGTCAGTAGACTATTTTGAGGCTGCAATAGTGAGAGGTTAGCGAGAGAGTTGGTCGAGAGAGATCTTGACAGTTCGCTTCTGTATAGTTTACTCTACAACTATAAATACCTTTACAAAAGCAGTGTGTTATCCAGTTCATTACATGTTTCACACACGACTATAAAGCTTATTCCAGCATCTTTTTATATAATTTGTTATATAATTGTGAGGTTTAAGCTTCACTGCAAATTTTTATATAGCAATTTTTACCTGGTAAGCGCACTCTAAACTGTTGCACCGTGCATAGTGGTACGTGTTAGTACGTACTGCTGCATGGATTTTCGCTGATGTAATGATGTAGGTTGAGTAATTCCGCTTTGGCTCAGCTGGTGCACAAATCAACTGTGCCACTGGGATCTACAAACTTTGTTCCTGTGCCTGGTGATCTGCCTTCGCTGTGTGAGCCATGCGCCTCTTAAAATTTCAGTAACTCTCATGCAAGCAAAACGTCAGCCATGTGACTAGTCACGTGCTGCTGTCAACTCGGACTCATAAAAGCTGAATTAATTTGCCGTTTTCGGTAATTTGGCAGATTAACTGACACAACTGGGCTAAAAGAGCACAAAGTTGACTGAGATCTGCGTATTTTGGGTGTTCAGCTGGTAGCGGCTTCACTGTCTCTGCTTTATTGTAATGGTGCACTTGCTAGCTTCACGCCAGTGCCAATACCACACCAAAGGCACCTTTGTAAACATGCTTTTCTTCATCTTTCCCACTTAAAATCTAACAAACGCTGTTGGCTTTTCAAAAATAATTACACAAAACCAATTTCTTTCTTTCTTTCAAACCTTACTAGTTCGCACAATCCACAAAACCACTGCTTTGCTGCCTTGTACTTTGTTTCTAAGTATCTGGGTCTTTGTGTGATTAGTTAAGTGGGGAAACTAAAACAATTTGTGTTTGTTGCACTCACTTAAGTTCATTTCAACAAACGCTTCAAAGTCGAACTTTGGTCCAAAAGAAAAACCAAAGCGGTTGAGTTTACTTTCATACAGAGGCAAACTGCTTGATTTATGCTTTGCATTTTAAACCTCTTCATCAATTGTTTCTGTGGTTTATTATTTTACATCTTTTATCTGAAAAGTTACAACTCAAATCATTGAAATAAGAAAAAAATTTTAATAGAGCATAGAAGAGTAGGGTAGAATGAGTTTAGTACAGAATACAGAGAACAAAAATAATGATTTGCTTGTGCAGCACTTGCAGCAGGAACCAGGAACAAAAAAGAATATTCCTCCGGATATTTTAAGTCCACCTTTTTATTTACCATTGAAAAATTTAAATTCAAGATACAAAACTGTTAGCAAGCTAGGAAATGGTAGTTTTGGCACAGTCTGTTTAGCAAAATCGGTTAATGATCTTTATGATTCAACAAAATTTAAAATTTTCAAATCAACTTTACTACAAAGAAATAAAGATTTTAATCATGAGAACTATCTCAACAAACAAACAGGAGTTGTTGCCATTAAGACAATGACAAAGAAGTTGCAGTGTCTCAATGATTATACAAAAATTAAAGAAGTTCGCTTCATATTGTCAATTCCTTATCATCAAAATCTTGTTCAAGTTTATGAAATGTTTATTGATGATAGTCAATTCCAGTTACATATTGTAATGGAATGTATGGACCAAAATTTATATCAATTGATGAAATCAAGAAAGCGTTCATTGTTTTCTTTGCCAACATTAAAATCGATCCTATCCCAGATTTTAAACGGTATACGTCATATCCATCGTTGTGACTATTTTCATCGTGACATTAAACCTGAAAATATACTTGTAACTCCATCAACAAGTTATTATGATCAAAACTTCCTGATAAATTCAAAGTTTCAGCATAATTTCATAATCAAAATCGCAGATTATGGTTTAGCTCGTCATATTAAAAATAAAAGGCCTTATACTTCATATGTATCAACAAGATGGTACAGGGCTCCTGAAATATTATTAAGGAAAAACTGGTATTCAAGGCCTGTTGATATTTGGGCATTTGGTTCAGTCGCTGCAGAAGTTGCAACTTTTAAACCTCTATTCCCTGGTGCTGATGAGATTGGGCAAACTTATAAAGTTTTGGATTTTCTAGGTACACCAAGTTCAAGAAATTGCTTTCAAAATAACTATCATCCCTCTTATGGCTATTGGGATGAAGCAACTTTCTTATCAGCTCAGTTGGGTTTACAAATTCCTCAAAAAAAGTGTATTGATATTTCAAATATTATCAATCAACCTGAGTTGTCCCCTCTTTGTGATGTTATTAGAGCTTGTCTTACCTGGAACCCTGAAACAAGAATAAATGTTGAGCAAATTTGCTCAATGCCCTATTTTAAAAATACTTGTGTTGATAATTATGCAGTGAATGATTATGATAATTTAAGTGATTATTTAATTAATGAAAATGAGAATGAAAACTCAATCTCAAATGTGAATCAACTGCAAAATCAATCTGAAATTGTGAATGGTGTTAAATCAAATATAAATAATTCAATCAAAAACTATAAAGGAAAAAGTTTAAACAATATCAAAAGGGAACATGTCAAACAATCAGCTTATAATGACTCTCTATTGAGTAATGAAAACAGTTATACCCACATTACAAAACCACTATCGATCATTGATCAAGATGCCAACTATAATAACAATAATAATAATAGTAATTTGAGTCAACAAAATTATCATATTAAGCAACTGCTCCAGCAGCACCCACAATTAGTTGATGATTCTTCCTATATGTACCCACTAGATGAAGAGCTGAATAGCCTTGAAGACTCAGCGACAAATATTGATAATCATCACTTGAATTCATATAACGATTACCTATATAATGGATATGAAGACTCCAATAGTGAAGACTCTTTGCTAAATATTGGAGTAATACCGGACTGCTCAAATAACATGGTGTCAACCAGCGATATGTTGGATGAGTATGAAGAGGAAGACGACGGTGATGATGATGCTGCCGAAAATGATGAGATTGAGGTTCAAGAAGATAGTGCAAGTAATAATGGTAATTATTCCAGCTCATATAGCACCCCAATAGAAAAAGAATATGCTGGTGGGTGTCAAGTACAGTTTGATTCAACACCAGGAATGGCAGGGCTTTCTAATGATATTTATCCTAACATCAGCCAATATAAGAGAAGCAGAAACAACCAATCATAGAGTGATATTATTGTGGTGGTGGTGGGTCTCTCATTGATGTCTTTAGCTATCTATTTTATACTCTTCAATACTTTTTCTATGTCTTTTCTTTAGTAGCATGTACAATAATTATTTTTATATAGTTAGAGCAAAAAAAAAAATTGTCTATAATAAAATTCTATACATTAATTTGTTGGCTTCTTCTTTTTGACATAGTCAGCAAAGCTCAATTTTTTTACGGGTCTTGGTGGTACAACCTTCTCTTTCATATTATCAGCATTCTTGTCCTTACTGATGTCATTTGGATTATTGCTCTTGTCATTATTATTGTCATTACTTAAAACATTATTGCTAATATTTATACTCTTATTACTATCACCATTCAGGTTATTGCTGTCAATTATTTCTGGTAGAATTTCAATTGGAACCGGTAAGTTTTCGTCCTGAGTCAAAGTCTCACTGTAATGTCTTTTTCTGTGTAGATAACTGTAAATAAATGGTTTGATTAATATTTTCTCCACGTTATCACCATTATTAACTTCTTTTGTGATCAGAGAATCCTTTTCAATGGCATCCATTTCATTTATATCACTAATGATGGTTTTATAGCTGTTTTCTAGCCTTTGCTGGATCGATGTCTTTCTGTCTGCAAATTCTGGTTCAAGTATATTTGCGGCATTGTTGGCAACGGTGCCGATCTTTCTCAGATTTCTGTGTAAATGGATGCTTGATTTTTTGATCTTTGATAGGAAACAGTCATTGTTTTGTACACACCCACACTCGACAAATGTCAGTAGAGATTCAACTGTTGTGATCAGTTTGTGCTTGGAAAAATCATCAAACGCATCAAAAGATGTGTATTCACCACTGATTAACTTGTTCATTGGGTGACTTGGGCACCAGTTCCATGGGATTGTTAGCTCGGTTTGCGACTTGATTGCTTTAGTTGCCACTAGGACAAATTTGACTGCTGATTTCCCAACTATCACCGGTTTGATAACACAGTTTGGACGACAACTTCTTCTAATAAATCTTGTCAAGTTCCCGCTCATTCTTGAGTCTATTAGTATTGGTAAGTCATCCAAAAACACAACCTGTGGCTTCTCAACCCCTATCAGTTTGTACTTATTTCTGGAATTCTCAATATATTTGAATTTTGAACAAACTACTCCGACATATTCAGATATAATCTCATTTGGTTGAATTGAATCATCTGAATACAAACCCAGTCTGAAGATCCCATTGAATTTTTTGATGTTAGTCTCAGAGTAATTTTTGGTAAATAGTTCTGCTTTCATTGAATTGAATTCTTTATTTGATAACTTGATTATGTTTTTAATTTTATCAAAGTTTCTAACATCTTTGACATAATTCTCTATTATCTCATCTTCATACTCGTAATCTTCTATTTCGTAGTATGTAACATCATATAAATGCTCCTCATCAGGTACTATGATCTCGGTATCGTCTAAATTCTTGTTGTATGGATTTTCTTTTGGTTTTGGCTTAGGTTTGCTATCTTTAGAGTCTTTTGAATCTTTTGCCTCCTTAAAATCTTTCTCCTTTGAATCCTTCTCTTTCTCCCTTTCCTTACTAGAGCCTGAAACATCATTCTCTGGGTCCACAGAGGCAGATCTTTTATTGCTGTTTTTCTTCTTCGATTGATTGAGGAACTTTGTCTGGATTATTTTGGCCCTTCTGGCATCAATATCTCTTGGTTGACAAATATTACAAAGATAGTCGTCTGGGACGTTGTCCATAGACTCAATACCCATACAGGAAGCATGTTGCCATCTGTTACAGTAATCACATTGAATGGTGAAACCATCGTCATGATCATAGTTACAGACACAGGATATCAGCCCTGAATCTGGATGAACAATGTATTCTTTTGGTACCTGCTTTGTCTCTTTTTTTTTGTGTTTTCTAGGCTTCTTCACCTTCTCCTGTTTTACTGGCTTCACTTTGGATTCGTCTTCTGTGTTGTATTGGTCTTGGTCTTGGTCTTGCACCTGGTCTTGTGTTGGGTCTTGCACTGGGTCTTGTACTAGTCCTAGTCCTAGACCTTGGGTCTGGGTCTCATCCTGGTCTTGTTCTTTTTTAAAGTCTTCAATGTCAGTTAACGCTTCTTCATCAAGGTCTTTAGAAAGTGGCTGCGGTGGCTGTGCAGAAAACTGTTCAACAGATCCAACAACCGGTGTTGCAACTGCTGTTAAATCTTTATCTTTCTCCACTGTTTCATCGACTGTTTTCTGCTCTTCTTTTGTTTCAACTTCTTCTTCCGTTTCTACTGGCTCAAGGGCTGGTTTCTCATTCGTTTCTGGTACATTCAAAGTTACAGGTATTGGTACTGGCACTGGCACTGATATCACAGGCTGTATGGGACTCTTCTTCACAACGATTTCTTTCTGCTGTATTACTGGTGAAATTGGCTCTCTTAAATTTGAAGTAACTTGCTTATTAAATACAGGTTCCTTGGTCAAAACAGTATTATGAAACATTAGCAAGGTTGAAGCATCCTCCAATAGCGAGGAGTTACCCTCAACAGCTGATATTTCAGCCTTTTTATCTTCAGACATTTGGTTTGTTTGTTTGTTTAGTTTCTTTTTTGTTTTGTTTTTTTTTTATTTTGTTTTCAGTTTTCAAGCTTTCTTTTAATTTATCGCAAAACCAAAAGAAAATATCTAACCGATTTGCGACATGAATATGTTATTTAAAAATTGCGAATATCTTTTAATCAAGTAATGCTTAAAATAATTGCGAATTTGCGAATTTGCGAATTTGTGAATTTGTGAATTTGTGAATTTGTGAATTTGCGATTTTACAAATTCAATTTTTCTCTTTTCTCTCCGAAAAATTTGTTCAGAAAAACCAGGAAAAAAAGTGATTGAAATTAAACTTAAATTTGAAATTATATAAATTCCTGAATTTAGAGATCGAAAAAGGTTCAGTCTTGTTGAGGAAGTTATCTACACATATCGAGAAAAATGGTAAGTTTTAAACCAGTGACTTGGGCGCTGGTTGAAGCCATTCTAAGGACATTTTACTAACTAAACTCTTTCAATTTAGGCTCATAGATTATTAGTTTCAGTGGTGATAACAGGAGCACAAGTGTTTGGTCGTGCGTTTTCAGAAGCATACCGTCAAGCAGCACAACAAACAGCCAAACAAGGGGCTGCTAGCTCCACTAGAGCTCGTGACAATGGAATAACCCTAGATGAAAGTGCAAAGATTTTAGATATTGACCTAAAGAGTGTCACGTTGGACAAAATTGACGAGAGATACAACAAGCTATTTGACATTAACTCCAAGGAGAAGGCGGACTCATTTTATCTACAGTCCAAGATTCACTGGGCTGCAGAGCGTCTAAGAAACGAACTTAAGGCAAAGGCAGAAGAGGCACAGGAAGCACAGAAATCAGATTCCCCAGCAGGCAATAGTGGCAAATCAGGGAGTGAAGATGGAACAGCGGGGTCCAAGAGCCCGGAGCAGAAACCCTGAGCTTGTTGTATAAAGCAGCGCACCAAGTTGAACGACTTTAGTGCGCATTCGAATTATTTAGTGGATAGTTCGAATTAGATATTGTGTAAATAATCCAAGAAATCATAATAAATGAATAAACTAGGAAATAGTGGCTGCCCACTGGCTCTTTGTTTGTATCATAAGTAGTAAATAAGTAGAGAGTTACGGCAAATTATACAATTATAAACAATATATAAATGAATGTTGCAGTTTCAGAATAGAGTCAACGTTATCGTTCAAAGCATTACACTCAAACAACAAAGACTAATTCCACCCATTCGATACTGCATCTCTCTAAGAAACCGAAACGAAATGTTTACTGTGACAGCTTGTAGGAAGTCAGTAAAAATTTAGCTGATGCGCACAACCGCAAAACACACCAATAACGGGTGCTTCACACTGTGCTAGGTTTCTAGAAGGGCCAGGCCACAAGGACCTAAGACCCTTCATATAGTGTATATGTTATATATCTTTATTGAGATAGTATAACCACTACTGATGATGGGGTTTTAAAAAAGTTTTGGCTGAAAGCGGTGGGCGATGGCCTCCTTTTATACCTCGCAAAAATAAAAAAAAATTTTCTTCCGAAACGCGATGAGCTGGTAGGCACACTACGACATAGTGTAATATGAATTAGGTAAATGTTCTTTAGTGTTCACAAGGAGGTTCTCAGAAATGGATGAAGTCGGCGTTTTCCAGGATCTGATCGCTCTCTTCTGTGGAAATGCCATCATCGTCGTAGGCACCCTGCGGGTTCTCTTCCTCATCTTCCTGCCCACTTGAGACTTCTTCTATTGACGGTGGGCTGACGTCCCGCTTTACTTCTCCATACGAGATTTCAAACACCTTGGGGTCCAATGAGTTGAACAACAAGTTCAAGTCCAGCAACGAGTATTTCGCAAAAATAGGGTCGTTATGTGGTAAAGCGCAATTTTGTCCCTTTGCGCACTTACCTTCTAATTGAAACTGTAGACAAGATGAGACATGCGTGAATTGACACCGCTTGCCCCTCTCACAGTACCCGCTATTAACAAACGGTCGACACAGTAAAGGTAGCTCTGGGACATAGTGAGGAAAGGGGCAGTTTGAGCCATTAATGCAAGATCCCACTAAAAAATGACGACATACCGGCGTATTGAACTCTGTTGCAACATGAGAAAGGGGACAACTAGAACCCAAGTTACACAATTGCCGCAAATACTTCACGCAGACAGCTCTTTTTGATGGGTCATGTAAATAGTGGCACTTTACACTTCTTGTGCAGATTCCTGTAATATTCAAATTGTTAGTATTGTTTTACTTTAAAAACAGCGCCCATCAAATACTCACCACTTCTCTGATAAAACAAACATTGGTCCTTGAAGACAGTTGTCTTTCTCGCAAGAATCAAATCACCATAGAAATTTCTCTGGTATAATTCACTATTCCATCTAATTGTTCTCTTTTTACGGCCAACTGGCGGGTTGAGCATAACCAGCTTAGCCCCTTGTTTCGTTATAGCAAATAAGTCTCCTTCAATGTTGCACCAATCCTTGTGCTGGTATGTGATTCTATTCGAAGAAGCTCTTTTGGCTAATTTTTGTTGAGTGATCTTACTCTTTGCGACTTTCAGTGCATTGATCTTTTCTTGTTTTGTGAGGTTGTTGGTTTGTAAATCTTTCTCGTAAACCTGTTTGTTTATCAGTTTCAAGCCTGTTGACGAACTGGTTGATACAAATTCTGAGTTTTCATCAGTGCTCTCTCTGACAATCAATGATTTATTATGGTACTTTTGGCCAGGCCTGCTTTTTCTGACCCCAGTAATACCGTTATTATAGCTGTATCTACCAGCAACGATTGCAGCCCTGGCCTTCTTGGCTGCAAACCTCTTTGACCTGCTTTTGAACTCTCTTATTGAGGCTAAAGCAAATTTCTGTTAGTGCAAAGCCCAACCCTTCGCAAAAAAAACACATCACTCACCTCGCAATTCCGCAATTTCAGCGAGCAGTTCATCGACCCGGCTCATTTATGAACTATTTTGGTTGTTGTGCAATTCCGCCTTTACAGTTTCGCAATTTTTGAGTCGCAATTTTTGAGTCGCAATTTCTCAGTCGCAATTTTTGAGTCGCAATTTCTCAGTCGCAATTTTTTGATCTCAGTATAAAATTTATTTTCATTATAATTTTTAGAGTATCGTAGAATTGATAAAACTGATAAACGACTAAAAAAGAGTAGTAAACTCTCTATTAGAATCTATCTATACAATTTCTTTGGTCATATTGGGCATGGTGCTCGATCAAAAGTTTGATTCAACCAGTTTCCACTGCACGTTTTCGCAATTTTCAATCTCCTTCTCACCAAATGCGATCGGAATTTTTTCTAATTCCTTACCGTACGCAAATTGTTTGGTCCATTCGCCATTTGGTGCTGCTGACTTGAAGTATCTGAACAAACTGATTTCTTCAGTTTTCAGGTTCAAGATGGCTCCCTGCATGAAAGCACCAATTTTGACAACTGTTCCTAAATAATCTTTGTTTGTATCTGGATCCACTTTGATGCACGCAAATTTAACATTCTTGTTCTCTTCCTCTGCTTCCTTATCGTCTTTTAGCTTGACATACTCGCCGTCCTCAGAAAGCTTCAGTGCACTGATGGTTCTCCAGATCTCAACATATGGCGCTTCTTTGCCAGTGGCTGGGTTCACCATTGTACCAGTTTCCTTTCTGTCTCCATCAGGCAGTGAGCTGAAATCACCAATATCGGTCCATTCTCCACCATGGTTGTGTGGGACATGCGAGCTGATCTCATGTCTGAACTGGATCTTCGAGGAATTTGGAATTGAGTACTCCACTCCGGTGATCACCCAGTCAATTGGGAATTCATTCTTATCGCTATCAAACTCTTTCAGCAGCCTGATATCGACGAAATTGGCACCAGGAGTTGTCAACACCAGTGTATTAGTGTTCTCGTAACTCTCTTCTGGTGGCCACTGGATTGAGACTCTTGTGGAAACAACGCTCATTCTATCTTGGTGCTGTTGTTTGATCTTAGGACAAAATGGACAAAACTGATAAAAGTGAAAATCGCAAATTGATAGAAAAAGCGAAACTGAAAAATTTCACTTTTTTCTAACTGCTGCAAATAATAAATAGCACTACAAAATGAGTTTGAGACAACTTTCGGAGATTTTACCGCTAGACGATGAGTCGCTGCAGTCTATAATCTCAAGCGCAAATAAGCTGGGAACGCAGTCCGAAATCACTGAGTACTTCCTGGGCTTATTAGGCGAATCACCTGCTGCTTTAGATTTCATTTCAGATTTTACTTCTAGCCTGAATAAGTCTGGTGACACAGCCAGCCGGCCAGCCCAACCAGTGAGGAAGCCAGCTGCACCTGCTCCTAAGAAGCAACCCAAACAGCCAGCAGACCCGAAGACCGTCTGGAATACGCCAGTCGTGAGCCAACCGAAACTGAACAATAACATCATAAGGTCCAAGCAGCTGAATAGTGCGGGCGGAAAAGGGACAACAACCTCCGAGCTGCTTCCACCGCCATCGAAGCAGAAGCTGGAAAAGCAAAAGTCAGAAAAACAGAGGAAGGTGAATGACCTGAAGGACTTGGAAACGATCTTGCAGCAGTTGGAGTTAAAAGACGATTCAAATGGCGCCGATGGAACCGGCCAGAGAAGCTATAAATGCGACTGCATGGCTACAAGACACCCACTGTTTGAAGTTGTTCCCAACTGCCTGAACTGCGGGAAAATCATCTGCTCTAAGGAGGGAATGAGACCTTGCAGCTTTTGCGGGCAGCCATTAATTAGCATCGAGGAAAGATTGCAGATCATTAAACTGATTGAGCAGGAAAAGCAGCAACTGGAAACACCCGCAGCGATACCAACTGCGCCTAGCAGCAAGCAAAAGAAGAAAAATATAACTATTTCCTCTGGAGCTGGAGTTAATCTCTGGCAGCAACAAGATTTACTATTCAAAAAGCTGGAGAAGAAAAAAGAGATTGAAGCTGCCAAAAAACTAAAGCAGGAGGAGGAAGCCAAAGAGGTGAAAGAGCAGATGGACGAACTGCAGTACTATGAAAACCAAAACGCTATTGATCCAGATTTACTGAAAGCCAAAAAGAATCTTGACAATTTACTGAACTTCCAGGCCAATGGAGCTGAGAGAACCAAAATCATTGACCAGGCATCTGACTTTGAGACTCCAACGGGGAGTAACCTGAATATGTGGTCCAGCAGTGTTGAGAGGACCCTACAGCTGAAGAAACAGCAAAAGCAGAGAAGATTGCAGGAAGAGAGAGAGCGTGAGCGTGCTGGCCGTGGCAAGAAGGTGGTTGACATCACAATTGGCAAGGATGGCAAAGCGGTGCTGAGAGAGGTGGTTGCAACCAGCCAAAAGGGCGCACAGGATGAGGAAGAGCAGGAAGAGGAAGAGGATATTAAAGATCTCGAAAACCAAATAAACCTGGAGAAGTCTGCAAAGGCTGAGCAGGAATTCAAGCGAGTTTGGGACTACGAGGAGGATGCAAAGAAGTGGAACAAGCCTGTGTATGTGAACAAAGAAGAGACGAGCGAAGAAGCAGAACAGGAAGAAGAGAAACTTAACAGTGCAAAATGGGACAGAATTCAGTCCAAAGACGCCTCAAACCTGGAGGATTTGCTGGTTGTGATGTGAGCACGACCCCCCTAATATACGCGTGCATTCACAGAGCTTGGTGGGACACCTTTGTAGGCCTCTAAAATTGTTGTGCTGTGAGTTTTGCTTTTGACTCAATTTTTTTGGTTCCCCCCGCGAATTGCCCCATATTTTCAGGCCCAAAAAAAAGTGGAAATCAAATATTTTTTATTTATTTATTTTTCGATTTTCTCATTAGAATCATTGAGATCTACACAGGAGCAGAATGACCAAGAAGCTCTCGATAGACGAGAAGCTGAACAGGAAGCCGATTTCCAGAGCTTGTAAATTTTGTCACAGAAAGCACTTACAGTGCGATCCAGGTTAGTTTTGTTGTGGTTTTGGTTAATTGTACATCCAGTTTATTAACAGAGCTCTTTGTGATTAGGAAGGCCGTGCAAGAATTGTATTAAGAGGGGATTAGAGGCCTCCTGTGAGAATGTTGAGAGGAAAAAGGCCAAGTATCTGCTGGACGTGGACCTGAAAGCTCCAAAAGTTAAGCTTGAAGATGTTTCTTCTTCGTCAAACACCAGCTCAGAGCCTGCAGCGAGCGTGGTGCCGCGTCCAATAGTATTCCATCAGCAGCCGCCGCAGCCGCCGCAGCAACAGCAGCAACAAATACAACAACAGCAGCAACCACTGCAACAACTACAACAAACACAGCAGCAACAGCAGCTCCACACCCAGCACCAACAACTCCACACCCAGCAACAGCACCAAAAACATCATATCCAGCACCAGCACCAGGACCAGAAGCCAGTACTGGTACCCAACACCAAACACGAGGCAAAACCAGCAGTTTCAGCATCAACGCCAGCATCTGCAGCCGCAAAAACACTTCCTACTAGTCTAAGTCACTCGCAGCCTGTTGAGCCGTACGACATCGCCAAACTAGAGTCTTCTATGGGCCCAATTCCAAACATTACCACACCTCCGAAGCAGCAGCGTGCTCAGTCGCAGATAAACAACACCGACAACCAGAACCACAGAAACAACAGCTTGAACTCGGATTATTCGCAAGAGATATTCTCGTCTCTGTTTGCTAACCAAGAATACACCCAGCTTACCGACTTATTGGATAACAATTCAAACATCGGAGACAAATCCCCAAGCCAGAGTAGCACAATCTATAACCCAGAATTCCAAACCTCTTTGCAGCATGACAATAATACAAGACCTTTCATTTCCCTGTCAGACAACTCGACAAATGTGCCAAACTCAGCAATCCCAAACATCATGCTCAGTGCCACAGTCAACGGGATAGACTACACTTCACCACTGATAATAAGGCACACAATCAAAACACCAGAAGATGTTTACATGGTCAATATTCAATCGTATAACTACCCCAAAGCATACCATGCTTTATTGAACTACCTGAAAGAAAGATTTAACAAGGATCAGCTAATCAGGATTGCAGAGACAATGGCAGACTATAGGCCAAGCTTTATTGCTGCCACAAGATCGTTAGTTGAGCTGGACTTATTATTTGCAGAACGAGCATTTCAGAGATCTTTGCTCGAATATGAATCCATGACAACTCTGTCGTGCTCCCCAACCATCATGTGGAGGCGGACAGGTGAAATAGTTGCTGTCAGCACAGAATTCAGCTCCCTGACCCAACATACCAAAACTTCATTGTTATCGAAAAGAACCTTCATAATTGAGTTGATGAATGACTCGTCTGCATTGGATTATTTCAGATTGTTCTCATCTGTTGCATTTGGAGACCTCAATGGTGTTATCATAACAGAATGCACCCTTCTGACTCCAACGTTAGAGCCTATAAAGTGTGCTTCAACTTGGACCGTCAAGAGAGACATTTTTGATATCCCTATGCTCATTGTAGGACAGTTCCTACCTATATTACAGGCTAGATAACCAAACAGCTTTCTGAATGAATAATGAAAATTAGCATCCTTATTGTAGTGCACCAAGTGCCCCATAGTTACTGTTGAAGATCCATCATATTACATAAGCAGATCACCCTCTTGACGCATAAGTGAAAAATTTCATATTAAAAAATTTATTTGCATATAATAAATAAATTTAATAAATAATATTAAGTTATAACACCATGAGCATTGAGAACAAAACCGGTGCTGTTAGCTCAGCGACCGACAAAGCATCATTGCCATTTAGTGAGCAGCATTATTTTGGTTCTTACGACCATTTTGGTATTCATGAAGAGATGTTAAAAGATCAAGTTCGTACATTAAGTTACAGACAGGCTATCTTAAAGAACAAAGCGTTATTCAAAGACAAGATTGTTTTAGATGTTGGATGTGGTACAGGTGTGCTTTCCATGTTTGCAGCACAAGCTGGTGCCAAACATGTTATTGCAGTTGATATGTCAAATATTATCGAGATGGCACAAAAAATTATTGACTTGAATGGATTCAGTGACAAAATCACATTATTGAGAGGCAAATTAGAAGATGTTGTTCTGCCATACCCAAAAGTTGATATCATCATCAGTGAATGGATGGGATACTTTTTACTATATGAGTCAATGTTGGACACAGTTTTGTGGGCAAGAGATCACTATCTTGTTGAAGGTGGGTTAATTTTCCCAGACAAAGCTACTATTCACATTGCAGGAATTGAAGATGAGCAGTACAAGGATGAAAAGATCCATTACTGGGAAAATGTCTATGGGTTTGACTACAGTCCATTTATCGACATTGCCATGGCTGAGCCATTAGTTGATATTGTTGAAAAAAACGCAGTTGCCACTACATCCGCAACTATTTTTGAGATTGATATCAACACCATCAAGCTAGAAGAGCTAGCATACTTTAATAAATTCACTCTAAAGGCAACCAGAGATGATTTGATTCACGGTTTGGTTTCCTGGTTTGATATTTTCTTCCCATACGACAAAGAAGCAGACAAAGTTGTTTTCTCAACTGGGCCACACGCTCACTACACTCACTGGAAACAAACAGTCTTTTACCTAAGTGACGTCCTAGACGTTAAAAAGGGCGAAGAAATTGAGTTCACTCTGGCCAACAGACCAAATGCCGTTAATCCTCGTGAATTAGATGTTGAGTTAACCTGGAATTTCAACGGTGACGAATACAGAAAGTCGCAGGGAAAATACAACTACTTCATGCGTTGATGTAATGGTTGGCTATAGGATTTGTATTGTAGTATTAGTATTAGATAAGTAATAATTAAGACGTAATAGAATTTGCTCTTGTGTAAGCCAAAACTCGCGTGGGCAGCAGCTTCGGCTCATCTGGGGGCCCAGCTTCGGCAGCCTCTGCCTGTCTGGCCTCTGCCCGCTCTGCCTAGCTGCGCTATTCCCGAGCCGAAAACCTTTCCCAGCAGAGTTTTTCAGCGCACGTTACGTCACCACCGGCACAGATTGTTGGACAGTCAACAAACCGGGTAAACAGAACCAACGGATTTTGCGTGTTAGTATAAAAAGAAGCTGCCGCCTCTTAGTTTGTTTACCATACCAATTAGAAGCTCAATTGTTGTGTTGCTAGCTAGTAATTGTCCTCAAATTGTATCAGATCACCTGCACGTTCCACTTACACCCACTAATTGTCGTGCCGCTGTTGTTAAATCAAGATCAATTCATTAGCACAGTTAACAAGTCTTGTTAAGAAACATATAAATAGAGTCAGATCAGATCACACACATAAGGTAGATCCTCTGTCAAGTCGAATCAATTCTATTCCATCTAATTCAATTCAGCACTTTTGATTCACCGCGTTCTTTATCAACGGATTATCAGACTCTACTACAACAAGAAGAGGTATGTATATGATGTACTATTTCCACTAACAGTTTTTGCAGCTTGATTTTGTGTTTGAGGTTATTCTACAGACTTTTACAATGGTACAGATGGTACAGATGCTCCAGCTTCACCAGCATTGGACCACTTAACACTCATCTACTACTTAATATCTAGTTGTTACGCGCACACAACCGCGTTAAATCTTTTTTTTTCGTGAAAAAAAATTATTTCCATTATTCAAGAAAAAATGAATTCAATTTCAGAAGTTTGTTGGGTTTTCCACAAATTTGACGTTATTTTCATTAATAAAATCGAATAATTTGGATTTTTTTGATTTTAATAAAAAGCAAATTAGCCAAACATCACACAAAATTAAGCTTCTTCAAACTGTTAGACTAGAAATATCAAATTATAGCAATTATCACCCATTTTCTAACATTAAATTACAGTCATTATTATTTGTTTATCTAAATTTCCTTTATATAACCACTTAAACCTAAATTTAGGGAAGAAATCATATTCATTAAATAGAGCTTTTTTGAAATCAAACCCACAATTTCACCAAAAAGTCAGTTTAATTCATTACTACCATAACACAAATAAGAATAATAGCGAAATGAGTGAAGAAAATTTATTAAGTGAAGTTTCCACTATCAATCAAAAACCTGATACACAAGATTATTCTTCTCTACACAAAACTTTACCATCTTATTTCATAGGGTTAAACACAATTGATGTCGCAGAAGAAACCCCTGTTAAGCATTTTGTTAAACAACATGGCGGTCATACAGTTATCCAAAAAATCTTAATCTCAAATAACGGTATCGCAGCTGTCAAAGAAATCAGATCAGTTAGAAAATGGGCTTATGAAACTTTTGGCGATGAAAGAGCTATTCAATTCGTTGCAATGGCAACCCCAGAAGATTTAGAAGCCAATTCTGAATATATTCGTATGGCTGATCAGTATGTCGAAGTGCCAGGTGGTACAAACAACAACAATTATGCCAACGTTGACTTGATTGTCGATATCGCAGAAAGAACTGAAGTTGATGCTGTTTGGGCCGGTTGGGGTCACGCTTCTGAAAATCCTCTTCTACCAGAACAATTAGCTGCCTCAAAAAGAAAAATCTTATTTATCGGTCCTCCAGGTTCTGCAATGAGATCCTTAGGTGACAAAATTTCTTCAACCATTGTTGCTCAACACGCCAAAGTTCCTTGTATTCCATGGTCTGGTACTGGTGTTGAAGAAGTCATCTCTGATGAAAAAACTGGTTTAGTTTCAGTTTCTGACGAAGTTTATGCAAAAGGTTGTGTTTATTCCCCAGAAGAAGGTTTACAAAAAGCTAAAGAAATTGGTTTTCCAGTTATGATCAAAGCATCCGAAGGTGGTGGTGGTAAAGGTATCAGAAAAGTTGAGAATGAAAAAGACTTTGTTGCTTTATACCATCAAGCTTCAAATGAAATTCCAGGTTCTCCTATTTTCATCATGAAATTAGCCGGTAATGCAAGACATTTAGAAGTCCAATTATTAGCTGATCAATATGGTAAAAACATTTCACTTTTTGGCCGTGATTGTTCTGTTCAAAGACGTCATCAAAAAATTATTGAAGAAGCTCCAGTAACAATTGCTAAAAATGACACTTTCACTCAAATGGAGAAAGCTGCAGTTAGACTAGGTAAATTAGTTGGTTATGTCTCTGCAGGTACAGTTGAATATTTATATTCTCATTCCGATGACAAATTTTACTTTCTAGAATTGAATCCAAGATTACAAGTTGAACATCCAACTACTGAAATGGTCACAGGTGTTAACTTACCAGCTGCTCAATTACAGATTGCTATGGGTATTCCAATGCACAGAATCAAAGACATTAGAATGTTCTTTGGTGTCGACCCTCATACAACAACTGAAATTGACTTTGATTTTGAAAGTGCTGAATCATGGAAAACTCAAAGAAAACCAGTTCCAAAAGGTCATTGTACTGCTTGTCGTATTACTTCTGAAGATCCAGGTGAAGGTTTTAAGCCATCTGGTGGTTCTCTGCATGAATTAAACTTCAGATCTTCTTCAAATGTTTGGGGTTATTTCTCAGTTGGTAATCAAGGTGGTATTCATTCATTCTCTGATTCTCAATTTGGTCATATTTTTGCATTTGGTGAAAATAGACAAGCTTCAAGAAAGCATATGGTTGTTGCTTTGAAAGAGCTATCTATTAGAGGTGATTTCAAAACCACTGTTGAATATTTAATTAAATTATTAGAAACTACTGATTTTGAAGATAACACTATTACAACTGGATGGTTAGATGAATTGATTTCCAAAAAGTTGACTGCCGAAAGACCAGAAACTACTCTTGCGACTATCTGTGGTGCTGTTACCAAAGCTCATATTGTTTCTCAAGAAGCTCATGATGCTTATATCTCCTCGTTGGAGAAAGGTCAAGTTCCATCAAAAGATTTATTGAAAACCATTTATCCAATTGAATTTATTTATGAAGGTTATAGATATAAATTCACTGCTGCTAAATCAGCAAATGAAAGATACACCTTATTTATCAATGGTTCAAAAATTGAAGTTGGTGCAAAATTATTATCCGACGGCAGTTTATTAGTTTCATTAGGCGGTAAATCCCATACTGTTTATTGGAAAGAACAAGTGGGTGCAACAAGATTAAGTGTTGATGCAAAAACTTGTTTATTAGAAGTTGAAAATGACCCAACTCAACTAAGAACCCCATCTCCAGGTAAATTAGTTAAATATTTAGTTGAAAATGGTGAACATGTTGAAGCAGGTCAACCATTTGCTGAAGTTGAAGTCATGAAGATGTGTATGCCTTTGATTGCTCAAGAAAATGGTGTTGTTCAATTAGTTAAACAGCCTGGTTCAAATGTTTCCGCTGGTGATATCTTAGCTATTTTAGCTTTAGATGATCCATCAAAAGTTAAACATGCCCTGCCATTTGAAGGTATTTATCCAAACTTTGGCTCTCCAACTGTTGAAGGTACCAAACCAGTTTATAAATTTAGAAGTTTATTATCAACTCTAGAAAACACTTTAGATGGTTATGACAATCAAGTTGTTATGAATGCAACTTTACAAAATCTAATTGAAGTTTTGAGAGATCCAGAGTTACCATATTCAGAATGGAATCAACAGGTTTCAGCTTTACATTCCAGATTACCTCAATCACTGGATTCAGAATTAAGTGCTTTATTACAACGTGCATCACAGCGTAATGCTCCATTCCCAGCAAGACAATTAGGTAAATTATTGGAAAAAGCTGCCCAAGCTTCTGATGATGCTTTATTTGGTTCAGTCATTGCTCCATTAGTTGATATTACTACCCGTTATGAGAATGGTCTGGAAGCTCATGAACATTCAGTGTTTGCTAATCTGCTATCAAAATACTACAACGTTGAAAAATTATTCAGTGGTATCAATAACCGTGAAGAAGATGTTATTTTGAGATTACGTGATGAAAATAAAGATAACTTGGATAAGGTTATCTTGACAGTGTTATCACATTCAAGAGTCTCATCAAAGAATAACTTGATCTTGGCAATCTTGAAACACTACCAACCTCTATGTCAACAAAATTCTGATGTTGCTGATTCCTTACGTGATGTCTTGAAACAAATCGTTGAACTAGATACAAGAGCTACCGCAAAAGTTTCATTAAAAGCAAGAGAAATCTTAATTCAATGTGCTTTACCATCCATTAAAGAGAGATCTGACCAATTAGAACATATCTTGAAATCTTCAGTTGTTCAAAGTAGCTATGGAGAAATTTCAGCTGCTCGTCATGAACCACACTTAGACATCTTAAAAGATGTCATTGATTCAAAATATGTTGTCTTTGATGTTTTAACTCCATTTTTAGTTCACCCAGACTCATTTGTTGCAGCTGCTGCGGCAGAGGTTTACATTCGTCGTGCATACCGTGCTTACAACATTGTTGGAAGCTCCAATTACCACGAAACCAATGGTTTGCCAATTGTTGAATGGAAGTTTCAATTACCAACTTTATCCAGTGCTGCTTATAGTGCAGTTTCTCAATCAAAGGATAAAAACGTTGGTAGAGCTGTTTCAGTTTCTGATTTAACTTATGTTACAAATGATGACTCTCAACCATTAAGAACTGGTGTTTTAGTCCCATGTCCTCATTTAGATGATGTTGAAGACTTATTAGCAAAAGCACTGGAAAAAATTCCACATAAATCAACTTCTACATCAGCTCAAACAACTGGTCCAGCTCCAGATAGAAGTAATAACTCATCTGCTGGCTCACTGTCAAATGTTGCAAATGTTTTTGTTGCAAATGTTGATGGTTTCAACTCTGAAGCTGAAATCTTGGAGAAATTGAATCGTATCCTAGCAGATTCAAAAGATGAATTAGTTGCAACTTCAATTCGTCGTATTACTTTCTTCTTTGCAAGTAACGATGGTTCTTATCCAAAATACTACACTTTTAGAGGTCCAGCTTACTTAGAAGATGAAACTATCCGTCATATTGAACCAGCTTTAGCTTACCAATTAGAATTAGGTAGATTATCAAATTTCAACATCAAACCAGTTTTCACTGATAACAGAAACATTCATGTTTATCAAGCTGTTGGTAAAAACTCTGCTGTTGATAAGAGATTCTTTGTCAGAGGTATTATCAGAACTGGTAGAATCCGTGATGATATTACCACTCAAGAATATTTAACTTCCGAAGCAAACAGATTAATGTCTGATATTTTAGATGCATTAGAAGTTATTGATACTTCAAACTCTGATTTGAATCATATTTTCATCAACTTTTCTGCTGTTTTCAACGTTTCACCAGAAGATGTTGAAGCTGCATTTGGTGGATTCTTAGAAAGATTCGGTAGAAGATTATGGAGATTGAGAGTTGCAGCAGCAGAAATTAGAATTATGTGTACTGATCCAAAGACTGGTGTTCCATTCCCATTAAGAGCAATGATTAACAATGTTTCTGGATACGTTATTAAATCTGAATTATACATGGAAGTTAAAAACAGCCACGGTGATTGGGTTTTCAAATCAATTGGTACTCCAGGATCAATGCATTTAAGACCAATCTCAACACCATATCCAGCAAAAGAATGGTTACAACCAAAACGTTACAAAGCACATTTGATGGGTACCACTTATGTTTATGATTTCCCAGAATTATTCCGTCAAGCTACTTTAACTCAATGGAAGAAATACTCACCAAAGAGTAAAGTTCCTGATGACTTTTTCAGCTCTGTTGAATTAATCTTGGATGATGGTGATCATATTACTGATGTTTCGAGAGAACCAGGTGCAAATAGTATTGGTATGGTTGCATTTAAAGTCACTGTCAAAACACCAGAATATCCTCGTGGTCGTCAATTAATCATTGTTGCAAATGATATTACATTCAAAATTGGTTCTTTTGGTCCACAAGAAGATTTCTTCTTCAATAAGATCACTGAATTAGCTAGAAAATTAGGTATTCCAAGAATTTACCTATCAGCAAACTCTGGTGCCAGAATTGGAATTGCTGAAGAATTAGTTCCATTGTATCAAGTTGCATGGAATGATCCAACAAACCCAGAAAAAGGTTTTGAATACTTGTACTTAAACGACGAAGGAATGAAAGAATTGGAAAAGAAAGGACATTCCAAGACTGTTACAACTGAAAAAGTTGTTGAGAATGGCGAAACTAGACATGTTATCAAGGCTATTATTGGAGCTGAAGATGGTTTAGGTGTTGAATGTTTGAGAGGTTCTGGTTTAATTGCTGGAGCAACCTCAAAAGCATACAAAGATATCTTCACCATTACTTTAGTTACCTGTAGATCAGTTGGTATTGGTGCATATTTAGTTAGATTAGGACAAAGAGCAATTCAAATTGAAGGTCAACCAATTATTTTAACTGGTGCACCAGCAATCAACAAATTGTTAGGAAGAGAAGTTTACTCATCTAACTTACAATTAGGTGGTACACAAATCATGTACAGAAATGGTGTTTCCCATTTAACAGCATCAGATGACTTGGCAGGTGTTGAACAAATTATGAACTGGTTATCATATGTTCCAGCAAAACGTAATATGCCAGTACCAATCTTAGAATCATTAGATTCCTGGGACAGAGACGTTGAATTCATTCCAAAACGTGATGAACCATATGATGTTAGATGGTTGATTGAAGGTCGTCAAACCGAAACATCATTTGAATCTGGTTTGTTTGATAAAGATTCTTTCCAAGAAACCTTATCAGGATGGGCTAAAGGTGTTGTTGTTGGAAGAGCCAGATTAGGAGGTATTCCATTTGGTGTTATTGGAGTTGAAACTAGAGCAGTTGAAAACTTGATACCAGCAGACCCAGCCAACCCAGACTCTACTGAAGTTTTAATTCAAGAAGCTGGACAAGTTTGGTATCCAAACTCTGCATTTAAGACTGCACAAGCAATTAACGATTTTAATAATGGTGAACAATTACCAT
This sequence comes from Starmera stellimalicola, assembly GCA_030580055.1. Lineage (NCBI taxonomy): Eukaryota > Fungi > Ascomycota > Saccharomycetes > Phaffomycetales > Phaffomycetaceae > Starmera > Starmera stellimalicola. The sequence continues at coordinate 449,920 of JAKTSD010000002.1, read as the reverse complement.
TGATGATTTTAGCCAACTGGAGAGGATTTTCAGGTGGTCAACGTGATATGTATAATGAAGTTTTGAAATTTGGATCATTTATTGTTGATGCATTAGTTGATTTCAAACAACCAATTATCACATATATTCCACCAACTGGAGAATTGAGAGGTGGTTCCTGGGTTGTTGTTGACCCTACCATCAACGCAGATATGATGGAGATGTATGCAGATGTTGAATCAAGAGCTGGTGTGTTAGAACCAGAAGGTATGGTTGGAATCAAATACAGACGTGAAAAATTAATTGCAACAATGGCAAGAATTGATAAGACTTATGGAGAATTGAAAGCTAAATTACAAGACTCGAAATTGTCACCAGAAGAGCATCAAGAAATCAGTAATAAATTGACTAGCCGTGAACGTTTACTGCTACCAATTTACCAACAAATATCTGTTCAATTTGCAGACTTGCATGATAGATCGGGACGTATGTTAGCTAAACATGCAATCAGCAAAGAACTGGAATTAGTTGATGCGCGTCGTTTCTTCTTCTGGAGAATCCGTCGTCGTTTGAATGAAGAATATTTGATCAAACGTATTGGAGAAGAATTACAGCATGCCAAGAGAATTGAGAAGGTTGCTAGATTAAGATCGTGGTTGCCATCTACTATTGACCACTCTGATGACAGAGTTGTTGCTAACTGGATTGAAGAGAATCACGAACATTTAGATTCAGCAATCAAGGATTTGAAGAATGAAGCATTTGCACAAAACATTGCGCAGTTGATCAGAAGTAACCACGATTCTGCAATCCATGGATTATCTGAGGTTATTTCATTACTTTCACCTGACGACAAAGAGAAGTTGTTGAAATCAATTAAATGATGAGTTTCCGGGCTGTTTGCTTCTTGGTGAGCTGGTTTTAGTGGGTATTATCGGTTCGGCACAGATCCAAATGGCATGAGCTTTGATTTGGTTTCAATTTGTTATTTTATTTAGTTTAATTTATTAGTTTATTATAATTGGTGGTAGTGTGGTATAACATGTGTGCCCTGGTAGGTCTAATCTATAACTGTTGGTATTATTATAAACTACAGCTGTGGGTAATATTATTCATCAGATTCATGCACAAAACAACTAGCAAACTACTTAACACATACCGGGTCAACACCGCTCGCAATGTTACACTGGTGCATCAGTCTTCTTTCGCCAGGCTTGAACTGACCAGTAACCGAGTGCCAGACACCTCTGTTGTGGAATATGACCAAGTCTCCGGCATTCCACGAGTGTGCATAGACATTTTTTGGGGCAATTGAAGGTCTCATCAGCCTGTACAGCTCTTTTCTAGCATCTTTGAGCTCTAAAACCTCGCCATTGGCCCTCTCTAGCCTCCAAACACAGCAGCCATGGGCCTGCAAATGGTGCTTGCCCGTAACCGGGTTTGTCCAGACCAGCGGCAGCTTCTTGATCTTGGACTCTTCCCACTCAGGCAGCTCGTCCAGGCTCATTTCCTTATCTTCGCTCACCATGGTGATACCATCGGAAGTGGCCTTAGCCGGAGAGATGAAAATGTATGGATGTGGGGCATAGACAACGGTTGTGTTCAAGGCCAGCTCTTTGTCCTCGTCAGACAGCGCCTCAAAGGCCTGCTGTCCCGAGACAAAGGCGGTGGCACCCTGTGTGACCTTCAGCTCGTCGCCGGAACCGTCGCCATACTGGACAGTTTGGGTTCTGCCGTTTGGTGGGACATGAATTCCCAGTAAAGTGGTCACGACTGGTGGTGATAAGCCATACAGAGCCGAGTCAATGTGCCATCTGTAGAATCTTGTCAGGTCCTGCTCGTATGCCTCCTCGTCTGATAGGACATCTTTGTGGAACGTGAAGTGTGTTGGGTGGGTCAGGGTGACCTCGCCTAGGCCATGGTGGCCCGCCTCCCAAGTGCCCTGCCCCAAGACCTGGACCTGAGGCTGGTCTGGGATCGAGGTTCCGTCTTTTCTCAGCACCGACTTGTCGTGTCTGAACTCCTTGCCGTGGCCGTAAGACTTGCCGGTTGTGTCTGTGGTTGGGTCAAATCTTGCGGTCAGCAGCCACTGGGACTTTGGAGGCAAATCTGCCTGGTTTGGGATCACCAGAACCGAGTGCTCGTGCAACGCGTTGAACAGTGTCTTGAAGTCCTCATCAGACAGCTTGGATGGGTCCGTAACGCCTTCTGGCAAGGTGACTTTGGCACCAAATGTGTGGTCAATTGGATCAACTCTCAGGGATGATTTGTGTGGCATCTTGTGCAGTGTTTCGTACTCAGAATGAATTGGAGAAGCTGCCCAGTCGAGCAGCAGATCAACAGTTTATATACTTTTTGTGCTGCTGCTTAGTTCACAGTTTCAGCTGATGTTTATCATATCAGTTTTTTATCTATTAATCGAACCGGCGGCAATTCCGCGGCTCGAAAATTGCTGCCAGAAACTGGCAACCGGACTGTGATGGGGAAAAAGGAACGAGGAAAGAAGTAATGAACGCTGGGATAGCCGTTGGATCGTTTATAAGCGAAGGGTGCGAGTGCGAGATGCAGTTTGGCATAAAGAAGAGCGTCATTATTGTAGTAGGTATTGTAGTAAGAGTTAGCATTGTGATTTGTAGTTTGCCGTGGGAGTGCCGGCTTTCAGCCGGTGTTGCAACAGTGCACCCACACTGTGCTTTTATGACTGTGGAGGTCGTTGAGTGGAATAGAGGATATACAGACCATGGTGTGCTTATCATGGTGTGCTTTCCCTTTTTTGCTCGATCCACTAAGCGTATAACCCAGAGACTGCTTGTAACCCAGAAACTGCGTGTAACCCAGAGACTACGTGCACTCCCAACAAACCTTCACCCATAGCCAGCAGCTTGCAACACCAACCACACACCATGACGACCTTAAACGGTTGCACTAACATAAACCGTTTGGTGCCCCTACCAATATGCAGCAATATGCCGTGCTGTGCTGGTTAATAATCGCTTATAAATCACTGGGCCAACGATGTAAAAAAAATGTTGCAGTGCTGTTTCACTACTTAAATTATTACAATTATAAATAGAATGGAAGTTTTGGTTTGGCGTATATAAGATGAGTTGGAGCCCAAGTATAGCTGGCTTTAGGGGCAGTCAAGAAAATGCTGGTTTTGAAAAACACAAAAAGAAGAAACAATCAGTTCAAATCGCTTCTTATATGGCAGTTGGGGAATCCAATAATCATTTCACTACTTGCCATACTGGTATTTATAGTAATTTACTCAAATACTGTGGTTGAACTCTATCACAGTTTGGTGGGCAATAACAAAGACGGCAGCGATAAAAATATTGAAATAGTGTCAACTAACTTGACATCATTCAATAATGAAATAAGCATCGATGAAGCTGTGGACAGCCAAATCACCTTCAATAATAAAATATTCCAGGCCATCATAACCTCCAGCATTAACTCGACCTGTGACGGGCTCAGATCGTATCAATCGGTGATAAACAATGAGCTAGCTGACGCAATTGAGACTATTCAGTTCAACAATAAAGACATGAGGTTAGTCAATCAGACGTTCCAGTCAATTTTAAATGATTTGAATAACACAATAATAACCAACCTCACACAACAAAGTGAGCAAATTGATAGTTTCAAGAGCCGGTTGACCAATATCGTGACTGTTGGCGAATCACAAATTGACACTTCCAAACTGGGTCTGAATTATCTATTCATTGAAGCTTTATTTCAGGATAACATGGACAAAATCCACGTTGAAGAAGATGTTCATAGTTTTGATAAGACTGCCTTCTTGTATGACATTGATAAGCTGTTTAACGAGTCAATAACAAGCATAAAACAGTTCAATTGGACCATCATACTGCCAATAAGAAGCAATAATTCCTTGAAAGTGATACCAGTTCTCCAAAACCACACAGTTCATGATTTGACTGTCACAGTGCCACCAACACCAGTGCCAACAATTTCCAGTTTCAAGCAGAACTCAAACAAACTAACAGTCTCGCTAGGAATTATTTTAGTTGTTTTGTATTTGATAATCATAGTGTACAAATGGACAAAGTTCAGGTACGAGTGTAATTTATCACACCAGTTCCTGGTTGACAGTGAGAAGGAGGTTGATATTGATTACATTGAGTTGACTCAAACCAACAGTGACCCATTCTCCACAGTCATATCAACTTTCATCAACAACTGCTTCCAGTTCAATCAATATAATAAGACATTCTGGCTGAGTACCTACTTTCTTGGTCAAGTTTCCAATTTGAGCTGGCTTTTATTGACAGTGTTAGTTTCAGGGTCGGTTCTTGTGAGCTTGGGGAACTTGAACCGTGAGCTAATGCCAGTCTCGCAAACTAAAATGTCGAACAGCAGTGATGATAGCGCGCAAATCACGTCTTGGTATTCCAATAGTGCAAGCAATGACGGCACTTCCTCTGCCACAGACATAAGCCACCTATATCAAGACAAGATAGATGAGTATAACCGCTCGATGGAGCAAATAATAGCAAATCTAACCAACAGTATTGCAGTGAAATTCCATGCTTATAATGTGACATTCAATGCTAGTGCACCTGAAGGAATAAAATTCCACAATATAGCGGTGAATCTTGGTTCTGGTAGCGGAATTTCAGATTTGCCCAACTCAATTGCCACACAGCTGAGCAAACTAGCTTTTGAGGCCAACACTTTGGTCAAAACAGACTCAAATAAGGCCAGTTTCAGTCTCTATACTTTGTTCATTGATGTGTGCAAGATAGTTGAATCGCAAATATTCAGGGTTTTAAAAGTGCTCATCATCTCAGTAAGTTCAGTTATCGCATTCTCTGTCGTTTTGGGGGTCTTGTATTGCTTGATTTTGAGCTAAACGATCACTTTAAGCTTAAATAACGTAACGTAAACAAACAAATAATAAATAATAAATAAATAAGCAAAATCAGTGTTTTTTTTGTTTTTTTTCCGGTGTTTTTTGGTTTTTGCCCAACGCAAAAAAACTGAAAAAAGGTTTAAATTTGAGTATTAAAAATTTGCGAATTTTGCGAGATAAAACTTTGTAAAATCCTTTATTCTTGTAATAAATTTGCGAATTTATTTGTAATTGCGAATTTTTCTACAATTGCGAAATCAAAAAACTATTTACTTTCAATTATTTTAACTTAAATAAAAAAGGTAGAAAACTGGAATAAATTTTCTTGAAAAACTAAAAAAAAAAAAAAATCGTGGTACAAAAGAATTTTTTTGGACAATTTCATTGGTTAATGGTGATAGTACTGCTATAAGACACATTGACACTGGACCAGATACTTTCAAAATAAGAGTAAAAGACAAGACAAGATGGCCCATAGGAAACTTCAGCAGGAAATAGACCGTGTTTTCAAGAAAATTAACGAAGGTTTGGATATATTTGATACGTTCCATGAGCGTCATGAAAATGCCACTAATCCGTCGCAAAAGGATAAGCTAGAAGCGGATTTGAAAAGAGAGATCAAGAAGTTGCAGAAATTGCGAGAGCAGATCAAAGTTTGGCAGACGCAAAATGAAGTGAAAGATAAAGATAAACTACTCGAGTACCGTAGGCTGGTGGAAGTAGCGATGGAGAAGTACAAAGTTGTTGAGAAAGGGTCGAAAGTAAAGGCGTACTCCAACATGAGTTTGAAGCAGGGTGTTGATTTGGACCCAGAAGAACAGGAAAAACAGGATACGATAAATTTCATTCAAGAATCTATTGACGATTTAGAGAGACAGTATCAAAGTATTGAAGTTGAACTAGAGAAACTGTCGTCCAAGAAATCAAAGAAATCATCCAACGACTCCAAAAAGGAGGAATTGAAAGAGTTCCAGGAAAAATACAGATGGCACCAGCAGAATTTAGAAATTGCTCTTAGACTCTTAGAAAATGACGAACTACAGCCTAGTGATATAAATGAGATCAAGGAGGACTTGACTTATTTTCTTCAGAGCAACAGAGACGCCAACTTCATTGACAACGAGTATATTTATGAGCCTTTGGACCTGGAATCCAATGAAGTTTTAACTCATGAGGTTATGACTTCATTCAATGGTGTCAACGAGAAACATGACGACGGTGCTAGTGACAGCCATTCCACGCTTACTACCACTGCTGCAATTGCAAACACAGCTACAACCCCGGTCAAGGAGCCAATAATATCCAAAAAGATCAAAGAAAAGGAAGTTAAAGAAGCTGTGAAACCAAAAAAGATTGTGGTAAGCAGCAGCAGTATACAGCCTGCTGCCACCACCCCAAGTATCTTATCCCCACTCCAGGCTACCAATGAAACGTTGAAACCAGCAACTGCTCCAATAAAGCAGCCTGAAATGAAATGGTCAGCATTGGCTGCGGCTGCGGCTGCTGCTTCTGCGGCTGCTGCTCCATCCCACCCACCACAAGCCTCCACACCAGTAGCTCCAAGTCCACAGCTAATGAACAAGACAATAATAAATCCACACAGCGGATTCACAAGCCCCTCGTCAAAAGACACAACACCTGAGCCAGAGAAAAGTAACAGCAGCACCAACAATAACAACAACAACAACTTAACAACACAAAACTCAAATAGTTCGGTGAGCACCATAAATGAACTGGAATACCAGCAGGACGCGGAATTAGTCAAGTTACCACCTGGAATCCAAGACATGATTTCATCATTTATGTCTTGCAGAAGAAAAGGCAACAACGAGATTAATAATGTTTCTAAACTCTTAGACACCCCAAGAGACTTTTTAGTCCAAAGATTAACGTCACCACCTCCATCACTAGAAGCTTTAAGGGTATCGAACATATGGAACCTCACGAGATTACAAGTTCTAGATAGACCCGAGATTTTGAAGGAGATTGACAATGGGACATTATTCTACGCCTTCTATTTCTGTCTGACGCCATATGAAAACCATTTGGTTGAACAAGAGTTGATTAAAAGACAGTGGAGAAGTGATTTGAACAAGACCAACTGGTATCAGAGAATCAACCAGCCAATCAAGCAGGGTGCAAATTTCGAAATTTCGAATTTCAAAAAGTTTGATTCACTTAACTGGAACTTGGTTGACTTGATCAACTATCAGTTGGACTACGATAAGTTGACAAGTTAGTTTTGTTATATATTTATTAGTTATTAGTTGTTATTTATTAGTTTTAGTTGTTGTTTAGGTCAGTAGATGACTACCTATTAATTATTACTTTTACCTCGCCTCGCAGCACCTCTCTTTCACTCTAATCCAAAACCTCACGCGCACAAAGTAGCCAAATTTGAACACACCACACCACTTTTTTGAGTTGAACCTCCAGCTGTATGAGAATCCCTGATCATCAATGTCGTTAATGGACATCAGAATGTACCACTTGGGCCAGCTCCATTTGTAGTTTATGTTATCGATCGGATAGTTTTTCAAGTTCAACACTCTGGTTGAGTTTATTGTTGTGAATTGTGGGGGATCCAGAGGTTCAATCAGTGATTTTCCTGAGAAAAATGGCAGGCCCAAAAGATAGAAACCTCTTTGGTTCTCCACCACCAAATCAAACGACTCCCTCCGTGGGTCTTTAATTAGCAATTTGATGGGTTTAATGAATTCATCTAGCTTAAAATGTCTTTTTAGTATGTCTGAAGAATTGTAAATGGAGGTTAATTCTGCTTCAAAATCACTCTCTTTATCCTGTACATCTTCCTGCTGTACCACCACTTCTTTTATAGTATCATTAGCGTCATCTGTGTCAAAATTCAGTAGCTCAATTGGCATTGAACTGAGGATTTATCTCAATTTCGCTAATTACAAAAATTATTTTTTACTGTGGTTTTTAGTTTTTTGCTTATTTGAAGTACACAAATGCAAGGATCAGTTTACAAGTCCATCAATTCCCATAACACGCCCCAAAAGAAACTACTCGTACGAGCCACCTGTTTTGCGTGAAAATCCCGTGCACGATTGTCGCTTTTTTAGCTTGTTTGTTTTTCAGGCTCTTGCATAAAAACGTCTTATTTATCTACAGCAGTTACGCAAGTCTTCGCAATATTTTGCAGGTTTTGAGAATTTATCTCGCAAAAAAATTGCATTTCTTTATTTAGTTTGGCAGGTCTTTTCGCAAAAATTTGTAATTAAATATCAAAAAAGTAAATTTCGCAAATAAATTGCAATTACGTTTTGGTAAATTGCAGTTATTTATTCAGGTAAATGCGTTTTGGCGTGGTTTTTAGCAAATAAATCGCAATTATCCCATTCAGGTAATGCGTTTTAGTCAGGTAAATGCGTTTTGGCGTGGTTTTTCGCAAATTTATTGCCATTATCTATTCAGGTATATGCGTTTTGGCGTGGTTTTTCGCAAAAATGCAAAGTCCCTATTCCACCATTTGGCATGTTTTTTCTTTCGCAAATCTTTTAACAATTTAACGAACCTCACTGAATTTCCATATTTCTGTTCCGCTGCTATACAAAACTTATCAAACTCCCTCAAATACTCTCGCAAATTTCCGCTTCAAGTAAGATTTTCATTCAATAACTTAAAAAAATAGTGTAAAGTTTATTCACATACAAAATCTATTAGAAATATAATTGAAATAATAGGCAAAAAAAAAAAAAAAAAAAAGTGAAATGACAAATTAAAACTCATTTCATTTTATATTAAAGATACAAAAGGTACTGGATATTTAGGTATTTTGAGTCCGGAAGTGGTGACTGGTTTACTTATAGAGATTAAAGGCTTTATATCTGAATTTATCAACTTGAAAAGAGCACATTTTCAGGTTAATCTTAGCCAAATTCAACAATTCAACAATTTTCAGTTATATATCCCACATTCTTGACTGAGTAATTTAGTGATTTTACTCGAATAAAATAGTGAAACACTGGGAATGAATGAGCTGGAGATGAACTACGCCAGTTCCATGCATCAGCAGCAGCAGCAGCAGCTACAGCAGCAGTTGCAGCTACAACAACTGCAAAACAAATTGAAAAATGAATATGACGATAATGAAATGAATATACCACAGGACAATGGGGGCAACGATAACAGCACAAATAATCACAACAACAACAGCAGCAGCAACAGTGTCAATAACAACATCTTTAACGAAACGCTGTCGCCGTTTTTTGCACCATACGGCATCGATGTGTCGCATTTCCCACTCACCAACCCACCAATATTCGAGAGTGCGCTCATGATGAACAACCAGGGACAACCTAGAAGAAGAATCTCTATATCTAACGGGCAAATCGGACAAATCACTACAACACACACACTGGAGAACGACGATATCTATGATATCCAACCACCACCGTTGCCAAAACAGCAGTCCCAGGATGATCTGAACCTGATTAATCCGCAGTTCCAGCCTCAGGGACCAACCCAGCAGCAGTTGCAGCAGCAGCAGCAGCAGCAACAACAGCAGGCCCAAAACCAGCAGCAACAACTGCAGCAGCAGCAGTACCAATTCAACTCCAACATACCGGCACAGCCTGTGCTGCAACACCAATCAATAGACCCACATGCGCAGCCGGTACCAGCACAACAGCTCCAGCCACAACCGCACCAGCTCCAGCCACAGCAACCACAACAGTTCCAGCAGCTGGCTCCACACCAACTCCCTCACCAACCACAGCATCAACCACAGCATCAACCACAGCACCAACCACAGCACGCGCCACAGCACCCGCCACAGCAACCCAACGGTGTCCCTGCGCACAAACTGGTGTACAACAACGAGGTGATCTTCAACCCGGAGTCAGGCCCAATACCGGGAACGGCTGCCTGGAAGAAGGCAAGGCTGCTGGAAAGAAACAGGATCGCAGCATCCAAGTGCAGACAGAGAAAGAAAGCGGCGCAGCTGAGGCTGAAGGAGGACGTGGAAAAGTACCAGTCCACACTCAAGAGCCTGAACGGTAAGCTGGAGAGGCTGGAGGACTTCTACTTCAGTGTCAACAAGCTGTTCACGCTGGGCAAGATCTCCATCGATGATTCACAGACATCAATGAAGTTCAGTGACCAGCTGCTCGAATTGACCGACTCGGTCAGAACAGACGCTGAGAAGGAGTTCATCCTGAACCTGAAGAAAGAGCAGGAGAACGAGTACGACGACTGATCTTTTCCCACTGACACACAACTTATGGCTCTTTATAATTCATTTACAACTTATTTATTTTACTGTGTAGCTGTCCTTTATTATGTGTTTGGTGAGCTTGTTTGGCACTGAAAGCTCACTGCTTGCACACGCGGTTGCCTGTTATATTTACTGTTATTCACTGTTTATTCACTGGTGGTTTACTGGTGGTTTACTGGTGGTTTACTGGTGGTTTACTGGTGGTTTACTGGTGGTTTACTGGTGGTTTACTGGTGGTTTACTGGTGGTTTACTGGTGGTTTACTGGTGGTTTACTGGTGGTTTACTGGTGGTTTACTGGTGGTTTACTGGTGGTTTACTGGTTTGTTAACTGGTTTATTTACTGGTTTAGTTTACTGGTTTGTTTAGTTTACTGGTTTGTTTAGATTATATTTGGTTATTTACTGACTTGTTTATTTGTTCACTGTTTATTTCACCTCCACCACAACAATGATTAAATTCAGCTCTGACAAAGAGTTTGAGATGGCATTGGTACGGCGGCTACACTTGTGCTGGTTGATTGAGTGGTCACAGACATAACTAACATTTCCAGGCCTTAGCGGTGATCAAACAAAAGAACCAGATCAATAAGCTACTATCAGTTAAAGGTGACGATACCGGTTACTTGTTTTGCCAATGTGCGTTGCTAACTGGTGGTGGTATCAGAGTATGTCAGTGTGCTGCGGGACGTTGTTAGCGGGTCAGAAAAGGTGCCATCAGGTTATAAAGATGCCGGTGGAGCAGCTAAGAACGATGCATCTGGGAGTGAGTTTGCTGTGATCAAGCAGGAGAAGGATGACGCTGCTTTGGGCTTACCAGTAGCAACGGCAACTGCTACAGCAACAGCACCACCACCGGCACCTTCTTTCCCAACCGATGAGCCTGGTTCTGTTAGTCAGTATTCTGCTGGTATTAGTAATCACAGTACCCTGCTTAGTAAGAGCAAGCCGACAGAAGTCACAGAGTACAACGCAGACACCGAGATTGACAGTGAAGAGGAAGAGCAAGTGCAAGTGCTGCAGCAAGAAAATTGCACGTACGAGTTCAGGCAAAAGCCTGGCTCCACAATTGACGATATGTTCAACAGCAACTTGACAAATATCAAAATCAACCGAAAAAGCACCCTTCGAAACAATAAAAACACTAACATTGTTAACAAGAGCAACTGGGAGTTCCAGCTACAAGAAATTGGGTTTAATGATGGGGTTTTCACCACGGAAATCACAGATTTGGGTTTATTTCTTAAAAAATTTGAAACTTTATATAAAGCCTTTGACAGAAAAAGTTTGAATTATTTGGCAATTTTTGAGATTAGACTGATTGACATTTTCAATAGCGGGAAAAACTCAGTTTTCCGTATGGACTGTCTTGAAACTTGTTTTGCCCTGCTCGTTTATCTAATCAATTCAAATTCCAATTACCAAGAGACTAAATTTATAAACTTATTTGAAATAATTAGAAAGTTGAAGAATAACGAAGCTTTGGTTAAATTTTCAGCCTATTTCCTGGTCAAGTCAGTTGAGAATTTCATTCAAATGCCGCAGCCATTACCAGGACAGGCCAAAAGTAATTTTGCATATCTGAATTATTACAGAAACCCATTCTTGTTGAAAAAAATCACTGTTTCAAACTCATTTAAGCGGAAAATGTCCTTCTTTTTCAAGAAAAAGCACATCGTCTTTGACAAATTCAAAAAAACAGTCACCTTTTTGCTACTCCTAATGGATTTTGAGAATAAAATGGAGTTGCTTCCGTTTCAGATCCTAATCCAAAGCTGCTTGATAATTGTTGATGATTTTGAGTTGATCCTGGCCTTTAAGAAGCAGAACCTCGTCAAGTACTGTTAGCTCAGGCTCTTCGCACTTGTTCACAGTTGTCGGTAACATAATAATAGTAAGAATAAGAAAATAAATAATGGTTCTAGCATAGCAATAGCGGGTCAACGTCTGTTTGAGGGAGAGCAGCTCAGTTCTCCTCCTTGAGGTGGCGGATTGGGTCGAACCATTTGTGCTTGAGCGCCTGTTTGGCAGTCAGTCTCTCCTTATGGTCATATCGCAGCAGGTTGTCGAGCAAATTGAATATATCCAGGTTGATAAACTCTTTGTTGGCATTGGTGACAAACCTCTCCCAGGGTCTTCTCACATACACGCCCAGGTCCTCATACTCCGGGCCGAGCTCAATGTTGTACTTCTTGAGGTAGTCGAACAGCTCGTCGGTGCCCAGAACCCTCACTATCTGCACCAGCTGGTCTGTGTTGGTTTTGCCATGGAAAAACGGCTCCTTCTTGAAGATCATGGACGCCAGCATGGCCCCAAAGGACCATAGGTCCAGCGAGTAGTCGTAGTACCTGTAATCGACGAGCAGCTCGGGTCCCTTGAAGTACCGGGACGCGACCCGGACGTTGTACTCGGTGTTCGGGTGGTAGAACTCGGCCAGCCCCCAGTCAATCAGCCTCAGGCTCTTGCGCTCGTGGTCGATCATCACGTTGTGCGGTTTCACGTCCCGGTGCATGATCCCCATCGAGTGCGAGTAGTCCAGCGCGATTAGCAAGTCGTACATGTAAAACCTGATGTCAAAGTCGGTGAACGTTGGGTACAGCTCCCTGAAGTCCAGGTTGTTCACGTGCTCAAATATCAGTGCTGGGGACCTGGACACGGGGTCCCTGACCACGTTGAGCAGGTTGATAATGAAGGGTCCATCGATCAAATTCTGCAAAATCTTGATTTCCCTCTTGATTTTCTTTCTCTTAACAGGCTTGAGTACCTTAATCACCACGTTCTCGCGCTCTGCGAGCGCCACTCCCTGGAACACCTCCGAGTACTTGCCCCTTCCTATCTTCTTGACAATCTCAAAGTTCTCCTGCGACTTCCACACAATGCTCACGTTCTCGTAGTCCCAGTACTCCCTAGGTCTGGTCTCGTTTGCATCCGCGTACACTGCCGACACTGACTTTACCACTGGCGCCTTCATCGTGCTGTCTGTACTGCTGTCTGCTCCAGGCCTGTAACAATGGGTCTGTTTGTGTGCTGGCTGCTCGCCGTTTTCAAATTTTTCCCTGCGCCAGTGGTGTCTGGATGTTCCCCGCCTGGCCCACCGCCTGCCCAGCTCCCAGTGCCTGCCTAGGCAGGCTGCGTGCCCACCACTGCCTACATGGCTGCCTACAATGCCGTAGTTTGCTTGGCTGTCTGCCTAAGCTGCCTGCCTGTCTTCCTAAGCTGCCTGGCTGTCTGCCTAAGCTGCCTGCCTGTCTTTCTAAGTTGCCTGACTGTCTGCCTAAGCTGCCTGGCTGTCTTCCTAAGCTGCCTGACTGTCTTCCTAAGCTGCCTGACTGCCGTAATAGCTAGCTGAATGCTCTATCCTATGCTGTCTGCCGTAATGGCCACCTATAGCGGCCGGTCTAGCTGCCCAGCTCCCTTAATGGCTACCTAATAACCCTACAGTGCCGTGGTTTGCCTGGAAATCGCTGAATCTAACTGCCGTCATGATCTCTATTGTGGATCGCCCCAGCACGGGCCCTAAAGCGCTTAGCAACCTGAATTGAACTGTACCACAGCTGAGGGTTTCTGCTTCCTGTTGCATTGTGGCTGCAGGCTCGCTTATTTGTCAGTATGTAAACCAGGTAGATATCCTGATATAGAAGCTACGTTATTGCACTGTATAAATTGCTCTGTTTTAGTAGTGAAGTGGACTGTAGATGAGAAACCAAAGACTGTAGCTTGCAGTAGTACACAAGTTATTGTTAGTGTCGAATATAAAAGTGAAATGTCTGAACCATTCCCACTATAACTATAAGACCCAGTACTACAGCATAAATAAGTCAACCAGGTGGATTTTTTGCTCCATTTAGACGCTTGAAATGGGGATACATCCCAGTCAGACGTCAAGAACTACTATACAGAAAAATATGGTGAATCAATCAATTACAATATAGAGTTTAAGCTAACAGAGAATATACAGAAAACCATGGTGAATCAATCAATTACAATATAAAGTTTAAGCTAACAGAAAATATAAAGAAAACCATGGTAAATCAGCAGATCAATTACAATATAGAAATGAAGCTAACTGGCCATGATGATTCTTTGGCGAATATGAATTTATATTCAATAAGAAAACAAGAAAACACCATAAATAGTACAAATGGTTTAATGAATCTGACACACAGAAAGAAAACTGTTTATAAAGTTGGATATCTTACTAACGTTTTATGATGGCATACGGGGCCAAATACCTGGATCAAACCAATTTGAATAATGCATATGTCTAGGGTATGAGAGAAGAAGTGGGATTCAAAGGTAATGATTTGGTTTTTGTTCAAGCATTGTTCACTGTTGGTTCAAATTCCATTCATGTAAATTTTACACGTACTGCCAATGAATTATGTTTTACACTGTTGGACCTTTGTTGGTCATGTTTTGTATATATAGAGTAGCCTCAGTTTCACAATTGAAATGTATGAGATTTTTTGCACACCAGCATATTTGGCATTTCATTCCTATTGGTTCCTTCTATAACTACGATGATCTCTTCAGAAGATCATATTACTGTGGACAATATTTAGGTGCATGTACTTCATGTTTATTACAAGTAAACTTTACAATCCATTATGTAGAGTTGCTGGAATATCTGCTTCGAGATGATGTTATCATTGACGCAGTTATTAGTTTTGGTGTGGGAATTATTGGATTTTATCCATTACCAGGTACTCCACAAGAGTGATATTCAATTTTGTTAACTGATGATAAAGAATGAAGACTAATAACACAGCATCTGATTATTCAAAAAAATTCTTTGACAAGAAAGTTTGGTTTAAGATTTTAACTTCATGGCAGTTATAGTTCTAAGGAATGTTTTCTGTTGGAATAATAACAGGTAGTTCTGGTGCTTATTATGGTTAAAATCATTGAAAATATTTACGGTTGCAAGATTTAATCAAATTTCTGCAGTTACTTTAGCTTAAGGTATATTATGGTTGATTTTATTCCATTCAATACGGCAGCAATTGTCATTTCTGAAGCCTGGAATTTCATTGGAAATGTAATTCTAGTTGTCAGAAAGAGATTTCGCTACAATACTTTGATTGGGCAATGTCTCCCGTTTTATACAGTTGGATGAATGATATCTGTAGAAGAGATGTTCAATCCCGTGCATCAACTCGAAAACTGGTGAAAATTATCCATCGGAAAATGCCCCATCACCAGTAGGAGAAGAAGAAGGCGGAAATGAGCAAGCTGCTGAGACTTCAAGTATAACTTCAGAACCACTTGAACGAGAAAAGATTACAAGCTTGATTTCTTTCGCACCTTTTAAGTGTGGATCTCTTTACACTTTATAAGTGTGACTCTCTTTACACTTTATAAGTACAGGTTCTCTACACTTGGTAATCACTTGATAAGTGCAAGTTCTCTACACCTGATAGACATGATAAGTGCAAGTTCTTGACGAGTGCAAGTTCTTATTTGACAGGTGTTTAACATCAAGTGTTCAGTGCATTTGGCTCTACTTATATTTATTGCTTCAGTTCAATAGCATTATGTTCACTCTTAGTATCTGAGCCAAGTCCACAACTAGTCATTTTGTTGGTTCATCTACATGATTGAGTATTTTGTCTCTCACTTTGGTCTATAAATGGTCAAGGTCATTGGGATCATCATCGATTCTGCTATACATAAACACGAGATCAGCTAAACACTCACCTTCTGCAGGCTGGAAACCAGGTCCGAGTGCTTGGACTGGTTGGCCCCGGCCGCCTCCAGGGACCCCAGGCTTCTGAGCTCGGTGGAGATGTCCTTGGTCTTGCCGAAGTACACCTCCTGGAGCTGGTTGCGCAGCTTGTACTCCACGTCCTCGATCAGCGTGCCGATATTGACAATATGCGAATTGTAGTCTGCGACGGCCATGGTCTTCTCTGTTTGTCTCACCAGGTTGCCCGCCAGCTGCAGCTCGCCCTCGTTGAGGTGCAGAATCACCGTCGAGGTGATCTTGTACGCAGCAGAGCCACTCGCCGTGTGGTTCACCTCTAAGACATGAATACTGTCCCACATCGAGTTCTCCCTCTGGGTGCCCTTCTTGAGCAGGACGACCCCGGCAAAGTCGCCCGTGGAGCCCTCGTCGTCCTCGTCCACGTCCCAGAAGTACACGCTGGACACACCGCCCTCGTAGTACAGGTCCCTGTAAACATCAAACGAGTTGTTGGCGATGATCTCCAGCTCGCGCAGCTTCCGCGACGGCAATGGGCTCTCCTCGTCCTGCTCCGGGTAGAACTGGTTCGACCACGGCGACCTGTACGAGTCTCCGTCACGGTTGTAGTCACACTTGAGGTACTTCTTGCCGTTCTGTGGGTCCTCGCCCACCGCTAGCGGCACATCCACCAGGCTCAGCAGGTCCTCCGCAATGTCTGGCGCCAGCCGTGACACGCTCTCCAGGTGCTTGCTCAGCGAGTGCGGGTCGGTTCTTCTCAGCAGGTCCAATGCTGCTTCTAGCTCGCTCATCCTGTGGTGATACGACACTTTAAGTGCTGCTGGAAATCCACTTAAGGAGGCCCGGCTGCTTATGTAATGCCTGCTGCTTGGATTAGTAAGTCATGCGCCCCTGTGCGGTGGGCGCGTCGTGCTGCATCCACATGCTGATGCGCGCGTCACTGTGCGTCCCTTGAAAAATCAGTTAATTTCCCCTAATAAATCACCAGCTAACCAACCAAAACATGTCCGTCCTGTCGATTGTGGGGCCTTACATCCCAAAGCTGCCGGGCATCCTGCCTAAGTGGCTGTTGTTCATCTCCATTGTGTCGGTTTTCAACTCGGTGCAGACGTACCTGTCAGGCCTGGAGCTCACTAGAAGAGTGTATGAAAATAAACCACTCGAGACCACTCCGCTGTCTGCCAGAACCTTTGGTACCTGGACGTTTGTGTCTGCGGTCATCAGATTCTACGGCGCGTACTACCTGAACAACCCACAGGTGTACCAGATCACCCTGGCGTCCTACCTGATTGCTTTTGTCCACTTCAACCTGGAATGGCTGGTGTACAGAACTGCAAAGTTTGGCAAGGGCCTCCTGGGACCTCTCGTGGTTGCCACCTCCACCATTGTCTGGATGGTTACCCAGATGGACTACTACACCAGCTTGTGATTGCACCATAGTTTACCCAGCTGTAATTGACTATTATATATATTAAGTGTGTATAACAATGATGATGGTTAGACCCACCAGTTGTAAACTACTGCCCAGGTTGATTATAGCCCAGAGAGTATAAATAAACTGCTATTATAGCTGTATAACAGTACAGCATTTAGACTTAGTCAGCCTGGCGTAGCTAAAGTCATATACCACGATCAATAATGCTTGGTGGATCGTGGTGGCACTACTGCAGTCATATACCACGATCAATAATGCTTGGTGGATCGTGGTGGCACTACTGCCCCGGTTGTAATCAACCTGGCGCAATCAAAAAAATAAACTATTATACTAGCTGTATATAAACGTATACAACAATCAATGATGCTTGGTAGGGTCCTGGCGTTTCAAAACTTCAACAGCCGGGCCCAGCAGTCTCTGGAACCCACGCTTGTCCAAAGTTGCAACCTGGACTTCGGTTTTAGCAATAACACTGGCCTGTCTTGGTAAGTCGTTCAGCAGAGCAACTTCTCCAAAATAATCACCTCTCTTAAGGCTGCTAACTAGTCCCTCATTCTCCTTGAAAACATTGGCTTCTCCCTTCTCAATCAGATAGAAATTCTCTCCAACTTCTCCCTCTTTGATAATAACATCTCCCGGCTTGTAAACCTCTCTATCCAGCGCATCGGCTAGCTTGGATCTCTCAAACAGTGATAGATTATACAGCACTGGCACCTCTTTCAAAAAACTCTCATAAAGCTGTCTCTTTTTTGAGGTCTTTGCCAGCAAAATTCTTCTGAACGTTAAACGGTCCAGGGCCCACAATATCAAATCTGTTTCTGCTACTGCTGTTGCTGCCCTTGGCGAGTTATACATCAGTGCCAGCTCTCCAAAACTGGATCCTGGTCCACTGCTGTTCACTTTATCCCCATTAACATAAAAGTTGACGATTCCACTCTCAACTATGTAGAAATAGTCACCTTCATCGCCCTGTCTTATAACCTCGACATCTTTGGCAATCTTCACCTCTTTCAAGGCGTCAATGACCGTCTTCAGAGAGTCCTCGTCCAGGGAGCTGAATAGAAAGTTCTTCACCACAGACTGGCTCAGTCGGTTGAGCTGCTCGATGGTTTTAGGAATGACTGGCGGCTTCCAGTCATCTTTGATTCCATTTGGATTGAGGGTTTCGGCACTCACCGAGGTACGTCTGTTGGCATTGAACGATACTGGGATGTTGCTGTTGTTGAAGCTTGGCAATGGCTGGACTGTGGAGGTCCTTCTGGTGATCGGATCAACAGTGTTTGATATCTTTGTCTTGTTCTCTTCTCCAACTTCAAAATTGGACTTGAAAATATTGCCTGTTGGAGCTGCTGCTGCTGATCCTGGTCCTGGTGCTCCTGCTGTGCTCGTGGCAGTGTCTGCTGGTGTGCCGCTGCTGCCAATTGAGTGTGGGTCGCCGTTACTGTGTTGAATATCCTTCGCATGAGGGTCATTATCTCCAAATGGAGTCTTGAACTGGGGGCCACTGCTGCCAATTGTCTCGCCCTGTGGCTCCAGTTGTGGAAACAGCGTCAGCCCTGCTGCCTTGGCCTTGCTCTCCTGGGTGTATAGATATTTGCGCTGATCTTCTAGTCTCTTTTGGAAGTAGTTGAAGCAAAACTGTAAAATATCTTTCGGATTCGCGCGCTGAACCTCCTTATTCAGCGCATTTATCTCATTCAAATACTCATTTGAAAGCGCCATCTTCTTGTACTATGCTGTCAGTCCCAATTTCAGTCTCAATTCAACTCAATTCAATCTCAAATCAATTCTTTATCAATCAACTAGACAGCTTTATTTTAGTACATTCACAAATTGGTATCAAAAAATATTGTTTTTTAAATTATGCAATTTCAGGAGCAAAATGCTTGATTGCCTAATCGGGAAATAACTTGCAAAGACTACAGCAATTGCCGTATGCTGACTAATTATTCACTTATACACGTACAGTGCTAACCACCTGTTACTTTCTTGATGCCTATTCCTTCGGCTGTATTACTTTGATGGTATTTGGAACGCGCCTGGCTTTCTTAGTCCAAAGATTGGTAGTTTTTTCTCCTTTTCCTTCTCCTTCTCCTTGATGACAATTTCGCTCTTCTTGAATATCGGCACTTTGATGCCCTTTTCTTCGCCAGCGCTGCTTAGGTCTGTCTTGCTAACGCTTTTCATGTTTCTGTTCAGTGGTATCAGCATTATCTTGGGTCTCTTAGCTTCTGGTTCTTCTCTTTGCACCGGTTGTTCTGGGGCCTTTTCTTCTTTCTTTTCCTCTTTACCGTCCTCCTTCTGTGCCTCTCTGGCTACTGGTGCCTCTTTGGGTGTGGATTCTCGACCTTCGTCCTCAGCTGGTCTCTTTCTGCTAACCTCTTTCTTATCAAACTTGATAACTTCAGGCTTTTTGACAATATTAGTGCTGTTGATCTTGAATGCTGATGTTGCACTTTTCGGTATACCACGCAGCTCTTTATCTTGACTCACAATCTTGATATCATTGTTAGCATTGTTGTTGCCATTCTTGCTGTTACTGTTGTGGTTGCTCGAATGACTAGAATTAACTGTTGTATTAATCAGTTGTGAAACTAGCTCATTCAACAAATCATTGTTAACGTTTTCAACATTCAGCTTCGATATCGTGTCATTAATAGCTGAAGTCAATTCATCAATGTTAACATTTTTAATAATACGACGGTTTTTTCTTTTCTCGAATTCTGTTTCAATCCATTCATTTTTGGCATCAGATAACTCATCACCAAATAGTTGAATTGCCCTCTTCTTCAGTCTTGCTCTTAAATCGTTATTTTGATTCTTTAACTTATTTGCTTCTCTCCATCTTTTCTTACGTTCTCTGTTTTCCAATTTGATACGTTCACGTTGCTCTTCTGGAGTTTCTCCTTTGATAACGGTTGGTTTATTACGTGGCTGTTTGATACTGGCAATGGATGGTGATCTTGAAGACACAAATTCATTATTAGTAGTATTTCCTTCTTGTTTGGTACTACGACCACGACTCATACTTGATAGTTTTGAGTCAGAATTCAAGATATTGTTAATTGCATTGGAAATTGAATTAGTCAAATTGTTTGGTAAGTTTGGAAATAGATTTGAAATGTTTGATAAAATAATGTTTGAGATTGAAGGTGATGTTGAATCATTCGAATTCATAGATTTCAAAGATGGATCAATTTCAATTGGTTTTTCGTTTGAAGAGTTTTTGGAGTCTTTCTTATTGAACATCTGCCCCGCTAATAGTAACGCATTTTCAATTGAATTGTGTGATTTATTTGCTGAAGATGTAATTGTTTGTGGTTCATTCGATTGAAATGTATATAAAGTTGCATTATTTGCAAACTGAAATTCACTTTCAACGGATTTCGATTTGTCCTTTTTATTACTTCCATTATTACTACTACCTGTAGCATTACTCATGTTGGATCTACTGATTGCCAATGTTTCAGCAATTGATAATTTTTTCTCCTTGTTTGATAGATCTAATGATTTCTCTTTCGTAATTAGTAAAGGAATCTTCTTTGGTATTATGTTCAATGACGATGGTTGATCACTAATTGGTTTTGATTGTTGTTGTGATTGTAATTGCTGTAATTGCAATTGTTGTTGTCTCTGTAGATATTGAGCATTATAAGCAGCACTTCCAGGAAATGTGCTTGGTAAAGTTGTTAATGGCACAACAGGTTTATTTTCTTTTCTCTTTCTGGTGGTTTGTTTCTTTGGAGCTTTTGGCTTTTTCTCTTTTGGAGGCTTCTTGCTTCTGGATTTTTTACCTGATAATTGATCGTTTGATTTCCATAATTGACCTAATAATTGGGGATCATATTGTTGATTCTGTTGGGAAGTTGTTGAATTAGAATTAAACGACTGTAATAAATCATTTGGATTTTCAACAGCCATTGCTAGAGCATTTTGCAAAATTGTAGTCATATCAATATCAGCATCATCTTGCGATTGCTGATGGTGCTCCTGCTGCTGCTGCTGTTGTTGTTGTTGTTGCTGCTGCTGCTGGGACTCTTCTTCGTCATAAACAACGCTTTGAACTAATTCAGCTAATGCATCCTCATAAGGATTCTGTTCATTGACTTGTTCAGGATGTTGTTCGTCTTGTTGAGGTTCAGGGTCTTTATCAGCATTCAAAACACTCATAATTTGTTTTTGCAATTCTTGTTCATATTCATTATCATTATTATTATCACTGTCATTATTGTTATTATTATCATTATTATCATTACCATTAGCATCATTAGAATCAGACTGTTTGTTCTGGTCCTGATGTTGTTGCTGTTGCTGTTCAGAGGATTCTTCTGATTCCCTGAACGCATCCATAATTTGTCTTTGTAATTCCAATTCATAATCGTTATTATTACTATTGTCATCATTACCATTGCCGTTGCTATTACTATCACTTGAATTTTCCTTCTCAGGTTCTTTTCCTTTATCTTGATTCCAATTGTCATTTGAGTTAAAAGCGTCGAGGATATGTTTTTGTAGATCACTGTCAAACTGGTCATTCTGAGACTTATCAGAATCTTTTGGTTCTTCTGATTGACCTAAAACATCCATAATCTGTCTTTGTAGTTCTTGTTCATAGTCATTTGCATTGTGATCATTCTGTTGGTGCTGTTCCTCCTGTTGAGGCAGTGCTGGTTGTTCATGATGTGATTGCTGTTCCTCCTGCTGCGGCAGAGCTGATTGTTCTTGATGTGGTTGATGTTCTTCGGGTTGCTGTGGTTGCTGGACTTGTGGTGCATGCTCACTTGACTGCCGTATTTCAACCTCCTGTTGCACATTCAACTGCTGTTGCAACTGTCTCTCGATCTCCTTGGCAAAGTCATCGTCGTCGTCACCATTGTTTTCACCTTGTGCACTTCCATTATTATCATTGCTGTTGTTAGTGCTGTTGTTATTGTTATTATCATTGTTATTGTTTTCATTTTCATCCAATTGAATGCCATTCATCACTTGCTGGACCAGTGAGTCAGTGTCCACTTGATGATCACCATGGTCTTGATTACCAGCATCATTCTGATCATGACTAGTTGGATCCATCTCCAGATTATCCATGGCTTGCTGCACTAAAGATGCTATATCATCATTGTTTATATTTATATTAAGATTATCATCATGTTGTTGCTGTTGCTGTTGCTGTTGATCGCTCATGTTGGTTCCTTACTGACTGGTGTGCTGATCAATTCGTAATGCTATTGTTATTATATTATTATTATTATTATTATGTGTCAAGATAAGGCTTCAACTGTGCTGTTCAGGTGTTTTGATCTTGTAGTTCTTTTTGGTATTTGTAGGACTGTTTTTTTTTTTTGAAATAAAAAATTTGCGTTGGAAAACCACAAAAATGACAAATTGGTGTTGGGATGAAGGACAAAATTACCGAGAATGGTAATTTTGTGGATTTTGTTTCGGGATAATCCGGCGTCGGCTTGCAGCTCCCAATTTGGAAACTTTAAACTCCCTGTTTCCTATTACGGTTAGTCTCCATTTTAGGAAATTACGTATCTCCCTGTTTTTATTTTTTTTTTTTTTTTTTGATATCAACAAATATCAAAACTCGCTTTAATACGAGAAATGATAAACTAATTTATTATCTTATCAGGTTTTATCATCAAATATTTTTAGTATTTAAATCAATTTATCCTTCAAGTTTGTTGCAACTTTTGATTGTTTTTCATAGCTTTTTTTTTATCTTGAGGAGACAAAATAATAAATTCGAAACATGTCCAACATAGTGCCAGCAAAAACCAAAATCATACAGATTTGTTGTGCCATTTTCTGGTGTTTGTTTGCTGCAGGGCCGATTTTTGGATTTGCTGCATTGAAACCGATTTTAATTGATCAACGAATCTACCATAAGGCGTGTGATTATGGGATTGATGTTGCTTCGGGTGAAAGTGGAGAGGTGTGTGCAGCACAGGATTTGAAGTTGAATAAAATGTTTACAATTGCGGCTGTTACTACCAACGCAACTGCTTTGGTTGTTGGATCTATTTTGGACAACTATGGGCCAAGAGTTTGTGGTATCATTGGGTCCTTTTTGATTGCAGTTGGTGCTTTACTGTTAGGAAACTTCATTCCAGCTTTATCGTCAATACTGGACATTTATTTGAGTGGATACGTTTTACTGGCATTGGGTGGTCCATTTGTTTTCATCTCAAGTTTCCAGTTAGCAAACAGCTTCCCAAAGTCAAGTGGAATGATCCTGGCTTTGCTAACTGGGGCTTTTGATACCAGTTCCGCAGTCTTTTTGGTTTACAGAATCATTTACCAGAATTTGCAAAAGATATCGCTACACTCATTTTTCACGGTGTATATGGTTATCCCTATCTTCATATTACTGTGCCAGGTGTTTATAATGCCAAAGGATAGCTACAAGACTTTAGGAACGGTTACTAAGTTGAGCATTGAGGGACTAGATGAAAATGGACAATTACCGGAAGGAGATGATGGGTCCAACATTATTCCAGATGTTGACGAGCGCACTTCGTTGCTTAGTGCCAATTCTGAGACATTGTCAACCTACAGATCCAACCACAACTTACCACCTCAACAGCCAGCTAATGGAGGTCGCCGGAAGTCGATTTTTGAGGAAATTGTCGAGAACAAGATCACTCAAAAGACTGGTAATTTGTTTGGTATTTTAGATGGTAAATCAATTCCTGAGCAACTGAAATCACCATTTTTCTACTTAATGTGCTGTTTCACCACAATCCAAATGATTAGAATCAATTATTTTGTTGCAACAATTAGATCACAGGAGGAGTACTTATTAGGAGATGAATTAGCACTCAAGATTAACAACATTTTTGACGTCGCACTACCTTTAGGAGGTGTGGTTGCCATTCCATTTATTGGATTGATTTTAGATAACGTGAAAACTGTCAATGTGTTGGTGATTTTGCTATTGGTTTCGTTTTTCATTGGATTGATGGGCGTTTTGAAGAGTTTCGCATTCAACTTGATTGGAATTTTCTTGTTGGTTGTTTACAGACCATTTTACTACACAGCAGTCAGTGACTACAGCGCCAAAATCTTTGGGTTTGATACGTTTGGTACAGTTTATGGGCTAATGATGTGTTTGAGTGGATTGTTCAACTATTTCCAAACTTATTTGGATTGGTTTACACATCAGCATGAAAACAATAACCCAATTCCTGTTAACTTGTTCTTGATTGGGCTGACGCTTTTATTTGGTTCAAGCTTGATTGCATACATTATCAACAAATCAAAGACAATTGGCAAGATTAAACTAACTGAGGAAGCAGAAAACGCTCCTGTTTACCAGATACCAAACTAAGTCTACTACATATTCTGCACTTATTATATTTATATTTATCATATATAGAATAACTATTCAAACCATGAGATTAAAAACATCAGGCCAATGCCAATAAATATAAAAAGTAATTGTAATAAACCGTTCACCAGTTCCTTAAATCTTGAATTTTGGATATCCAGTTCTAAAACCTCTGGAATGACCCCGACTGTTGCAATATACAGAAAACCGCCTGCTGTAAATGGCAGAGTTAGGTCGCCGGTTGTGACTGAGGTACCAAATAATCCTGGGGACTTGAAGCTTTCTGTTATGATCGAGCCTTCGGTCACAATATCGGTGACACTGTTGGAGGTTAAGTTCTGAATGAAGATACCCAAGAATGTTCCCAGGTAAGCACCAATTGCAGTGACAAACTGCGAGTTCATTGCTTGCCATTTAGTGAACCCACCCTGGATCAACAGGGCAAAGTCACCAACTTCGTGAGGAATTTCGTGGAAAAACACAGCTAGGCAGGTGGTGGACCCGACGCTCTTGCTTATGTAGAAGGAGGCCGAGATCGCTAACCCATCAGTTATGTTGTGGGTGAAGTCTGAGATCAAGTTCAGGTACGCACTGGCCTTGACTGACGAGTTTGGGTTCTTGATGACGGCTGCGTCTTTGTCTCCGTCTGTCTTCTTGTGTTTTCTAAGTTCCTCGTCCTCCTTCTGCTCAGCAGCTGTGGAAGGAGTGTGCGAGTGCGAGTGCGAGTGGCTCTGTTGTGCGCCCTGCTCGTGCTGCAATATTCTCAAGCTTTTATCCACCAAGAAGAACGAGATGAACCCAACAAAGATAAACAGCCCGAGGACGACGTTTCTGCGCTCGTCAACCAGCACAAATGAGGCCTTGGAGTGGTCAATTGGCTCGCCCACAAACGTTTGCGGCAGCAAATGCAGAAAAACGTCCCCCAGCAGCCCCCCAATAGCAAAACTCACCAGCAGGGAGAGCTTGGAAGGGTTGATGGTTGCTGGGATGAAGCCCAGAATCAAATTTGGCGGGCCGGAAATGTAACTGGTGGCTAGGATGGCGTTGTAGGCAGGGTTGTCGAATGGGAACAGTTTCGAGAAAACATAGTTGATGTAGCTTGTTTGCTCGTCGGTGTGCTCGCCGCCATGTGTGTGCAAGTGCTCGCTGGTCAGCTGGTTCAGCTCCTGGACCACTTCACAGGCTTCCAGCTCGGCATTCAGCTTATCCAAGTTTACAACTCCATTCGAGTAAATCAGTGGGCTCAGGTCTTTGGGTTCCTTCAGTTCCTGCAGTTGATTCAGCTCCTCTGAGGCTTTCTGGCTTTCATGGCACAAGACTGCTGGAGCCAAAGCTGCTGACACCAGTAACCTCTGCAGGCTCAATCTCATATTTGCTGGTGGTTTTCAAGTTAACACAAATTATTTCAGGCTTTTTTGGGTGAGAATGAAAAATCCATACACCTAAATGCTTAGTTATTTGAGGCATTGGTTCGGCATTGTGCTTGCTGCTGGCTGCTTGGTTTTAGCTGGATGTCCTTGCTAGCGGTTATTCATCCAGCTGGTTAGCTAAATCTCTCAGTTCTTGTTTATTAGTTATAGTTTGTGATCAGCACTTCCTGGTGCCCATTATTACCGCTCCTAAATCATAGTTATTGCCTGTTGGGTGGTTTCTAATTGTTTAGTCGTTACTTACTACAAGTGGTTATTAGTTACTTAGTGACTCAGTTGGTAAGTTATTGGTACCTTACTTGGTTAGTTACTCGGTGATGCTTTTACAAATCAATAATTACTTCTTTATTGGTTTATTTATTACTCAATCACAGCTTCCAGAATTGGTACTTCTCTGGATTTTGAACAGAAATTGGTGTCACTTCTTCCACAATCTTCTTCTCTTTGCTGTTCTCGTCTTTGGAGCCCAAACTCTCATCATCGTTGCCGTTCTTATTGCTATCGCTTTCGTTTTCATTGTTTGGTTTCGAGCCTGAAGCCAGCAAAACTGTTCTAATTGGTTTATTTGTGATCTCTACTGCATCAGCAGCCAGCTTGATTGCCTCTTCCTTAGAGATGTCCGGTTGTGCTGATTGTATTAGTTTGTTGTGCACATCAACAGCCTGTTTCTTTAGAGCCAATCTATCAATTATGATGTTTCTGCGCTGGTTCGACAGTTCTGATCTCTCGTATTCCAATTGCTTCTCAAGTAGGGACAATTTGTTTAGCTTGGTTTCAATTTTAGTTATTTCTAACGAAACCAAAGATTCCAGTAACTCAAAAGAGTTGGACTTGATAGTCTCCTTTTCCTTGATTGAGTTGGAGATTAGAGACTCAAGTGACGAGTTTATAATGTTTTCAATCTCTGATTTGTCGTTATTCACCTTTATATTGAAGTTAGGGTCTTTGGATGTTTTGATTAAGTATTCTAGCGCTTTCAAAACTGATTTGGAAGGGTTGTTGAGTTCATCTTGTTTTCCCTCTTGGTCTGCTTCCTTCTCCTTGTCGGCACTCTTGTTGTTCTTACTCTTGGAATAAAGCTTGGTTAGGTACTTATCTTCGATTGGCAATTGAATAAACCTTGCAACACACTGCTCTTTACTTCTGGTGCCAACATGTTTCGAGATCTTGTCCCAGTCATCCTCAAACATCTCAATACCTTCCAGCAGTAGTAAATTTTCTTGGTCAGTCCAGGCAGCTGCATCCCCGTGCTTCTGTAGGTTTTCTAGTCTAACGAAATCCGACGAATGATAGTTTGACCCGAAATGGCCCTCTTTGAAAGCCTTGGAGCTGATGCTTGTCTTGCCTCTGATGTTGTGGTATCTTATTTCAGTGGAGTCGTTTCCGGTGACATAGCACGTGTAGTCTTTGGTGTTCAAGTTGCCCAGTAGGCGGTCTTTTTCGTTGAGCGCAATTGCGTCCGAGGTGGTGTCGTAGATGTTGCGTCTGAGTTCTATGTTTAGCGGGAGGGCGTCGTGGGCTTCTTGCTTGTCGTCTGCCTGTACCTGGTCGTCGGCGTCTGGGGCAGCAGCTTCAGTCTTGACCGAAGGCGATTTCTCAGCACTCGCTTCAGCAGCCTCCGCCTGCTCTGGAATGAACGGCTTGAGCCCCTCCGGCATGTCCAGGGTTATCTGGAAGTGGCCGGTGTACTGTGGGCCCAGCAACGAGGGCTTTGTTCTCGGGTCGATCTGGTAGTTGATGAGTCCCCAGGTCTCTAGGAAACTGTGGATGCGGATGACGGACGCCACGTCGCACGCAATGTTTCTTCTGGCAGCGGTGACTGTCAGGTACTCGACCGGGTTCAGCCTGTAGCAGTTGATCATGAAGTTACGGATCTCCTTGTAGATCTTGTCAGTTTTGAATCTGGAATTGTTGTTGAAGAACTCAGGCAGCGATCTTTTCTCCACCTCGTGCACCGAGTCGAAGTCGAACCACGCAGCAAACGCTGGCACAATCACCGGCTTGGTCTGGCGCGCCAGGTATATTCTGGACTTCTCCTCTGCCTGTCTGATCTGCTCGAACTTGTCGCCTTTGCGCTTGGCTTGTTTGTCTTCAGAGTCCTCGTTCTCGTCCAGCTCCTCGTTCTCGTCCCCCTCGGCGCCCTCGCTTCTCTCAGCCTGCGGGGTCTCCTCAATGTCCATCTCGTTGTCTTCCTTCTTGCTCATCCTGCGGTTTTTCACGTGGTTTTGGTGCTCTTTGGTTGTTTGTTTAGAATTGTTTTGAATTTTCGTCCTGAAATGGAAAACCAAAAAACCAAAAATCAAAAAAAAAAAAAAAAAAATCAAAAAATCAAAAAAGAAAAAAAAATCAAAAAAGAAAAAAAAGAAGAATTAACGCGTCAGGCTAGCAAAGAATGACGGAAAGCGACGCGGTGAGGCCCGAGAGCGAGCAGATGGACAAGGAGGATAAGGAGGACCTGGAGGTGGAGCAGCTGCTGGAGCAAAGCGCGAAAAGCGCGCAGAAACAGCAGGATCTGGACGAGTTCAAGACATTTGACGAGATGTCTATTGACCTGAAGCTGGAAAAGCTGCAGAACCTGGTCAAGCAGAGCCAGGTGTTCTCCAATATCATTGCCGAGACGCTGCTGGAGAACACGCTGAACAAGAAGAAAGGTGCGGAGCAGGCTAAGCAGCCGCAGCCGCAGGAGGCAAAGCAGCCACCGCCAAAGAAGGCCAGAAAGAACATCACCGACTTCTTCAAGCGGTCTGGCAAGAAGGAGCAGCCAGAAGGGGACGACTCCTTCAAGCGGTCTGGCAAGAAGGAGCAGCCAGAAGGGGACGACTCCTTCAAGCGGTCTGGCAAGAAGGAGCAGCCAGAAGAGGCTGCAAACGACTCGTTCAAGCAGCCGAAGCTCGTCACGGGAACCGTGATGAGAGACTACCAGCTGGAGGGAACCGAGTGGCTGGTGACGCTGTACGAGAACGGCCTCAATGGGATCCTAGCAGACGAGATGGGGCTGGGCAAGACCATCCAGTCGATTGCCCTGCTGGCGTTTCTGTACGAGCACGGGATAAAGGGCCCCTTCATCATTGCAGCACCGCTGTCCACAGTGGGCAATTGGGTCTCTGAGTTCAAGAAGTTCACGCCAGATCTGCCTATTTTGGGCTACGTTGGCAACAAAGAAGAACGGCTCAAGCTGCGCAACCAGTTCTTCAATGATAGCAATCTGATCATCATAACAAGCTACCAGATGGTGCTAAACGACTTCAAGTACCTGAGCAAAATCAACTGGAAGTTTCTGATAGTCGATGAGGGTCACAGACTGAAGAATATCAACTGTAAACTGATCAGAGAACTAAAGAGACTAAAGACGAGCAATAGGCTGCTGCTGACTGGTACCCCGCTACAAAACAATCTAAACGAGCTGTGGTCGTTGCTGAATTTCATACTGCCCGATATTTTCCACGATTTAGAGTTATTTCAAAAATGGTTTGATTTCTCTTCGTTAAACTCGTTATCCAACTCAGTCACCGATGACCAGACAAAGTCTCTCATTGACTCAAAAATCCAGGAGAATTTAATCAATAATTTGCATACAATTCTAAAGCCTTTTCTTCTCAGAAGATTGAAAGGCTTGGTTATAAAGAACTTACCACCCAAGAGGGAGTACATTATTTATGGCACATTAACCGATGAGCAGAATGAACTGTACAGAAGTGCGCTTCACAAGGAGCTGAAACCTTCAGTGTTAAAATTTGCCTTACTGGAACACCTAGAAGCAAACAATATCACTATACCAAAGAGTACTTTAAACCTTTTCATCAAGAAATATATTTTGAATGAAATAGAAGAGACCGATGAAACTGAAATCGAAGAAGTGAAGGTTAGAAAGTTGAGATCAGAAGACATCTCGACTAAAAGCGTTAGAAAGAGAAGATCAACAAACTATGAAACTGAGCTAATTCAAATATTTAATGATATCAAGAAACAACTGAACAATAAAAGTATGGACAACTTGGTTATGCAATTAAGACTAATTTGCAACTCACCATATCTGTTTTACTTCCCGTGGGAAGATTCTAGTAAAGTTTCATTAAGCAAGCTACTAAACAATTCAACAAAGTTTCAATTCTTGAACCAACTAGTACCAAAACTGATCTTGAGAGGTTCAAAAGTTTTGATATTTTCCCAGTTTGTTAAAATGCTGGATTTGATAGAAGACTGGTGCGAGCTCAATAACTATGAAAGCGTGAGAATTGATGGGGCTTCGGATCAAATTGATCGGGAAGATTCGATTAGTCGATTCAACAAAGATGATGAAATTAAAATATTCTTACTGAGTACAAGAGCAGGAGGTTTAGGAATCAATTTGACTAAATCTGATAGCGTTATAATCTTTGATAGTGACTGGAATCCACAAGTGGATCTACAAGCCATGGACAGAGTTCACAGAATTGGACAAGTGAACCCAGTAAAAATCTACAGATTTGTCATGATTAATTCAATTGAAGAAATCATCTTGTCAAAAGCGGATTCCAAAAGAATTTTAGAGAAGTTGGTGATCAAGCTGGGTAATTTTGAGCACTTGGAAAGGCTGATCAAAAAGAATGATTTGTTTTCAAATACTTCTTCTGCTGTTAGTAATAAACAGAATACCAATCTAGCGAAAGAACTAGAAATGTTGATTTCCAATAAAAACTTTGATACAAAAGAATTGAAAATTGACAGCAATGAATTGAGCGACGATGAAGTGAACGAACTGGTTGACAGATCTGAGGCATCTTTTAAGGTGTCTAATGAAGATTTCAAAAAGAAGAATTTCACCCACATTCAATTATTTGAAACCTCAAATGGCGGGATATGAACAAAACATGAATAGACTTAATAGAATTAATAGCATGAATAGAACGAGTAGCATATAAGACTATATTTGTAGAGAAAGATTTCTATGATTTACCCTTTTAATTTCATTTAATGCATAATTTATTAATCTGTGTTTTAGAATTTCTCACTTGCCACAATGAGAATGAAAAGACTACATAAAACTGATTGTATCCACTAAAAATTTGTAAACCAAATCCATTCAAGCCAATTGACCCTTCCCTTTCAGCGGGATTTGACAGCTGTTCAAATCTGATTCAAAACCGTTTGTTCTTTTTTCTTTTTTTCAGTTTTGCAGGAATTGGCAACGGTTTTTTTCCCTGTCTTGAAATGTCCTGAAAAAATGTTTTGAAAATGTCCTTAATTCCTTTAAATGTCTGATTGGATTGATAAAGAAATATTAATACCTCATTGGAAACAATAGATGATGGGTAACACCAGACAATTAAAAGGTCTAGCTGGACTGATATGATTAATATGATTAATACAAATGTGTCACTTCCATATCTGATAGTGTCCATTTAGCACTGAAGCACAATGTTATCTAATAAATAAATCTGATTGGTTCACCTTAAACCCACTTTAGATAATTTATAAGTTCCAACCGCAGGAAGTTAGCTAATTTGTGCAGCTATTTGCAATATATAAACAACTGATTCTAAGTGGTTGTTCCAAGTGGTTGTGAGTCCAGTGGTTGTTCCAAGTGGTTGTGAGTCCAGTGGTTGTTGTTGTAAGTGATAGGAAATGCCATCAGTTTTGATCGTTGGGTGTGGAGTGTTTGGGCTGTCCACAGCACTGGAACTAGTCAAGAAAGGATACGAGGTGACAGCAATTGACCTGTATCCAATACCATCGCCAAGATCAGCAGCCAATGATTTGAACAAGATCATCAGAACCGAATATGGCGATAAGTTCTACACCAAGATGGCCATGGAGGCATTGAAACAGTGGGAAACTGACCCGTTATACAAATCAGCTTACTATCCTGTTGGCAGGGTTACCATGTCGCCCACATCACCAGAGCATGAGCACAGAATTAAGTATGATAAAATAGCCATTGATAATCTAGCAGAGCTGGGACACGATGTGTCACGGATCAAGCTAATCAAAAGCGGACATGAGCTGGGTGAAATGTTCCCATTATTTGAGAAGAACAAATTTGGTGACAACATTACTGCTAGATATAACCCAGATGCAGGGTTTGGCCATGCCTCTAACTCGTTGAAAAACGTTTACGAGAAATGTGTCAAGCTAGGAGTCAAGTTTATATTTGGGTCTGCGGGTGACGCAGTCAAAGTAGTGGATGGGAACTCCATACTGGTGAAAAATGGCGATGTGCTAACTGCTGACAAGATTCTGCTGTGCTGTGGCGCAGCAACCGGATATTTAGTTGACATGGAAAACCAACTGACAGCCACCGGGCTGTTCGTCTCGCATATCAGGCTTAGCGAGGAAGAGTACAAGAAGTACCGGTACCTGCCGGTTTTCTTTTCTGCAGAACTGGGCTATTTTTTCCCGCCTGATGAGGACAACCATCTATTGAAGATTGCGCTGACCTTTAGCGATGTGCTGAATGTTATTACAGACCCGTTCAATGCAGAAAAGACCGTCTCGTTACCAAGGTTCAAGGATGAGTTCAAGCAAGATACAATACCGGTCAATGGGCCTGCGTATGTGAAGAATCTGCTGAACCTGATGCTTCCTGAGCTCGCAGACCACGAGATTCTCAACTGTAAAGTGTGCTGGGTCAGTGACTCAACCACACACGACTTCTTGATCGACAAAGCTCCAAATACTGACAACATTTACGTTGCCACAGGAGATTCAGGCCATGGGTATAAATTCTTGCCAAACATCGGGAAGTACATAGTGGAGAAGCTGGAGGGGACTCTGGATAAGGATGTGGAAGCCAGATGGGCATGGAAGAGCTACCCGGAGTGGCCAAAGACGTTCAGTGCCCGTGCCAGAACCCTCCACTACGACTGCAAGAGTTTGGAGTTTCTGAAACTTGATGACTGAGTGTATTCTATACACGATAGACAGTTGCGGAAGTGGTGGTTGCACCTAAGTCACAGACACTAGTTGTACTGTGCTGTAGTGTACAGTCTGGAAATGAGTATGTTGGTACATAACCCAAGTCAGCTGTAGGCTTGAACACTGAAATACTAGACAACACCCATTCAGGGAATACTAATTGTAGTGGTGTTACAGCAGTGAGCGAGTAGAACTGATCAGCTGCAGTTGTCATGCACTTAGTCAAGTTACGTGCCCTAAGCTGTAGTTCTGATACATCAGAAAGTATTTATAGCTGTGATGTGTGTTAGAGCTCGCTGGCAGTTCTGATTACACTATGAATACTTGCGGTGAATCTTAGAACTTACCAGACGTTGCCACCAACTCAATCAATAAAAATCTGTGAATGAGTAAACCATTAAACAGGCTGAGACAGTCAGTACTTGCACTGTGCTGTAGAGTCAATCAGAATTACTTGCATGAAATGAGTGTGTATGGGACTCACCATCACTTCGATCTCACCAAGAAATACTTAGCTGTGAGTGAGAAGGCTTCGACAGTAAGCTGATGCAGAGGAATATCAATTGTGCAGTAGCCCAAGATACACTATGGTGTAGCAACGATGAGGGGCACACCCGGACTCATCAGTTAGCTGAAGCCGAGAGAGTTAGCTGAAGCTGAGAGAGTTAGCTGAAGCTGAGAGAGTTGATAGTTGGAAATACAGTTGTAGCAGATGAGTGTGTACTTGCATTAATTGGATAGCTAGTCACTAACCACTGTGCGGTAGTCACACAGTCAGTGCGGCAGTCACAGTCAGTGCGGTAGTCACACAGTCAGTGCGGCAGTCACAGTCAGTGCGGCAGTCACAGTCAGTGCGGCAGTCACAGTCAGTGCGGCAGTCACAGTCAGTGCGGCAGTCGATACAGCACCACTCACTGTGCTGTAGCTGAATCGGCAGCTGGATATCATAGTCTGGGATGCTCGATCACAATTCCATCACTCAATGGTAAGCAAAAGATTGTAACTAATCAAAGAAATCGTCATCACTGTCGTTGTGGCTGGACTTGATGGACTTGCCAACAAACTTGAGCTTCCTGTCCTCGTCCTCGTCAGAGTCGGCCTGATTACATAAGAGCCTGGAGTCACCAGCCTCGACTGCGCCACAGCTGGTGAGCAGGGCTTCGAGGTCGGCGAGCGTGGTGGAGTTGCCGCCGAGCTGGGTGAGCGTGACGAGCTGCTTCACCACGTTGGTGTCGTGG
The DNA here is from genome assembly GCA_030580055.1 of Starmera stellimalicola. Taxonomy (NCBI): domain Eukaryota; kingdom Fungi; phylum Ascomycota; class Saccharomycetes; order Phaffomycetales; family Phaffomycetaceae; genus Starmera; species Starmera stellimalicola. The sequence goes on along the minus strand of JAKTSD010000002.1, from coordinate 415,797 downwards.
TATATGATGATGGTGGGGCAGTTGGAGTCTGGGTAGTTCTCGATGGCCCTGGAGCCCGGGATCTCGACAAACTTGATTTCCTTGAACTTTGGGGCGAGCTGGAGCATCAGGCTCGACAGCAGCCGCGACTGCAGGCTGCTCTGCAGCGTCAGGTGCACAAACACAAAGCAGTTGTTGGACTCGTCGGTGATCTCAGCCTTGTACTCAGGCTTGGTCACCGGGAACACTCTGCCAAACTTGGACTTTTCGTTCAGCTTGCTGATCTGCTCCATTCTTTTCTGCTTGTACGACTGCAGAAACTCCTCGTCCTCGTCGTCCTCCAGCTCGTCCAGCTCGTCCAGCGTCTTGTTGACCAGTCTGTTCTCGTGCTGCTTCACCACCGACTCGTTGATCAGCTCCTCCAGCTGCTGCGTAGGCGACGGTGGCCTCTGTGGAATCACACCGTGGCTTCTCAGGATGTCGTTCCACTCGGTGTCCTCGTTCGGGTCCACCTGGACGTTGATTTTCTGGTCCATCTGGTTACTTCTTTCTGTTCATCAGCAGGTTTATTTTTGAAATTTCATCGTTTTTTGCAGCTTTTCGAGATTTCCTTGCAGTTTTTGGTTTGGCGGGCTGCGCCGCTGCCCTGACGCCCCCAGAGCCCCGCGAGGCCCGCGACAGGCCAGTGGGGTCTTCAGGCGGGTCCGTAGGTTCTCCAGGCGGGTCTGTAGACGCTGCAGGCGGGCCTGCAGACGCCCCAGTAGGCTCCCCAGGCAAGCCAGCAGCGTCCCCAGGCAAGCCAGCAGAGTCTCCAGGCTCGCTGGATGTCGCCCGCGCACGTCTCTCCCTCTTAATCTCGCCCAGCACGCTCTTCAGGTCCGCGTGGATGTCCAGGCGGCCGGTACTCTTCACCAGCAGCTCGAACTCGCTCTGCATCTCCTCCTCGATAAAGTCCTTCAGCGCAGCCTTGTCGTCCTTGTCGATAAAGTTCCTCACGGCGTTGGACAGCCCCACCTCCGGCAGCAGGCTCAGCTCCGAGTTCTTCAGGTAGCTGTTGACCAGCGACTGGATGTTGGTGGTTTTGTCTGGGTCGTCGTGGGCGGTGGTGCTCGGGCCTGCGCCCGTACGCGCACCCGCCGCATAGCTCTTCTTGCAGTAGAACTGCACAATCGAGTTCACGTTGGCCACCTTGCCTATGAACCTGTTGCTGAACCGCGTGGGGTTCTCCACCTCGTAGCCGCCCGAGTAGTCGCACCGGAGCCTGACGAGGGGCAGCGTGTCGCCAGCGCCCGTGCTGGGGCCCTGGGCCGCTGCCTGGGCCCGCGCCTGCTCGATCAGCTCGTTGATCTTGTCGATCAGGAACACCGTCACCTCGTTCTTGTACAGGGAGCCCGTCCTGAGGTGCGGGAAGCTGGCGAGCGAGATCTCGTCGTACACGAACGGGCGCACGGTGGTGAGCCGGACGGGCTCGATGCAGTAGTCGAGCCTGTTGATGGACAGGATGAAAACACACTTCTCGCCAGCCTCAGCCCGGGACAGCGAGGTGGCGATGGAGGAGCCCGGCTGCAGGATGTCTGTGCCCGTGGCAACGTTGGTGGTGGTGTAGGGGACGCACTCGTGCTCGTGGCCCCACACCACAAGGTCCAGGAAGCTGGGCAGAAAGTGCTCGGGCAGGTAGCTGGTGTTGGTGTGGGCGTGGTGGTTCTGGTGGACGCACATGAGGTTGAACCACTCGCGCTGGCGCACGGAGGAGGTGCTGAAGCGCACCCTGCCGTCGCGGAACGACTTGAACAGGCGCTCGTCCTTGACGTTGGACAGCCCAAACAGCGAGATCTTGGTGCAGCCCTTCTGCAGCAGCAGCGGGCGCACGTCGATGCTGTCGGACTGCGTCACCTTGCCAAAGTAGTTGAGCAGCCCGGTCGAGCTCAGCAGGTCCAGCGGCGACAGCAGGTTCTTGCCCGACTGGTCGTCGTGGTTCCCGTTAATCGCAAACACAGGCAGCGACACGTTCAGGTTCGGGTCCTCGTAGTTCACCGTGTTGAACCCGTCGTCGAACACCACGCTGGGGTCGCTCAGCACCTCGAACTGCACCGGCCTGTCGCCCATAACCGTGCGCCTCAGCGTCCGCACCACGTTGTACAGCGACTTCTTGGACGGCGTGTTCGTGTGGAACAGGTCTCCGCACTGCAGCACCAGGTCCACCTGCCGCTCTCTGCCCACCGTCATGATCTCCTCGAACGTCTTCCACGAGTCGTCGCCGCGCACCCCGTCCTGCTCGTTGAACCCGACATGGTTGTCTGTTGTCACCAGGATCCGCACCGTGTCCTCCCCGGGCGCTATCCTCTCCACCTGCGGCATGCTGTGTGCTGCGTCTTTGTGCCTGGCTGGTCTGTGCTGGATGGTAAGCTGCCTGATGGTAAGCCTGGCTGGTCTGAAATATCAATTCACAAGATAATTAGGAATTTTATAGGCAAAATGATTTGCCACAGGGCACCCACCTGACGCGCGGTAGGCCAGGCAGGTGAAAGAGCAGCACGAGGAGGCAGCAGGGGCAGCACGGGGCAGTACGAGGAGCAACATATTGATAGCAACATGCACATTCAACAGGATAAGCTCGTTAAACACACAGATATAATGGTTAACAATTATTAGCATACCAGAAACACCACTTAAACACACTTTAAACAATACATGGTGGGTATAATCATTAACTACACTTACTCACATCAGTGGACATCAAACACACATTAGTGGTATAGTCAATTAACTACATTTACTCACATCAGTTATCTAGTTTAAACACCACATCAAACACAAATTAGTGGATATTATCGTTAACAACATTTACTCACATCAATGGATATAATTAAACACACATTAGTGGATCACCAATACACCACATTTAGGGTGGACATCAATAAAGCACATTTTAGAACAGGTGGATAGCTCAAATAGCATATTGGGTGAAGACAATGAGTAAAGAACGTTAAATAAAAACAATACATTGTGGTGACTACTAAACAGCACATTAGTGGATAGTCGATACAGCACATTTACAGAACGGTGGATAACAGCATATTGTGGTGAATACGAATGAAGTGCATTAATAGAAACATTACTTTGTGTGACTGTAGTCGATAAGCACATTAAACAGTACATTGTGTGGATGTAGTCAATAAAGCACATTAAACAGTACATTGTGTGACTGTAGTCAATAAGCACATTAAACAGTACATTGTGTGACTGTAGTCAACAAGCACATTAAACAGTACATTGTGTGACTGTAGTCAACAAGCACATTAAACAGTACATTGTGTGACTGTAGTCAACAAGCACATTAAACAGTACATTGTGTGACTGTAGTCAATAAGCACATTAAACAGTACATCAGTGGATGTAGTCGATAAGCACATCAAACAGCACATTAGTGGATGTAGTCAATAAAGCACATTAAACAGTACATCAGTGGACATAGTAAATAAAGCACATATGTGTATGTAATTGATAAAGAACGTTTACAGATCTGGTAAGCACATAAGCAGCACATTGTGGTGAATACAATCAATAAAGAACGTTTACAGATCTGATAAGCACATAAGCAGCACATTGTGGTGAATACAATCAATAAAGAGCATCAATAGAAACAGTACATGAGTAAAACCAATAAACAACATTAAACAGGACGGCACTTATGGTGAATACAACCAGTAAAGCACATGGTGAAGATGATCAATAATTACAACGAAGATAATTAAAGAACATTAGTGCATGGTGATAAGTCAACAAGCACACTTAACAGGCACAGGTGAATAAGCATATTTAGCGGAACAGGTGGATGGATACGTTAAGCAGAACGGGTGGTAGGCAGATACAGCACATTGTGGTGGATATAGTGAGTCAAGAACTGGGAATAGTGCGGATCAATGTGATTGATGATCGCTCTGCCGATATGGATCAGTATGAACTGTGACCATTGCATGTACATATACATGCCAAGGGCATGTCAGTGCGGGCCTACCGGTGGAATACCAGTGCTGTCAATGGGCCAGGGAATACCAGTGGAATATCTATGGCACAGATATAATCCCAAAGCAATGGCACAGGATAAACGGATTTTAGCATCCTCGTATGCCAATAAAGCAGACTGAATGGAAGACCTATAAAGTACTGTGGCCAGACATCAGTCAGATAACAGCGTTACACAGGATATCTATGGGCCCATCAATACTGGACAAAGCAGCTAATGGCGAATTTACGAACGATAAACTGCAGACAAAATACGAGCATAAACTGAGCAAAGCAACAGCACCAGCATACAACAACAGTGTAATGAATATTATATAACAAAGTATGAATATTTAGTTCTATATAGTGCTGCAAGAGCTGCAAAAGTGCTGCTAATGCTGAGTACAGCTCCTGCTGAGTAGCTACTGCTGAGTACTAAAATGAGTACTGCTAGGCTACTACGGCAAGCCGCTTATTTCTTCTGGGTCTCCTTGACCTTCTTGAAAGAGTCTCTGATGTTGTTGGTCTCGTTGGCCTTGTACAGGACAGCAGCACCTGCTGCGAAAAGGCCTCCGATAGCCGCATAGTAGCCGAACCACTGAGCTGCACCGCCGGCGTGTGCTGCTTCGCCCTTGGCTGCAGCACTGTATCTGGCAGCAGTTTGGCCCATCATTTTAACTCCGCTTGAAATCATTTTCGCCTATTTATCGTTTGCTTTGGTTGTTGGAAGCAAATAAAATGAAATTTCAGCAAAAACCCAAAAAAATGGACAAAATTTATTGGCCCAAAAAGATTTTTTTTTTTTTTTTGTTTTGTTTACAAATAAAGTGCACTAAGTGATTTATTGAGTGAAATGCTGCTTTACCAGACCAGAACTGCAGCCAGAAGTGTGCTGAGACTCAGAGGGGTGTCTGTGCGCCTGAACTCGAGTGCGCCACAGCAGCCTAAGCTGGTGCACGAGATCACCAAGCCTAAAATCTACATCTACCCAGAAATCAAGAAACTGGCGGAGCAGGACCCGGCATCCACGAGCAAGATCCTGGTGGACGTGCGCGAGCCTGCCGAGTACGCGAAGTATGCGATTCCGCACGCGATTAACGTGCCATACATCTCGTCGCCGGGCGCGTGGGACCTGGAGCCAGACAAGTTCAAAGAGATCTTTGGTGTCGATAAACCGGATAAGGAGAAGAACGAGCTTATTTTCTACTGTGTTGCGGGCGTGAGATCTGCGGCTGCTGCCGAGCTGGCTGCCATGAGCGGGTACAAGCACCTGGGGAACTACGTGGGCAGTCTGAAGGACTGGCTGCAGAACGAGCACGTCGAGCTTGCCCCTGCTGCGCCACCGGCCAAGGACGAGTGAGCTGCGCCACAAGCCCAAGGCGCCTGCGCCGCATTAGCCACAAACCGCATTAGCCACAAGCTGCATGCGCCACCCGAGCCGCGCGCCACTGCACATTCCACCCCAACCGCACCCTACCCTACACCCAACACCCAACATGCACTCCACCGCACTACAACAACACGACTCTCCTGTACATAGCAGGGCCTGCGCCCAGACGAATATTTAGGTTACACCGCTGTTTTTTCCTGCGCCCAGACGAATATTTAGGTTTACACCACTGCTTTCTCGTATCCTCTCCCACCTGGTCTCCCAGCTTCCTATCAGTGCTTCGGCTTGCTGAACTCCAGCTGCTTAAACTCCTTGCCCAGGCGTCTCTTTCTCTTCCTCTCCACAACCTTCTCGATCTGCGAGCTCTTCATGTGCTCAAACTTGTACTTCTGAATCACCTTGCGCTTCTCGCTGTCCTTCAAATAGAACTTGTTGCCCGACGCAGACTTGTGCTTGTTGTAGTACTCCTTCAGGATCTGCTCCTCCAGGTCGTGGTTCTGCATGCTCTCGACACGTGACTTGAGCGACTTGGCCTGCATTTCCAGTTTCTGCCTGTCCCGCTCGCTCAGGTTCTTGGACGTCTTGAGCACCTTGCCGATCTCCTCCGCCTCCTTCAGCCGGTAATCGTCCAAAAACTTGTAGTTCTTTCTGATCTCGCGCAGGTCTGATTTACCCATTGCGGAATCGAACCGGATGTCCTGGTATAGCGAGCTGGTCTTTGTAGATGGCCCGTCCAGCCCAGGAATCTTCCTTATTTTGCTCACGGGCTTCTTGGCCGAGAACTCCTTAGGCGCATGCTTCCTGCTGGCTCTGCTAGGCCCGGCTTGCTCGTCCTCGCTGTCTGAGCTGAACTCCTCTTCAAACAGCCCTTCCTGCTTGTCTTCTGTGCTCTTACTCAGCTTGCTCTTTCCTAGCGTGTTCTTTCCCTGCTTGTTCTGCGAGCTCTTGCCCCTCCTCTCAGACTGGTACAGCTGGTCCTGTGCACTCTTCAGCGCCCCAAACGAAATGCTCGACATCCCGTCGCTCTCGTCGCCGCTGTCGCCCCCAAAACCAACACCCGCGTCCTCATAGTCGTCCACAAACTTCTTGTTCACGCGCTTCTTGCCCATACTGCCCTGCTCAGCTCTATGGCTCTCTTCTGGCTCAGTAAAATTTTCAGCCAGTAAAATATTTCACTGCTACATCTACCAATTTCACTTGACTGCACTACCTCCCATTTCCCTTACTCTTTGCAAGCACATCCACCAGCTGTGCATTGCTGGCGTGTCCAGCTTAGGTTCAGTGGCACTTCACAGGAAACGCTTTACTACATCTACTTTCTCTTTATTCACTGGAAAACTGCACTACACCTACCAGTTCTCTTTATTCACTGGAAAACTGCACTACACCAACCAGTTCTCTTTATTCACTGGCAAGCCAGACTACTTCATATTCTCTGGAAACTACACCTACCGTTTCTCTTGGCTCTGCGTGCAAGCACATCCACTATGCATCGTGCTCATGGCAATCACTACACCTACCAATTTCACTCTGTATTCCTTTATTCTCTATGTACAAGCTGCGCCCACTCAGCTCTGGATGATCTCTTGGATCTGCAGGGCCTTGGAGTGTCTGTCAAAGTAGTTGCCAATCTCTGTAAACGTCTTCTGGCTTGGGTTGATTTCCAGCGTCTTTTTGTCTTCTGTGGGTTCTGTTAGTAGCTGCAGCTGAGGCACGGCAACGGGGGCACATACTGAATGTCACTTTGATCAGGGGCTCGTCCTTGGACTGCGCGTTCAGCAGCTTGAAGTCCACGGGCGACTGCAGCTTGAGCTGCGGTGGGATTGACGACAGAAATATTCTCGACGATTTGGCTGCTGGGGGTTAGTGGGCTGGCCCGGTGCTCCTAAACAACACACTCACAGGACTCCAGTGCCGGGTTGAAGCGCACAACCACTTTGGAGAAGTACTTGGTGATCATTTGGGCGCGTTGCGTGGCTGTTAGCGTTGGGTGCTGTTGCCAAACAGTGCAGGAAAGTGCAATTTTTGCACTTTCGGGGCAAATGCAGGACCACGCACCACCCACAGCGCACTACAGGATACAGAATACACATGCATAAACTCGCATAGAGGCTAAAGCTCGTCTTTCTTGCTGCCCTTGGACTTGCCCTTGGACTTGGGCTTGAGCTTCTCGCCGCGCTGGACCTTGCCCAGCAGCTCGAGGCGCTTGAGCAGCTTGCGCACGTCGGCCTCGACGGCCGGGAACCGGGTGAAGTACCGGATGATGGCGTCTTTGGACATCTCGCGGCCGTCAAACAGGTGAGGCTGGCCGTGGTCGTCAAACACCACGAGCTGGGACGAGCCGAGCTCAATGCCGAACCTGCGCTCGATGTCGTGCTGCTTGGACTTGATCGGGAAGTACGCGAGGTCCACCAGGCCCAGCAGGTCGATGGCTATGGACTTGAACAGCGGGGACAGCGTGTCCCGCTTGGTGAACAGCACCGCCTTCAGAGGCGACACCGTCTTGTTGGACGCGACCCACTGGTCCAGCTTGTCCAGGGTGACCACACGCTTGACGTAGTTCTTGATGCGGGACGTGGCAAAGTCGATGAGCTGCTTCTGCCTACGCTCGCCCTGGAACGCCTCTGTGGCATGCACAAACCGGTCCTGCGCGTCCCACGGCTTGCTCAGGTCCACCTTGGGCGGCCTGAACCCCAGGATGGTCGGGTAGCTGTTGATCCGGTACTTGGAGCAGATCTTTCTGTTCACCGCCTCATCGCAGTTCACGGCCGCAACCTGCACTATATCCTTCAGGCTGTCGCCCACTTTCTTGTACTCCTTCTTCAGGTTCTTGCAGTGGCCGCACCACGGCGCATAGAACTCGACAATCGACGTGTGGTTCGAGCTCAGCACAACCTCGTTGAAGTTGCTCGCATCCAGTTCAAAAACATTCGATTTTCTGTAAAAACCCTGCCCTAAAACTGCTCTTACTATCGTAACCAACAAAGTGCAAAAAATTAGTGCCCTTTTAACCATCGTAGACCTCCTCCTCTCCTATATAACAATCATAAAGGGTGTTTTTTCTTTGCGTAGTGAAAAAATAATTATTAAGGCACAATGTCCAAGGCGTACCCGTTCTACGCCTTCTACTCGCTCGAGACCAAGCTGCTCGGCAGAAAACCCGCAGAGACACTCGCCTCTATCCGGCGCAGGCTTAACGAGAAGGACGACTCGCTCCATGCGTCACCTCTGTTCATCACGTGGGATATCCAGATCCACGCAGCTACCCACGAGCTCAGAGGGTGCATTGGCACCTTCAGCGACGTCCCCTTAGATAGCGGCATCAGAGACTATGCTGTGGTTGCGGCCCTGGAGGACACACGGTTCAGTCCTATCAGTATAAACGAGCTCGAGTACCTGAAAGTGTCTGTGACCATTCTCAGGGACTTCGAGCCGGTTGCGGACCCGCTGGACTGGCAGGTGGGCACCCACGGCATCAAGCTCGAGTTCAAGAAGAACGGCATCCGCTACAACGCCACGTTCCTGCCACAGGTGGCCCTGGAACAGAACTGGGACCAAATCCAGACTTTGCGGCACCTTGTGGTCAAGGCTGGCTACTCCGGCGAGAGGCTCAGCCTGGACGACCTGCACGTCACAAGGTACCGCGGGCTCAAGTACCAGGCGGACTACAGCGAGTACCGGGACTTTAAGAGCGAGCACGGGATATAGTTATTTACTGGATGGTTATTTATGGGACACTTGTAGGGTTTCTCGCGCACCTGTTTACCTAGGGGGCCTGTTGACCGCACAGGCCGGTTCTACAAGTGGTTGTGCCTAAGCGTCTACTGCAGATATCAGCTAGGGGGTGCCTAAGCGGGCTCAAGTGCTGTGCCTAAGCGTCTACTGCAAATATCAGTTAGGGGTTACTAGCTACTCAGCGACTGGGCCACCTTGGCAGCCACAGCCTTCTCAATCAGCTTGACAATGGCCGATTCTGGGTTGCTCAGCTGGTTAGACAGCTGCAAATTCACCTGTTTCTCAATCAGCTTCCCGGTCAAATCCACTTCAATGTTCACCTGCTGACCCACCTGCTTCTTCGACAGTGTCACGTTCTCCTGGGTATGTGAGATCATCGATATGCCAAAACTGGTGTCACTCACAAAGGTCACAGTCAGCGAAATCCCATCCACCGCAATGAAACCCTTCTCAACTATATAGTTGATAAAACTTTGATCTCTGAGCTCAAAGGTGAAGTTGAGGGCGTTGTTCTCCTTCACAATATCCACAATTGTCGCAGTGGTGTCCACGTGGCCCTGCACATAGTGTCCACCGAATCTAACGTCACCTCCTACTGCTCTTTCCAAGTTAACCAAGTCACCTGGCTTCAGCTCGCCCAAATTCGTTCTTTTCAGCGTCTCCGGAATCAGCCCAACTTTGAAACTGTCCTCATTGAACTCAGTGACGGTCAAGCATGTCCCATTAACGGAAATCGAGTCACCAATATGGCAGTCTGACAGTATTTTAGCACTGTTTTTGATCGTTATAGACACCCCATTGCCGCCGTTCCAGCTGGAATCAACCTCAATGAATTCACACACTTCACCAATATGCTCCACAATCCCAGTAAACATCTCGTTGTGGGTTCTGCTCTGCCAACTGCTTTCCTCACTTTTCAATTTCTCACTGCCCACCGGTTACTAATACACCCGCCACAATTACTAAGCCACAGTGCAATTACGTAATATATTACTAACACATACACAGGCGCCCACCAGTCTATCTAACTCTGGTATCGGCCACCTTGAACTCTCCGCTGCCCAGGTGCGCGGTGTCGCCAACCTTGATGACCTGGAAGTCCTGGAAATCCACGCTGCCGTCCTTATTTTTATTGAATTCGATGATGGTGACGGAGGTATTGAACACGATGATGTCCTTGTTGTAGTTGAGCAGCTTCAGAATGCTGCGGATTGTGCCGCCGTGGCTCACCAGCAGCAGGTTCTTGTGCTGCTTGTTCTCAACCAGGATCTCTTTCATCACCAGCTCCAGTCGTTGCAGGAACTCACTGGAATCCTCGCCAATCTCCCGGTAGTGCACCGACTTCGACTCGCTATACTTGATGGCGTCGTCAATGTGCATGCCCTCGATCTCGCCCATATTGCGCTCTCTCAGTTTCTCAGTGAATTTGATCTCAAACGACTTGTTTCTGGCCGAGTTGATAATGCTCGACGTCAGCCTGCACCTTTTCAGGTCGCTTGAGTAGAAGTTGTCAAACGGCGAGTTCTTAAATCTGTTCCCGCACAGCTGGGCCTGCTTGATTCCTGTCTCGTTCAGGTCTGTGTCCCTTCACCAGCTTGTTAGTCACTGACTCAGCACCCGCCCCATACCTTACTCACAGATGGCCCTGCAGGATCTTGGCCACGTTGTGGTCAGTCTGGCCGTGTCTCACTATAAACAGACGTAGCTTGCCGTCATCCTCGTTGAACTCGTCCATTTTAACCACTAAACAGAACAAGGTAAACAACGTGCAGTTGGTTTTTTCGCAGAACCCACACCAAATGCGCGCGCCATAGTAGTGGTTCTGCAGAATTTCTTAATTCATAATTAGGGCGGATGGCGCAGTTGGTAGCGCGTATGCCTTGCAAGCATAAGGTCATCGGTTCGACTCCGGTTTCGTCCAATTATTTTTTAAAATTTTTTCCACCACTTTTTTAGTCACCAAAAAACATTAAAGTTTGGCCCAATTAGTCAATTGATAAGTGTGAGCGTTGTGCGGTGACTGAATGCTGCATTTATCCACAGGCAGTGGAAAAAATAAAAACAAGGTAAAAATAAAAAACGTTGAGTCGTCATTCAGTCATCCAGGCAGCTCACACACTGTTCACACTCGTTCACTATACGCCATGATGAGGAACCTGTACGTGAAAAACTTCCATCCTGTGTGGTTTGTCAGTATTATGGGTACCGGGATATCTTCTGCTGTGCTATACAATTTCCCATACGAGGCGTACTGGCTCAAGGTGTGTGGAGTTATCATGTTTGGCATAACCACGTTCCTGCTAGGGCTGCTGACGGCCATATTCATACTCAACATGATGCTGTACCCGCACGGGTGGGTCGACAACTACCTGCTCAACATCAACAACAATGTGTTTTTAGGCTGTTATGCAATGGGATTTGAAAGTTGGAATAATATGATTTTCAATATCTGGCCAGACCAGGCCATCTATCTGTGCTATGTGCTGTGGTGGGTGTCGAACCTGTTCTCCCTGTTCACTGCGTGGATTGTGGTGTTCTGTCTCGTCAAGTCCACGAAAATCCAGTACGACACCATCAATGCCACTCTGCTGCTGCCAGTTGTTCCGCTCACCGTTGTTGCGTCCACGGGCGGGCTCATCTACCCGAAGCTGCCCGAGGTGCTCAAGGTGTCCACGCTGGTGATTTCGTTCCTGTACTGGTCCAACTCGATAGCACTGTCCTTCATCATAACCTCGGTCTACTTTCACAAGTTGTTCATCTTCAAGATCCCCATGAAGCCGGCCGTGTTCACCTCGTTCGTGCCCATCGGGTTCCTGGGTCAGGGTGCGTTCGGGATCCAGCTGTTTGGGTCCAATTTCCTGACGCACCAGCTGGGTCTGGCTGCACCAGCTGCTTCGCCCGCAAACGAGAACTTTATAATTGGCACGGCCATCAAGTACGTGTGCGTTCTCGTTGCGGTGTTCCTGGAGACGTTTGGGTTCTTCATGACGTTTATAGCAGTGGTGTCGTGCGTATCGTACGGGTTCATCAACCCGCATAAGGGCTGGTGGGCCATGACTTTCCCGCTGGGCACCATGGCCCTGTCCACCAACGAGACGTACAAGCTGATGCACTGGCCCGCGTTCAGAGTCATTAGCGCAATGTACTCGGTGGCACTGATTGTCATCACCATCGTGTGCCTGGTGATATCGTTTATCTACGAGTTCCCGCTCCCGCACACCAAGAAGTCTATACTGAAGGTCTGACCTACCAGCCGGGCCACCAGACTACGCACCAGGAGTCTACACACCAGGAGACACACCAGGAGTCTACACACCAGGAGTCTACAGGCTGGTACAAGCTGGGCTCCAGTTGGGCTGGCGCAGTCACCAGCACTGATTGCAGTGGTCACGTGCGCAGGCTAAAGCCCAGCTGAAACCCCGTCACCTACAAGATGGTACAGGCTGGTACAGGCTGGTACTAGCTGGACCACCAGCAGCCTACAAGCTGATACTGGCCAGGCTGAAGCCCTAGCGGGGCAGTGCTGGCATCACCAGCACAATTGCTAGCACGATTGCCAGCTCGGTGGTTAGTGATCACGTGCGCGGGCCCACTGCTAAAGCCCAGCTGAAACCCCATAAGGCTGAAAGCCCGTGGTTTGCTGGCACCCCATAGAACGTTTATAGAGATTTGTATTATTAATTCAGGTGCTTTGCTGCCCACTGCGGTGACTAATGCATTTCATCAGTATAAAAATGCCACTTTTTTCCTCATTTGCTGTGCCAATTAACAATTTATGTCTCTACAGAAGCTGCGTATTTTCCTACGAAGAACATCAACGGCAGCAAGAATGGCACCAATTACAGCAGCAGCAAAGCACTACAACTACCTGGTGATCGGGGGCGGCTCGGGAGGGGTTGCGTCGTCCAGAAGGGCCGCGCAGTACGGGGCCAAAGTGCTGGTGGTGGAGGCTGGCAAGATTGGAGGCACCTGTGTCAACGTGGGCTGTGTGCCTAAGAAGGTGATGTGGTACGCGTCGGACGTGGCGGGCAAGATTGCGCAGGCCAGGGAGTACGGCTTCGATGTGGACCCGGCGCAGGCCAAGACGTTCAACTGGGAGTACTTCAAGCCAAAGAGAGACGCCTATGTTCACAGACTGAACGGGATCTACGAGCGGAACCTGGCCAAGGAGGGCGTCGACCTCGTGTACGGGCACGCCCGCTTCAACAAGCACGGCCAGGTGGAGGTTGTCAAGCAGGATGGCGGCCAAACAGAGGTGTTCACTGCTGACAAAATCTTGATAGCCACTGGGGGCACCCCAATCAAGCCCGACATCCCGGGCTACGAGCTGGGCATAGACTCGGACGGCTTCTTCAGGCTCGAGCACCAGCCTAAGAAGGTGGCCATTGTGGGCGCGGGCTACATTGGCATTGAGTTTGCCGGCTTCTTCCACGGCCTCAACACCGAGACCCACCTCATCATCAGAGGCGAGACCGTCCTGCGTAAGTTCGACGAGTCCATCCAGCACACCATAACCGACCACTACGTCGACATCGGCATCAACGTGCACAAAAAGTCCAACGTCACCAATGTCACCAGGGACCCGGCAACCACCAAGCTCAAGGTCGAGCTGGACAACGGCACCGTGCTGGAGGACGTGGACGAGCTCATCTGGACCGTGGGCCGTAAGTCGCTGATCGGCATCGCTCCTGAGAACATTGGCCTCAAGCTCAACGACCGTGGCCAGGTGGTTGTCGACGAGTACCAGAACACCAACGTCGACAACGTTTACTCGCTGGGCGACGTTGTGGGCAAAGTCGAGCTGACTCCTGTGGCCATTGCCGCAGGCCGTAAGCTCTCCAACAGACTGTTTGGCCCACCAGAGTTCAAGAACCAGAAGCAGGACTACACAAACGTTCCAAGTGTGGTGTTTTCCCATCCTGAGGCTGGTTCCATTGGCCTGACTGAGAAGGAAGCTGTTGACCAGTACGGCTCGGACAATATCAAGATCTACAGATCCAAGTTCACCCCAATGTACTACGCCATGCTCACTGAGAAGTCCCCAGTCAGCTATAAACTGATTTGCCAGGGCCCAGACGAGAAGGTTGTTGGTTTGCACATTGTCGGCGACAGCTCTGCTGAGATCCTACAGGGATTTGGCGTCGCCATCAAAATGGGTGCCACCAAAGCCGACTTTGACTCGGTCGTGGCTATCCATCCAACAAGTGCCGAAGAACTCGTGACTCTTAGATAGTTTGTTTGTCGTATTACGTTGGATTATTGCGCCTGTAGACCTCCTAACGCAACCCAGGGAGTCCTGTACGGCCGAAGAACTCGTGACTCTTATTTATCGTATTACGTTGGATTGTAGTCCTGACGCAACCCAGGAAGTCCACATCCACTGCAGTATGACCACCCGGGCTTTGCACACAGCACAGTTTCCAGAAACAAGCAAGACGTAGTGTGGTTGCCTACACAACCTATTTCATTAGATTTGCATCTAAAAGCGTTTTGTCTTACGATTTGTTCGTTTGCATTTAGTTAGAGTTTAGGAGATCTTTCGAATGTACATGCAGAGAACATGGGTGATGTGATTGGGGCTTAGATGGGAAGGGTGCCGAAATAAATACAGGAGTAGTGGACAGTATCATACAAAGATGCTGGGCAGACCAAAGATATGAAGTGTAGTTGTAGCAAAGTGCCTACTGTTTGTCATTGTGAGAAGTGCATTTACCTGTACACAAAGTGCCCACTGTTTGCCATTGTGAGAAGTGCATTTACCTGTACACAAAGTGCCCACTGTTTGCCATTGTGATAAGTGCATTTACCTGTACACACCCTAAACTGTTCGCCATTGAGTGATCAGAAACAGGTATCTGCATAATTCACGGAGTGTACCCAGTAACACACACTTTTGGGTAGAAGTGCAATGTGTACAAGAAAGGCAGAAGGGTGCCATCATATAGTAGCGTTTTATTAAGATTTGACATCCAACCATTTCACCAAGTTGGTTACCGTTTATAACTTACAAGTGCTTCATGGTTGTAAAAGACTAGCAAGATGTGGGTCAGCAGCAGGCGTTCGATAGTGGGAAAAGTCAAAAATTATTGAGATCCCGCAGTTATGATAAGAAACTGCTCTTTATTGGATTGTAAACTGCACTAACAAAGATCAGATTCGACAACACTTAACTACAAGCCGTATAGTTGATTATAGCAATAATAATGTACGATTTTTTGTTTTATTTGTTTTGGGTGTTAGGCTTAAGCTTTTAATGAAGAAGCTCTTCTCTTTTTGACTTCAGCTTTTTGCTCTTTACGTTCATGTAAACGTTTTGCTAATAATTGAGCGTATTCAGCAGCAGCATCTCTTTGAGCTTGAGCGTTTTTGATTTTTTGTGCTTTCATGTGACGTTTTCTTTGCAAAGTTTGTGGAGTAACTAAACGTTGAATTTTTGGTGCTTTGGTGTATTTCTTTTCACCTTTAACAACTTCTCTTCTGATAACAAATTTTCTAACATCGTCTTCTTTGGTTAAACCGAAGAATTTTCTAATGTTGTTTGCTCTTTTTGGTCCTAATCTCTTTGGAACTTGAACATCAGTTAAACCTTCAATTTCAGCGTCACCTAATTTGACAACAACTAATGATAATGCAGATAAATCAGCGTTAACAATTGAACCTCTAACAGATTTTCTCTTACGTTCACCAGTTCTTCTTTGTCTGTAACATGAGTGTCCCTTGGCTAATAATAATTTGACACGGTTTGGTAATAGCACACCTTGTTTCATTGGGAAACCTTGTTTGTCGTTACCACCAGAGATTTTGAAAGTGTAACCTTTGAATTCATCACCGACTGAATCACCTTCAACTTCTTGTCCAATTCTCTTGTCATAAAAGACACGTAATCTGTGGTCGTCGTCAATTTCGACGGATTTTTGGGAACCGTTAACTGGGTAAGAAATGTTTAACTTGCTTCGTTAGTATTTTGGGTTCCTGTAATATACGTATTCTGCACTGAACAAATAAGCTGTATTTCTCATTCAAGGTAGCTGGAAAAACCTGAAAATCGGGAGTATCCGCAAACCGACATCAAAATACACCATCCACCGCTCAGCAGCTCGTCCTGTAGCTACTCACTTTCATCTTTTCTAACTAAATACCTGAGATATCAACAAAACTCAAACTTTTCACTTTTTTCAACAAATTTCAAAAAAAAAATTAAATAAATTTAATAACCGCATGCGGAAATATCCCGAAAACAGTAACGTATCGGTTGGGGCAGAAAAGCCGTTGCGTTTTGGCAGACGGTTTTAGTTGGTTTGGGCAGCACGAGCATTTGCAAGTTTGCTGCTCTTACCGGAACTGAAAAAGCAGTCACAAAGTGAAGCATCACAGCCGGGAATTGGTGGTGCAAATGAGTTTACAAAAATGTTTGGATTTTAAGATAAGCTGATAGCTTAGTGCTAACTTCAGAACTAAATAATTGAAGATGTATAAACAGTAAACCAAAACCAAAACAATAAATAAAACAGTAAATCATAGAACATAAGACATAAAACATAAAACATAACCTAACTTAACGTAACTCAAAACTCTAATTCTCCAGTAGCTAACTCAATTCTCATCGAATTTAATCTTTCTAACAGGATTTATTTCTTCTGACGTTGGATTTGTGGTTGAAGTGTTGGCTGTTGTGTTGGTACTGTTCGCCAAGTGGCTCTGGTTTTGACCTGAGCTTTGATTGACGTTATTGGCCGAATTATTCGAGACAAGTCCAGGAATTAACTGAGATTGGGACTGTGGACCTGCACTGTTTGGGTAAGGAGTTGTACCTG
The DNA here is from genome assembly GCA_030580055.1 of Starmera stellimalicola. Taxonomy (NCBI): domain Eukaryota; kingdom Fungi; phylum Ascomycota; class Saccharomycetes; order Phaffomycetales; family Phaffomycetaceae; genus Starmera; species Starmera stellimalicola. The sequence continues at coordinate 398,874 of JAKTSD010000002.1, read as the reverse complement.
AGCCAAACGGAATGTTCCAATCATTGGAGTAGAAGTTACTTGGGGAGGGAAACAGGTCTGGAACGTATCTTGATGGTAACCCTCCAGTTAATGGTGTCTGTTCTCCTGTATTTATATTCAATGGTGGTCTAAAGTTGATATTACCGGTGTTATTATTGTTATTGTTGTTATTGCTGTTGGAGGTGTTGTTGGAGCTCGGGTTGGGCTGTGCAAATCCGTTTGGAGGTGGTAGCGCAAATAACCCAGATGGTAAAGTTGCAGACAATGGAGTTGATTTATTCGACGAAATTCCCAGCCCTTTCATTTGCTGGTTCTCGTCGGTGCTTGGAGTCGATGTTGTGGTCTGATTGTTGTTGTTGTTATTGCCATTCTTGCCTGTTTCAAGTGCGCTTAGTGTTTTGGCACTTTCCTCATTGTTGTTATTACTGTTGCTGTTGCCATCATTATTACTGTTGTTACTGCTATTTGGATTCAAATGAGTAGCGTTAGGGATCTCAACCCTCAGCACAGGCCTGGATGATATGCTGTTATTCAAAGTCCGTGCTCTGGAGTTAAGGTAAGGAGAATTGAAATTCTTCGAATTCTGCACGATTGGCGAGGTTAATTGTGACGAGTCCTTGTCGGGAGACTGAAAGTTTGGGAATTGATATTTTGAATGCTGTGAGAACTGCTGTGGAAGCTGTGGCAGTGCTGGCATTTGCAGCTGTGAAGGCGAGTTTAACTGTTGCATATATGGAAATGATTGTTGTTGCTGTTGCTGCTGAGATGGATCCATAGGCATATATTGTTGTTGTTGCTGCTGTTGCTGTTGTTGTTGGTGATGCTGGTGCTGTTGCTGCTGCTGCAATTGCATCTGCTGGAGACGCAGCTGCTGTAATTGATTATGCTGCTGTTGCGCAAGCATTCCATTATACAGTTTCTGCTGGGCCTCCATGTGGCTCTGGCTGCTGTTTCTTGTATGGCTTGTGGAGAAGGTGGACAATGAAGGTGGTGACATTAAGTTGGTTGGGTGTTGTTTTTGCTGCTGCTGTTTCGATTTACTGTGTCTTGGTCTTTTGACATTTGATTTCTCGTCACTGTCGTTATCCGCATTGTCGTCATTGTCAGCATTGTCTTCACCGGCATCATCGCCTTCGTCTTCATCTTCTTCGTCTTCTTCGTCATCGTCGTCGTCGTCTTCATCAAATCCAGAATTGGTGCTCATGTTTCTTTTGTGGTGATTTCCGGAAGACTGAACCCTTGAAATGAGCTGATAGTCACCATAATCTGATGGTGTCTTGGTATCATGCAAAAAGGACTTGTTGTTGTAATTCTTGAGCAAGTCTTCAACTTTAACTGAACTGTATTCATAAAATTTAGAATTGTTATTGCCTAGGATAATAACAGCCAAGTCAACCTGACACAAGACTGCTAGTTCGTGAGCCTTCTTGAACAATCCGGCTTTTCTTTTGACAAACGTAACTTTTCTGTTACGCTCATTGTTAATTGGCTGAATTGAAATCTTTCTTCTACCCATCTTGTTTTTTCTTTTCGAGTCTGTTCCTTTTTTTTTTACCTCTTTTCTCTAAACTGTCCTGTTTTATTGAATAAGCCAAACAATTTGCCTCTATCGCCTTTAACCAGAAAAAATTGTGTGCTTTTCTTGTGGTTTCTCTTTTCCTATTTTTTTTCAAAAATATATATTATGGCTGCAAATTAGCGTTTAAGACTCAACTATTTGATGTAATTGAGATGCGTTTCTATCAAAAATAGTTATGTGATACAATTGGATGGTTGGAACGGACACTTGTGCCAAGTTTTCAGCTCTGAAAATCGTCTATTTGATCCACTATTAACTCGAATTGTGAAAATTCAATAATTTATTTTATAATATCAAAAAATTCAATAACATTTCATGTATTTTCAGTCCTGCACCCGGACGCAAGCTGACGCACGGTTTTGACGGCCAAAATGGGTTATTTTTAGAACACGTACTTTAGCCGGAAGTATTGGCACAGGTTTGCGCCACTACTTCCCGAAACGGCAGTCACTGGTGATTTCATCCGACAGATACGGCTGGAAAGTACACGTCGGGCGGTCTAGAACCACACACCTTTATTGACACTATGAAAATGGCAGAGAAAACATTCTTCGAATGGAGTCTAAAATGGAGAAAAATGTCGGTTTGCACTGCTAACTGAAGATGCCTCGTATATCACATTGCAAACTTACATGTATAACATTGCGCAGAGGGCGAAAAAAATTATGAGGCTGCGGAAAGAGGGATTTTTTGACTTGAGGTAGCGGAACAACAATTTATCGCTATCAGCAGTGGGTGAAAAAGTGCTGCAAAACTTTGACACCCAGTCGTTTTGCTGCTCATTCCACGCACTGCCATCTTGCATTTCACCGAGCATCAACAATCGTAAGCTCCTAAAATTTTCCATTTAATTTATCCGGATATCAGCACCTCACATAGTGCAGTGATCCGATTACCCTTTGATTAGATAAGCATAAGGCTAGAGCTGTCCGTGGAGCTGTCCGTGGAGCTGTCCGTGGAGCTGTCCGTGGAGCTGTTTAGTGGTGCTGTTCAGTGATCCTGGGTGTAGCCAGCATTAGGGCTATGGGGTCACACTCACTGGATATCCAGATAACTGGCTCAAGAAACTATCTGAAAAGTTGAGAGGGAAGCAGTGGGAGTGGGAGGAGAAGCAAAATTAGTACCAATAGCGCACTAGGACTAGCACCAATACCAATATTCACCGACTGCCCAGCATAACCCACTGGTGAAAGTGAATAAACTGGAGTAGGAGAAGGAGGAGAACAATTAATGGTAGGAGATGTACATAAATTAATGTATAAATGCAGCTGCATTGTCTGAACCTAAGGTATAGATCCTGGCCTGATAGAACTTACCTTAAACGATTTCACTCAAAATTCATTGTTTAACTACGTTCCTAGATGATTAGGCTATTAACTACGATAATTCATTTGGGTATTATATAAACTCTTTGTAGTTTCTTACCTACCTTTTTATAGATATGCTCACGCACATTTTGCCTGCTCACGCCTTCATCTTCTATAACAAATATTAATACGTTCACGCTTATTGGTTACTTCATGACTATAACTCATCTGTACCTAACTATTATTCCTCTTAAATACTTTTAAACTAAATATCCTTATCTTTAGTCCTAGTGAGCAATTGAGTTTGGGTCTCAAAACCCTCTAATCTAACTGTTTGAATTCATCTTATTTACTAGTGTAAGATTTTTCACGTAAATACATGTTAACATACTATGAACATGATTTTGGATCATTGCAATTGCTAATTCTAATACTAAAATTGCTACAAGTCCTGTTGATGGTAAGATTTCTAGTACAAAACTTGATGTTGAAATACTCGTTAAATTAAAACTGATCCTCCTAAAATTGCCATTAATAAGTGCCCTGATAACGCATTTGCTTATCCTAATAAAATAGCTCTACCTGGGTATGATAATAATTCAACGGCTACTAATAATAGTGTAATGGATATCCTCTGATACACAGAATTTTACTGCATGCATGTTTAATCCAATAATACCCGTAATAAAATCACAAATAAGAATGACTGTAGTCTTTGCGTTAGTACTAGCACCAGGACTAGCACTAAAACCAATATTGGCGCTACCTGGGGTATCTACCAGCCGTGGCACCATATTTGGTTCACCGGTATAAAATCTGAACCCTTCGTCAGTTTTACCCTCGCCCTCAGTGGCACACTTTGGCCATCTTGCAGGTGAGAGTCGAACCATCGCTTATAAAAGAACGATCAGTTCAGGCAGTTTGGAGTTTGTACCAGCCACACTATAAGTTTTTGGATATTTGGAAACCGCCAGATCCGTTTTTTGTTGCTGGAACTTCCCTGCATCTAACGCAAGTTCGCACTGGACATTGTTAGCTTCCAGAGACAAGTCAGTGCAAAATGTATCTTAGGTGATACCAACGGAAATAGTTGGAGTTGAAACTTTAATAACTGCTAACTGCGTTCCCAGTTTTGATCAAAGTACAAAGATGCCCCAGTAGTCCATTAATAACTAAAAGCTTGACACCAGATCCACCTGCTCAGAAGCCTCACTGTGGTTTCGCCCACTCTAACGGGGCAATGTTAGTAAACAAAAACCAAAATGACAAAAATAAGTGAAAAAGTTATCTTTCTCATCAAAAAAAGCTATCTGTGTCTTGGGACAGGTACTTACTTTGATTGTTACATTAAGCTACTGGAACTGGCATAGAAAAACCAGGAAGAAAATAAGCACCAGTGTTGGGAATAAGTGGAACCATATTATTTTCACATGTGACTGTATCCAACCACTAGAAAGTGATGAATTGAGGTTACTGGGTAGGAAGCTGGTAAAGCCCTGTGTGAGATGGCTGTTATTACTAGAGCTTCCAGTTGGTTTCATCTCATATCAGAACAGTATTAGTTCAAGCTTAGTTGAGTGTATACTTTATTAGTGGACTCACCTAGCACAATTAAGAGATGATGTGCTTATTTGGCACTGAATTGACTGAAGGCTACCGCTCAAGGCCCTCTAGTTTGATAAGACTCGGCCGTATCGAGTTATATACAATAAAGCACTGTTTTCACTTCGAAACAGCGCACATGCCGACTGTTGTCAGCAATTTGAGAGAAAGCAGATGTTGCAACAGCCATCTCAATACCGAAGTATCAAGCACCATGCCCTTTCAGAACTTATCTGGGGTCCCAATAAGACGTAGGCAGTCAAGGAATTCCAGCAGCTGCAGTCCAGCTGTTATCACTAAAAGTGACGGCTGTACAGAGACTTTCAAGAACTGAGAGAACATTCCATTTTACGCAGTTAATTAATTCACCTTCAGCGTCTTGACTAACTGTTCAAATATTTTGCTGGGTGACCTGCGCGTGCAGACATTCTTGCTTAAGGAGCATTGCATATTTTTTTGATCAACAAAGCTTCACGGAATTTAGCGTCAGTACCTCAAATATGTGACCCTCGTTGCAAGTGTTTTTCTTTTATGTGCCAACGATTAAATTAATTAACCACTGAACTAATTAATTCAATCTAAAAATCCAAAATGTGGTAATCAGTGGAATATATCTGGTTCCACTTTAAGTAATCAGATACCTTGATTCAGCCATTAAGTCACAATTTTTGTAAAGCTGTAGATCATTTCACTGAAGCAAATCTAGGAATTGGGATCAACGGTGAATGATAACTAATTTGAAGCACAACTGCAGTGAATACATTACAGTTATTAGTCTGTCCATATTGGTTTGTATGTAAAAGCTCTAAAGTATCAGCCCTCTCTTGAATAAAAACTACAGATCTACAGCTAATCATGTAGTGATGTTCAGTACAGGTTAAGCCAATTCAACACTGGTATTATCACAGTACTGTAAAATGCATAATTTAAATTAATAGTATCCCGAGTGATAGACCAGCACAAAAATCATCAAAGCTTTGCTATTCCGATAATCAGTTAACGGTAGTCCTGGACTTCCGCATTACCAATACACACAGATTGTACAAATGTAGCTTTTTTTTTCACCTCATTTTATATGTTGTTTTTTTATTTTTTTATAACGTGTAATAACGTTCTAGAAAGAGAACTCATGTAAAATAAACCTTGGAGCTCCACAAACCGTGAAGCCTCCACTCCAAAGCATGCTGTGCCTTATAAAGTATGCTTGGAATTAAACACTCGAGCATGTTTCAAAGCAGCATTACAAAAATATGCCGTCCAATAGTAAATAATACATTTTGGAAATATTGTTTCATTTTAGGAAACTTCACTTGAGCAGCGTTTCTAGCCACATGCTAAGGCATGATAAACTAATTATAATAACGTTATTTCTCTACTTAGCTGGCCGGCAAACCAATCATGCATTAATAATTGTAAGCATTTCATTGCAAAAATTTTCTGTATGCAGATGCTGGACATTCAAGCAGCCAAACAACAACCCCAACAACAATAACAACTACTACAACAACTACAGTTGGCAATTAATTAATTTGAAAACCAGTCAAAAAAGCCATGTATTATTACAAAGTAAAAATAGAATACTGAATAAAGTATCATCACGTCGAATAGTGTTTTCCCTCAATAGTTCCCCTAATTCTCTGAATTTTTCCAAAACACTCATCAAAATACGTGTTCTCTTCGTTTCTAACCTCCTTTGGTTTATTTCTATACTCCAGCCCAGCCTCTGGCCACTCACATTTTATTCCCAGTCTTGCACATTCTTTACACATTGGTTTTGTCTCACAGCATCTTCTCTTACGGTACCGACAAGTGAGGCAGCCATTTCGCGATCTTTTATAAACTTTGTGAGGTGGAGATGAAGTTGGACATCCTTGGGACTTCAAAACCAGAGTCGGATGTGGTGATTTGTTGTGGCAACTGGTTTGATATTCCTGATCCTCTTCGTTGGTAGTTTTGTAATTGAAGTTCAGCACTTGGCCCTCCGATATGGTAACTGGGCTCGAGTAGCTTGCACTGCTATTGGTGGACCTACTTCCAGTGTTACACACCTCGTGGAATAGCTCTGGGGTCGAGTCTGGTGTTTGGTAATTTTTATATTTATTTTGGGTGAAGGAAGAATCACTTTCCTCTGATTTCCGTTTTGACCAAGGACCAATCTCTTTTGTTATAGCTTGGAATTGATCTGGAGCAAGTGAGCTTTCACCACTGCTGTATGTGACCGAGGCTGTGCTGGATGAATAGTTTAAGGAATATTGATGCAGGTTGGAGTTTAATAAAGTTTTATCACTGGTGCCCAATACCTCACTGAGTTCAGAGTTTATATCACCAGGAAGAAAGAATAAACAGGGGTGAAAAGTATCTGAGGTGTCCACAGTGGTATTTTGAACTTGGTTACAAGTTTCTAAAGGACTGCCGTTATTAGAATTTTTTTCAATGGGTGGAATAGATTGATTCATTGTAATATCTGGCTGAGCTTATTATATGTCCATAGAAGCAAAGCAAGAGTAGTTAAGTAGATTGGAAGCTTGGAATTTCGAAAGGTCTGTGTACCTTATATTATAAAGACGTGTAAGTGTACTTATATAAAATTAAATGGTCAAAATACACATAGTACATGGTATCTGCAACTTGAACAGCAGCACACAGAGGAGAAAACAACCACCGAGAATCATTTTTTCCAAATACAATATATGCAGCTAAAGATCAGACTCTCAGAAACTCAGCCAGCCATATGAACAGTCCTAGATTACTAACGACTGGATGCTAGTATGCACTAAAAATTACTTCTATATATCATTATGTAGCACTATGAAATGATTTTCACCCAGACAAAGCAAGTGAAGGCAGGTAGTCATAAGCGTTATGAAGCCAGTATGTCATGCGAGTTTGAGTAGGCGCATTAAAAAATAACAGTTGGTTACTCAAGTAATGATTCCATTTCTCTCCAGGTGTGCTATTATCAATTCATGTAACTAAAAGTAGAGCGAACAATTAAAAAAAGAAATTGCACATTGTTTGTACAGATAGCTTGGAATGATGCCGAAACAATGTAGAAGTAACCGCCAGATCTTGTCTTCTCAGTAAGCAGTACACTGGCGCTTATATACATGTATATATCTATATATCATGCTTATAACTGTTGATAATTTAATGGTTATTACATTGACTTTTGGAAGCTTTTGCTCGAGCACTTGTGTGTGGGTAAGTTCTATCTTTAGATGCGCAACCAACACGAGCCAGGAAGGCGCCTAAAGTTAAAATTTAGACTGAAAGATCATTAGATACCTTGAAAATCAGCTATTCGCAAGCTTATAGAAGAATCTTATCTAAGAAAGGGAACCGTAAATCATGTTGAATGATCGAGTATGCATGCTTACCGGATTAACCTGATAATAACTAGCTAGTTAAAGAGAGGATGGTTTATCTCAGTTGCTCAGGCTGATCATTCCTTTCCCTCATACTACACTCACACAGTTGTGGCTGAACTTCTAAGCCAGTTTGAATAGAAACACAGCAATATATTCTCTGAACGTTTAACATAGAAAAAAGATCTTCATAGGGTACGATTTTAGGTGAATCAAAATTAGTGAAGTTTATTTTATAGTTTGGTTAGATTTTTTTTTTTTTTTTTTTTCCACCTTTTTTTCAGCATTTTATTGTTAAATTGATCTGCTCACCTGTTGGAAAAGGTGCGTTGTCCGGTTTGTTTCAGTCTAAACTTCATGAAATCATTGTTAATTAACACTATTATATTGCAAGTCAACTACTATCAGTAGTACAATTTAAGCTTTGTGGGTGCGTCAACCCCAGTTTCAGTTATATGATCTGACAACTCGTAACCAGCTAGCCGGCTAGCTCGCCATCTGCCGTAATTCACCCACAAGGTAGATGTGGCTGCTGATTCGACCGCTTAGCAATCTACGGTAAAAGAAGGTGTTGTGTAGAATCTAAACTATGGGCAATTAAGCATGTCAGGCTGACCACATCGGCATAGTGTATGCAAAAAAACTCTTATTATTAATGTTTATTAACACGAAGATCTTCCTATTATTCGAGTAAAAGTTGCTGAAAGCTACAACCACCTGCCCACTACTGGTACCTAGACGTTATGTGTCACCGAAACATGCAGATGTCAGCTTCTATTGCTGCATAAAAGAATGTCTGAAAAACGGTGAAAAAGTTTGTTGTACATACAGCCGACCTAAAATAGCAGCTTAGTTCACACCACTACACTGGAAGAAGCATTTCAAACCTTCGAAAATTAATAACATGTTAATGCCGTTGAAAAAGATTTGCAAACCTCACAGCATAGCGCGGTAATCAGGAAGAAATGGATCAATTTCCCTGGCGTCGCGTTTTTTCTTATTGTTGTATATACATAAACATAGAGAACCTCATCAATCAGACAGCCTCTTTGTATATACCAACTTTAATAACGGCAGGATTGATGCTTTACTACAAAGGTGACTAATTTTTCAGAAGGGGCTATAATTCATTGGGTGTAATACCAACAGCAAAATTTTCTCTCTTTGCAGTACCGTTTAGTAATTCGACAATAAGTCCTACTTCACTTTACAGGATATTATGCATTATTTGAAGTATGGACTTGGTTAGATAGCGTACCACTTGCGTATATAAGAGCTAAATATGTCCAAAACGTTTATGAGGTACTATTTTGAGTGGTCTAAGCTTGCATTAGTTAGCTCATAATTCTGAGAATCAGCAGCTTAACGTATTACATCACAGCTAGTTTGTGGTATGACTCTTGTTAACGAGTTGATTTACTGTGCGTGTAGGACGTTGGTGCTAGGTGTAAATCAGTAGTAAATCCACCCATGTCATACCTAACACGATGTATTTGCTGAACAATAAGGACAATCAATTGTTTTTGTGGAGTAAAACAGCACAACAAGCACGATACTTTGGGCAACAATAAAACTGTCATTGCGATTATTATTTGAGTTCTGGTTTTAATGAGTTTTAGTGAATTCACCTGGACTATGCTTCATCGAACAAATTCTTGTAGATCTTAAGTCAAACTAGTAGATCATAATAGCCGTAATGCTAATAATCTGGAAAACTCTAATTTGATGGTTATTGTACCTTAATTACTCTACGCTTACTATTAACATGTCTATAACGGGATCTATATAACTTGTACAGGTGTAAAAATATTCAGATAATTATGAAAACACCACAATTAGGCGTGATTTTCCTACATTTTCATTATTCAACTTCTCTGTGTTCAATTTTACTGCCCAACACACCTTAACCAATCACCAATTACGACGGTCGTGCTAATCTGTTGTCTGGCTATTTCACTATCTATTAAGGTTGTCGATTTTGATTTCAGCACTTGCATAAACATACAGAAACGGGCTATTCCGTCTTTTTCACGTTGAACTTGAGGCGCTCGGTGCCCAAATCACCGACATACACCGACCGCACGACGTTACCAAGAACGTAGGTAAGCGGCGCTGCGCTGCTCAAAGCAATTACTCAGCACTTATGTAAGAGACATCAGGGCACATAAATTACTCAGCTATTAGATAATCCATGGGTTACCGAATGAGGGAACTGCCGGATTCGGGCATTTAAGCAGTCTTTCCAACGTTGGAAGTTTAGTTTTTTTCATGTTTTTTACTACTAACAACTGGTAGACCACAATGTTCAGGCTAAACCAGGCAGTGTGCACTGCTAGAAAGAGCAGCCCAATTGCACTCTTCAATTCCAGAAGGCTTTTGTCCTCTTCTGTGATCAGAAGCCAGCAGTCTTCAGCAACAGCAACCAAGCCAAAGCCTAAAGAAAAGAAGCAGTCTCCAGATGTCGAGCAAAGCCAGGCTTTCAGTCCTCGTTTCATCGGCCTGACAAGAGATATCTACATTCCAGTGTCCCTGGAAAACTACCCAAACTTGTTCACAAGTCCTAGAATGTTCCTGAACTGTGCACTGAGAAGGCTATACAACTTTGGCATCAACACCATTCAAATTGCATTGTTCCGTTACCAAACGGGGCTCAAGGTCCACTTCCTGCTGTGGAAGAACAAGTCCATTGAGAAGTACATCCAGGTGAACAAGGCGTTTGCCACAAAGAAAATCGACACCGTCGAGAAGTCTGTCACCATCTGGGTTGACAGTGCCCTGAAAGCCAGACTGAAAACCATCCCAAAGTCTGTGAAACTGGACTGGAACCTCATCAAGTTCAACAAGGTCCCACAGCTCATTGCCTTCAGACCTGTCATGTTGCCGGGAAAGCCTGTAGAGTACGTGCAGCTGGTGTACAAGTTCAACACCAAACAGGAGCTGATCAAAGTCAACGCAACCAACGAGTCCGCAGCCAAGCTCACCAGAGACGTGGTGGATTACGTCGGCTTTGTCGTGGACCTCGACACCAACGAGGTCATTTTGTCCGGCTCGGTCTTTGAGAACCAGCCTGCCGACAAGATTCCTAAACCAACTGACGTTGACAACTCCAAGATCTTTGAGGACATGAAGATCAACGGTGACATCTTCAGACCTTCCCCAAAACAGCTGCTGGAGAGCCAGAACGCTGCTAAGCAGACCAAAACAAAGTAAAACTAAAAGCATGTAAATAACCAGTAAACAACTAATATATCTATTGTAGTGAGCTCAGTGCCCTTCTTGCATGTTCTTCATCACGTCGACGTAACCCCTACCAGGTCTCTTCTTTCTGGCGGTTCTGGCGGATCCTCCACTGGTCAAGTTCATCAACGAGTCTAAGTCGGTGCCCCCAGGAATCGATGGCTTCTTGCTTAGGCCTGTTGGTTTAGAAGGTGGTGGGACCCCGCCAGACGACGCGCCAGCTGGTGGGGCGCCAGATGGTGACCCTGAGCCGGCAACTGGCGGAGCAGCTGGAGCAGCAGCACCTGAAGAAGTGGCATTACCACTGTTACCATCCTCGCCAGTTAGTGTTGAAGGTGGCTTGCTCAACGAGGTAGGTCTCTTCTTGATGATTGGTGGTGGTGGTGGTGCAGCAGCAGCTTTCAACTCCTCAATATTGGCACCTTTGGTGACCCATCTCTTCAATTCTTCGTTATAAACCATACTATTCTCTTCTCCAAGTTTGGCTTTGTACACTTTTGGTTCGTTCTTCTTCTCCTTCTTCAACCAAGTGAACCATCCGCTGCCATTCGCTGTTTTATTTCCTTCATTTTCATTGTCATCATCGCCATCCTTGTCTTTGCTATTAGCACTGGTTGAACCCTTACCAGAATCTCCCTCTTTCTTGTTATCTGCTTCATCTTCATCGTCATCCTCATCATCAATAACATCATCAAAGAACTCCTCATCTTCTGGAATTGTGGCACTCAGATCATGGATAGTTGGTGGTGTATACTCCGTAAATTTGGCTGATGGTGGCTGGTACCCTTGAAACTGGCCCGCTGCTGCTGAAGCTGGTTCGCTTGCACTATTGACAGGCGACTGCGGAGTGAATCTATTGGTTGCAGCAGAGGTATCAATCGGTTGGAATCCGTTGTCAGCTTCAGCTCCAACATTGGCCGCATTACTTGGCTGGTAAGGCGTAAATCTTGAATTGGCATTGACTGGTGCATATGCGTTTCTCTTTGGAACTGTGTGGGTTACTGGTGATATGCTTGGTGAGTTCGCAGAGTTATTCGAGCCAACAGGAGCTGAGAATATTGCTTGTGGTGGGCCACTAGCAACCTCAGTTGGTGAATTGAGATCTTCAGCTGGTGATTGCACTGCTACTGATGGTGGATTATATCCTGGCGCATAAAATGAGCTATTGTTTCCACCGTTATTGACGGAAGCTGGTTCAGCACTAACTGGTGTGTATGATTTTGGAGTAAATCTACTGGTTGTGGAGGACTTGGTTGAGTTTCCTGCAGCTGGTGAAGAAGTGGACTTCGAGTCAGCTGGTGCATAAGGATTGGCCTTTGGTGCATATGGATTTGAAGCCACAGGTGGAGCATAAGGATTTATCGGTGCTTTTGGCGGTGGAGCAATTGGTTGCGGTTCAGCAACTGGTTCTGGTTCATCCTCTTGGTACTCTTCTTGTGCTTCAGATTCTTCAGCTGCATAAGGTGCTGGTGAGTTGCCAAAATCCTCTTCCTCCTCCTCTTGGAAAACTTCGTCTTCTTCCACAGCCTCTCTTTCTTCAAAAACTTCCTCTTCAATAGCCTCCTCTTCTTCAAAAGCTTCTTCCCCTTCAGCAGCTTCTGCAGTTGCAAAATTCTGAACATCACCTGGTGGAGGATATTGATACTCAGAAGGCAGTCTAGTGGATTCACTCAATGGATCATCCTCAGTCTGTTGAGCTCTCAAATCATTCACTTGGTGCTCCTCATAAACCTCTTCTTTCACAACCTCAACAACTTCAACCTGTTTTTGAACATGGACTGGTGGTGAAGCAACTGGGTTCCCTCTACCCGGTGAAGCTAGTACTGATGGAACTGCCCTAGGTGAAGCCCTAGGTGAAGCCTGCAGTGGGAAAGAATATGTATTTGACCCCAGCGGTGCTCTCCCAATAGAAGGCGAAGTTGAACCAAGTGGTGGCTGTGATTGCTGTGGTTGTTGTAATGGTGGCTGTTGTGATTGCTGTGGTTGTTGTAATGGTGGTTGTTGTGATTTCTGTAATGGTTGCTGTGGTGGTTGTGATTGTTGTGGTGGAGCATATCTTTTAGTTGAAGCTTGAGGCGGAGCCGAAACATTCACTATGGATGGTTGTCTCGAGACAACAGGTGGGGCAGTAGCTACCTTCTGAGGTTGAATTTGTGACTCTTCAACAATTGAGTCACGTTGTAGCGAAGGCTTCTTTGAGTGTCCTGGTGCATACCTTCCCGCATTTGAAGAAGCTGGTTGCTGTGATTGCTGTTGTGGTTGCACAGTAAAGGATAAAGCATTCAGATTGGTGCTGCTAGAATTATTGGAAGTATTTGCAAAACCGTTAACACTGGTCGAGGTGTTGGTTCTAACCAATGATGGTGGCTGAACTGGTGCATAAGATTTAGACTTATGTAAAACCGGAACAGCTGGAGTGAAACCTGGATTGGATAGTTGGGGAACTCTAGTTGATGACGGATTATATTGTAATGCTGGTGATAACCCACTTGTGTTCTGTAAGGATATGTGTGATGTACTTCTTGAAACACTTGGGCTGAATTTACTAAAAACACCTCCTTCATCTTTATTCTCAGAATTTAAAGCTTCATCGCCTGTAATGAACTTGTTCAAACTCTTATCTAATTGACCCCAAACTTTATCTAGTTTTGGTCGACCAAACCAACCATCACTACTTCCATTTCTTGGTAGTCTTTCAGCTAATAGGTTAACAGAATAAGAAATTCTTGGATCTGACAAAGCCTTTGTTTGTTTTAGCGAAGCCATAACATTGTCCAATAATTTTTGAGATTCTGATGCTAAACCATAATCAGCTAAGCCATAAGCATGTTGTAGAGTTATCAATGATAAATCAGTTGGAATATTCTTTTCTTTCAAAATCAAACCATATACTTCCAAATACAAGGATAAATCAATTGATGTGTGATGAGTGAAACTTGAAATCGGCGCGTCTGCCAGAATAAATAAAATATAACCTCCAAGCAATTCGCCATTTTCAATCAAAAATAAACCAAATGATAAGGCAAACTGTACAACATTTGGTGGTTTGTTCATTATGACAGCATTTGCAAAAGCTCTCCAATTCAACAAAGCCCATTGTTTCAAGTTTGCATCTGATTTGAAGTCAGAAATGATTGAATCAACATCACCTGCAAGAACACGGAATAATAAAGTTAAAGATAAATCTCCGTTAAAATCTTGATTTAAATAACTTTTCATAGTATTCACCCAAGAACTTTTATCAATGGTACTAGCAACTAATAAACCCAGTGCAAAGTTTCCATGTTTCAATGCGAGATTTAATGCTTCAACTTTTTGACCACATGAAATTAAACCAACAAAATGTCTTTTATTTAAAGGCCCATTTGTCTCATTCAACTTGAATTGATTATTTGGTTGATCAATATAATTGAAATTACCACCCAGATTGTAAACAACATCAGGATTAACAAGTTTATGTTTCAAGATCTCAGCCAACAGTAGTTCCATTTCATCACATTTTGTAGAGATTAAATTTGATAAGTGATTGATTCGCTTTTCTAGATACTTTTCTATTGCTGGAATAGATTTCTTTGTGATTGATGGAAATTCTTTCAAAAATGGATCTTGGAGGTATTTATCAACTGGCTCAATTTTAATGACAGTTGCTCCATATGGTCCAGATTTACCAAAATGAACAATCTTTTTACCATCACCCCACGAAAATAGTGGAAACTGTCTTCTTAATAACGAATCGTTGTCAGTAACCTGTGAAACTGGTTGCTGGTACTGCATTTGAGGTTGGAATTGTTGATGTTGTTGAGGTTGAACTGTATTCAATTGTGGTGAAAAAGATTGAACAGGTGGAAGCGGCTGCGAAACAGCTTGGTGAGGGACTTGAGGTTGTTGTTGTTGTGCAACAGCTTGATGGACTTGGGTTGGTAGTTGTTGAGCTTGGTGTGGAATTTGTGGTTGTTGAATCTGTGGCAGATATGGTTGTTGTTGCTGAGGTGCACCAAATTGTTGTTGAGCTTGAGATGCAACAAATTGAGCCTGGTTTGATACTGGAATTGCTGCCTGTAATGGCGTGCTTAAGCCCAAACTTCCGGCACTAGGAGCTAATGACTGTGGTTGTACTGGTTGCTGAACCATTCCTAGTTGTGGTTGTTGCTGGTGTTGTTTCTGGACTTGGTTCTGTAGCTTTGTAATACTATTTGGATCATAATTATTAGCGGTTGTACTTGCTTGTCTTCTATGATTAATTGGAGCATATCTTGTTGCAGAAGCCGAAACAACTGGAGATTTTGCAGAAGAATTGGATGATAATGAAGAATCAGCAGTATTTATCGGCTGCATTAAATTCGAATTAATTGATGGCACCGGCATACCTGAAGTTGGTACAGCAAGATTTGAATTTGCAACAGCTGGAGATAAAACATTCGTGGTTGGTAAGCCAATATTTGATGGCGGTTGTAAGCCATTTTGATGACTTTGATGGATTTGTAAACCAGGACTGACAGTATGAGCATTCAAGCCAAATTGAGTGTTAGCTGGTGATACTAGTGAACCCTGCGGTGGATGTGATACTGGAAGTGACTTATGGGCTGCTGGTGCATATCTATTAACAGGAGGTGCTGATGCTGATGCTGGTGCTGGTACCGGAGACTGAGTAATAATACTTGCATTAGGTTGATACGGAGAAACATTATGCTGATAATGAGATTTAGGTTGCATTATAGTTTGAGATTGCACTGGAGGTTGAGGCTGGACTAAAGGTTGTACTGGAGGTTGCAATTGGTTCTGTTGTTGATATTGATTTTGGGCAACCGAGGAATGATTGAATTGTGGTTGTTTCGCAACTTGAGCTGGTTGACTATATTTATTAGTAGCCTTTGAACTCATTTGTGGTGGACCAGATTGATTTCCAACTGCATAAGGATTCACTGGTAAGACATGCTGTTGATGAGGAGTTGGAGGGTTAGTGGAGCTATTTGAAAGAACAGAAGGTCTTCTTGCAGGTTTTGGTAATGCACTTGGAGGGATAGGCAATTCTTCAAAGAAATTTGACTGTTTTTTCTTGAGCACTGGTGGTGTTGGTTGTGGTGGGTGCGACGAATAGTTTTGAACAGAAGTGGAACGGGATGGCGGAGCAAATCCATTCGGTTGTTTTGGACCCACTTGTGGAGAGTAAACTTTTGGTGATGATAATGCCGATGGCTGCTGCTGATGCAGTTGTTGAGAGTTCATATTTTCAAAACCATAAGTAACAACTCTCGCAGCCGGCTTGATAGGCTTCGAAGAAATCATGTCCAGAGGAAAATCATATGCATCAGACTTATGCTTGTTCTCATTGAATTTCTTAAAATCTAAATGTGATTGTCTGTGGTTTAAAGTATGTTGAAATCCTTGACTTGGAACAGGTTCTTGGAATTTCTGTTGCTGTTGCTGTTGGAATTGACCAACATACGGATTACTAGCAGACTGTTGTGTTGGAGCATATCTGTTTTGCTGAGCAGGTTGAACAGGTTGTTGGGCAGGTGTATATCTGCTTTGTTGAGCAGGTTGCTGAACAGGATGTTGAACAGTGTTGTTAGCAACTGGTGCAATTGGTTCATCTTCAAGCAGTTCATCATCCTCAAGCAACTCATCATCTAAAGATAAAAATGAGAATTTATTTGAAATATCTTTAACAGGTTGAATAACAGGTTCTGTCATGTGCTGAGCTTCTTGTTTATGAACCAGAACCGTTGCACTACTAATATCTGCCAGACTTGAGTCCACTTCATTCTTTGGTTCTTCTGATTGCAATGCCTCTTTTGTGTCATCCTGGGTATTTGAATGATCCCAAAATGAATCATCTCCATTATTATCGTAAGAGCCAAATAGATCATGTGCATTGGTTTCCTGTGCGTTTTGTTTGTCAGAAGAACCGAATAAATCATCTACAGATTGCTGGTTTTCAACTTCTGGCTGTTCGACAGGAGTTTCATCAAGGGTTTTACCAAGTTGTTCGACAGGCTCATCATGTTTTGCATCTTGCTGATCATGACTCCATGGTAAATCTTGATTATCATCATAAGATCCAAACAGTTCTTCTTGTGTTTCCTGTGGATGTGAAGTTTCTTCGGCGGGTTTAACAGGTTGGTCCACTTCTTGTTGTGCATTTTGAGCTTCCTCTTGTGGATTTGGTCCTGAAACAGGCTCTGTAGCAGGCTCTGCAACGGGCTCTGAAGCAGGTTCTTCTGCCTGGTTGTCAACTGTTTGAGATTCCTGTTGAAAAAATGGGTTTGGTTCTTCATTCAAAAAGTCATTATCACTTGGACCAAATAAATCACTGACGCTTTGTTGTTGTGAAGCAGGTTCTTGTAATTGTGTGGTCTCAATTTGTTCAACTGGTGGTTCATTATGTGCTTCAACAGGCTCATCAGCAAGTTCAACAGGTTCAATAACAGAATCTTGGATAAATGGTTGTTCAATTTGGGGAGTTACAGATTCATGCAGTTCAGTTTGTTCAATAACTGGATGCTGGATTGGAATGAATTGATCGACTTCCTGAAGAGAAGAAACAGGATTGGAAACAACTTCCGACTGTTCTGGATGTGGCTTTGTTTCATGCTCCTGCACAGGTTCTTGCACCGGTTGTTCTTGCACCGGTTGTTCTTGCACCGGTTGTTCTTGCACCGGCTGTTCAACATTTGATTCCCAAGGCATTTGCTCGTCAGTTGAAGACCCAAACAAGTTTTCCTGGTGATCTGGCACGGATTCAGACACGGGATCAACTGTATCAGGTGCATTAGCTGGATCAACTGTATCAGGCACAGCAGGACATTGAGCCTCAGGTTGTGGTACGATTTCAGGGACAGGAGCCGCTTGCTGTACAGGTTCAGTCACTTCAGCAACAGGCTCTGGAGTCGAGGTAGCAGGTTCAGGCTCCTCTTCATCCTCGTCCGCCACTTCACCTTCAACCTCACCTTCAGCTTCATCATCATTGTCCGGTCCATTCTCACTTCCTGCAGCAGCGTCAGCTGCCCCAATTCCACCATTCTTCTTCTTCTTCTTCTTCTTCTTCTTTTTCTTGTTCTTCTTGGAGGAAGCGCTAGGAGCAGCACTGGCCACTGGTGTTATTCCAGAAACTGAGTTGTTCTGCTGGCCATTATTATTGTTATTAGGCACTTGATTCTGCGCCTGTGAAACCGTGGACGCGTTATCTGCCATACTAGAAGTGTTTGTTAGCTGCTAATATGTCAATTGAACCTCTAGCGCCGTCAATTTCCGGCTTCTAAACAGCTATGGTTGTCCTTAAATTTTGAAATATTTTGTTTATTCGAAATGATTTAATTTTAAAACTCGTCGTCGAACCTCGGAATTGAATTTACCGCTAGCATTTTCCCGGAATTCAAAATTTCAATCTTTCTTTTTTTTTTCTGCTTCAAAAAAAATATTTTTATTTGCAATTTAGCAGGCAGTTGTTCGAGTCAGCCGGTTTAGCAGTCATTGTTTGAGTGGGCTAGTTGTACATACAAGTTAGGAATCTATAATGGCTGTGGGAGTGGTGAAAAGCAAGCCTAAAATGGCGCCTGAGAAGGAAAGGTTTATCCAATGTTGTTCAGACATTACGTTAGAACTGATTGATTCATTAAACTCATCAAAAGAAATCAACCTGAATGGGTTAATCACCAAGAACTCGAAGAAATACAAATTAAAGTCGCAGCCTAGATTGACAGACGTTATTAATTCGATTCCAGATCAGTACAAGAAATATTTATTACCAAAGCTAAAGGCCAAACCAGTCAGAACAGCCTCCGGTGTGGGTGTTGTTGCGGTCATGAGTAAACCACATCGTTGTCCACACATCTCATTTACCGGAAATATCTGTGTCTACTGTCCTGGAGGGCCAGACTCTGATTTCGAGTACTCAACACAGTCATATACTGGTTATGAACCTACATCAATGAGAGCTATCAGAGCAAGATATGATCCATATGAACAAGCCAGAGGAAGAATCGATCAGCTGAAGCAACTGGGACACTCGGTGGACAAAGTCGAGTATATTGTCATGGGTGGTACATTCATGTCACTCGATAAAGAATACAGAGAAGAATTTATATGCCAACTTCACAATGCGTTATCAGGATATAATGGTACGAATCTGGATCAAGCAATCAAATACTCACAACAATCGCTGACCAAGTGTGTTGGTATCACTATTGAAACAAGACCTGATTACTGTACCAAGACCCATTTAGATGATATGCTGAAGTATGGATGTACAAGATTAGAAATTGGAGTTCAGTCAGTTTATGAGGATGTTGCGCGTGATACTAATAGAGGTCACACCGTCAAATCGGTATGTGAAACGTTTGCCGTTGCTAAAGATGCTGGGTATAAGATTGTTAGTCATATGATGCCAGATTTACCAAATGTTGGCATGGAAAGAGATTTAGCCCAATTCAAAGAATATTTCGATAACCCAGATTTCAGAACTGATGGTTTGAAGATTTATCCAACATTGGTTATAAGAGGAACAGGGTTATACGAACTGTGGAAAACAGGCAGATATAAATCATACAATGCCAATGCATTAATCGATCTTGTCGCAAGAATATTAGCTTTAGTGCCACCATGGACCAGAATTTATCGTGTCCAGAGAGATATCCCAATGCCGCTAGTTAGTTCTGGTGTGGAGAACGGTAACTTAAGAGAGTTAGCGCTAGCAAGAATGAAAGATTTTGGTACCAAATGTCGAGATGTTAGAACCAGAGAAGTGGGAATTCAAGAAGTCCATCATAAAGTCCAGCCAGATCAAGTGGAGCTGATTAGAAGAGATTACTATGCAAATGATGGATGGGAAACATTCTTAAGTTATGAAGATCCAAAGCAAGATATTTTAATTGGATTACTTAGACTGCGTAAAGCTTCTAAGAAGCACACATATAGAAAAGAGTTTCTGGGACAGCGCACTTCCATAGTCAGAGAATTACACGTGTATGGTAGTGTGGTTCCGTTGCACTCAAGGGACCCAAGAAAGTTCCAACATCAAGGATTTGGTACTCTATTAATGGAAGAGGCTGAAAGAATTGCTAGAGAAGAACATGGATCCGAAAAGATCAGTGTCATCAGTGGAGTTGGTGTTAGAAACTACTATGCCAGACTTGGGTATGAATTGGATGGACCATTTATGTCCAAAAAATTATGAATATTTATTGTACTTATTTCTGTGTTGTAGTGTCTTTAATTCGACCTAGCTTAACTTAGATCAACTTAAATTGATGTATTCATTCCAGGCAGCAGAACAGAAGTTTAGGAATCTTGCCTTGTCATTGTCAGGAGAGTTTTGCTGTCTTTCGAAGTCAAATTTAAAAGTGTTGTTGAGTATCTTAATCTCCCCGATAACCTGTTCATTTTTCTTCAGTTCTAAACCCGGTTTGGCATCCGCTTCTATAGCTTTATCCTCCACATCATCTTCGTTATTGTCATCGTTAGTGTTGTCATTATCATTAGCATTATCATTATTTTCCTTAGCTTTTTTGTTGTTATTATAAGTATCATCTTTTACATAGTCAGGAAACTTCTCTTTTGTAGCAGTTTTGATACCCTTTGTGTAACTCTTAGGTAAATCAAAGAACTTCTTTTGAGCAGATAATGGCTGGGAGTCGATTGGTGCAAATTCACTGTTATTGTCGTTGAAGATGTCGGTCACGTGAGATTTATTTTCCAGCGAGTTCCTGTATTCTTCAAACTGTGCTAATTTCTGTTGTTTTTGCTGTACACACTGTGGTTTAATTTGTTGCTGTGGTAAGTGCTGCGATGGTGGAGGTCTATTTGTTGTGGCAGTTTTAGGAAATTGTCTAACTGGAATCGGGTGATAAAAGTATGAATGGTAATGGTATGGTGAAATAGGAGGCACTGCAGAAGCTATTAGTCTTCTTTGCGGTGGGGGTGGTCCTTGAGGTGGAGCCTGTGGTACTGCTTGGGATTGTTGCAGTGAACGTTTTCTCATGTGTTGGCGAATGATAGCAGCACTGGAAGGCACCGGGTACTCTTTTCTTTGTTTCTGTGGATGGTACACGTAGGCAGCACCCCCGGACGGATAAGCAGCAATTGGAGCAGATCTTATAGAGGGCATTTGGTGGGCTGTATGGGCTGATCTGTTCAAATTCAAAGGAGGAGGAGCTCTAGCTCTTTTCAGGCGTTTATTGATTGGCGAAGGGATGTCCAAGCTCTCCATGGAAGCGGTCAGTCCGGTCTTGTTGGCTTGTTTTTGAGGCCCATCACCAGCAGTTTGTGCAGTGGCGGTGGGAGGGTTAGCACCAGCGTCAGTGGCGCTGGCCTCTTTCGGTGAATCATCATCTTTTATGCGGGACGCTATTAATTTCTTTTGCTGCTCGTTGATCGACTTGGACATGAGGACCGTAGACTTCATTCTAGCACTAAGGGGTGGCAGGCCAGGCGACAGACACTGCATAGCATAGTCTTTCATGCTGTTTGAGCTGTTTGGGGTGGCATTCTTTAGATCCAGCTTAGCTGGCCTTGGTCTCTTTTTCGCAGCCTGTTGTTGCACTCCAGCCAAACCAGCTGCCGGCTGTGGCACAGGCAGTGGATCAGCAGCCAGTACATCTTCAGTTTTGCTGCTCATTGGTGAAATCAGTTGAGGAATGAAGCAAGAAAAAACGGTAAAAATTCTTTCCTTTCACTATAAAAACAAATTTGGAAATGTTTCATATTTTGAGGCTGCAAAAAAGTGAAACAGCTAAAATTCAAATAGTGCAAAATGCGTTTTTTCATGGCTTAATACCTGCTTAATACCTGAGAAAATAGTGTCAGAAAGTTTATTGAGAATAGCACTATTAGCATGTGTTTTAAGTTGCTTTGAAGCTATGAAATTGCGCTAGTTTGGTCAATTTTCACGCAACCAACGAGACTAAACTACAGTCATAGAACTGCCCTTTTGCCCTACTGCAAGGTGTGCTTCACACCACTGCTCGCGTTGTTTCAGCTTGGGCTAACTAATAACCTATTTGCTGCCTAATGCATTACTCAGCAGTTCACCCGGTCGATGCGCCAATCACTTTTTTTTGCTGAATTAACAAAATTTCCAAATGAAAAAATTTTCTTAGTTGAACAAATTAATAACTTCCCCGTCGAAAATGTCTTTAGGAACTTTATACACCGGTCCATACGTCAGAGTCGTGCTGCCAGACTCATTAGTCAAGTACTTTGGCTTAGACATCACCATCTCACCAAGAGATGCAGCTTTCGAAGCTGAATTCCCATTACACCAATTCCCATCCTTCATTGGACCAAAGGGTTTCAAGATCACCCAAACCTTAGCTGTTTTGAAGCACAGTAAGTAGAATGCCGCTTAGTCGTGTGCAATTGAGCGAGCCCAAGCACCAGCGGGAACATGCAATGATGATACACCATTAAATTATACAGTTATCCCTGTCTTAATAAATCATGTCGAGAATTTCCAATCTGAAAAACAACATGTTCCCCTTTATTGCTTTGGCTCAATGTGCATATTGGAATCCATACTAACTTTCAACAGTCTTCAACTTAGCTGAACAACAAGAATCACCATTGTGGGGAAAAACTGACGAAGAAAAAGCCTTAGTTTTACAATGGTTCTCACTTGTCAACTCAGACTGGATTCCACCAGTCGCTGCTGCTTTCAAAGGCCTAGCAGGTATTGTTCCATACAACAAAAAAGCTGTCACTGACGCTCAAGCCAAATCTGAGATCATTGTTGACTTATTCGAAAAAAGATTAAGTGAATACACTTACTTAGTTGGTGAAAGAGTCACCATTGCAGATTTATTTGCTGTCACCATTGCTTCAAAAGGTTTCGAATACTTGTGGGGTACCGAATGGATGAAAGCTCACCCAGCCTTGACCAGATGGTTCAAAACCGTCAGTCAACACGAAATCTTTGCAGGTTTCTACAAAAACCAACCATACAGAGAAACTCCATTAGAATACGTTCCTCCAAAGAAAGAAAAGAAAGAATCACAACCAAAGCAAGCTGCTAAACCAAAAGCTGCAGCTGCTGAAGAAGAGAAACCAGCTGAAGAAAAGAAACCAAAACATCCATTAGAATTATTAGGTAAATCAACCAAATTTGTCTTAGACGAATGGAAGAGAACTTACTCCAACGAGGACACCCGTCCAACAGCTTTACCATGGTTCTGGGAACACTATGACCCATCCGAATGGTCATTATGGAAAGTTGCATACAAATATAACGATGAATTAACCTTAACCTTCATGTCCAACAACTTATTAGGTGGTTTCTTCAACCGTTTATCTGCATCAACCAAATACATGTTTGGTGCTGGTGTTGTTTACGGAGAAAACAACAACAACGGTATCATTGGTGCCTTCTTGATCAGAGGTCAAGACTTCAAACCAGCCTTTGATGTCGCTCCAGACTGGGAATCCTACGAATTCACCAAATTAGACGTCTCCAAACCAGAAGACAAAGCTTTTGTTGAAGATGCTTGGGCTTGGGACAAACCAATGGTCATCAACGGTGAATCCAGAGAAATTGCTGACGGTAAAGTTTTGAAATAAGCTGACAGTACGTAGTTATACCGATACTCTAATTAGTTGAATTTGATTGAATTATGTGCTTTGTAGTGTTTTTTTTTGCTTTTTGCTGTATGGTTTCAGCTTCCATGCATTCGGTTCCATGGTGGCTGTCTCTGTGTCCACGTATATCCTGCCATTTGCTGTGCAAAGTGCTAAAGTCTGTAAAAATAGGGTAACTGTGCGGTACGCGCCACATACAACAAGTTTTGGAACGAAATTTGATCAAAAAAATTAACTTTTTTGTTTATATTTACTCAAATCAACACGAAAGCAGTAAAGGAGCCCTTTTTCTGGTTTGGTTTGGTTTGTTTGTTTGGACCGGAAGCAAGATAAGATGAAAGCGTCTTTGAACAAACACAATCTGCTGCGTCAGATACGAAGAAAACCTCTGACATTGCTGGGACCAGTTTTCCTTTTCATTGTCATTTATTATTTATTCTTCACCTCATCAAAACCTCAGTCCAAATACAGCTACAAAGTCAAGAAGAATGGTTTCTTCAGCAAGAACTACGACTCAATTCCAAGAAATCTGCCAGGGGACCATATCTCGCATTACGATTTGAACAAGCTAGCATCCACAACAACGGCAATTTACAACAAAGAAAAAGTTTTAATCTTGACGCCAGTTTCCAGATTTTACAACGGGTACTGGGAGAACTTGCTCAAGCTGACTTACCCAAGAGAGCTGATTGAGCTGGGGTTCATTGTGCCAAGAGACAAAAATGGCGACATTGCACTGAAAAAGCTGGAGAAGGCGGTGAAACAGATCCAGACAGGTAAGAAGGAGAACAGATTCTCAAAAATCACCATACTGAGACAGGACACCGACTCGTTGGACCAGCAGACCGAGAAACACAGACACGCGTTGAACGTGCAGAAGCAGAGAAGATCCGCAATGGCGCTGGCCAGAAACTCGCTGCTGTTTTCAACCATCGGCCCATACACCAGTTGGATCTTGTGGCTGGATTCTGACATTGTGGAATCGCCTCCAACGCTGATCCAGGACCTGATCTCGCACGACAAGCCGATCGTCAGTGCCAACTGCTACCAGAGATACTACGACGAGGAGAAGAAGCAGGACTCGATCAGACCGTACGATTTCAACAACTGGGTCGAGAGCGAAGAAGGGCTCAAGATTGCGCAGTCCCTGAGCGACGACGAGATCATTGTCGAAGGGTACAGCGAGATTGCCACCTACAGACCGCTGATGGCGCACTACTACGATCCTAAGGGCGACCTGAACACCGAAATGGAGCTGGATGGTGTGGGAGGTGCTGCCGTGCTGGTGAAGGCCGACGTCCACAGAGACGGGGCCATGTTCCCATCGTTCCCCTTCTACCACCTGATCGAGACCGAGGGGTTCGCTAAGATGGCCAAGAGACTGGGCTACCAGGTGTTTGGTCTGCCAAACTATCTAGTTTACCACTACAACGAATAAATCTATTTCACTGAATTCTGATTGTTGCGGTAACTTCATTGTGCGTTAGCTGAAACATGTGTGGGTTTGTAGCACGGCACCAGCTCACTAAATCTACTTCACTCATTTCTGTTTACTACAACGAATAGTCTTTCTGTTTGCCACTAGTATAGTCTGCTTCACTCGTTTCTGGGTTGCGTTGCTTCATTGTCTGTTAGATGAAGCACTGTGGCCAGCACCAGCTGCCCAGGCGGTTTACAACGAGTAAATAACTATTTCACTCATTCTGGTTGTTCCGGTTACTTCATTGTGCGTTAGCGAAATGTGTCTAGTTGGAATCTGAAACGCCTGTAGAACCGTAGCGTGGGACCCAGCAGCCCAGGTGCTGGACCCCCCTCCGGTATGTGCCACCACTGCTACACATTCCGTTTCCGCTAGCTAAGCCTCTAGTGCAGAATTAGCTGCTTAGTGCTGTTAATAAGCAAGTTCCATTTATAAACATCCTCGCTAAGCAGCAAATTTCCCGATGCAGAAAATGTAAAAATTCTGTTAAAGCGATCTGTAAGATTTGCTTTTTTTGCTTTTGTTTACTTCTTTTCCTTTGCTGTTCTATTCGTTTGGTCCACACCTACACCTCGCTACTTGTCATCTTGCCGCCTGCATCACCCGTCAGCACGCGCTAGCACCACCAGTCACCTTCGCTTATAACCTTATCAGATTCCAGTGGGTGCCGGCAAATCACTGCGCAAAACATACGTCTAGAATCAGGCACACCAGGCAACAAGTGCTGATAACTCCCAGGATACTGCCGCTGGACCCTTGAAAACTAGCACTCCTGCAACTGCAACCTACGCTGAACACACTTGGTCAAGCCGCCCAGCTCAGCTGCCCCATACAACACACCATCAGGCTTCCCAGCTGCTTGCATTTCAGCATTTTAACGCATAAACAGGACCGATACACAAACCTGTAAGAAATCATGGCTGCCACTGAGCTACCGTTGGAGCTTCGGGCCCTCAGCAAGCCCCTAGTGGCGTACACCAGGAGCGTCAGCTCAAGCGACTCAGGCTCAAACTCTCCAAACAACCTGTCCAGCTCGAATTTATGTACCAAAAATAGAATTTCATCACTGCCATTCCAGCTCAACTCGCCGTTATTGTCATCTTCACCTTCACCTTCTGCCAGCAATGGCAACGGCAGCCCCACAAAGACAGACGAGGAACTGCTGCTCCAGAATCTGTCCAAGCTGTCACTGGAGTTCCAGGACCTGAATCACAATTTGAACAAATTCAACAACAAGTCCAGTATATCTGTCAACAAAACAAATCTGCTGCGACTAACGCTACTGAAATTTTTGCGACTACAGAATGACCTGAAATACCTCAACTCAAACATTCTCTTGAAGTTTATAAATAAAAACTTCAACTCACCAATTCTTTATTCCAAATTGCTGAATTTTATAAAGCTGAATACGAACATTTTGTCCTCGTGGTGGAACTCGCTGCTGGATGACTTATCACTGCATTGGAACAAGTTCATTAATATTGATAGATCCGTTTACCTAGAGGCTATGAGCAGAATAATATCCAGAACTGAATGGAGCTTCATGAAATTAATTGACAAAAATTATGAAATTTATCAAAACAATCTAATAGACACTTTGGATCTTTGCTTCAATAGAGCATTTTTAATGAAAACCATGTCACTCCCCATAAATGCTTTTATAGGCAAAGTGTTTGCCTACTCCTTCATCAACATACCGGAGTTTGGTAAGATATTGTTATTTTTGTTATTTGTCAAAAACTTCACAATCAATAACTTTATCAAGAATTTTCAAATAAAGAGATTCACAAAGTTTAAGTTGATTGATTCAAGTTTATCTTGCTATGTTGGTGATTTTAACAACTTGAAGAATACAAGTAATAACACATCTAATAATTTGAATTGCATGATACCACCAAAAACCATTAAATTCAATCATTTGAATATCAACATGAAAGATCAAAACTGGACTAAAAAATGGGCAAACTTTGACAGTGATATTTTTTGTTCCTTCCTGAAACATTACTACAATATAATCATTGAAAATTCTATTCTTGATTTAAACTTCAATAAAAGAAACGAATTTGATGAGTCCATCGAAGTTAATAAATCCACAAACTATATTTTGAACTTTCCTGGATTTATAATAATTCATTGTCATTTAACTGAGTTATTCAATTCAAATGTGCAGTATTTGAAAAAATTCAAGTTTCAATCAAATCACCAAAACTCAAAAGAATTAAAACAACAAAAATTCAACCCAAATTTGAATTTGAATTTAATCAACTATTCACATAAAAATTACTTGAATTTTTTTCACAAACTACCAATAATCAAGATATTTAACATTTTCAGAAACTTGATATTTGAATTAATCTTCAAGAATAACCTGAATAAATATTCAATAGCATCTTTCATCAAGTTGTTGGAATCAATATTCATTGATAAGGCAAAACAAACGAATGCATATAACTTGGAAACTTGCGAGATTCTATATGATTTTTTCTTAGAGTTTTTGATCTATTTGGAAAATGGAGAAAATTTATTCTTGAAAGATTTGAATTGGGAATTTTGGATAACTGGGATATTAACAATGTTGAAAACAGGCCATATGATTAATCAAGCAAAAGCAGTCTCAATATTATTTAATATTTGGGATTTAATTCCTAGAGATTGCTTTAATACAAATAAAGAAAATATATTTTGGATAAGTTTTCCAAGTTATTCACTAATTTTTAATTTGTCAAATTATTTACTATCAAATGATATTTGGAAACAACTATTTATTCATTGGTATCCATTAGTTAGACACTTTTATTACAGATTGATAATATTCAAGATCATTAACAATTCAAATAACTTTATGGAGAATTATTCATTCTATTTGAAATTTAAAGTTCTACTTAAATCACAGCTGGTGAAGACATTCAAGATTTTCAATTTGAAAATCAACATTGATGAACTTTCACTGTTGAAGAAGTATGATTTGTTACCGTCAAATCCAATTTTGAACAAAAAACTGATTTTATCAACAATGAATTCAAATTTGAACTTGCTAGACTCAAATAACGCATTTGAGATTAATATTCCTGATAGCCCCGATTCATCATCATCATCCATTATTACAACAACACCATTGAGATCAATCAATGATCAAAAGATTTACTCATTTGATATATTTGATGAGGCGATTTATTCTGCATCATCAATTTCACCAAAGGCGCCAACGCTAGTTGGTAACAAAATTAATAGAAACTCATCATCAAGCTCTACATTAAACAGATCTAATTCAATATTGTCAAGTGCGATTAATTTTTTTAAGAAAGCCAACCATTCACAACCAGTGATAAAAATTTCAACATCTTCAGACTCCAGCTCAAATTCACCAGTCAACACAGCGAATTTTTTCAAGCCTGCAGGATTTCTATCACCAAATAACAACAACCACTTGCTGTCGACGCCCAAATCCATGTCATCAACATCATCGTCGATGTCTGAAACATTATCTGAAACTTCAGATGACGAACACAACTTGATATACAGAAAGGTGCGTGGCAGTCGTATAAGTTCGTTCACGTCATTATCATCTGTCAACAGTCTAACAGAGGAGATGGGGGACTCTGCATCGGTTTCAACAATGTCGTCATTGCCATCACCGCCTGAGTTGCAGGTGAAGATCCCAAACACCAAGAAATTTAAGTATAAGTTCCAGCTCCTGTACTCCAATGACTGCAACAGCGTACAGGCAGAAGTGCTGAAGCGTAAGCATGGCTTTGTTAACAGGGATTACAATATAGTGATCAGCGAACCAATACTACCGTTTGAGAAGAGCAACTCGATCTATTTCAACAACGAAATGTACGATTGCTATGAAAGTGATGCTGAAAGCGAAGAAAGCGAAGAAAGCGAACTGATAATAACACCGAGAAAGTCTGTTGAGCTGCACAAACAGCAGGATTTCAATATCGAGTTTTTCGATTTGAAAAACTATTTGGTGCTAGGCAAATCACTCAATGAATGGGGGAATGTTGTTCGGGAGTACGAGCAGTTTATTCAAATAACCAAAGAAACCGGGAACGGGGCCAACGACATCATACTTGTTGGCAGCATCCCTACATATAATAAACTATAATAAATCATAATCATATCATATCACATCACATCACTCAACTGTCAGCTTCACGCCAATGTTGTTGTCTGCGGCATAAAACGTTTTGGCACTGTGTGCCCGTTTGGGCCCGCTTTCCAGGGCTGTGAGGGCGATGATCGTCAGGGGAATCAGGCTTGACGAAACCAGCCACAGCACCAGTGTACCGATAACATAACTTGTTACTTTATAATGAAATAGATAATAGTAAATGCCATCCCAGGAGGTTGTTATCACTAGTTTGGAGCCGTGTGGGTCTACCGCCAGGCTCTGGTCAAACTCTATGAGGATTGACGAGTTGTCCAGGCTGTGTGGGTCCGGTCTGAAGTCGGTCCAAAACTCAATTTCAACTGAACTGGATAGAATTGTGTAATTTAATGCTACTTCTGGTACCAAACAGTGAAATATTCTGGGAATTATGTCCCTGAGCTTTGTGCTGGGGGTGATGTGGGTGCTCGTGTCAAAGTTTGTGACGAATGAGGACTGCAGTTCATCCCTTTTGGTGTTGCTGCTTAGGTAGCTCACGGGCCATTTGACTCTGCGGTTGTTCATCTCTTTGGGCTCTGTCAGCTCATTCCACCGTGTTATCAGCGATTCTTTGACTATGGAGGCTTTGCAGTTGACCACTGGGGCGGCACCACTGGTTCTCACGTCACTTAGCTGTAGGTAGAAGGAATAGCTGAGGTTCTCGTCCATTAAGGCAAACGGATTGACCGACGTGACGTTGCTGATGAGCTCGTTTGGGGATACCAGGGCAAACGAGCTTGCTACCTGGTCAATGTGGACGTTTGCGTGGTGGAACTTGTGGTCCAGCGGCACTGATATTGCTGGAATGGGCAGCAGGTAGTGGTAGAAGTAGTTGAAAGCCAGAAATGAGAAGGGCAAAATGCCCATAAATGATGCCAGCACCGACAGTACGGCGACTGTTGCGAGTTTGAGCTTGTTCATAGTGCTTGCTGGTCCATACAGAGCTGCGTCCTTGGCTCTATTAATGGGGTGGTTACAGTTTATTCACTTTAGTGCGAATTGATACTGAGATGCAACATTGATTGCCTAAATAGGAAATAAGTACGTACATGGGCCTGCATACGGGCAACGGTCAGCAAACGGTGCCAAAGAGCGCCAGCAGATTGTACCTACTAGCGGATTGTACCTACTAGCGGATTGTACCTACTAGCAGATTGTACCTACTAGCAAATTGGTGATCTACTAGTTGGTGCCAGTTAGTAGCTGGTTTACCCCAGTTAGTCAACTGGTAGATGGTGCTAGTTAGTCAACTGGTAGATATCGCCAGTTAGTAGCTGGTAGATGGTGCTAGTTAGTCAACTGGTAGATATCGCCAGTTAGTAGCTGGTAGGTATCGCCAGATACTATCTGAAAATGCCAGTTATTAGTTAGCTGCTTTGCCAGTTTGTCACCTGGCTGGTTTGTCAACTAGTAAGTAGTAGGTGCCAGTTTTTCGTTAGTGGTAAACGGTCAAGTGATGTTTACGGGGTATCACCAAGTACGACCCGAGGCATGACAGTCAATAATAGGATAGTCCTGGTGGCATCACCCAGTCCTAAAGTCACATAAAAGGCCTTGCACGGTGTTTAATGATTAACTACACTAGCAATAGCAGAGAACGTTAGATTCATGACATACACACTCACACAGGGCGAGTGCTATCAGTGGAGTGGCCACGGTGAGTATCAGTGGAGTGGCCACGGCGAGCATCAGTGGAGTGGCCACGGCGAGCATCAGTGGAGTGGCCACGGCGAGCATCAGTGGAGTGGCCACGGCGAGCATCAGTGGAGTGGCCACGGCGAGTATCAGTGCGTGGAGTGGCCACGGTGGTACTTCAACCCGTTGAGGTTCTTGTAGCGCTTGCCGCACACCTCGCACCTGTACGGCTTGTCCTGCTCCATGCCGTTGCCGTCGTTGGGGTCGATCACCGAGTAGGTTCCGTCCGGGTTCAGGTGGAGCTTCTGGTTCTGGTGGCCGTGCAGCCTGTGGTACTTGAGCCCGTTCTGGTTCTTGTACGTCTTGTTGCAGCCGATGACGGGGCACGTGAACGGCTTCTCGCTGCCCTGCGCAACGTACAGGTTTCGCGACGGGTCGTCTATATACGAGCCCTCCACGTCCATGTCCTCGTCCAGGTCCATGTTGTCCTCGATGTGGTAGGAGTTTGGCTGGCGCGGCTGCTGCTGGAACTGCTGACCGTTGCTGTTGCTGCCGTACTGCTGCTGCTGCAAGTTCTGCTGGGCGTACTGCTGGGAGTACTGCTGGGAGTACTGCTGGTGCTGGTGCTGGGGCTGCTGCTGCTGCTGGCTGAAATGCTGGTTGTTCTGGCCCATCTGCTGCTGGATGAGGTTCGGGTTGGGGTTCTGGCGGTTGGTGAAGGTGTTATTAGGATTATTAGGGTTGCTGGGGTTGAATTTTGGCTGGTCGTAGGTGGAGGTGCTGAAGTTGGCGCGCATGTGCTGGTGCTGCTGCTGGTGCTGGTGGTGGGGCGGGAGCTGGGCGCCGGGCTGGGTGGCGGTGAAGGGCGTGTGGTTGAAGGCGAAGTTGGAGCTGTTTCTGGACTGGAGGTTGTTCTGGATGGTGTGGTGGTTTGCGTTTGCGCTGGCGCTGGGGTCGTTGGAGTTGATGAAGACGTCTGTGGTGGAGACGGTGTCGTAGTTCTGGAGCGGCTTGGGCTGGTGGGCCGGGGGCGTGGATGAAATATGCGATTCTTCGTAATGCTTTAGTAGATCATGCAAAGTCGGGAGGAGCTGGCCACAGCAGCTGTAGTCCTTGCAGTAGTTTGCCTCGAGGTCCGGCAGGTAGGAGGGCTGGATGGGCGGTGACATGTGCGAGGAGTGGAGGTTGAGGTTGTTGTTGTTGAAGATGCTGTTGTTTCTGGGCTTGGTGGAGCCCGTGCTGGGGTCGTTGTGGGAGCCGAGGATGTTGTTGTTGTGCATCATCACCTCGTCCTTGAGCCACGAGCCGATGGTGAGCGAGCCCCAGCTGATGCCGCCGATGCCCTGCGAGTGCGCGATCGACTCCCGCCTCAACCTGCTGTTGCTGGCGCTGCCGAGCCCCGTGTGGAGCGCGCTGCTGGCGCCCGTGTGCTGTGTTGTATGCTGCGCGGCGGCGCCGCCGTGGGCCACGCTGCCGTGGGCCATGCTGGCATGGGCCATGCTGCCGCTCTTGTTCTGGAGGTGCGCGCTCTCGCTGCTGGCGGCCCCCGCCTGCGCCCCAGCCTCCGGCACGCCCTGCTGGACGAACACGTTCGACTTGTACGCGATGTCGATCGGCTGCGTGTCCGAGCTCGTGGGTACCGCCATGTTGTGGAAGTAGTTGTTCATCGTGTGGCAAACTTGCTGCTCTAACCTCTGCGGAACAGCCTCTGCGTGCGGTCTTCTCCTGGTCTGCCCTTCTCTCCGGCTTCACAAGGCGCCGGCTCTGCTCTCGATGGTTTGTAGCAAAACTGGCTCGTTTCACTAGCAACTTATCTGTTTGATAACTGAATTTGTAAACTTCCTGATGAAATGTTAATTTATTAGTGAGCGACGAGCCGGGAAACTGGCCAATCACGTCGAAGGGCGGGTAATTTTTTGGCGGGCGGTGGAGAGCTGCCTGCGCGGGCTGCCCGCAGCCCGCCCGTCGCCACTGGGCCCGCTGGAACTCTCCCGCAGCCCGCCCGTCGCCACTGGGCCCGCTGGAGCTCTCCCGTATAAAAGCGGACTGGGTTGCTTTTCGCCACCTGCCCACTACGCACAGCATGGCCATCTACTACTCGATCGTGTTCGCGCTGCTGGTGGTGGAGATGGTGCTGTTCGCGCTGCTCACCGTGCCCCTGCCGGTGTCGGTCAGAAGACCGCTGCTCAGGACCATCTCCACGCCGTTCCACAACAAAGAGGTGAACATCGCCATCAAGTGCATCCTGGTGTTCATCCTGATCCTGTTTGTGGACTCGGTCAACAGAACAATGTCCCTGGAGGAGGAGCTCCGCGGCTTCAACTCCAAGCTCAACACCAACATCATCTCCACAGACAGATCTGACATCCTGGCCAGAAAGTTCTACTCCCAGAGAAACCTCTACCTGACCGGCTTCACCCTGTTCCTGACCCTCATCCTCACCCGCACCTACGACCTGGTGTACGAGTATTTGAGCTTGAAGGACTCCCATGGTGCCAACGAGAAGCTGCTGAGGGAGCTCCACGACAAGAACGAGAAGCTCGAGATCCTCCAGGTGCAGGTCAAAGCCGCAGGCAAGCCAGCGCCATCAGGCGAGCCAGCAGGCGAGCCAGCGGCCCCTCGCGTTGAGAAAATCGACCCTCTGGCCAAGTCCTCAACCGGTGTTGATAAACGTTAGTGGCCTCTGCCGGCCGTGGCCTGCAACTGCTGCAACTGCTAGTTGCAACTGCTACAACTGCTAGCCTGCCACGCCTGCAACTGCTAGCCTGCCACGCCTGCAACTGGTTTCACGCCTTTTACCAACGCTCACTGTTTATCCACAAATCATGACATACTCGTACTATTTTGTAGCTGGCTATACCTTCTCTTTGCTTTAAAACCCTGCTCTTAACCCCTGCTACGTTATGATTCACTCTCTACAGTTTTATTATCCTCCTCTCTTATTCCCTTACGTTGTATGACCTCTACCCTCCTAATGTCGCCAGCTCCCACTACAATTGCCTATTCTACTATTATTGAATAACCGTCTTACGAACTACACCTACTGTTATTGCTTACTCTCTGTTTCTTAACTGGTTTTCTTTCAACTCGAGCACACGTCTGGCATGATCTTTGATCAGCTGGGATACATCATGGTACATTTACGTCTACAGTTGATTTAGCTGGGTGCACTATGGTACATTTACGTGTACACTTGATTTAGCTGGGTGCACTATGGTACATTTACGTGTACACTTGATTTAGCTAGGTGCACTATGTGTACACTTGATTTAGCTGGGTGCACTATGTGTACACTTGATTTAGCTGGGTGCACTATGTGTACACTTGATTTAGCTGGGTACATTTACGTCTACAGTTGATTTAGCTGGGTACATTTACGTCTACAGTTGATTTAGCTGGGTGCACTATGGTACATTTACGTGTACACTTGATTTAGCTAGGTGCACTATGTGTACACTTGATTTAGCTGGCACTATGTGTACACTTGATTTAGCTGGGTGCACTATGTGTACACTCAGCTGTAATGCACAGCTGTAATGCACACTCAGCTGTAATCCACACTCAGGTGTACAGTCAAGTTGCAGCTAGTGTAAAGTTGGGCATATATGTGTAGCTTTACAGCTAAATGTACGTTAACTACAGTTAGGTGAGTTAAGTTATGGGTGATTTCTTACTGTGATTAGTGAGCATCACAACCTGTTCTTATTGCTGCAATAACTCGCCAAACAGGCCTGTGAAACAGCTTGTAGTTAAACCCTATAGACTGTAATACGTAGCGATAAAGTAATATATTCATTGAGCACAGTGTAGCAGCTGAAAACACCAGACAGCCAGTCTTTGAACCTAAAAAGCAGACCAGATGTTCCTCAACACAAAACGGCTCCAGACCCCATCCAGCTCAGTTGCACTCGCTAGAAGCACTGTCAATGTTATTTAATCACTCTAAACAGTCAACTGCTGTGAAGTCACAGCTGTATCTCTCGACAGCTGGTATAAAGACTGCACCATACTTATCTATAAACTAAACAGCTCAGCCATCAACTGATTAAGACATTTGCGATATACAGTTATCGGCTCTCTATGTCAACTTTGTGTGCCATGTTAGTACCATGGTTCATACTGATAAATAACTATGGAGACTGGTAATTCGTTATTGGGCCAAAGTTATATTTGCTAGTTTATACTGTCAAGGTAATATGAGTTAGTATGTTTTCTGGTGTTACGAAATATAGCTCAGTTCATTAGTATGCCTTGATTTCTGAAACCGTCAACGATACTGCTGTGAGGAGGAAATGTGTCGATTGGCTACGAACTGTGCAAGAAAAAGTGACATATCGTCAGCTGGTATAGGCTCGGTTGCTGGACAGTGATTGTAGTTATGATAGCGGCAGAACTATACCTGCTTTATTGCTACTGAAGGTAACCAAAAGCCTCGCTAACTATGCAACCCAGCTGATTCTGATGGTTTAGTGAGTTATGCATTGTGCTTGATATGGCACTGAAGCTGCAAATACTCTGATGCTCTGTTGTACCATCTGTGTGTGCCCCAAATACCGAGTGCTGGGTCACCACGTAGATAAAGCGCTAGAAATACTAGTAAAAGGACAGATGCTTTCTTGAAGCTGGCTCAGCTTACGATCATACGCTTGGTCCTATTGCGTAAACAAGTTAGAGCCTGATATACCAGCTGGTTGAATCTGGATGCTTCCACCTTGTAATAAACTAACTCTACGATCACTCTTATCTTGGGTATGCCTTCGCTTAATAAACTAACTATACGATTACTCTCATCTTGGGTATGCCTTCGCTTAATAAACTAACTATACGATTACTCTCATCTTGGGTATGCCTTCGCTTAATAAACTAACTACACGACGGCTGGGTGAAGCACGACTAACTATACGAATTACTCTTATGCTTTGGAGTGAACTTGAACGAGTCGCCCACTGGGCCCAGGAACATCTCGGAGATCTTGATCCAGTCCTTGTAGTCGCCGCTTCCAAGCAGAGTCTCGAGCTCGTTACGGCCTTTCCAGAACTGCGGTCTCTCGTTCAGCTTGATTGGGTACCTCTCCAAGATCCCGTATGGGACGTATCTGTGGAAGAAAGACAAGAATTCGCACAGGTAACGTCTGCAAGAGGCGATTCCGTACTCGTCTGTTCCCCAGTGCTCCATGGCAAACTCGCTGTACTTCTTGATGATGTCCAGTCTCTCTGTAGCAGACTTATCCAGGTACTGTTTGGCGTCGATTTCCTCGAATATCCAAGGCTTGATAAGTGCACCACGGGCAACCATGACACTGTCAATGTACGGATTGTCGACTGCGTCGTACCAGTCCTGGAAGTTGAAGCAGTCTCCGTTCCCAATAAAGTTGATTCTCTGGAACTCTTTTCTGTCGAGGTCTTTGTCGTTCACCTCGTGCTCAGTCTCTCTGAGGACCTGACCCACCTCGGCAATGTAGTCCCAGTTGGCCTCTTTGGTGTACCTCTGCTGTCTGGTTCTGCCATGGAGGGTGACGGCGGCGGTTTGGGTCTCCTTCACTATTCTTCTCACCAGCGAATGGGCAGTTGGGTGGCCATCCTTGATCCCAGTTCTGATCTTGACGGTGGTAGGCACCTCGCCGGAGCAGTAGTTCATCGAGTTGAGGATTCTGATGGTCTTTGCGGGCTGGTCCATGAGGGCACTGCCGGCACCCTGCTTATAAACCAGGTCGATGGGGCAACCCGAGTTGAGGTTGATCTCGCTGAGGTCTGGGCAGAAGGCGTTGAGGGCCTGGCACGCCTTGGCAGCCTGCCAGGCCCTGGAGGTTGCGATCTGGACGCCGAAGCCAGGCACCTCGCTGGAGTGGGCTTTAGGCAGGGCCCACTCGCTGTTGGTTCCCTGGGTCAGAGGGAGCGCGAGGGCCATTTCCGAGTATGTCACGTCTGCACCCAGGGACCGCATGAGGCGCCTGTAGGGCAGGTTGCCGACGGTGGTGAGGGGGGAGACGATCTTCTTGCCCACGAGGTTGAGCTTCTTCTTTTCTGAGGCGAAGAAGCGGGTTTCTCTGTACTGGTTGAGCGACTCCTTGACGAGGTCTTGGGGTGTGTGTGTGTGTGTTGGGGGTGTCTGGGCTGCCTGGCCGTCTGCCTGACCGTCTGCCCGGACTTCCTGGACTTCCTGGGTGTCTGCCTGGCCGTCTGCTGGGGCTGCCTGGACTTCCTGGGTGTCTGCCTGGCCGTCTGCTGGGGCTGCCTGGACTTCCTGGGTGTCTGCCTGGCCGTCTGCTGGGACTGCCTGGACTTCCTGGGTGTCTGCCTGGCCGTCTGCTGGGGCTGCCTGGCCACGGTGACCCACACGCTCGTCCTTGGCCCGCTTCGCGTCGGCAGAGCTCTTCCTGTTCTCCTCCACCAGCCGGTCCATGATCGCAATCACCTCGTCCGCCCGCTTGTACTCAAACGTCTTCTTGTTCAGCGAGTACTTCTGCTGGCTGGACGTGACGTTGGTCTCGTAGTTGTGCAGGCGCGCCCGGGCGTACCGCTGCTCGTCCCGCAGCACGGTGCACGTCTCCTTATCAAAGTGCGAGCCCAGGAACCGGCACTTGAACCCGGACGGACAGTACCCCAGCGCCCTGAACACGGGGCACTCGCCCGCCACGTCCGCAGGCTTCACGCTCAGGTACACCGTGACGTCGTGCAGGTTGCGGCACTTGTCGTCGCTGAACGCACACGGCTTTCTGCTGCCAAACGGGTCTGCAAACGACTGGCACAGGTTGTTCTTCTCGTGCTGCTGCTTGAGGTCCCGCGCCTTGTTCTGGCCCCGTTTCTTGCCCCGCTTGCCGCTGGCGCCGCTGGCACCGCCGCTGGCGCCTGCCTGCCCGCTCCGGTCCCCGCCAGCCTCTGCCTGGTCGTCGTCAGCCGCCGCAACCAGCTTCTGCTCGTCCACCAAAAACTCCTTCTTCACGTACGCAATGCCCTTCTGCGCCAGCCCAGCCGGCTCGCCCGCGGGCTCCAGCCTGGCCTTCTTCTCGGCCCCGCCCGGCGCGTCCTCGCACGCCCTCTTCGGCTCGCTAGCAGGCTCCATCTTGTTCTGCGATGAGCTAAAACTGGCTGAAAATTTTGGCGATGAGGTGAAAAATTTCGCGATGAGCTGAAAAATTTGGCAATGGGCTGAAACTTTAGCGCACAGACCCACGCAGGCAGAAACCGATACAGGAAGCCCACACAGACACACAGCATCTGTGGGACGACTAGGCGAACAGACATAATAGAAGCCTCGCGAGGCATCGGTAGCGAGACAATAGCCTCTGAGGTTGCTAGCACTCTAGGAAGCCATCTAGGTAGATGACACACCCCGGCAGACAGCACGAGCACAGCCCGGTGGAGGTGCTGAGGCGGTGCCGGGCAGAGGGCCGGCCGGCGCACATCGCAGGCCCCATGGTGCGGTACTCCAAGCTGCCGTTCAGGGCCACGGTGCGCCACTACGGCGTGGACCTGGTGTACTCGCCCATGATCCTGGCGCGCGAGTTCGTGCGCAACGAGTACGCGCGGCTCAGCGACTTCAGCACCAACCCCTCCGACACACCGCTCATCGTCCAGGTGGGCGTCAACAACTGCCTGGACCTGCTGCGCTTCGTCGAGATGATAAGGCCGTACTGCGACGGCATCGGCATCAACTGCGGCTGCCCCATCAAGGAGCAGGTCCGCGAGGGCATTGGCGCAGCCCTCATGGGCGAGCCCGACCTTGTGGCCAGGATGGTGAGGGCCGTCAAGGACAGGTACGGCGACGCAGTGGTGGTCGAGACCAAGATCCGCATCCACAGCGACCTCACAGACACCATCGACTTTGTCCAGAAGGTGCAGGACGCAGGCGTCGACTTCATCACCGTCCACGGCCGCACCAAGACCACCCGGTCCTCGGTCCCCGTCAATCTCGACGCCATAAAGACCCTGCGCCAGTACATAACGGTGCCAATGGTGGCCAACGGCGACTGCTTCTCGCTGCAGGACTGCGCCCGCATCGCCCACGAGACCCACTGCGACGGGGTCATGGCCGTGCGCGGCATCCTGGCCAACCCGGCCCTGTTCACAGGCCAGCCCAGGGCCTCCTGGGACTGCGTCGAGCGCTTCATGCACTACGCCATCAGCTACGGCCTGCCCTTCAGGCTCATCCAGCACCACCTCAGCTGCATGCTCGACTCACAGATACCCAAGAAGCTCTACCTCGAGCTCATGGCTGTGAAGAACACTGCCATGCTGCTGGACTACCTGGACGACAGGTTTGTGCTCCGCAGGCCTGGCGACGACGGGTTTGCCCAGCACGCCGCCATCTGCTACCGGCCAGTTTAGTCAGGCAGCTGTGCGATACACTGCTCAGCAACGGCACTATATACATAGCTTAATAAACGGCAGTGTGCTGTTTAGTGTACAGTGCTGGTACCAGCAAGAGGTCTAATGCGACATTATGTCTAGAAAGTAAATCTGTACAATTTACCAAAAAGTGATCGTGAAGCAATGTGTTTACTCTGAAGACTGTATGTTTGAAGTATACCAATGGAGAAGTCTGAGGATACCACCGAGAATGTATGTACAGAAACTATTAGGGATACAAGATGGCAGAATGAGACTGTTTATAGGTGCATCTAAAGCTGAAAAGGTGGTATACTGAGACAGTTGATTGGTTTCTGTAGTAAGAGTTCGACAGTAAAAAGTGGTCAGTAAAGCTGTGTGGCTTCATAGAAAGTAGATCGTTGGTAGTACACAGACAGTATGTTTTATTAGAAAGTAGACCAAGGGCAGTAAGCCAATAAGACAGTG
Organism: Starmera stellimalicola; assembly: GCA_030580055.1. Taxonomy (NCBI): domain Eukaryota; kingdom Fungi; phylum Ascomycota; class Saccharomycetes; order Phaffomycetales; family Phaffomycetaceae; genus Starmera; species Starmera stellimalicola. Next base: position 359,154 of record JAKTSD010000002.1, on the reverse strand, counting down.
ATTTTCATAAACCAGTGGAGCATTCAACAATGAGAGCTTTCAAGGTGTATCAGTAAAACAGAAGGATATCAGTAAAACAGAAGAAAAGTCGGGATGTCAGCAGACAGTAAGACTGTATGTCTTCAAAATAAAAGGTGAATACCAGTAACAATTTTTATTGGAAGGTAGTGGAGCTGCAGAATGACCTGGGGAGCTAGGTTATCTTTACAGAGTACGTTAGTGAAGCTTGCAGTGGAAAGTAGATCTAAAACGGTATACTGTTTCATGAAATAGTTTATCAGAAGATATACCAGTCATTTGAAAATAGATAAAGCTGCTAATTATCAATGAGATAGTATATCTTAAGTAGAGTAGTAAGAGAGTGAAGAGTGAATTGCCAATGACAGTACGTCTGTAGTTGAGTGAGACAGTAAAAAGTATGTCAGTAAAGCAATATGTTTTAAGCAAAACGTAGTTGTCATCTGTAAGTAGCATAAACACCAATGAGTCATGTTTGCACTAGAAAGTATATCGTAAAGCAGTAACAGTAAAGCAGTAAAGCAGTAGCAGTAACAGTAAAGCAGTAAAGCAGTAGCAGTAGCAGAAAGCAGAAAGCAGTAGCAGAAAGCAGCAGCAGAAAGTAGAGTAAAGCATGGCATTGGGGCTTGAATGACACAACATTTCTCTTAAAGTAACGGCCCAAGAACATACACCAGATTGATTGTTTTCTTTTTTATTATTTTATACAAAAGTACTTCTACTTAAGCTTCGTCTTCTTCAACAACAACGGTGTTTAAACCTTTGACAGAAGCAACTAAGACTGGTTCAACATATGAAAATAATTTTTCTTCAGCATCTTCTTCTTCGTTACGTTTTCTGGAAATTCTGACACGTAATCTAAATGGAACACCTTTGACACCTCTTTTCCAGATTTCTTGGTTCAATTTTGGATCTAATCTGACATCTTTGGTACCTAATTGTTTTTGAGCAAATTTTTTGATTTCTTTAACAGCTTTTGGAGCTCTCTTTTTGAATGATGCACCGTGTAACTGTGTAGTAGTTAGTATTTAGTTCATCTGCGCCAAAGCACACCAGTCGTATAAAGCTGGTCAATCGTTCACTAGTTCACTCTGTACTGCTTCTTCCCACAATCTTCAAAATCTTGTTTGAACCACTTCCCCCAGCTTTATACTACTCAAACGGCAAATCGCACATACTCTTTTGTGTAAGTTGATGGTGTATTCACGGGTGACAACGTCTTTAAGTGCACTGGACATTTTTAGATTTATTTAACTTGGTGTTGGTGGAAAATTATGAACTGAAATTGAAATTTGTTTGAATTTCAAATTATTTTTCACTAATGTTTGGTTGATTATTTGCCCCGAAACGGGAATTCCCGCATTCGGAAGGTGCGTGGTGTCCGTGTGTGGCGCACACCGGTTTTTGCCAGTCACATAGTGTCCGGGTGTTGGGGTGGTCACCTGACCTGCATTAGGGCTCGCCCGCTCAGCGCACAGATTGTTGAAGGACCGCTTGAGCAGCAGTGGGTCGTGTGCCTGGTGCATTTCGATCTCAAAGTAGCCACCGATGCGCCTACCAAGCCTGCTGGAAGATGCGCAGCTCACTCAAAGCACAGCTTCTTGTACAGGTTGTTGAGGAACAGCTTGTGCAGCAGTGGGTCGTGCGCCTGGTGCATTTCGATCTCAAAGTATGCGCACAGACAGCACAGCACTTTGCCCGTGAGCAGCTGCTGGCGGATGAGCTTGAACAGGTCGTCTAGCGACGGATCGCTTAGCTTGACTGGTTCTTGGTTGTTCTTAGCACCAACCTGGTTGATGCAGGTCTCCAGCTGGCAGACTATCTGCTGTTTGTCCGCCACCAGAGTGAAGTAGTCGTTAGCCAGGTCCCAGTCGCCGCGCATGAGCGAAACAACAACAGACAGAAACAGCAGCTGGTTCTTGAACTGTAAATCGTGCTCGCTGGACTCGATGTTGTTGATCTTGCTGACTATCGAGTTTGCGTGCGTCAGGAACGTGGTGTACTCCCGCTTGGCAATCAGGCTCGCGCTCACAGCGGTCGCCACTATGCGCAGGCCGTTGTTGTCCCTCTTTTTGCGCAGCTGCCACACCAAAGTATTAATCAGCTCGTTCAGCAGCAGAACACCAGGCCCACCCGACTTGAGCCTCACCAGCAAGATCCGGAACTGCAGCGGCATGCTCAGCTCTGCCTGCTCGTCCACCAGCCTATCGATCTGCGCCGACAGCTGTCTCGCCTCGTGCTGTGCAGTGTTCAGCTCGTTTGCAACCAGCAGATACGACAGCCTCAGCTCCCAGTACCGGAACAGCTCGAGCTCGCTGCTGCACTTCCCAAACGTGATGGCGTCCCGGGCCAGGTTGCTTATGGTGATGCAGCTTTTGTAGTTCGCTTTGGGGCTGTTAAGGGCGTCCATTTCCCTAATCAGTGCGTCAATATCTGCAGTCGAGCCGCCTGCCTCCACCTCGTCAAAAGTCGGTGTGTTAGTGAACAGGCTGGCCTGCGACAGTCTCTCCAGCTTGCTCATTGTGTCTCGGTGCGCCTTTCTCGCTCAAACAGCTCAATTCTTGCACCAGCTAAGCAACGCCTAATCAGTTTCTTCCTAGTAAAACTGCATACAAAATAAATTTCAGTAAATAAACAAATAAACAACACCCAAAACCAACCAAAACAGCGATTTGCGGGCCCCAATGTCTTCGTGGAACAAACTGCAGTCTGTGCAGCTGCCTTCGATGTCGCAGCCTGAGAACAGCTCGTCCAAGGGCTCGGCAGACAGTGTTGTTCTGCCCCCAATTTCATTTCTGTCCAACTTGCCATCGCTCAAGACGTCCCCGGAGGGCCAGCAGCGTGCTCCGGGCGCGCCAGGCGCGCCAGCAGACGGCAGCGAGGCCCCAGCAGGCTCCACGGCGGGCCCAGCGGCAAACGGCGAGGCCAGCAAGCTGGAAACAGACGACGAGATCATCAAGTACTACGAGCACAAATACAACATCTTCGACTTCACCAGCGAGGAGAAGCACGACATCATCCAGCACGAGAAGCGGGCGCGGATCGAGAAGGCCAGAAACCCGAACTACAAGACGTTTCTGTGCTACTCGATAATCAAGCGCCTGAACGCCATAAAGCCGGCGTCGCCCTCCAGGCCTGCGGGTGCCGAGAGCACCACCACCACCGCAGTAGCTGGCGGCGACAAGGCTCCACGGGAGGTGAAGAAATTCCAGAAGAAGCAGGTCTCGGTCGACAATAAGGACGTTCTGGAGTTTGCGTCCAAGTTCCCACGGTACCACCTGGGGTCGCTGCTGTACACGCCTACACCGACTGCAGACACGTACAAGGAGCTGAGCATCAGCGGGTGGCAGTTCAAGAGCGGCAGGGAGCACCCACCGCTGCTGCCCGAGCTCAGAGGGTACATCAACAGCATAATCACGGTTCGCATCCCGTCGCAGTTCATAACGGACATCCAGAATAACCCGCACTACGTGAACAGGGCCATCTGGGGCACCGACGTGTACACGGACGACTCGGACGTGCTGAACATACTGAAACACAACGGGTTTTTGCCCCACAGCCAGAGCGAGCTGGGCGAGCTGGGCGAGCTGCGTAAGGACGAGGCCCAGGTGCAGAGAAGCACCCCGGGCAACAAAGACAACGCCGAGAACATCAAGCAGACGGTCAACAACCTGGCGCAGTTCGTCAACATCGTGGGCGGAGACATTCACGTGGACCTGATCATCCTGCCGCCGCTGGCCAGCTACCGCAGCCTGTACCGCAACGGGCTGAACTCGCGCGAGTGGACCACGCCGCACGACGGCATGAGCATAGCGGTGTACGGGGTGAGATACGGCGAGGTGAGCAGCGCCGTCGACTCCATCAACAGTGCCGGCATTAAGAAGAGACGCATCGACGAGCTGGTGGCGATGAGCGAGCAGGGGGGCCCTGGTGGGGACGACGGCACCACGGGCACCGGCTGGAAGCTCAGCTTCGAGGCCTGGCGCAAGATCAAGGCCGAGCTGGACGAGAAGAAGAAAACGGGTGTGTCCGGGGCTGCCAGTGCGTCCTGAGCGCTGAGCCCAGCAGCCAGTGGCGCCCTTTGAACCCTGGGCACCACGCATGGGTGCCTGGGCACCACGCACTGGCGCAGACCAGGCAGAGCGGACATGTCCGGGGCCACCAGTGCGCCCTGGTGCGGCTGAGCCCAGCACCCAGCGAGCCCGGGAGCCTGCTGGCAGTACTGCGGGCTCCAGCAGCTCGCCCCAACGGATCCTGCCGCAACCAGCGCAACCACCAGCCACTACGTAAAGCTCATAGTAAATAAATATTTTCTGTCAAATTTTAAGTCATTTTCCAGATTTCCTTTTTTGCAGTTGGGAAAGGGAAAACAACGACTAAACCCCCAACAAACCACTGCTAGAAGGGAGCAGGAAGCCATGCCACCTACGATAAAGACGACATCGGACGCGGGCACGCACGCAGGCAGCACGGGCTCCGGCAATTGGCTTCAGTCGATGAAGAACTCGGTGATGAAGCTGTCGCACAAGTTCAAGCAGCTGGCAGATGAGGTGCTGTCCAGCGACGAGCTGGCTGCCGAGCTGTTCGTGGTGTACAGCTCGTCGTCCTCAGACTCTGCCGGGTACTCGGGACGGTCGTCTGCTGCGGACCAGGACGTGACGTCCAACAGCAACGTCAACAACAACACCAACATAAACGGCCTGATAGAGTCCAACACGAACCCCACGGACGTGACGGACATCTCGCTGCCTAGCAAGCCGGTGGTGTTCGGCGACTTCAACTCGGTGGAGATAGCCAACAGGCTCAGGAAGGAGGACGAGCCGTTTGTGGACGGGCCCTTGATATGGGAAAAAAGACGCCAGGCGTGGCTCTGCAGCGACACCAGTGGCGCCAGCACCAAGCTCGCCAAGAGCAGGAAGAGCTGCACCCTGCACAACATCTCCAAAGAGAGCTATCCAACCGTTTACAAGCACCTGATCGAGAAGGAAAAGAGCCTCAAGCGGCCAATGAACCTGCAGGACGCCGTGGAGGTGATCAACGCTGGCTGGCTCAGCAGCAAGAAGTAGCGGCGTCCCCAGTGTGTGGTTTAGTGGTTTGGTTTGGTTCTGGTTTGGGTTGTTTCGTCTTCTGGTGCTTTTCAGTGCACGTCTAATGAATAATAGTAGCTGCTGCGTAGTCATCATGATAGTAGGTATCAATGAATCCTGGGGGTACCACCATCACCAACCCACCATGCAGTCTTTTCGTTAGCTCTGCTTCTCATGCAACTATCACTCCCGGTTCCCACTACACGTGAATAAAGGCACCTTTCTGTATCCCAGTATTCCCCAGACATTGACCGTTCACCAAATCGTGCCAGTTTACCCACTAACAGTCATATCAGTTAACCGTCAGGAAACCTCACCAGTCACACACTACCCGTATCAACTGCATGCCCACATCAGATCCATCATCTATACTGCTCGTTCTCTGCTAAAATAGCCACGGTGGTCTCCAGAATACGCAATTCCTGGTCCAGTACCTCCGTGTACGGCTGGATCTTGTCCAGTCGATCCACAAGCTCCTTCGTCTTCGTTCTCTTTAGCAGCTGCTGGTACTGTCTCTCTACCACTAGCAGCTTATCTTTCGAGGTTTCCAGCGACTTTAGCTGCCCTTTTATGATTGTTTCAGTTTTCGCAATTTGCTGTACAGACAGCGTCGTGCTGTTCGGTAAGCTTTGCAAGCTCTTCAGGCTCTTCTGGATTTGTTCCATGCTCTTTATCTTGCCTTAACTAAAAAATATATAGGAAAAAAGTATGCAATTATTTTTTAACAATGTAAATAAACAAATTGAGGTTTACTTTAATTACAAATTTTGTGTTTTGCTATGGCGGCGGCTGTGTTGAAATCTGTCGGCAAGCTTGGTGCACACAGTGGAGTGAGCTGCTGTGCTTTGAAGGAAAAGTGGTGCGTTTTGGGTGATACAAACGGAGGAATTGTTGTTTATGAGATAGAAAATGGTGAATTTGAAGAGTTCAAACAGAGGCAAAATCTTGTGGATTCAGCTATAACCGCGTTAGAGACTGCAGGAGACCTGCTGTTTGTCTTGTCAAGCGAAATTGTCTCTGTCTATGAGCTCAATTCACTAAAACTGATAGAAAGTCTACCAATAAAGCCAGTTTCAAGTACTAAAATCAATAAGAAACTGGACTATGTGGCGATTTCCAACTCAAAAATGGTTGTCATCTACCACCTGATCAACAACCAGCTTGAAATGGTCAAGACACTGAAGCTGGACGAAGCTTTACTGAATTTCGAGCTGCTGGAAGATGACAGAATTATCATACTCTCAAGCAATTACAGCTATGTGACGGATTTCAAACCAGAAAGTGAAATCAAATCAGTCAAGATGACCTCAAAACTAGCATTTTACAGCTCGTTTTTTAACAGAGCGAGCAACCACTTAATACCCATAAATAGTGAGCTGGTTTTGATCAATAAAAACAACAACTCACTGTGTAATTTGTTGAACTTACAGAATTTGGGTGTCAGTGATGTGAAACTGACCACCCCATTTACGCAATTGGGACTACTTCAGCCATTTTTGGTGCTAATCAATAATAATGAACTTAAGTTAATGAATTTTCAAACAAAGCACATCATTCAGTCGGTTAAACTTGACTCAAAAATCATTGATATGAAATCTAACTCCAGTAAGGTTATTGTGTTGACAACAAATGGAGTATCACTGTACGACATTGCAGACTATAATGGACTGATAGCCAAATTACAGAATGATAATCTAGTTGAATCAATCTCAATACTGAACCAGTTGAGCAACTCCTCTTTGAAAGATAAGTTCTTGAAACTGAGAGAACTAGAAATCCAATTGGCAATAAACTCACTGAAAGACCATACTAATTTACACTCAATCAGTTCTTCGATGTTGAAGTTTTCAGAATTTATTGCTTCGCCTTTTATTGTTATATCATTCTTTCCTAAATCAATATCTGGTGAATACTATAATAAATCAAAGTGCCTCTTAGTTCAGAACGAGGATGGGAATGATCATCATGTTGATATTGATTTAAAGGCAATAGAGCTACTAACGCATTACTTAACAGACATTAGAAGAAAATTCAATAAACTACTAAACTCGCCCAAACAAGAACTTCCCTACTATGATTCAAAATTAACTACACAAATGTTTACAAACAACAATCAACATTCTATTGAGGAGACAAGAGCCATAATTGACACAACATTATTTCGTTGTTATTCAATCATCAATCCGGTACTGATTGGATCGTTGGTAAGGTTGGATAATTATTGTGATTCAAAGATTGTTATAGAGAACTTAAAATCACAGCATTTGAATAAAGAGTTAATTGACTATTATTTCAAGAAGCGAATGCATAAAGAAGCATTAGATTTGTTGTTGGAAATCAGTCAAAAGACAGATAATTACGACCTTTTAATAAATTACTTACAAAAATTGAACAATGACAATCTTGATATTTGTTTGGAATACGCTAAATACCCAATTGAAGTTAATGAATCATATGCGATTGAAATATTCATTGAATCAATTAATTCAGCGGCTTTAGATAGACATAAAATTTTGGGTTTCATATCAAAGTTTTCAGCTAATTTGAAGAGAATCTATTTGGAGTATTTGATTTTTGAACTGAATGATAACACTAAACAGTTTGGTAACGACTTGGTGCAAATATACTTAAGTGAATATAAAAGTTCAGAGCTGAACTTAAATTCCATTTATTATAAAAAGCTTTACAATTTCTTACAAAACGGGTCTTATGATTTGAGAAAGAATTTATCATTATTTGACGGAGAACAAGACGAGAGTTTAATATTATTGAAATCTTTTATACTCAAAAGATTACAAGAGTTTAATAAAGTTTTGAAAATTTACGTGTTTGAGATCAAAAATTATCAGTTGGCAATTGATTTGATTGTTGACCTATTTAATAAAGAAAACAAAGACTCAAATGAACATTTGATTCAATTAATCAACTATTTTAAGGATATTAAGAACAAAGATTTAATTCTGAGCTTATTGAAAAACTTGAATAAAATTGAGAAACTGAATTTAACAAAAATATCAATAATTAAAATTCTACAAAATTTACCAAATGGCAACGAAATTAAAATATTTGAAATTGAAAGTTTATTAATCAAGCAACTAAATCTAATCCAAAATGATTTGAATTTAAATAACCTGAACAAAAACTTTAAAATAATTGAGAATATTAAAGTTGAAGAAAAATTATTAAATCTACAAAAGGAAAATGTTAAATTTGAATCAAATAAAACTAAATGTTTAGTTTGTGGAAATGTTCTTAATGCAAATAATATTTTAAGGAAATTTCCAAACGGTGATTTAATACATTTAGGTTGTTTCAAGAATTATCAAGTGAATCATGAATCAAACTATAAAAAATTGAAAACTATCAAATTAAAAGATTACTATAATTAATATGACTGTTCATTTATTTACACACTTGATAATAAATTAATAACACTGGAGCAATATTTGACTAAATCATCAAAGCTATCTGTTTTTGACTCATGGACTTCATACCATTTTTTTAGTGAATTTGATAGTTTCTCATCAGGAATTTGTTTGATTACATCACCATGGTTTTTAAGTAGCATATTTAACCAAGCTTCAATTAATTCAACATTTTGATTTTGTTTATAACCCTGGGTTAAGGCATCAATGAAAGATGATATTTCTGTTAATGGTGGTTGAGTATTAATTGATTTGATTTCCAGATCGGTCACTGAAGGTGAAGCATTGGATAAGTAAGTCAAGAACTCCGTGAATTCTTGGGAAACTGAACCTTCTCTTAATAATCTGGTGAATGTACTTTCAAAGTTAACAGATCCAACTGGTTTTAATGGGTTGAGTGAATCTTCAGTTTCTTCAGTTTGATTATTATCTGTTGAGTTGGAAGATTTCACTGCACCTTCTCTTACTGCAGCCTCATCACCAATCTTTTCACCAGTCAATTGCAAGAAGAATGGTGCGTTTTCTGGTTTCTTTGGTGCTTCTTTTGGCTTGTTGCGTTGTTTAATTGTGTCTAAATTAATCAATGTGTTTAGTTTGTTTCTTGGTTGCAATGATAACGTCATTAAACTAGAGTCGATTTGGTCCAAAGTTTCATAATGGTGGATTGAATGTTTTGAATCTTGGTCAACTTCAGCTTCATCATTGTTTAGTGCACCATCCAATATATTACTACCACCATCACCAGAATCGTTTGGTAAAATGGCATGCAAGAACTCATCTTCCTCAATATGTCTAGTTGAAACGGTGATAAATTGAGATCTATTCACCCACAGACTAATACCATTGGAATTAACATGAGTTGTGGCCAAATAATCACCTAATGGTGACATTTTCAAGTTTGTTACAACTTTAGCAACTTTGATACCATCAATACATCCACCAGTTGGTAAATCCCAAGTACGAATAGTTGAGTCTAGTGAGGCAGAAATGATCCAACGGCCATCTGAACTGAAATCCATTGCAGTGATTCTGTTGGAGTGTCCCCAAAGGATACGGATAACTTTTTGAGTAACTGCATCAATCACCACAATTGATAAATCATCTAAGGCTAAAGCAACTAAATCTGATGATCTATGGTAAACCATCAAAGTGATTGGAGCATTTAACTGTAATTTACCCAGATAAACAGACTTTGAAAAATCATAAAATCCAACAACACCGTCAAGACCAACTGATACCATTTTTCTGTTCATTCCGTCAATTGCAATTCCAGTGACTGCTTTCTTATGAAGTTTATAATTCTTACGGGCAATTCCACTTTGTAAATTATAAACACCAATTCCACCATTTGATGAACCAACTAAACCAAAATTACCACACTGAGAAATGGCAACACTTTTAACTGAACCATCATCAATTGTATTCAGTACATGTCTTCCAACTCTCTTGGTTTTTGAGTTCCAGGTTCTTGCAAATTTTTCATCTTTATGTGCAGTAAGCACATTTTCCCATTCACCAGCACGAATATTTTCAATTGCAATATCTAGAATTTCAGGGAATTTTTCTTTAACTGTTGGCCCAGCACTTCTTCCATTTGCTTTTTTATGGTTTCTTTGAGAAATTTCTTGAGATTGAGCATCTTTTCTTAATGAAAAGCTCCAGAATGTGTGATCTTTAGAACCAGATAAAATAAAATGAGAATCTTCATCTGCAAATCTAATTGAAGTTGGCGGTGCTGAGTGACCACCTCTGGATCTTAAGTATCTTGGAGGTGATACAATTGCTGTGTTTGTCGTTGATAATGACGGGTCGAAAACATGCTCCTTTAATTGATTGTCTGCACCATTTGTAACAATAATTGGTTGACCATTGAGAAACTTAGCATTTGCAATACCACCAAAAGCCTCTTTGTGAATCCCCTTCATTATGTGGATACGGACTTTTCTGTTCAGGTCATAGAATAGCAAATCTCCGTTGTTTAAACCAACCGCAATATGTGGTGAACCATCGGTTCTGAATGACAAAGTTGAAATTCTGTTTTGTTCTCCAGTTTCAATAACCCTCAGGATTTTACCCTTTTTGATGTTGTACAGCATCACCTGCCCTTTAACATTACCGATAGCTAGAATATCAAGAACTGGAGCCATTTCAATTGTTGTTATTTCAACTGGGAAAATGTTGGACGTGAATAGGATTTTACCAGTTTTGACATTTACCACTAGCAAATTTGTTGTTGTTGCAATGACAATCTTGTTCAAATACGTTGGTGGATGCAGAATTGAAACAACGTCACCATCAATTTTGTTAATTGGGATTTTTGTATAAAATTCAGTTGCAACTTTTAATCCGTTTGATTTTTTGAAGATGTTGACTGAGTTTGTGGTCGAGGCCACTAAGTAATCACCAAACACAATCAAGTTATTGATTGGATTCAAATCCTCTGATTCAACCTCTAAAGTGTGTTCCAATATACCTCTTTTATAGATTCCTATTTTATTAGCATAAGCAGCATAAACATAGTGGAAATGAGCAGTTAAAGCTGTGATCTTGGAGCTTGTTTGTGTTGTTGAGACAAACAGCAAGTGCAGAGAGTTGGCATCATAGATTTGGAAAGATCTTCCAACACTGGTCACAATATAAAAAGTTGTACCTAAGGTTCCAATTGCAAAAGGTGTTTCATTGGACACATTTCCCAGCACCCTGAAAGGTGAAAAAATTCTGGAAGGTTTAGCAGATCTGGTTGTTTTCACCAGTGAGCTTTCATCAGTGATTTTCCTTCTCTTTTCCTGGGTCATTTTGGCTTGAATTACTGATTGATTTCACTTTAAAAAAGTTTTTGAAATTTTTTTTATTTTTTTTTTCATTTTAAATTCTAGCTGTGTCATTGCTTATGTCATGATCACGTGGCTTGGTTTTATACGAAAAAAAAATGAAAGTGAATTTGAGTTCAAAATACATAAACAACATCGAAGAAACAACTTTGAGGAGCTTTCCGCGGTCAAAACAATGTCTGACAAGAGTGAGAGTGTTCCTGTGTCTCCCCTGGTGCTGGGAACCAGTGCTGGTGAGGAGACCAAGAAGGCAATGGCGTCAATAGCGCCTATTTTAGAAGGTTTCACGCCTAAGACATCATCAAGTGAAAATACCACCCAGTTAGTGCTTCCACCCCCAGCGGTTGACTCCCATGGACTAGGAAATAGTAGCAATGGTGCTAGTGGGTCTTCCTCCTTGACAATGTCCTCTAGAAGGGCCTCGGTGTCTATCAGCAAGCCGCAGCTACCAAAAATTGGAAAAATTGGTGTCTGTGCAATGGAAGCGAAGGTTTTGAGTAAGCCATGCAGACAAATCTTGAATAGGCTGATTGAGAATGGAGAGTTTGAGACTGTGATTTTTGGTGATAAGGTTATCTTAGATGAAAGTGTGGAAAATTGGCCCACCTGTGACTTTCTAATCAGTTTTTTCTCGAGTGGATTCCCATTAGATAAAGCTATCCAGTATGTTGAGCTTAGAAAGCCATACATCATCAATGATCTGATTATGCAAAAGGCCCTGTGGGACAGAAGACTTTGTCTGTGGCTACTAGATGCCCATAATGTCCCAACTCCTTTCAGACTAGAGATTTCCAGAGATGGTGGTCCAAGAGTGGACGAGCAATTAAAAGAGAAGCTGTTAGAGCAAGGAGTTGAGGTAAAGAAAGTTCCAGTTCCAGACTGGAAAATGCTTGACGAAGATACAATTTGGGTTGAAGGCAAAACACTTACTAAACCATTTGTTGAGAAACCTGTTGACGGGGAAGATCATAACGTCTACATTTACTACGCTAAGAAAGATGGTGGTGGTGGACGTCGTCTATTTAGAAAAGTTGGTAACAAATCCTCAGAATTTGATCCAACTTTATCGTCGCCACGTACTCAAGGTTCGTATATTTATGAACAATTTATGGATACTGATAATTTTGAAGATGTTAAAGCTTACACTGTTGGACCAAACTTTTGTCATGCTGAAACCAGAAAATCGCCTGTTGTGGACGGGATCGTTAGAAGAAATACCCACGGAAAGGAAATTAGATATATTACTGAATTGTCTGAAGAAGAAACTGCAATGGCATCAGCAATTTCTAAAGGATTTTTACAAACTATTTGTGGATTTGATTTACTTAGAGTATCGGGTAAGAGTTATGTTATTGATGTTAATGGGTTTTCATTTGTTAAAGATAATAAAGAGTACTATGACAGCTGTGCTAAAATTCTTCGTGATATGTTTTACGAAGCAAAGAAGGTTCGTGATCTTAAGAAATCGGTTGCTCCACAGAGTGTTTTGGAAGAGAAATCTCAAAAATGGATCTTGAAAGGGTTGGTTTCGGTTATTCGTCATGCTGATAGAACTCCAAAACAAAAATTCAAATATTCCTTCAGATCAGAGATTTTCATTTCATTGTTGAAAGGTTATAAAGAGGAGGTGATTATCAGAGAAGTTTCAGATTTGGAGATTGTTTTGAAGGCGATCAAAATAGCTCAGGAACAGAAAATTGAAGATCCAGTTAAACTGGATATCTTAGCCAACACTTTAGAAAAGAAGTTGAATTTCCCAGGAACAAAGATTCAATTGAAACCTGTACTGAATGAAGATAACGAGGTTGAGAAAGTGCAAGTTATCTTGAAATGGGGAGGTGAAGCCACTCATAGTGCAAGGTACCAAGCAACTGATTTGGGTGAACAATCAAGACAAGATATTGGTTTATTGAATAAAGAGTTGTTGAAAAACATACAAATATACTCATCCTCCGAGAGAAGGGTTATGTTGACTGCCAAACTTTGGGCAAACGCGATCTTTGAAAGCCCGGTTGAAGAAGGGTTCATTCAAGTTAGAAAAGATTTACTAGATGATAGTAACGCAGCTAAGGATTTGATGGATAAGGTCAAGAAGAAATTGAAACCGTTACTGAGAGAGGGGAAAGAGGCACCTCCTCAATTCACTTGGCCAAACAAGATGCCAGAGCCTTATTTTGTGATTAAAAGAGTGGTGGAGTTAATGAACTATCACCAAAGAATCATGGAATTTCACGTTACATCCAATAACATCAAAAACTTCCAGGTTAATTGGTGTTCAGGAGAAGACTCCGACTTGTTTGTTGAGAGATGGTCAAAACTATTCAAAGAGTTTATCACTGTGGAAAAAGTTGATCCATCAAAAATATCTGAACTATATGATACCATGAAATTTGACGCATTGCATAATAGAGAATTCTTGGAGAAAATATTCCAGCCAGTGGATGAGATCGAGCGACCTTCTAATTCTCTACTGATTGATGAGTATCCTGAACATCTGAAACTATTCAAATCAGTGCATGCCTCTCATATTTATTTATTCGATGATCAAATTTTCAAATACCTGAGAGAATTGTATAAATTATCACAGGTGTTGTTTGATTTCATTTGCCCACAAGAATATGGTATTACGCAAAGTGAGAAACTGGAAATTGGGTTATTGACGTCTGTTCCACTTTGTAAGAAGATTTTAGCTGACATGAACTCAATGATTGAGGAAGACAAACCGGGCTGTGTGACTTATTTCACCAAAGAGAGTCATATGTACACGTTGCTTAACATTTTATTTGAAAGCAACATTCAGTTTTACATCAATAGAAATGATCTGCCAGAATTAGACTACCTCTCACAAATTCACTTTGAGTTGTATGAAGATATTAGCGGTAAGAACCACTCTATTAGATTCAAACTAAGTCCTGGGTGCCACACACAAGATCCTCTAGATGTTGAGCTGGACGAAAAACATTACATTTCATGCATTCCAAAGATTTCGCTAACTAAGCACCTGGATTTCGATCTGGTGTCACAGAGCTTAAAGTCCAAATTCAAGAAAGTTTCATTGCCAAAGAAGTTCACAGCTGTGAACATTTCGAGTCCTCTGTCGACTCCGAAATAGAGTGTGCTCTACAGGTAGGATGCTGATGACGATAATAATAATGAATAATAGTAATAATGGATATTATAATAGTATGTGATTCAATTAAATAATTTATAAAGCAGACAAGGAGTTGAACAGAACAGAGATACTTTCACCATAGTGGTCACGGCGGATACACTCGGCAAAGATTGGCGAGACATCGATAACGTCCAACTTCTTGACGTCTTTTTTGTCCTGAGTCAATGGATAAGTGTTTGTGACGACAATCTTGTCAATGTACGGACATTCATCCAGTTTTTGCAGACAGTCGTCGATGAAGAGGCCATGGGTGGCCAGGACGTACACTTTTTTGGCACCACAGTTCAAGCGGCAGTGCTCGGCAGCAGATATGAAGGAACCAGGTCTGTCAATGAGGTCATCCAAGATGATTGCAGAACGGTTCTGGACATTTCCAACCAGGGTAATGAGCTTCTCCTGGGACACGAATTCCGGCTCGTCGTCTTCGTCCGAGTCTGCAGCATCGTAAGTTCCGCCCAGCGCGTACGAGTTTGGGTCGTTTGGAATGGATTTGTCGTCGTTGAGGCTGAGGTTGCTAACCGAGACACTTGCAGTAGTCTCCGTGTCCTCGCTTGTCTCTGCAGAGAAGTCGTCATCGACAACATGTCCCTTGACAATACGGGCTGTTTGCAGACCGTTAGACAAAATGATGTTCTCCTCCTCCTCTTCGTCGTCATTTGTCTTGAGAATGGCAGGTCTTCTGCGGGACATGCTCTGTTTTCTCAGTTTTAGTGCTTGTTTAGTCTTATTTTGCGAGTAAATGTCTGCATTACGGCGACGATCGGTGTGGATCATGGCGAAATTGATCTTAAGCGAGTCGGCCAGCGCAGTGACCCGCTTAGTTCCGCCCGGGTTCTTGGACACAACAACCGCTTCCAGGTAGTCTTCGACGTTCTCTTTGATCCACTTGGCCAAGCTAGGCGACCCGTACAGGTTGTCCACAGGCTTGGTGAAGAAGCCCTGCATCTGGGAGGCGTGCAAATCCATCGACACAACATGGTCCGCACCCGCCATGATCAGCAGGTTGGCCAGCATCCGCGCAGTGATGGCACCTCTGTGCTTCTTCATCTTGCTCTGCTTGGAGTATGGGAACTGTGGGATGACTGCAGTGATCTTCTTAGCGGACCCACTTTTACACGCAGAGACCAAAATCAGCAGCTCCATAATGTGGTCGTTCACCGTAGGCGAGCCGCTCTGGATGATGTACACGTCCTCGTCTCTCACTGAGACGCCGATTTGCACCGATGTCTCACCGTTGGCAAACTTCTTGAGCGTACAGGGAGCAGGTTCTACGCCCAGTTTGGCGCACACCAAGTTCCCCAGTTCCGGGTGGGAGTTCCCGACAAACACTTTGCACTTGCGCATGTCCTTGTGGCTGCTGCGGGCGGGCTCTGGCTGTGGCTGGTGCTTTGCTGGAGTGGGAAGCACGGTGGATGGGTTTCTAAATGGCTTTCTTCTTCGTCTGGGGAAACTGGTTCAAACTGAGGCAGTTCTAGCAGCTCGATGCGGAACAAAAAAGATAGATGGGGAGTACTCCGTGGGAAGCTGTGGGTGTTTTCCTTTCAACGGTTCAGCAACAACCTTGCAGCGTCACAACGAAGGAATGGTGGAAATGGTCAGTGATTTATTCCACTCTAAAAAAATATCAAATTTTTTATCAGCTTGGCCGGGCGGGTAGAAATGTCCTGGTGATGAGTCAGCAATTTATAACCGCCGGGCGGGACAGAAAGCCGTTGCTGCTGAGTCAGCGCTGCGTCAGCACTGAGTCAGCGCCCGGCGGTACGTGTCACGTGATCGGTGGTTGTAGAGTGTGGCCCCCACCGGAAAGTTTTAGCTGGTTTTGGGCACCGCAGCTGCTGCCCACAGACCTGCCACAGACCCACCACACAGCGATGAGAACGAAGCCCCAGGAGCCCGCCAGCCCCACAGGCACCCTGCTGCACAGAAAGGACGTCGTCAAGGCCAGCAAGCTGCTCGCCGAAGTGACAGGCGCACTGGAACCGCACCGGGCCCAGTTTGACATGATAAGATGCCTGGCACTGGGCTCGCCCACACAGGACGCTGCTGCGGGCTACCAGCTTGCACTGCTCTGCCTGATAGCAGACCACTTCGGCATCGAGTACGGCCGGGTGTCGCTGTTCGACCCAGTTTTCAGCCAGGACGACTTCTCGCTGTTCGGCGAGCTGGGCCTGAAAGTCGAGCCTGAGCTCGCTACCGCTACCACCACAGCCCTCTACTTCATGCCGCACGCAGACCTGTCGCTCACCAACGATGTGGTGACGTCCCAGGCCCCAAGGCTGCTGCTGGCCAACAATCTCATCTCGCACACATCCCGCTTAGGTAAGCTGGACTTATTCCGCCAGTATCCGGTGGTGTCCAAGCTTGTGCACCAGCTGGAGCAGGCGGGCCCAGCAGCAGGTGCTGTTGATACAGGTGCTGGTGACGGCTTCCGGGTGGTGAGAAAGAAGACCAGGCGCAACAACAAGCTGAAACTGAAATTCACAGAGCCGGAAATCGACTATAACGAGATAGACATGAAATATAGTGACATCACACTGACACCGCTGACTGAGGTGAGTGGCCAGTGGAACAACGCCTTCACCGACCTGGCATTCCACTCGCTGGCTTGGGGCGCTAATAGATAATGTAATATAACCAGTAATTTAGTACACACCCGCTACTATGATGACTACCACCTCCACTATGCTTGGTAGCCAGTAGGTAATAGTTGAAGCAGTAACTACTAGTAACTCTCTTCTTACACTGGCTGACAGTGCCTTAGGTAGACTAAAGGTACAGGTAACTACAGTTCTGGTACCACGGTACACCAAGTATCCAACATATCTTAAACTAGTACATACAACCCTTTGCAAGACATTTATCGTACTACACCAGTAATGCAACATCTCAGTACTACAAACTCAGCTACATACTCAGATTTAAGACCTTAGAAGTAAGTAAATATGCTTCATGTTGATGGTTCAAGACATCGCTATTCAAGTCAACTGGCATGCACTATTAACCCGGTGACACGACCACCCGCCCACACAGTGACAGTGCCAGTAGGTACCTATTATTGCTGCCGATGATAACCACCCACAGGAGTCACCCCAAACCTACGCCAGTAACACTGCATTGTAATTAAAAACGGTATCAACACACAACACCCAATACACCCAGTACACTACACCAGCTGCTAACTAACTAGTTCACCATTAACTCACTAAGAAATACTACCAAGCAATACCACCAAGCAATACTACTAAGCAATACCTAAAACAGCAGTAGCTAATCACGTTACACAGCAGCCTAACATAACACCACATAGCACTAACATCACTCAACTATCACCTCTATCAGGCGTTAGAGGACTGGACATCACCGCAGGAAAGAATTCTAACATTTCTACAACTACTACATCACACAGTTCTTTACTACAAAAAATTTGAACTGCTGCCTAACTTAACAACCTTTACTAGCCTCTAACAGGTATCTCTACAACTACACCTCCAGTCCCGGACACTTTTACAGCTTGAACCGACACTTTATCCTCAATAACTGCTACACTAGCTAATTAATTAAGAGTACCAGCTCAAATAACAGCATCTAAGACTACACCAATTAAATAAACTGTATATAAATAAAATAAGTAAATTAAATGAGCAAAGAATGTAGATGCAACAGAACAAAATAGTAATCAAACAAAGCAAAGTATAATAAGCCGGCTGAGATAACTAACACCACACTAGTTATCTAGCTACTCAAAGTGAAGCTGTTTTCCAATCATTTCTGGTACTTTTCCCAGTTATCTAGAACTTCCTTAATCTTGTCAGACTTTGTTAACTCATAGACATCCTGGAAGTATTCTTTGGTCACCTCAAATGGTTTTGCGGTCAAGTTTGGAATATATTTGCCAATCAATTTATGTGGCTTGACGTTTTCTTTCAAGATGTTCTTCTCTAAGAAAGCTTTGAATGGTTTGACTCCGCTTCTCAAGTAGCTGGAGTGGAAAGGAACTGAGATTCCACGCAATGGGATGGTGGCAAAGCCTCTTTCTAGCTCGATTGGTTGCGGTTTAGCAGACGATTTCTTGGAAACTTCATCAATGATCTCGTTCAAGTGCTCTTCAACTTGTTCGATGGAGAGCTGTTGTTGCAGCTTGCCAATGTCGATTTTCTGCAACTTGATGACATTCAGCACATTTCCCAGAGTGTCCAGGGCACGCAGGTCACCTGCTGCAACGTACTGCTGGTTCTCAACATTGTAGTTAACAATCTCACATAACCACTGGGTGCGTTTGTCGATACGGTCAACAACAAACTGCAGAGCGTCCTGGGAGAATGTGGCAGACACTCTGCTTGGGTTGGCTGCAACCATTCCGTAGTTACTTCTTCCAAGCTCGTCTCTTGGGACTGCAACTTGCATGGTCATACCTCTGTAGAAGACAATCTCCACCAAGGACTCGATAGACATAACCTCGGCTAGGGAAGCCAGTGATGCGTACTCACCTAACGAGTGTCCTGCAAATATACAGTCGGCTGGGATCAAACCCTTGGACTTGAGGTCTTCGTAGGAAGCCTTTTCCATCAGGGTCAAAGCTGGCTGGGTGAACTGGGTGGCGGAGATCAATCCACCTGGGTTCTTGAATGTGAAGGAGGCAGTCTTGTCGTCAATCTCCTTGAAGATCTTCTCAGACACAACCTTGCCGTCAATTATGGTCTCGAAGGTCATTTGTGTGTAGTTCTTCTTGATGGATCTACCCTTCTCACCTCCGAAATGAACAGTCAGCTCCTCTGGGTTGTTCTTGACAATGTCAATGATCGAGAAGCCATAAGTGTTGAGGAAGTGGATGTCTGCTCTGTCCCAGACCTCACGTGCAACGTCGGATTTCTCGTACAGGTCCATTCCCATTCCCTGCTCCTGGGATCCCTGACCGGTGAACACGAATGTGGACACTGGCTGGTCAACCTCAGCCTGTCCGGTCAGGACTGGCTCGTCGTTCTCGTTGACTGTCTTGATCTCAATGATCTTACGGCCATTGATCATACCGACATGCTCCAAGGTGGTGGTCAGTCTGGTGTTTGGCAGCACCATGCCAACAAACGACACGTTGAACGCACGCACTCTTGATGACACAGAGTCTGCAGCCCAGCTCTCAACCAGCGCACGCACAGACGCACTCGAGTACATTCCGTGGGTGATGGTTCCAGGCAGGTTGGCGTAGTTGGCAAACACTCTGGACACGTGGATTGGGTTGTAGTCACCTGAAACAACAGCGTATGGCTCGTTGGTGCCTGGGGCTCTGGTTTCAACTGACGCAATTGGGATTCTGTTCTCGAACTTGACTTTCTGCTCGATTGCTGAACCATTTCTGGTCAGGTAGTCGATCACTGGGTTACCGTGCGAGGAACCTGCTTCGTACTCAACTTCACCAACCTCGATGATTTCCTTGGTTGGCAGCTCTAAGAGCACTTTACCTGATGATTTGACTGAGTTGAACACTGTCTTGTTCTTGTAGGTCACCTCAGTCTCAATCTCAAATGTTAGCGTCTTGTTCAACAAGTCGGTTTCCTCGTCGTTCAGTAAGAACCACTCCTTGGATTTCAACACTGCGAGGTCCTTGGCTGATTTGATATGTAGCTGGAATGGCTGTTCGGTGTTCTTGCTGAAGGTGTTCTCGAAATCGTTGTAGTCTCCACGGTACAAGAATTGCGAGTTCACTTCCATGACTGGTTTACCTTCTCTGTAGATGGTACCAACAACTTCAACAACCTTACCGGAATCCTGGTTGACGACAGATCTGATCTCAGCAGTCGAGCTGACAACGTCGTCTTTCTCTAGTGGTTTGGCTCCTGGCAACATTTTGTAACCGTTCGACAAGTGAACCAGTCTCAGTAAGTCACCATCAACAGTCTTTGGGAAGATGGACTTGATGATGGACTTCCATCCAATAACAATGGCAAAGTCCATTGGGGCCAAGGTCTTTCTGCCTGGTCTCGAAACGAAATCCTCACCTCTGTTGCCGATTGCATGAGTGAACTCAGCAATTTGTTGGCCAGTAATGGTCATCTCGTCACCTTTCAGTGGCGCATGAACATCAATGTCCAAGTTGAATTTCTCAGTGAACCATAGTTTCCAGTAGAACTCTTTGATTCTTTGGTTTCTGTCCTCAGTGACTTCCAAAATTGGTGCAAATCCATCGTCTGCATTGAATTTGTACAGCAATGGTAATGAGACAGCTTCGCCCTTGACGTTTCTGTGCTCGATTAATGACATCTCAATGGTAGTGGAGTCAACAGCTTTGATGGACACAATTGGGACAACTTTGCCTTGAATTGAGTCATAAGCAGTGATAACTGTCTTAGCTGGGTCGTCCTCGTTTTCAATTTCAACAACTAAACCTTTGACTGGGCTCAAAACTTTCTTAGCTGGGTTAGCAACAAAGTTGAAGCCTTGGATAACACGTTCAGTTGAGATGAAAGCGTGTCTCCATGAACGTTTTTCACCAGCTAATAAGTTGAACCAAGTTGACAAAGACAAGTCGTCGTCCTCAACTTTGTAGATAGTTGTGTTACCACGTTTGGTAGATTGGTATTGGACTGAAACTGGGTCAGAACCGCCAAAGTACTCAACAACTGGGATTTTGGATTCGTCATTTGAGTAGACATCTTTAATCAATTTGGAGATATGGCCGTCATGAATAGAGTCTAAAATCTGTTTAACAGGCTCGTCAACTTTGTTGGTAAATTGAGCTGCAACAGGACCATGTAAAATACATGTTCTTTGGACGTCTTCGTCAATAACAGCTTCCAAATCTTCGGATTGCCATAAGGAATCTTTCTTGAAGAACACTTCAAATCTGGAATCTAAAACTGGAACAAATGGAACTGGTTTTTGTGCTGGGTTTTGACATAACAGCAAGAAGAAGTCAATATCTTGTTGGTTGATTAATTGAGTTCTAGCAGCTGGGTATGCGTTGAAAACTAATTCTAAACCTTTTTCAGGTTCTTCCAAAACTTGGAAGTTTGGTAAAACAGACTTGGTCGTGGATGAAGCAAAACGTTCTTCAACACGACGTAAGAATGAACCAACAAAGTTTCTTAGCGACACGTCAATCCATCTCTTTGATTTTCTAACGTACATCAACTCAACAGCTCTTTTAGCAATTTGCTCATAAGTCAAGTCTTCTAGATCACATGCTTTACCATCAATGGTTGCAAACCATGGTTTTTGGAAATCTGCGTTCAATTTACCAATAATGTAGTCCTTCTTCTTGTCTAAAGCTTCTTGCAATTTGTTTTTTGGCAAGTTGAAAATGGTGTTATCCATTTCATGCCACAATAACACACCTCTTGTTGCTAATTTATGGATTGGTTCACCCATTTCAGATCTGACAGTGATAATACCACCAGTTGGTTTTTTGTAAGTTTGTTCCCATTTTTCATCTGGGACACCTGGAGCATCAGCAATTGCTTGTTTTGCAGCTGGGGAAGTGAAGGCTTCTTTAGCAACCATCACTCTTGAACCAGTTAAAATACCATCAAATGGCATTGGAGGATAGTTGTATTCTTTTGACCATTCACCAGTTAAGTATGGATAAG
This sequence comes from Starmera stellimalicola, assembly GCA_030580055.1. Classification (NCBI taxonomy): domain Eukaryota; kingdom Fungi; phylum Ascomycota; class Saccharomycetes; order Phaffomycetales; family Phaffomycetaceae; genus Starmera; species Starmera stellimalicola. Next base: position 337,041 of record JAKTSD010000002.1, on the reverse strand, counting down.
TGTCTTCTGCACTACCGAATCCTGAACCTGCAATTAATGAGATGTTTGAGCATCTTCTGATCTTGGAGTACATTTGTAAGATTGGTTGATGGAAGTCTTCGAAAGAGTGATGACCACCACCTCTACCACCAGTCCATTGTAAGACAATTGGGAAGTTTGGATGAGCTTTTGCAATTGAAATTGCTTGAGAAATTGAGTCAACTGAACCTGGTTTTAATCCTAAGTGAGTTAAGCCTAAAGTTTCAATATATTCAGTTGCAACATCTAATGAAGGAACACCTGCACCGATGGTTAATGATTGAATTGGGAATCCTTGTTCTCTCAATTGTTTGATCAAAGGAATACCCCATTGCAACATTCTTGGGTTGACATAAATTAAATTAATACCAATACCTGAACCAGCTGGAACTTGTTCAACAACCCTTTGCATTGCCTTGGTGAAAGTTTTTGGATCAAAGTAACCACCTCCAGCAATTTCAATATGATAACCTGCATTCATAGTTGCTGCAACAAAGTCTGGGTGAACGGTAGTTGGTGTCATACCAGGAACTAAGATTGGTGCTCTTCCCAATAATCTGGAAAATTTGGTATCAACGAAAACTTTACCGTTCTTGGTTTTAACCAGTTTTGGTTGGTATTGAACTAACCAGTTTTGTGCATATTTAACATTGTTGTTAATGTCAAAGATTTCTTGTTTGAATCCAAACTCATCATCAATTGAGTTATCTAAAGCACCAGCAATAATGATTCTGACACCAGTACCGTCTTTGTTACGGTGAGTTAAAACACCAAGACCTGAAGCACCACCTGGACCAAAGTCTAATAAGTGAGTAGCACTGAATTGAGTTGCAGTTTCCCAGTTAACTGGTAATCTGGTGATCAATAAATTCAATCTTTCAATAATTGAACCGTTGAATTCTCTCAGGTCTTTACCATCAAAAGTATCGTAAACTGGTAATTTCAAATCCTTTTGGTTGAATTCTAAGCCAGCATCAAGTAAATCTTTTTTAACTAAGACTGAAGCTTCTTCTAATAAATGAGAATGAAATGGAGAAGTGATTGGTAAGAATCTGTTGGAGAATTTCAGTTTTCTCTCAGAAAATGGAATTCTTGCTTGATCTAAACCAGCAGGAGCTTTGTTCTTTCTAAGAGTTAAGTTCAAACCGTATAAGGATTGTGGAGGACCTGAAACAACCAAGTTTCTTGCACCATTGACTAAAGAGATAGCAATGTGTTTTTCTTTTGGCAAGTGAGAGTTGGTTTGGTCAATAAAGTTTTGGACTTGTTCTCTTGATAAGTCTCTAACAGACAACATTGGGTATGGGTTACCTTCACCATTTTCTGAAGAATCTTCCAAGATTGATGGAGATAATGCAGTGTTTGGATAGACTTGGTAACAACGGACACCAATGTAGAACAAGAAGGTGATTGATTTGTTCAAACTTTCAAAGAATGAGTCCCAAGAATCAGATTCAGCAATAGCTAATGCAGTAGTTAAACCTTGGGAGTGACCAGTTGCACCAGATAAGTAGCTTCTTAATTCACCAGGAGTTAAACCAAGGATTCTTGCAGTTAAAGCATAGTGAGCCAATTGGATAACACAGATCAATGGACAAGAAACTGGGATTGATAATAAATATTCGTTTGATGGGGTTGATTCTGGGTCTTTCAACCATTGGATCAAGTCGAAGCCTTGAGTGTAGATTCTTGAAGTGTCGTTAGTTGATCTGACTAATTCGTTCAGTTTCTTAGCGGCAGATTCAATGACATCAGAGATTAAACCGTTGTAAGTGTTGTAAATATCTCTTAATTCTTCAAAGTAGTCGTCGGTGTTACCTTGACCTCCAAAGATAGCAACCAATTTGGCTTCGTTAGAGGAGACGGCTTTCAATAAACTTGTCTCAACTTTGTCGAAGGACTGTTTTGCAGCGATTTTAGCGTTAAAATAGTTTTTGATGATCAATTTAACCTTTGGTAAAGTGGTTGGGAACTGGTCACTTTTGATCAAAGTTGAAGCCAAAGTGTGCACATCTTTGCCGTTCAAGTACGAGTTTTCGAATTCGTGTAGAACTAGAGGTAAAACCTGGTCGAATGGGCCAGAAACAGATGGGTCAATTAAATCTGAAACGTAGCCTAAAAATTTAGCTAGTAACTCTGTTGGAGAAGCAGGTTCGTCGTCGCCTGCAAACCCTTCTGTGACTTCTGGAAGCTGTCTTTCAAACTGCTCTTTCAATTGAGAAGTTGTGAAGAAGAGTGTTGTTGGAACAGACAGTGAAACTTCTAGAGAACCGTGAGAAAATGTCAATGATCTGTTAGCCATTTTTTTTGTTATTTGCTCTAATTTGTTTGCTTTGCTTTGCTCAAAAAATGTGAAGTGTCTCTGAGTGTAAACTGAAACGTCTTTGACTGTAAATTGAAGTGAACAAGTGAATAGAATTAGTTATTAAATAATAATATAAAAATATCACAGTATCAAAATATATAATACCAAATATCAAGATCAATAGGATGAATTGCCAATTTTAAAGTGGTGTGAATGGGCAATTGTCTAGTTGATACAGCTTTGTTCGTGTCGCGTTGTTCAGTTCACTGATTTGCAGAGCGAAAGATCAAGTTGTTGAAAACTAAGAAGAAAAAAAATTACGCCAAAATGTGCTTATAACCATTTTTGATGTATTTTACTACACTTTTTTTTCTCGTGTTGAATAAAATTGTTGGTTTTGTTGGGCTTGTGGCGCGTACCGGTTGCTTTTTTGTGTTTTTTGGCGCCAACAGGAAAAATTTTAGGGAAATTTTTTTGTTTTTCGTGTTGTGGGCGGCGGAGGGAGCGTTTAGGCGGGAGGCTGGGCTGCTGCTGGGCGGGACGAAAAATTTTGGGCGGTGCAAAAAAAATTTTGGGCGGTGCAAAAAAAATTTGGGCGGGAGGCTGGGCGGAAGTTGGGCTGTGGGAAAAAACTTTGGGCGGAGGCTGGGCAGAAGTTGGGCGGAAATTCGTCGAGAAGTTGGGCACAAAGAGCCAAAGTGGGCCAAAGTGGGCCAAAGTGAGCAAATTGGCGAACTGGCAAATTGGCAAATTGCGAATTGGCCAACTTGGGCAGTAGCTAAAACATGTCAGCACCAGAACAGCGCAAATGTGCGGGTAGCCATTCCCGTCGTGCGTGGTGTCCCCGTAGATTACAGTCTAAATGCGCAGCACTACGTTGCGAGGCTGCCGTGTAGTGTGGTGGTCGGGCTGCGGTGATAGCTGCAGCAGTTGCAGTGGTTTCCACGTCTGTGGCCTGCCGAGTGGTGATTTTCGTGGTTCCAACGGCTGAAGCATTTTTGAAAAGCAAGGCAAATAAAACAAAAAACAATCAGACAACCAACAGCAACAACTAACAGCCAACAATCAACCAACAAAATGACCGGAATACTAAAGAACAAGGCGCAGACACAGCCAGGAGCTGCCGCAGTGGTGTCAGAGTCCACAAAAGAGTTCAGGGAACAAGTGCTGAAAAACACAAAGCTCAATGCGCTGCTGACAAACACTGATAAACCAACAAGCTCAACGCCACCAACAAATAGCGATACCAACGAGATAAATGCGGATGCACGTGCGACAGATGCTGCAAAGGCTGCAGAAGAGCAACTCAAGTGGAACAAGCAGAACCTGAACGAAAATGCTGTCATCCAGAAGCAGATACTGGAAAACATGGAGACAACCATTGATGAGCCAAAGACCCCGTTCCAGGTGGCACACCCGGGCTCCAATGAGTACTACCAGGACGACGATGATGATGATCTGAATAACTTCTCGCTAGGTGAACCAGAGATCAAACTGGACCCTAAAGCTGACGATTTCGAAGTTGGCATCCACGACGAGCCATCGCAAGCAGCAACTGGGTCTGCAGAACAGGCCCAGCATCACAAATCGTTTGACGAACTGAGAAAAAGGCACTACCACCAGGAACACATCCCTACCATCAGCCAGACGGGCGGTTTCGAGGAGTACGAAGAGGATGACAATGATGATGATGGCAATGATGAACCTGCCAAACCAAAAATGTCGTTTGCTGAGCTAAGAAAACTGCATTACCAGAAAGAGCATGTCCCAGTTGCGCCAGTCAACCTGGATGACGATGAGGACGAAGACCAGCAGTGAGTGGCGGCTCTACAGTAGGGTTTCATTCTTTGAATATTTTTTTTTACTCCTCATTATTCATAATTCATTACACACATTCTTTATTATAGCAGCAGGATATCACTTTTTCCCAGTGAAGAACCAGTCAACCAAGAACTTGATGGTTGCATCTTCGTTGTGATATTCCAAATCATTGTTTGACTGTTTTCTAGGAAACTCATTGTGAAAATGTCTGAATTCTTGATTCTTGTCAATCTTGAGGTTGTCCTTTGACAGATAGCTATCACCAAGTTTTTTGATATTGCTCTTGAGATTGTCAAATTTGTACTCAACTTGAACTTTGTCTAATACATCTTTCATCTCATAGTTTTTAATTCGTTCTTCTAGTATAAAGTCCTGGAACGCCATGTTTCTCTTTTATTGAAAATTCATTAAACTACGGCACTTAGCTTCACTAGGTTAGCACGCCACCAGCTCAATAGCTAATCACTGAGGAAAATACAAAATACAAAATCTAAAATACAAATTAAATATTCAAAGTCACTGATTTTAGTTCTCCGGTTTCGGCAACTTGGAGCTGGCACCGGAATTCCGCTCGGAATGGAAAAAAAAGAAAAACACAACCCTCGAAATAGGGTTTGCAGCGACCGGAACTCGATTTTGACACATAATTTCTCATTTCCCCTTCACTCACTATCGAACCCGTTGTCTCGACTGTAGAAGATGTAGTTGCGGTGGTCGTAGCCAGGAGTTGATACTAGCGAGGTTTCACTAGCACTTTCCTTCAGAAAATCAACAATATCAACAACTTCTTCTTGCTTCTGTCGCTCATCGTCTTCAAACTCGTCAGCTTCTAACGGTATCGAGCTTATGGATGATCTGTTGGACACGACACTTGGTTTGGGCTCTATGCTTGCGGGTGCCAGGTCGATGACAACCCCTTTGTTTTTGCAGCTCAGATAATCCACATCCTTGAACTCAACATGATGGCCTAAAGCAGACACTGGAGCAACTTTTCTCACCGTTCCAATGTTGTTGGTGTTGCTAGACACCATTGACAGCAACGGACTTGATCCACTAGCTGTTGAAGTTGAGGATCCACGGCCATCCTTGGCACTAAACAACGAGTCCAAATCGGTGGATCCACCGCTACCACTAACAGCAAACGAACGTCTGTGATTTGATGGCCGACGCAACGACGTTACATTCGAGTAGTTTCTTGGACTGGTGTTCAGCGTAGTGGTATCGAGCTTGAAAGTGGGTGGGGCAGATGTTAACGGTGACACAACTGCTGGTTTCTTATTGTTTGCACATGATGTTTGCGGCGATTTTGTCTGTGGAAAGGTGTACTGCGATAACTTATCATAAACGTCAGGTTCATTACGGTTATTTTTGAAAGTTGTGGTGGTGTTCGGTGTCATTGCGACTAGCATTGCAGTTGTTGTCAGGTAACAACAAGAGAGCAGAAATTGTTTGAGCAGAATTCACCTATTTAAATAAATATTGGACCAGCTTCACACTTTATTTTTGCCTTTCCTGATAAATTTTGGTATTAAGAGCTACTATTCTGCAGGATGTTGAACTTTAGCAATTTAACATTGGTATTATCTAATAATGACACTGCTTCACAGATTGATAATTTTACCGCTTGCAGAAATTATTACAGCAGGACCCAGGATGTTTGCGGTGAGCAAAATTATTCATGAAGCTAAAAGTTCTGGATTACTCACAGAGTCATCTAGATTACTACAATAGTCGTATGTGGCACATTAAGATGGCTTTAGTTTGCTGCAGCCAAGGTCAAAGTTTATCATTTGTGTCACTTGGCCAATCACTTGAAACTTACGAGAGCATATACTTTTGGTTGAAGCACTTTCTCAAACTATGGCTTCTGTCTACAATTTCCACATATGCAGCACGCATCAGTAACCTTTCTTAATGAAGAGATAAACGTAAACGTACAGTGATATAAAGCACCTGCATTGGTTATCGGTTAGTTAGCCTCAACATTATAATGCCTCTTAAAACATTCTGAAAAGCGGTCAAATGAGTGTAATTCTAGCTGGCAATATCATTAGCGCATTTTTATTTGCATGTTGTATGTGCATGTTGTGTGTGCACTTTCGATGTGCACTTTTGATGTGGTTGGAAGAGAAGGCGAGAAAGTACTCAGGCTTTACTGCTGTAAAAAGTAGATTTCTGATCAAAATCTTAAAACAAACTGCTCAACAAATAATCTGGGTCAATCTGGAACCTTTTTCAAAGATAATAGACTTGGTAGTCTTTTGTGCTCTTCGTTTGATTTGACAATTTTACAATTTAAAGTTTAACTGCAACTTTAATATTATTGCACTAAGTGAGAATAAAATAAATTAGCTTTTTCCTTGATTTTAAGCACCCTTTTTCTTTTTTCTTAGTTACTGTTGTTATATTTGAAAAGTTTGTGCCAATGCTATGGACAACAACGGGCTTCTTTTGCTTATCTGCTGCCACCTCAATACGCAATTCTAATTAACCAAAGAAAACATCGACCGGGCAACAGTATGACTAATAAATGACACATTAAAAACGAAAATAATAAATTTTTAGCCAGCAAAACAATTTCAAAACATAAACAAAGGTGAAATTAGCTTAACTACTCACACAGAGGAGCTTTAGACGCGCGAAGAGGTTACAGAAGAACGATACAAAATGTCACCAAATTTTGAAGAGATCAAAACGCATTTTCCAGCAGCCAGAATCAAGAAACTAATGCAGTCAGATGAAGATATTGGGAAAGTTGCACAAGCCACTCCTGTTGTTGTGGGCAGATCTCTAGAATTCTTCTTATCAACACTGATAGAGTCAGCAGCTAATGAAGCAAAGGAAGGTGGTATCAAAAGAATCACAGCCCAGCATGTCAAGCAGGCAATAGAAAACAATGAAAATTTTGATTTTCTTGTGGACACAATTTGCAATAAAGGTAAAGAAGTTGAAGACGAGTAAGATTGCACAGGACATCCAGCAACTACAAATGAACCACAGGGGGACCAGCAGCGGAGAACTGTGTCATTGGATCAAGTTTTCGTATCACGGAAGAGTCGTTTACTGATTAGCTGTGTGAACCCAAGATCTCAGTGGGTGGCCCAGTGGGTGGCGAAGAGTTAACCCATTAAGTTATTAATTTACTGCAAAGAGTGACATTTGCAGGTTCAGAATGACTCCATTATGGATGAGGAAGTCCGCTGGGGGACTGGCCAGTGGGAGTCGCAATTTATCGCTGCGTTAGTGTCCAGTGGACCAGATCTAGTGCGATCACTGATTTGAATAGACTAATCAATCGCTAAAAGTGATCTACAATGATGGTATTTTTATGTGTAGAAAAGTGCTCGCTCGAGCTGACTTAAATACTAGTAGCCTTTTATACCAAACAACTGTACAACCAGCTGTAGTGGTTTCAGTAGGATAGCAAGCCAAACCCCAAAATGGCCATGGAAAAATAATGTAAAATGAAGTCAATTAATAAAAATAAAAATTATTTTTACCTAAACAGTAAAGTGTGTTAGTGAAGTAGAACGAAATGCCCAAGGTTAAACGAGAGAGCAAGAACTCGCAGCTCAAGATCCTGGACCCAAAGGAACGTGGCTTCAAGTGCGATTTTCCTGGCTGCACAAAGGCTTTCTTTAGAAAAGACCATCTAAAGAGACACAGCTTAAACCATGACGATAAAGCGAAGCTGCATGTTTGTGAGGAGTGTGGTATGAAATTCAAGCGTATTGATGTGAAGAAGGACCATGTGAGTCGCCATCTTAGGGCCAAAGCCAAAGAAATCCAGGCCATCAACTTTATAAGAGAATCTACTATTTTCCAGAACATGAAGAACTCCAATGTTCGTATGGCCAATAACAATCCCTTACCGAGCAGTGAGGCTCATAGCCAGAGTCTGAACGAGATGGAAGCCCAACTCCAGCAGCACAAGAGCATGAATAGCGGTAATGAAGCAAGTTTGAACCATCCATCAAAGATACAAAACGAGATATCGCCGCCTGTAACCACGAGTTCTAATGGCACCCCAAGCATCAACTCAAGCGAGATAATACCGGGATCGATCAACGACTGGACGATAGGGATTAACGACAGTATTTTTCTGCCCAGCAACACGTCCCCTGGGGGCACTTACAGGCTCGCACCATTTGACTCAGGACTGTATGAGCTAACAGACCATCTGGTTAGACCAGACTTGAACTTTGAGTACTCACTGAACTCTGCACTATCAGACCTGCTGCAGTCTGACCTGGGAAACATTCCTAGGATCGAAACAAACCATAATGAAATAAATGAAAACCACCTGAAGGAGTTCATGTTGCTGATACCTCCACTGGTTAACTATAAGGACTTTGAACCCAAGGTACTAGAAACATGTATGGAGATATACTGGAATTTGTTTCACGTGCAGTACCCAATACTGCACAGACCTTCATTCAACTCGCTAACTACACCACCTATTTTACTATTGGCAATGGTTATGATGGGTGCCTGTTTCAGTAAAGCAGTTGGGGATTTACTCGAGGACCCAATAGGACTCGCCAACGAGATTGCAATTCCACTACGGTGGTTGATCTTTAGACACCGTACCAGTGGAGCGTCCAAGCCATGGGAACTGCAGAGCTTGCTGATATTGGAAGTCTTTGAGAAGAACTATAGCTCAAGATTGCTTCATGAGCGTTCGAGTGTTCACCAAGCTGCTAAGATCGAGATGATGAAAAGAAGTACCGTTCTAGGTGGTGATCCATATGCGACTGTGTCCAAATCAAGCACAGAACTGAAAGAGAACTCGGAATATGACTTATGGAATAAATGGGTGTATGCAGAATCGATGAAGCGTTGTGCTCTAATGTCGTTTTGTTTTGATCTGAACAGCACGATAAACTCAGGGCACCAGTCAACACTATTTGTCAATAAACTGAGACTGGGCCTGCCATGCGATGACCTGCTATGGGAGGCTAACTTGGAAGAACTGAAGAATATCAAAGTACCAAAGAACCCAGAGCTGGTGCTCACGAGTTTGAAGAGACTACTTAAAAACGAAAAAGTGGTGACTAGCTCGTTTGGCAAGAAAGTGATGCTGCATGTGTTGCTTTCATTAATGGTTCAGTTTGAGTTAAAAGACGAGACAGTTGCAATGGTTAGTGACAACTCCACAACTGATATGCTGAAGGACGTTTGGAGAGATAAGCTGAGCTATGCACTAGACGCATGGAAGTATAATGTTAACGAGGGATCGTGCTGTGACTTGAACTCGCTACTGATTGATCTGAGAGCCAGAATGGGAGATCCAGGAACAAGTTATTTTGATCTTAATGATACTAAATGTAAATTTCCAACCTACCACATGGCACAAATCAGGCTGAGGATTGTTCCACACGACATGCTGATTTTGTCAGGAATACCAATTATGATGAGTGTCAAGATGGATGATGTCGACTACAACAATGTTGAAAATCGACTGAAAAAATGGAGTAACTCACTTGATGGCAGAGTTAGTGTTGTTCATGCTTATTTATGCTTGATAGAATGCTTAGCAAACGACGATTCGATTGGATACATTGACTACAGACCCGAGAAGGACCCAATTCATGAAAGAGCTCATATCATAATAAGTTGTACGCTGATTGTTTGGTGCTACTGTTTTATTGAGATTGGACCAGAAAGCGATAACTTCAACTTAGAAAAGACGCATTTCAAAGAAGACGGATATAACTATCTACAGAGGGTTAAGAGCGAGTTTGATCCGGTTATAATAACTGATGGAACCGTTGCAGATTATCATATGAGCATCAAAAGGTGTGCACTGAAGCTGCCCAAGATCGAGAGGCTGAATAATATAGCAGGTCTGTGTTCTGTTGTGTCTGACCTATATTCGCATTGCTTCTGGCAGTTGGGTAGAGAGTACTCGAGGCTGCTGGTGCACTGCAAGGATCGTATGATGGGGAAGAAGGAACCGTTTTGCTCTAATGTTTATGACTTTAAAAATGAGTTTTGACGTTACTCGTACACATGAATATATATTTATAAACTATTATCTACCAGTATGTGACTTGAAACCTCTACCACAGTACACTAGAAACCTGATTATAAACTATTCATCTCTATATATCTTCCACAGTACACCTGAAACCTGATTAACTGTTTATCTACTACAGTATATGTCACTTGTATCTGGTTATCACATTCTACCATTTAGCGTTTGAACACTTTACAAATCGCCTGTTTCTGAGCTCATACAGCTTGGTTACATACATTTAGTACCAATAAGTCATAGATACATAGTAATAGATTATTTATCATAGATTACTTTGACACATTTACCATTGTGATCATATCGTATTATATTCAGTCTGGTTTTTAATCCAGGTTCACACTCTATGTCTTTATAGCAAAGTCAAGTCCTAATAGCTACATGAATATAAGTTCACGCCTAGAAATAGACCTTTCAGTACACAGTGCTGCAGAATGCTCAGGCATACTCTCAAACCAAAGATATGCACCCAGGCCACTAGTAAACCACTTAAACGGTAGAATGCACTAAGAACTACACCCACGCCATAATGTATCTACTAAAGCTAAATATGTCTCTGAGTGATCTCCGGGTTGTGCTCGAACTCGATCTTGTTTCTCAGTTTACCAATCTTCTCGATGTACAGCTCGACCTCGTCGCCCTCCTTCATGTATGGGGAAGGGGAGAGACCGACGGCCACACCTGAGGGAGTACCGGTGAGGATGATGTCGCCCGGGTTCAGGGTGGTACCGGTGGACATGAAAGAAACCACTTTGAAGCAGTCAAAGATCATGTCGGAGGTGTCGCTCTCCTGTCTGGTGATGCCGTTGACCTTGGTGGAGATCTTGAGCCCCGAGGTTTGGGGCAGGACGCTGGAGGAGACGATGGCAGGGCCAAATGGGCAGAAAGTGTCGAACATCTTGCCCGCACCAAACTGGGTGCCGCCCCTCTCCATCTGCCAGGTACGCTGGGACACGTCGTTGCCGATGGAGTAGCCCAGGATGTACTTGTGGGCCTCGTCCGGGGTGACGTCCCGGCACTGCTTGCCAATGACAATCACCATTTCCACCTCGTAGTCGATCTTGGCCGGAGGCATCTGGCACGCAGCAGGCACCACGATCGGGTCGCTAGGCCCCACGAGCGCGGAGCGCGGCTTGAAGAAGAGCACGGGCCACTTTGGGATCTCCATCTTGATCTCAATGGCGTGCTTGGTGTAGTTCATGCCCACGCAGCGAATGTTGGGTATCTGGCTGGCATCCAGCGGAGTCAGCAGCTTGCGGATGCCCACCTTGGTGGAGGTGACGGTGTGCTCGCCCAGCACGTCGCCCTCAATCACATACGCTTCCGTGGCCTGGTAGACGTCCTCCTCGCCTGGGCCCAGAATGGCGTCCCCGAAGTACACCTTGCCGTCGGCACCCTCGAATCTCACGAGTCTCTTGAACATGTTGCCCTGGGTCATGCTGCTCGTGTGTAGTGTAGTGTGTAGTAGCACTGAGTCACTGCGGCAGAAGGTTGGGCAGCCTCAGCTTTTTATAATTTCTCCCCCAGTGGCGGCACGGCTCCCCCAGTGTGGCCGCGGCGTTATCAGTGTGTGAAAACCGAGTGGGAGAAAATGTGTAATTTGGTATAATAGCAGGCGAAACAGCTAGAAGAGCAGCACAAGAGCCCCAGAGCACCACCACGCACCACCCCAGAGAATGTCGCTAGCCCACAAGACCAAAGTCGCGCTGATCCAGATCACAGCGGGCGCCAACAAGCAGGACAACCTGCAGCACGCCAAAGAGTACATCTACAAGGCGCTGGAGAAGGACCCAGAGGTGAAGATTGTGGCCCTGCCTGAGTGCTTCAACTCGCCCTACGCGGTGAACAAGTTTGCAGAGTACGCGGAGCGCATCCCGGACGGCGAGTCGACGCAGTTTCTGAGCGCCATTGCGCGGGACCTCAAGATCGTGCTGGTTGGCGGGTCCATCCCAGAGATTGGCGCTGACGGCAACATCTACAACACGTCTGTGACGTTTGGCCCGGACGGCAGCATCATTGGCAAGCACAGAAAGGTGCACCTGTTCGACATTGACATTCCGGGCGGAATCACGTTCAAGGAGTCTGTCACGCTCACGGGAGGCGACAAGGCCACCGTGATCGACCTGCCGGGCCTCGGAACCATTGGCGAGGGTATCTGCTACGACGTGAGATTTCCCGAGCTCGCTGCGATCGCCGCACGCGAGCACAATGCGTTCGCCATGTTCTACCCGGGAGCGTTCAACACCGTCACGGGGCCCCTGCACTGGCACCTGCTGGCCAAGGCCAGGGCCATCGACAACCAGATGTTCGTCGTGATGATCTCGCCATCCAGAAACATGGACCTGGGCTACCACGCCTTCGGCCACTCGCTCGTGGTGGACCCTAACGGCAACATTATTGCTGAGGCAGGCGAGGGCGAGGAAATCGTCATTGCAGAACTGGACCCTGAGCTCATCAAAAAGACCAGAAGCAGCATCCCGGTCACCGTCCAAAGACGTTTCGACGTCTACACAGACTACACCAAGAACGCAAAGTCCAGCGCTTTGTAGGGGGCTCCATCGTACTAGTACATTGTTGTAGAGCTAATATACGACCCGCGCCCCTAGCCTGCGCTAGAGACCCACTAAATGCCCACTAGTAGACTAAAACGCACTAACTGCGCTGAGGAGAAATCGTGGGGCCCAGCCCAGCAGCTAGAGTCAGCAGCCCAGCAGTCAGCAGCCCAGCAGCCCAGCTCCCGTGCCAATCGGTAAGCACGCACATAATAGGTGGGATCGACACCCACCGAACGCAGCAGCACTTTGACACGTCATCGATCGGGATTAGCAATATACGCAACGTTATCGATAACGCGTAGATAACGAGGGAAAAAAGAAATAAAACGGTTTAACGTCTATGCAAAGAAGCCGTTAAACGTCAAATTGACAAAATTGACAATTCCGTTGTAAGCAGCACCCACTAGTTTGGCACAACACGCTAGCAAAGCGGACCAACGCACAGCGATACCCCAGTGGACAATGTCCATTTATCTCTCATGTAAGCAATGACACCTCCCATAGTAAAAAAAAATTTTTCTGGCTGTTTATCCAGCAAATCAAAAGAAATGCGCACCCCCAGTGGGTGAAGTGACAAAATATTTGCGAAACCCATCGAATACTATTTGGCATGTATATCAGGAGCTATTGTGACACTATCGCTTCCCCGTTATCAGCAGGTATATAAGCAGTGGTTATTCTGCTGTTTGCTGACTTGAATCTTGTGTTATTGCAATATTATACTGTACAACTAGAGCACACTATAATACCAAGAGAGAAATAATGAGTCTTCAAGAGTCCCTAGACATCAAGCCAAAAGACAGTGCCATGGTCGAGCTCAAAGACATCCAGCAGACAACCTCCATGGAGCAGACCAGCGAGCTCGAGGACCTGTACATCGACCCAGTCAAGGAAAAGAAGCTGACCAGAAAGCTCGACTTTTTCCTCATGCCAATCTTCTGCTACATCTACTTTTTAAGTTCACTGGACAGATCCAACATCGGTAATGCCAAGGTTGTTGGGCTCAGTGAGCAGCTGCACCTCACAAACCATCAGTTCTCCACTGCTGTTTCCATTTTCTACGCCACTTATGTGTCTATTGAGCCATTCGGTACTCTGATTGTTAAGAAGGTTGGTGTCAGACAGTTCATGGCTGCTGCCATCTTCTGCTGGTCCATGGTGACTATTTTCACATGTTTTGTCAGATCTTACGGTGCCCTGATTGCCTGCCGTGTTTTACTAGGCTTCTTCGAGGGTGCTGTTTTCCCATCTCAGTCGCTATACATTTCCATGGTTTACAAAAGAGAAGAGCAATCTAAACGTCTAGGTTACCTGTACATCTGTTCATGTGCCTCAGGTGCCTTCAACGGTTTGATTGCTACTGGTATCACCAAGATCAAACCACACGGAGACTTCCTCAGTTGGGGTTGGTTGTATGTCATTGAAGGTTTGATTTCCATCGTTACCCCATTCTGGATCTGGTTTGGATTACCAAACGACCCAGCAGAAGCCAGATTTTTAAACGACGAGGAGAAGGAAATAATGAGAATCAGAAAACTGCAAATGCAACACTACCACGGTAACCAGAAGTTTGATAAACAGGAAATCTTCAATGCGGCATTGGATCCAAAAGTTTGGTTTTCATGTGCCATCCAGTTCTGTACTGACACTGTTTTGTATGGATTTTCTGTGTTCTTACCTTCTATTTTGAAATCCCAGCTAGGATTTACCACAATGGCTTCACAGTACTTGTCCATTCCAGTCTATGTGTTTGCAGCTATTGGAACCGGTTCAATGCTGTACTTGTCTGACCGTCTCCATAACAGAAAATGGATACTACAAACAATCAGTTTGGTCATTGCTGCAGTTGGCTACATCATTTTACTAACCTGCAAGAACGGTGGTGTTAACTACTTTGCCACTTACTTGATTGGTTTCACCATCTACGTCAGTGTTGCCATCAACATTACATGGCTAAACGTCAATAACGCACCACACTACAGAAAGGCATTCTCACTAGGAATGAACCAGGCATGTGGAAACACTGCTGGTGCCATCTCAGCTCAAGTTTACAGATCCGCTCCATACTATTTAGGTAACGGGTTCTCCTTGGGATGCTGTGTTGTTGGTATTGTGCTCACTTTATGTAAGAGAGTCTACTTGGGCTACTTGAATAAAGTTAAAGAGCAGATCATTAGCGGCGAGAGAGTGGACACTAAAAAGACCAGAACCGGCTGTGACGCACTGGACTTTAAATACTCTATGTGAGCGCACAACACTGATTGACTCAGTGTGCTGCACCACCCCGTTACATGTATAATTGTTAATTGTTTTTGATGTTGTTAGCAGCTGTAGTTTAGTAGACAATAGCAACGCACATAATTTTCAGCGCATGTTTACCAAATTCTGGTAGCAAACTGCTGCTTTTCGTAACTTGAATACGCTTATAGATGACCAAGTATTGGCACAATTTTTATTTAGATTGGGATTCTATTACACACAGTGACCACTTGAATTTTACCTGAGCTATGCGACAACAAAACTACTTAATACTGTTTGCTATGCTCACCTGATTTTTTTCAAGCTTCTAAGAGAGAAATCCTTATCATCCTGGCTGCTTTTAACGTATAATTGTCTTTCCAACATACTATCCATTTCTTGTGATTTCAACTTAATGATTGGGTGGTAAATCAAAAATTTTATAATTTTAGCTCTTCAGAACCACACCAATAAATAATTTCTCAGAGCAATGACCTATGATAGGCTTTCTAAAATTTAAGCAGTAGTGACCCAGTGTTTCATTACCTGTATAGAACTGCGATAGGTGGATGTTAATGAGCCAGATTGATATACCAATGTAAGATATGTCAATTTCTTTACTCCGTTGGTTTCTGAACTGTAATCAGAAGGTGTTTCTACTGAGTTTTATTAATTTCTGATATATATCTGATACCTACAAGCTGCACTTTTGTGTACTAATACAATAATCATTACAGGCTACATGATGTACAAGCTAATAAACCTCATCACTCAATTCTAATATCGTTTAAGCTGCAGTAGGTTTATACACCTCTGCAAAAACTACAATGATATCTACTGGTTTTAAAGCTACAGACATACCTTGTAGTTTTTAAACTGCATTGATGTCTGATAGGCGGCCAGTTCCTGGTCCATTTGTACCCAGAAAACCGGCTTTTCCCGCTGACAAAGCACCAGATCAAGCCGTTTATGCAGTCGTACCTCAACCCAACAACAGAAGCAGCCAGCCGAACCGAACTCGCGTCTTTCCAAAACTCGAAAGAACTGAAGTTTGTGGTTATCACTGTCTTATAGTTTTAGTGATATATAGTTTATTATGTTTGATGATTTGTGATGCGTCTATCAATGTTTAATAATGTAGTTTATTATGCTCAATAATTGTTGATGTCTACTTGTACATCAACGTTTAACAGTTCGTGATGTCTATTTAGTACATTCAGGGTTAACACATAGTGATATTTAATGAGGCTATTAATGCAAAATAATTTAGTCCATTATGCTCAATATAATTGATCTCTAGTCGTTAATGTTATATAATTAGTAATGCTTACTGAATCTATATATATCGTATTATTTTTCATCTGGTATCTAATCCAGGTTTATATATCTTGTTCTTATTGTAATAGCTATATCTTCATTGTCTACTATTTGCATCTAATTATATTTATTTATATTATTATTACTATTATTTTGTATTTCAGGTCAAAATATATCAAAGTAATCTATGATAGATAAAGTATTGATATTAATATTGATGCTCATTAAGGATGTTCAATAATTTACCGAGCCTATTTAGCCCTTAATGTCCATGCCTATTAGTATTTCAGTATCTAAAAATTCATTCAGTATCTAACATTTAGTAATGTTGACCCTCAATGATGTAAACTGAGTTTGTCAATTTCTAATAATGAGTGATGCTTATTTAGCCTATTAACGCTTGACAATTTACCGAAGCCTATTTAGCCTATTCGTTTACTCTTAAGAGAAGATCCGCTGACTGATATATACCAACGTCTAATAATTCAATGGTGTCTTCTGTACATTAACGTTTAATATTGAGAGATGTTTACTGAGTCTACTTAGTCTTTGTACTGAGTTTTTGTCCAGTAATTTAAAGATATATATTTAGTCCCTTAACGCCTGACAACTACAGACGCCTATTCAACCCATCAACGTCTACTAAAATACTGTCCTTTTAGTCTAACAATGTCTGACAGTAGTGATGCCTACTAAGTTTATGTCTACTAATTTAGACATGACTAGCTCTGTTAAATAATTAATGATGCTCAGTGATATTTAAGTGATGTCTATTCTGTACATTAACTTTCAATAATTAGAGATGCTTAACGAGTCTAATTGGTCCTCCCACTGAACCTTTGTCTAATAAGTTGAAAATATGATTTAGCCCATTGACACCTAACAATTAGAGATGCCTCTTTAATTTATTAATGTGTTTGATCTTTAAATAACCATTCTTACCGTTTGAATTACCCATTCACTAATAAATAACAACCAAGAATTACCATTCGCATCATCTAATTTTTGTAATATTTAATAATAGTATTCCTGGTACTTCATTATTTACAAGTAATTATTTGTATTAATACTAAGAATAAACAAATCTGAATTATCAGTCATTGAAATCAAACAATATTTGAATCATTGTAATTGCAAATACTAATACTACAATTGCTAGAATTCTTGTCAAAGTTAAGATTCCTAATACAAAACTTAATGTTGAAATACTCACTAGGTTAAATAATGTCTATCAGTATCTAGTATATGAGTAGTAGCGTTAAATAAGTACTGCCCACAGAGTCTATGTCTGAATTTGGAGATTTATACCTGTTAGTAATGGTACAGCCTGGTAAATGACAAGCTATGTCTAGTAATCAGTGATTCCAGTCCTGTTGTTAGCGACGTCAACTGAGCTGTCTAGTAATTAGTAACTGAGACCTGTTTGATAATTAGAGATGTTTATTGAGACTATGTCTAATAATCTAGAGATTTGTATTCACTACCTTAGACAACGCCTGTAGACTAATAATTAAGAGATGTCTATTACATCAACGTGCAATAATTTTATGTTTAATAATGTAGAGAGTTCTGCTCACTACATTAATGTGTAACAGTCGACAACGTCTACTGAGTCTATGTTTAGTAATTTAGAAATATCCATTCACTCTATTCACTACAATAGTTTAATAATTAAGAATGTCTATAGATGTCTACTCACCACATGAACGCTCAATAATTAACAACGTCTATCGAGTCTATGTATAGATGTCTACTCACTACATTAAGGTTCAATAATTAACACGTCTATTGAGATGTCTACTCACCACATCAACGTGAATAATTATTGAGCCTGTGTCTAGTAATTCAAAAATCACATACTCAGTATTGTAACATTACCAAGCCTATTTAGCCTATCCAAGCCTACCTATTTCCGTTGCTCCACACTTGCACAGATCTCCAAGCTGCATGCCTGTGCTTCATGGACTGCATTGATCCAACTAATGAGCTGCATCTATCATTCCAGTTTGGCACCGGTGTGTAATGGAAGCACACACTTCCACGCAGTACCCGAGCAGGTTCCAGCAGGGCCAGGCTCACTGCCTCGGCAGGCCCAGGGCCAGGCCCAGCGCACCAACTGCTAAACCACTGGCGCACGCAGCCGAGGGTGCTGACACAGCAATTACATAATCAGTCATCGTGTGGAGCAAGCGCATACGAAAATGCGATATAAATAGCTGGCAAATTCAGCAACTTGCCAGGTTTCCCTAAAGTTTAACGACAGAGCAACGCAACAACCAGTGCGATGAACAACCAGCTATCCAAGTCTTCGCTGAGTCTGAACCACCTAGCGCTCCTGAACGATCCCAAGTCGATCGACACGTCGATATTCTACATTGGCGTGGATGTCGGTACAGGGTCAGCCAGGGCTGCGGTGGTGGACAACACCGGGTCCATTCTTGCGCTGGCAGAGCGCCCTATCACCAGGCACGAGCTGAAACCCAACTACATCACGCAGTCGACGACCGAGATCTGGAACTCGATCTGTTTCTGTGTCAAGTCCACGGTGAGAGACGCAGGCATTGACCCTGGCCAGGTTGTGGGAATTGGGTTTGACGCCACGTGCTCGCTGGCGGTGCTGAACGAGAAGACGGACGAGCCGCTGGCTGTGGGACCGGACTTCAACAACGACGACCAGAACATTATCTTGTGGATGGACCACAGGGCCGAGGAGGAGACCAACGAGATCAATGCGACGGGGGACAAGTGCCTCAAGTACGTTGGGGGCACCATGTCGATCGAGATGGAGCTGCCTAAGATCAAGTGGCTGAAGAACAACCTGCCGGACGGCCGTTTTGGCGAGGCCAAGTTCTACGATTTGGCGGACTTTCTGACCCACAGGGCCACGGGCTCGGAGGCCAGAAGCTACTGCTCCACCGTGTGCAAGCAGGGCTTTGTCCCGCTGGGCGTGGAGGGCTCGGTCCACGGCTGGTCGGAGGAGTTTCTCGACAAGATTGGCCTGCACGAGCTGGTGGAGGACAACTTCAGAAAGCTGGGCCATGCGCCGGGCGTGGCTGGGGGCGAGTGGCTCAGTGCCGGCGAGATCGTGGGCAACCTGTCGCCACAGGCTGCCGAGGAGCTCGGGCTCACCACCAACACCATTGTGGGCTCTGGGGTGATTGACGCGTACGCAGGCTGGATCGGCACGGTGGCAGCCAAGACGGACGTGGACATTCCCAAGCTGGTGGAGAACGACCAGAAGCTGCAGGGCCTGGAGAAGGCGAGCGGGCGTCTGGCTGCGGTCGCAGGCACCTCCACGTGCCACATTGTCATGTCCAAGGACCCGATCTTTGTGCCTGGCGTGTGGGGCCCGTACAAGGACTGCATCTCGCCTGGGTTCTGGCTGGCGGAGGGTGGCCAGAGCTGCACGGGCGCACTGCTGGCACACGTGATGAACACCCACCCGGCGTACTCGGAGCTCGCGAGAAGCGCAGACGCGTCCAACGTGTCCAAGTTCGACTACATGAACGCGCGGCTGGAGTCGCTGTCGCAGGAGCGCAACGAGCGGTCCGTCGTGTCGCTGGCCAAGCACCTCTTCTTCTACGGGGACTACCACGGCAACAGATCGCCTATTGCGGACCCTCGCATGCGCGCAGCCATCGTGGGCCAGTCCATGGACGTGTCCGTGGACGACCTGTGCATCACGTACCTGGCTGCGTGCGAGTTCATTGCGCAGCAGACCCGGCAGATTGTGGAGAAGATGATCGAGTCCGGGCACGAGATCACCTCCATCTTCATGAGCGGCGGGCAGTGCCGCAACGGGCTGCTGATGCGGCTGCTGGCGGACTGCACGGGGCTGCCGGTGGTGATCCCACGGTACATTGACGCGGCCGTGGTGTTTGGCTCGGCCCTGCTGGGGGCTGTCGCGTACAAGACGCACCTGCACAAGAACAAGGGCAAGAGATCGCGGTCCTCGTCGCTCAGACTGCCAAAGTTCAAGCTGCAGATGAGCCAGATCAAGAGCGGCCGCAGCCTGGCGTCCCCTTACACCGCGCCTAGTGCCACCAGCAGCGTCACCAACATGTCTGCGATTGTGAACGCGGCGTCCTCGTCCGGGTTCCCGTTCCCGGCCACCGACGAGCCAAACACCGTCGAGACCGTCCCAGAGGAGGAGCACGAGGACGACGACGAAGACGAGGAGGAGGTGATCTCGTTCGGGTCCAAGAACAAGCCCCAGCAGGAGCTCACCCAGAAGATCTCCCAGCTCAAGCTGCAGCCTGGCGAGGGCCACAACCTGTTCTGGGACACCATGGCCCAGCTGTCTGGCGGAGGCAAGGTGGTGTTCCCAAGCGCACCTGACTCCCCGGACAGACAGCTGCTCAACACCAAGTACGGCATCTTCCTGGACCAGGCCAAGACCCAGCAGGTGTACCGCACGCTGGTGGACGACGTGGAGCTCAAGATTGCGGCTGCTGCCTGAGCGTGCTGCCCAAGACCGCGGCGGCGGCCCAAGCGTGCTGCCCCGAGCAATATGCGCCACGGCCCAAACGTGCTGCCCCGAGCAATATGCACAGTGCCGCACAGTGCCGCGGGCCGCCGCGGGCCACGCAGGCACCCGCCACAGCGCCCCCGTTTAGGAAATACATAAACACATCATTTGTGGCGAGTGTAGCCCACTTCTCAGTTTTCTCAAGCTGTAAAAAGTTAACAAATTGACAACATATATGCAAAAACTGCTAAGTTTAAAGGTTTTTCTTCTCATTTCGAACAGCGTTTTACTCATTTCAACACACACCCACTGGAATCCACACTCACTTTAGCTACACCACTGGAAACCACACTCATTTACACTAGCAGCACGCACTATTCCAGACAAGTACAGGTGTAAATTATAACATGGGCTTCAATCTGTTTGCAAACATAGCGGCTGTGCTGTTCTTCCAGCTGGCGAGCTCGCAGAACCTCAGCCTGGACCTGCACGGCTTCTACGACGACCAGTACGGCCTGCTGGGCGACTACAACGCCATCACGTCCTACTCTTATGTGGGCGAGTCCAATTTCACCAACCAGAACCAGTACAAGAACGAGCTGTTTGCCTCAGGTCTGGCCTCGGGCGTCCACGCTGCCCTGGGCAAGGTCCAGGGGTCCATCAGCGCCATCTGGCCCGTCTACGACGATGCCTTTTTGCTGCTCGGCACCTTCACAAGCATAGGCGACACCCAGCTCAGCCCACCAGTCCTGTATAACCTCACCAACAACAGCTTCACGTCCATCGGCAGCGGGCTCACCGTGGGCCAGGCACCAACCACAGCCCTCGTGGATGCAGAAAACAACCTCATATACCTTGGCGGAGAGCTCTCGCTCAACAATTCCTCGCCTAATTTTGTCATTTACAACATGACCAGCGCCCAGCTCGAGCCCCCAAAGTTCAAAGGGTTCAATGGGCCGGTCAGTTCGATCCTTAAAGTGGACGACAACCTGGTGATAACAGGGAATTTCACCAAACTGGAACTGCCAATGCTGACCAACTCGAGCAACTCGTCCAACACCTCTGTTGAGACCGAGCAGCTGGTCAGCCTGAAATACGCCACGCTGTCTGCGTCCAATGGCCAGGCACTGGGCTCCTCGCTGTCCTGCGCAGGCTCAGACCCCTGGAAAGTGGGCTCCACCGTCGGCACACTCAACATCAACCTGCCCTTCCAGATAATGCCATCCAAGTTCAGGATATTCAACTCAGCCGACGCGCAGGCATCGCTGTTCAGAGTGTTCACCGCACCTACCAACGGTATCATGAACCTCACGTACGTCGACCCGCAGACAAACGAGCTCGCGTTCTGCGATGCCTGGTGCCCACTGTTCAATTCGTCCTACCTGGACCAGTTCAGCGGCTCCACATCCCTCAGTTACAACGACGGCAGCCTGGCAGTCACCTCAGAGTACCAGGATTTTGGGTTCGTCAACTCAGTCGAGGTCCAGGACGTGATCCTGGAGGTGCTGGGATCTTATAACAACAAGAACTTTGCCATCGACAACTTCCAGATCTACCAGTCCTCGTTTGCAACCTACGCCAACAACTCGCTCAACGAGCCAGCTTGTGACTATATCCAGTCGTACTCGAACTCTGCAACCATTGGCGATGGCACCTGGGCCACTTCAGGCAGCTACATGTCAACCACCCTGACCGACTTCAGCCCAAAGTCCCTGCCTGAGGTTGGCATCGAGTACTACCCGAATATAACATATCCTGGCGAGTACACCATGCTGCTGTACACTCCGGGCTGTGTTGGCGATAACTCGTGTGCTAAGAGGGCCGTCACAAACGTCACCGTCATCGACTCAGTTACTGATGAGGTGCTGAACACCCTCATAATCTTCCAGAACAACAACGAGGAGAAGTACGACATGGTGTACAGCGGTAACCTCACCAACTCAGTCAAGGTTGAAATGTCACTGTACCAGCTGATTCCTGGCAACTCGCAATCTGAAATTGTGCTGGTGGCTGACAAACTGCTCACAAACATGGTCTCTGTTGATGCTGACGCAGACAACAACAGCACCACCACGGGACTGAACCTTAATGGTGTGTTTGAGTACTCACCAGCAAACTTTACCGGTTTCGATTCAAATAATGTGACTGGAGTAGTGGGCAACACCACTTTGAACCAGTTCAGCTCCATTCTGAGCACCAAAAGTGACACCAAGGGCATCAGTGCAGTCTACTTTAACAACTCGATAGTCTTTGGTGGCTCTTTCGACTCCAAATATGGTTCCAACTTGATCAAGTTTGACCTCAGTGGGTTCGACAAAAACAGCAATGCCATCACTGGTGCGTTTGCCTCATTTGACTCCACTAATGGAACCAACGGCGAGGTTTCTGGCCTGAACTCTGTTGACCAGATGCTGCTAATCTCAGGGAACTTTACCCAGCTAGATAAATCAGTTGAAATATCAAGCTTAGTGGACGACTCCAAAGTTGACGAGTTTAATCAGCTGGCTTTGTACAACGGCAGCTGGTTTACGTCTGATTCAGGTTTCATCACCAATCTAACACTAGTTGGCAACCAGTTCCTGGTGTTTGATGATTTCAACTATGACTACTCAGGCCAACAGGTGTACAACAACTCCAATGTGCTATCGTTCAATGTGTCAGCTGCTGGTGCCAACAATGATGTCTCGCTGTTTGTTGGTGAGCTGAAACAATCAGACTACTCATCTGTGGGGTCCAATTTCATCACCTCTGATGCTATTGGCTCCAACATCACAAACACCTCGGCAACGACTGTCGGGCTGTTTGTGAACGACACGTTTTCAGTGTTTGCCTCAGATGAGTCGCTGGTTATTTTGAACGACAACAAAACCACCACTTTTAATATGTCACTGGACTCCAATGTGTTGTCCTTGTTCAGCTATAGAGACAAGCTGTTCATTGGAACCGACCAGGGAGGTGAAATCGACAACGAGCAGTTCAATGGGCTTGCTATTTACAACACTGCATTGAACAGCTTCACGACTGAGTCATTGAAGAAAAGCGCAGCTCCTGTTAAAGTTGAAAACTTTGGTATTTTGAACAGCACTTATCTGATTCTAGGAGGACAGTTCGACTCTGTGGAGTCAGATGGCGATGATGTTTTGTGCTCTGGACTGTGTTTCTATGATCTGAACACGAGTGAATGGACGTCACTAATGAACGACTTCAACGGAACAGTGAACCATTTCAGATTCGTTAATGAGACCGTGTTAGTCGGTGGAGGTGTTGTCACGCTTAATGGCAACAGCCTCAACTTGTTTCAATACGACTTCAACTCTTTAAGCAAGGAACAAACACAGCCAGAGAACTTTCAAGAGTTATCTGGTAAAACTATCACGAAATTCCTTCTGGTTGATAACTCCACCACTGGCAGAATAGTCATTGCAGGATCCAATTTTGTCTCAGCATACGACGGCTCGTCCTGGGTTGCAATTGACTCAGAACTGTACAACTCATCAGTTTCCGATATTGAGCTGATGCAATGTGAAGAGCCAAATTCATTATACAACGGGGACTATTTTGACAACGACCAAGTGCTAATGGCATCTGGTGAGTTCAATTTGGACTATTATGGGTACTGCAATGTGGCGTACTTCAACGGTACCAACTGGGTGCCGTATCTAATTGTCACTAAAGATGATTCAGTTTCCAAAGTGGACTCGATATATATGAATAAGGATATGTCGCCTCTGTACATCAGTGGGCCTATCAGCAGTACAAGCTCAAACAACTCTAGCAACTCCACCACCACCCCAACCAAGCCATCACACACCTCTCATCCTTCAAATCTGAATAAATCCACCAAGGGCAACAAAGTCAGAAGGGGATTTATTGTGCTGATTGCGCTAGCTTTGGCTGTAGGTACAATGGGACTTTTGGGGCTGATCGGAGCCTTCATCCTGTTCAAAAGAAACAAACATGATTACCAGCCTTTACAACCAAGAGTTAATGAAACCGAAATGCTGGAAACAGTTCCACCACAAGACTTACTAAAACATGTTTAGACTGTCTTGCTGATTACTTGTGTTTTTTGTTTTGGTTTATATAGTTTAAGGGTTTGGGTTTTATATATTATTTATTTTAATTTTAATTTAATTTCATTTCGTTTTACCGTAGTGTGTTTAGTGTTTGGGCTGACATGAGTTTTTTGTTTTGGTTGGTTATCTAATACGTCAAGGTGTTTATATTATTTATTGGCAGTGCGATTTAAATGTTTGTGGCTGTTACCAGCTTCCTGTACAAACTTGAGTCTCTTTCGGCAATGATGTTGTTCTGGTAGACGCTGGAGGCCAGGTCCAGGCAGCAGTGTGCCTGCAAGGGGTTTGAAATAGGGTCCCAGTCTTTTGCTGCTAGCAGGTACCAAAATGCAGATTTCCTGTCCCTTGTCAGGCCAATTGTGGCAATGTTTTTCTGTTTGAGCTTATGTGGGTTTGTGAGTGCATCATCCTGATCCTTCTGTACAGGTGACACAGGCTTGGAAAGCAGGATTTTAGCCTGGCTGGACATACAAATGGAATAGATGTACCCAATTCTCTCTAAAATTAGGGACCTGCCAATTCTACCGAGCAGTTTGTCATCCAGTGACTTGCTGAGCCATTTGATGGCTGACGGGGTAGAGGTGTAGCCGTCTCGCAACGTACAGAACAGCTCAGACGTTATAATGGTGGATCTTAATGCAAATGTCTTTAGGCCACATCTTGATAGATAAGTGTAGTTGGCCGAGTCCAGCAGCGGGTCGATGGTGTCGTTCTTGATCTTGGAAGTGATGTTGGTGGCTCCCATCAACAGCGAGATGGCAGCCATCTCCTGTACTGAAGCTAGAAAAGTCCATGCTTTGTGTGCCAGAAAGTCCTTTTTGGAAATATCGTACGTCATGTAGGCGTACTTGTAGTCCCTCAGCATGAACGCCCAGTCGGCAAGCTTTCTTGTGACGAGTTCCGGGGATGCCTTGGAGTACTCGTTGGTGACTGGATTATAGCTGGCGGCCTCGGTGGCCGAGCTGGAGGTGTTTGAGTTGAAGTATTTTTTGGAAACGTTGAAGAATCTGCCCGTCAGGCTCTTTTTGGGCACTATGAGCTGCTCGTCCCACTGGGCGATCTTCTGCTCCATGAACGGGATCAGCTTCTTCTGGATGATGTCGATTATTGCCAGGTTGAGGGAGGTTTTGTTGGCGGCCGGGAATTTCAGCTGGTGCTGGTCAGTGGAGGCAGCGATGTGGTTTAGCGCCAGCTCCTCGTCTATTGAGAGCAGCGATGCTGGGGCAAACGGCACCGGGTTGTGTTCCCTGTTCATGGTGAGTTTGACCACAAACGAGTCGACGCAGAGCCGTTTTTTGAACAGATCCTTGAGCTCGAGCGCACTACTCTTCTCAGCCTCATCGTTCTCGTCGTAAAGCACCATGAACACGGGCACCACGTCCACCAGGTTCATGTACTGCGGCGTGGCGGAGGAGTTGAACGCCTTCTCGTACTGGACGAGCAGGTTCTTGCCGGTTTCGTAGTCGTCGGTGCCTCTAACGACGATCAGCGACAGTATTGGGTGGTTGATGGTGTCGAAGGAGGTCACCAGGCCCGACGAGAGCACCTTGGAGAAGAACTTCTGGTAGATGGAGTCCTTGATGGCGAGCTCGTGCTGGGTGTTGCCGGACAGAACCGACTGTTTGAGCTCCGAGCCCAGCGAGCTGATGAATTCCGATAGGTACAGCTCCAGGGAGGCCACGCTGAACAGCTCGTGCTGCTGGGCGCGCTTGGTGGGCCCGGCCCTGCCACCGGCACTGCCACTGGCGCTCTGCAGCTGCAGGATGTCGCCCAATGGCGGCACAAACCTCACTGAAAAGTCGTCAATCGTCCTGGAGATGAGCTGTGTGTCCTTGACCTGGAACTTGTGTGGGATGTCGTCGCCCAGCGGCTTCAGCAGCTGGAAGAACGAGTGGAACCCGAAGTGCGCAGCCAGCTGGTCGGTCTGCTGGGACGAGTGCACCGACACCTGTGGCGACAGCGCCTTGAGGATGGTGGCCTTGCACCTGGCTGACGAGCTTTTGTCGCCTATTCTGGGCGTGGGAGGCGCCTGTGTTTCCGCCCGCACCTCTGCGCGCTGCGTGCTATCAGCCGCCGGCGGTTCCACGTCGGCAGCACCTTTTTCCATCGAGTTGCGCGTTGTTGTTGGGTGTTTTGTTTATTTGTTTATTTTTTGGCCTTTGATAATTTATAACAAGACGCTGAGTGATCCGTTGGCTATACACTGACTGACTTGTTGAATGAACTGCGAGTTGATATGACTGACTAGAGGATGATATACTATGTGATGACTGAGGATGTGATATACTATGTGACGACTAAGGATGTGATATACTATGTGATGACCGAGGATGTGATGTTGATTGCGACCTATTGACGAGCTAGAGGATGATATTAGCATAGCACTGGTTGATGACTGTTAAATAAGATGTTGATATTTCATGATAAAGAACTAGAGGATGCTGATATTAGGAGGTGGCGATATTAAGATACCCGATCAATCGTTGTGGTTGATGACTGTTATGAGCTGTGTTGATGACTGCTGAGTCAGACGTGGTATTTACATGATGTTATTAAAGAACCAGAGGATGTTGATATGACTTAATGATGTTCTTGACACCATTACGAATAAACACTGATCGATGACTTATGAAACTAGAAGGATATCAGTATCAAATGAGTTATGGATGTGATATTGCAAAGAATAAACCGCTAAATTGATTGGTGACTTATTAAAGAACAAGGAGTGTTGAAACTGTTGTAATGACTTGTTCAGTGACCTAGGAGGATGTCGATACTAAGATACACTCCCGTTGATTAGGACTGTTATGAGTGATATTACCATACCATTGATTAGGACTGTTATGAGATGTCATACCATTGATTAGGACTGTTATGAGTGATATTACCATACCATTGATTAGGACTGTTATGAGTGATATTACCATACCATTGATTAGAACTGTTATGAGTGATATTACCATACCATTGATTAGAACTGTTATGAGTGATATTACCATACCATTGATTAGGACTGTTATGAGATGCCATACCATTGATTAGGACTGTTATGAGTGATATTACCATACCATTGATTAGGACTGTTATGAGATGTCATACCATTGATTAGGACTGTTATGAGTGATATTACCATACCATTGATTAGGACTGTTTAATGAAATGTTGATCTTTTCATGATGACTTGTTAAAGAACTAGAGGATGCAGATATGACTTACTGAATGTAAGAGGATGTATTACCATTGAGAATAAAACATCACGACTTACGACTAAGAGAACCAGGTGGATGAGATGCTAATATTACCATTAGGATAATCCACTTCCCATTAAAAGGATGTCGCCATCAAACAAATCCCATTACATTGATTGATGACTTATTAAAGAGCCAGCAAAATGTCAATATACTCTGATAACGTACTAAATGAACCATGAGGATGCTCATATAAACCATCACCATTGACGATCATTTTACTGATTCCTTTTGAAGGGCAGGGAGGTATGAAAATAATCCATTACTACTGACTTTTAAATGAGCCAGGATGTTGATATTGATTCCCCATTTACTGGTGGCTTGTTTAATAATCATCCTTGCCGTGATTACTTATTTAATGTGTTAGGAGGATGTTGATGTCACCATACCATTGATTGGTGACTATCAAATGATTCAGAGGATGGCACTGGTACTTCAACCATCAGCGTTCCTGGCAAATCAGGTCAACCAAACACTGTGATTGTTGAAGTGCCATCCTCAGCCACTGTGACTACTACCTCAATTTGGACTGGTTCATTCACCACCACTTCAACTGTTCCAACCAAATCTGTGATTTAACTGAAACTGTCGTTGTCGAAATTCCAACAGTAAATATTCCAGTGGCTAAACCAAACAGTCTAACATGGACAGGTGTATACAGAAATAGCTCAAGTGCTGAAATTTCAACTCCAACTGGTGGATATGTGACTGTTACCTCAACTTGGGCTAAATCATTGACTTCCACCACCACGTTACCAGGTGAGCCAGGAAGCGCAACCACTGTTGTTGTTGAAATTCCAACACCAACTGGATCATACGTTACTACCACCTCCACATGGACTGGTACTGGTACTTCGACTATGACCATTCCAGGGAAATCAGGCCAACCAAACACCGTTGTTGTTGAAGTTCCATCTCACGGTGTTGTTACAACCACGTCAATCTGGACGGGATCCTTCACTACCACTTCCACTGTTCCAACTGGATCTGGGGACCTAACTGAAACCATTGTTGTGGAGATTCCAACTCCTACACTGACCACAGTTGTTACCCAAAGTGGTGTTGTTATTGTAACTGCTACCGAGGATTGCAGCTGTACTGAAGCTACTACTTACACGCGCCCAACTCTGGCCGGTGACTTGACACAAACTGTTGTTGTTGGTCTTCCATCTAACGAGATTCCAGTCATTGTTACCGAAACGTGGGACAAAGGATATACCGTCACCAGCACGGTTCCATGTAGTGAGACAGATTCACCATCAACAATCGTTATCAGAGTCCCATCAAGCACTGCCAACACAGCTGCTTCAATAGTGACATCTTCACCACAAGCACCAGGCTCAGATAACGGCAATTCTAATGCTAGTAGCAGCTCTGGTTCTAACGATGAAGGCACCTCTGGCACTAACAACGGCTCTTCCAACAGTGGATCATCCCATCTTGGGAACAACAATGATGCCAGTAGTACTGGAAATGGACAAGCCGCTACTGCAAGTCCAACAAAGGGTGGTTCTCAACCAGCAACCACACTGGCATCTGTCTATGATGGATCATCTTCACCATCCAGTACCGGCATCGATAGCGACTACCACGGTGCAGGTAGCAAGTTATCAAGCAGATTAGCACTCCTAATTAGTACCATGATGATGTTAATCATCTAGTTGTTTGACTAGGATGGAGCTTTCATCTGGTTTCAGTTCATGAGCTTCAACAGCTCAAAACAATGATTGAAGACTTCTTCAATTATTTGACCATTTCTTTCCAATTTTATTCCTTCTTGTTGGTATTCACACTTTCGATGAGTACCCGGGAGTTGTTTATTTTTGATGGCTAGTGACTTCATCAAGCTATCAGTCCCATTTGTTACAATATATGTATTAACTTATTAAACCTCTGTAGATAATTTGACGCGTTTAGTTGGTGTATGGGTGTATTATAAATGTTAGTCATAATGTGCTTAGTCATAAGGTGTTGTGATGTGGATCTTGGATCGGAATACAAAAGGGTCGGAACAATCTCCAACAACCGTCGGAACCAGCTTTTCTTCTTGAGGGTTAGAAAGGAAGGCCCAACTCCACAGCATGAAAGAGAAACCTGTGGATGGCAGTTGGTACTTTTTTTCTTTTTTGATTTTTTTTCTTTTTTGATTTTTTTTTCCTTTGAGTTTTTTTTCTTTTTAGATTTTCGATTCATTTTATACCGCATTTCATTCATCGTCATTCGTCGCGATTTAAGGACTTGGACACGTGAACTCGCAGAACGGTTGCCTAGTGTTTAGTGCTCAGAGCTCAGTGATTAGAATTGACCGCATCCCAGGCTAGCAGACAAGAGGCTGAAACAGAAACAGCAAAGTAAACAATGGTTTGGTCAGTGGCAGCAATTGCAGCCAGTGCCAGTGTGCTGAGTGGCGTGGCACACGGATTCTACATTCCAGGAACCGCGCCAACAAGCTACAAAGAGGGTGAGGACGTGCCGCTGCTGGTGAACCACATTACACCCATCTACACACACACCAAGCACGAAGATTACGTGTACTCGTTCGACTACTACTACCCAGCGCTCCATTTCTGCCAGCCAGAAAAGCTGGTGAAGCAGCCAGAGTCGCTCGGGTCCATCATCTTCGGCGACAGGATCTACAACTCGCCGTTCGAGATCAGAATGCTGCAGAACGAGCAGTGCAAACCGCTGTGCCAGGCCACGTACCCGGGCCACGACGCGGTGTTCGTCAACAAGCTCATCTCCAGCGGGTTCGCGCACAACTGGCTGATCGACGGGCTGCCGGCTGCAAGGCTGCTGCACGACGACAGAACAAAAGACGACTTCTACGGGGCCGGATTTGAGCTGGGTGTTTTGGACGCTGACGGAGTTCCGGTCCTCAATAACCACTTCAGCATCAACATCGAGTACCACGAGCGCGCGCCGGGCCAGTTCCGCGTTGTGGGCGTGACGGTCGAGCCCAGCTCCCTCGCGGGCGACGGCTGTGCCGTCCAGGAACCTGCCCAGCCCGTCAGGCTCAGCACCGACGCCGACACGCACGTGACCTTCACCTACGACGTGAACTTTATCCAGTCCGACACCGTCTGGGCCACCAGATGGGACAAGTACCTGCACGTGTACGACCCTAAGATCCAGTGGTTCTCCCTGATCAACTTCTCGCTGATCGTGCTGTGCCTGTCCACCATCATTGCGCACATTCTGGTGCGTGCGCTCAAGAACGACATCTCCAAGTACAACGAGATGAACCTGGACGACGAGTTCCAGGAGGAGACCGGCTGGAAACTGGTCCACGGCGACGTGTTCCGCTCTCCTCCTCGCCTGCTGCTGTTGTCGGTTCTCGTGGGTAGTGGAATCCAGCTCATTCTCATGATCCTGGCGTCCCTGGGCTTTGCTCTGTTCGGCCTGCTGTCCCCTTCCAACAGAGGCTCCCTCACCACGGTGATGTTCATTCTGTACGCACTCTTTGGCGGGGTCGGCTCCTTTGTCTCAGCATCCCTCTACAAGCTGTTTGGGGGCGAAAACTGGAGACTCAATATGGCCCTGACCCCAATCTTGGTGCCATTCATCATATTCTCCACCGTGCTGTTCCTCAACTTCTTCCTCATAGGCGCCAACTCGTCGGGAGCCATCCCGTTCGGCACCCTGTTTGCCATCGTGGTGCTCTGGTTCATCATTTCCATCCCAATATCGATCATTGGGTCCATCATTGCCATCAAAAAAGAACCTCTTGCGCTGCCTGTGCGCACCAACCAGATCGCGCGCCAGATCCCAGCACAGCCATGGTACCTCAACACCACCACAAGCTCGCTGTTAGCTGGAATCTTCCCGTTCGGCGCAATCGCTGTCGAGATGTACTTCATCTACTCCTCACTGTGGTTCAATAGAGTCTTTTACATGTTTGGGTTCTTGTTCTTCTGCGTGCTGCTGATGATTGTCACAACCGCACTGGTGAGTGTGCTGCTCAGCTACTATGCACTGTGTGCCGAAAACCACAAATGGCAGTGGAGAGCAGTCTTTATTGGCGGAGGGTGCTCGGTTTACGTCTTTATTCATGCCATTGCATTGTCGAAATTCCAGCTGGGTGGGTTCACTACCGTCGTGCTGTATGTGGGCTACTCCATGCTGCTGAGTTTCCTTGTGTTTATTGCCACAGGAGCTGTTGGGTTCTTGTCTTCGCTGTTCTTCATCAAGTCCATCTACAGTGCAGTCAAGATCGACTAGGCTTTCAGGCACAACGTCTAGAGGTGTTTTAGTAGATTGGCATAGTACACAAACAAACATATAAACAATGTACAAGCGTTGGGATACCACTAAATGCAATCGGTTTGCGGTGACGTAGTGTTACAGTGATGCAGTGATGTGTCAAAATGTAGTGTTACAGTGGTACTGTGGTTAGTACTACAGTGGTGCTGGTATTTTCGTGGTAAGTATACGGTGATGCTGGTAATAGTGGTGTTGGGAATAGCATTACCACTGTTTAGTGTTGGTATTAGTGATGTTGGGAATAGCATTATCACTGTTTAGTGTTGGTATTAGTGATGTGGGTGGTAGTATTACAGCTTGGCTAAGACTCCTGGTGCTGGAAATGGTGAAGTGATAGAAAGTAACCACACATACTAATACTACACCTGCTAAACAGAGGCGTGGACACTAGTAATTTGCTAGATCATCAAACAGTACTATAAAGCACCTTTTTCTAAACAGTTATTGTATTACTGCAGTGCTTAATTATATTCAGCATTGGTATACTCCCTTGTGTGTTAATGAGCAAACACGACGAACATGTTATTGAATCATTTTAGTCTCTTGTTGTTTGATGTATTGCCATAGTACGGTGCTAGGCGTGGAAAGCCACTGCACCAACCACAGACTACTAGAGAACCAGTTAAGGCAAAGTTGGTGATAGTTGCACTCCAACGTCTGCACCATTACTGCTCAGCGATTCATAATCCGCATAAGGGGAGCCTGCTGGGACATTGTTAAGGTGTGTGACTGAGAGGATTATGTTAATAAGATTTATGTGAATGCAGGTGTCGTGGTTGGGTGTTGGGGAGGTGTCCTTGGGATGTTTATGTTGGTATTTGCCAGGGCAGTCAACAAAGAATCAATCGTTTATATTGGTATTGCAAGGGCAGTTAACAAAAGCAGTTGATTGTTTATATTGGTATTACGAGAGACGGCCAACTGGTATTTGGAGAGGCGGAAAGCAGCCAACCAAGTGATATTTAGTTTAATGTTAACTTTTACTGATATCGCATCAAGCAATTGTGGTATAGTAGTATATCGAAAGAGGCTAAACATCATATCCAAACCTGTCGGGAAACAGCATTGGGGCAACCAAGGACCAGCCATAGATCCCGTAGCAGATCCAGGCGCTGACAATCTTGACCCAGGAGTAGAAGTAAGTTCTCCCCACAGGCACAAAGTCGCCAAAGTCGTCCTGCTGGACGTTCATGGTGAGCAGAACTGCAATCCACTGCGTTGCCAGAAAGAAAATGAGATGGAACAGCGAGTAGTTGTACTTTGTGGCGACGCGCTCCTCGTCCGCGTCGCTGTCGTCGTCGTACAGCCAGCTCTGGTCGTGCAGGGCGCTCTCTGGCAGCGTTCCCACGGCCACAGCTTCTCGTATGGCCTGCATTCTCATTTCGTTTCTGGCCGAGGGCTGTTTGGTGACGATACTGGCCTCGTTGTCGGCGTAGCCGCTCTCGTCGCCGGATATCTTGATGCTGCCGCCCGTGGTGAACGCGGAGTTGGCAGCAGCCCGCGTCGTGGTGTACGCAATGGCGATAAAGGTGAAGATGGCACCCAGCACGATGCTGGCAGTGCGTGTGCCCCTGGACCTGACGAGCGGGTTGCACAGTCTGTCGTCGGGCTCGGAGGAGCACGCGCTGATGGTGAGGTAGGTGCAGTAGACGGACACCATGGCGCTCTGTGCCAGGCCGCAGTTCGGGTTGTACTCCTGCACCTTTGGGCTTATGGACATGGCGGTGATGGCGATGCTGAGCACCAGGTTGATGGACACGGCCGCCTGGTTCATGGAGCAGCCCGAGGAGCAGAAGAAGACGTACATGAGCACGGTCATGACGACGGAGCCCAGGTACATGATGGCGGTGCCACTGATGAGCATTGTTTTCCACGCCTGGGAGTGCTCGTCCTCGTTCTCCACGTGCTCGATGCACTTCTCGGCCCACTCGTGTGCAAAGTCCACGAGCAGAATCAGCCCCATCACCAGGAACAGGAACCCACACGCCACAGAGACGTACCGCGAGAACCAGACGTAGAACCCGTCTGGGATCATGAAACTGGCAAGCAGCAGCCCCAGGTAGCACAGGATCTTGGCAGACCACAGCCCGTTCTGCAGCCGGGCCCGCGGGTTGGCGGTGGAGTGCACGCCCAGCAGCAGCGCGCCCAGCAGCAGGTGGAAAAGCGCCAGCGCAAAGTTCACTTTGTACACCGCAAAGAACCCGCACTCCACGCCCTCGCAGTGCCACCTGGTCACCAGCGACAGCTTGCGCATCGCCCAGTCCGTCAGCATCACCCACGACAGCATCGAGTTGAACAGCAGCAGCAGCGCATAGCTCAGTCTCGTTGAGAAGGACGAGCCTATTCCCTTGCACGAGTTTGCCACCAGCGAGAAACACACCGACCCACAGCAGCTCGCAGCCCACGTACCCGCCATCTGCAGCGGCATAGACACAACAAACCCCATTTCTCCCTGTAGCAGTGACAATCAGCTAATACTATAACAGTGCGCAATCTGGTAAAAATAAGGCCTGATAAAGCTGTTTATTTTTTTATGCCAAAATATGCACCGAGCACACTGCCTGTACCGGGCGAGCTGGGAGCACCCTGGCGAGCTGGGAGCACCCTGGAAAGCTGGGAGCACCCTGGCGAGGTCTGAGTGTCCCAGGTACACTGTATATAACAATATGCCAGCACACACACACCATCAGGCAGTCTACATACTTTTAATGTGAATGCTGCCTGCGTGATGTAATGCAACATCAACTGTGGTACACTGCTAGTTGTTCCTTTGAGATATAAAGTCTGTCTGAACCACACGAGAACAACTCTTAGTGTTTCTGGTTTCATCTGGTAGTCTGAACCTGAATACGCCTCCTACTAAATATTTAATGAATAATTCTGTATAACATAGATAGAAGAGAAACTTACAAGATGTGTCAGTTGGTGGTCTGCTACTTCCTAGAGAAACGGCTAATCAAAGAAGTGAAATGACACAACTCATCTTAGATATGTCTGTATAACATGTTACAGAAATCACCTAAGGTGCAATTCTCCCAGCTTCAACAATCCTTCAGTCGACATCCCCAGTAAGCATGGTTTCTTCTTAGTATACTGTTAACATTCTACCGGGTCTTTTAGTAAGTACTGACATTTTCCCAGTTCCAGTCGCAATTCAATGATGTTTTGTAATAGGAATGTCCTTTAAATTTTAGGTATATGGGCATCTTCCTAGGTCTTTTTTCATCATGGTAGTCTCTTTATAAGTCATCACGCTAATCCATACACTTATAATACCTCATGTTAGCTTAATATTCAATTAAATAAATGTAAAAGTAACTACTTATAAATCACCCTGGTGTAAACCGTTATTCAGTTATGTTGGTTCACTCAATGTAAACATCCTTCTGTTTATATTATCAACCAGTGGTACAAAAGTACCAGATGTATCACTTCCTGGAAGAAACACCACGAATCACCTAGTGGATAGTTAAATAGAACAAACAAGCCGATGTATCAGCTGGTAGAATTCTCAACCCGTAGACTAAAACACATTTGATATTTAAGAATAGTGAGTTTAACCGTACTAGAAACTGCGATCTCTGCAGGACTACCAATTATACTATACCCTTAAATTTGTGAAGCTGAATTTGCAGTGAAGATGCCGTGTAGTTGTAGTTTGACAACTTTTCTATATTCAACAATTGATTTTAGGTTCAAGACGGTAAAGCAAATCCTTTACCTCATAAATACACATCCAAACCAGAATATGTAACTTGTACTTCAATATTTCAATCTTCTTAATATTCCATGCCTCATACCTCTTAATATTTTCACTGGACATAGGGAGAAGGCAATTATTTACTCGGCTGTGATTTCATGTTCCTACCTCGATTATCTATAAGTAATTGATTCTTCACCCAAGTAAGATCGAGATATATTCATCTACTATAGTAATTTATCTATGGAAATAGAACAGAAACATTAACATCATTAATGATGACATTATTATTAATCGTAGAATGTGGTGACCATTATCCACAGTGACAGTTTACACTCCCCAGTACACTACAGTAGATCCCGTCAAATTAAACTGTTGCATAACATGATGTTATTACCATCACCGTGTGAATGTAGTTCTGCAAGAATACCCCTGCTAGTAAGTGAAGTATATGTATAATTAATAGACGCGAAACCACACTAAGTGGTAAAGCTTCAGTTATGTCCCAGATGTGGTATATCGCTTTATGGTAGTTTTGTACTTGGAGAGGTTGATACTTGTGAAGCGACTGGTAAAGGTAGAAAGGTTATGCGAGAGTAGTAGGAAGAGGGCCTCCAAACCACATAAAAGGAAAATAAATAGCCTACATACAAACACCATCATATACATAGCGTACTGCCATTACTGAGTCAATTAATCCTCGAGTCTCCAGCATTTTTTTGAAGATGCAATAACTCATACAATCTTAGTTCCACGAAACAAACGTAGATTGGTTATTGGGATTGGAGGAACAGCTGTACGCTACAAGTTTATGTGGCATTCAACTTTCTCGAGAATACAACTTTATCTGTTGTGATCTCAAAATTAAACACGCCAGTGAAAGGCTCCAGCACACCGGGTCTCGCAATTGGCAGGTTGCCCTTACTCACTGGTCTTCGTTGGTTTACTGTTGGTAGTGTGTTATTAGTTGGTTTACTTTTCGCTGACCGGTGGTTACTTGGTGCTATTGGTTCACCTACAGTTGTTTAGCGGGTTATACGTCGGTTTCCTGGTGGTTTATCTGTTGGCTACATAGTGGGTTTTTTGGTGATTTCTTACTTAGTGGTATTAATTGGTTACTACTTGGTTTACCTAGTGAGTTATTTGCTGTTTTACTGGTGGTAACTTAGTGGTTACTTAGTAGTTAATTAATGGCTTGTTGTTCACCTGCTGATTTACCTGCTGGTTATATAGCGATTTGTAGTTTACTCACCCAACTGCGATTCAAAACTTTTAATGAGGCAGCCTTCAGCTGCACCATCGAGCCCCATTTTTCCTTGTTGTTAAAAGTCAGTCTGATTGTTGGATGTCATTATCACCATTCCTATGGTGTGATTAGGCTTTGAACTTTTTATAATGGACCTCTTGAACGAGACAAATGCAGGGCACCAAAACGATTAGCAACTGCTTGCAAAACATGACATCCATGTCTTTAAATGCACTTCTAGGATAATTTTGATACATGTTATCACTGGTGCCGTCACTGTTGTGGGAATTGTAGTTTTAGGTTCCAGACACTTTGAGCCCAGCGTATCACCTGAGGCACTGAAATTCCACTAGTGTTCATTCGTTAAAGGTGTCAAAAAATGCCTGGACTGAGTAAACTGAGGACACATTTAAGATTGCCTCGTCAATTTTGTTGGACAGCTACTGCCTAGTTGGACTACCTGTGGATTCTACAAGCGCGATTTGAGCCAAGGTGCCAATTTCATCAGCAGGTTAATTGAAATGTGTTCCAGAGAAACATAACAGTCCAAAACAGTATTAGAGAGCAAAGATTGGCAAGAGCTTGTGGTACTGGACGTACGCAAATATGAGTTCCTGGTAATGTGGGAGTCGAATTCTACAATGCCCGACTGTTTGGGTGAGAAGAAGAGGTTGGTTATTGTTGGTTATTCAGCAGTTTTTGGTCTACCTGCTACTCTGTGGTTTACCTGCTAATTTACCTTTGCCATGATCTACCTGCTAGTTATTAGTGGGCTATTGGTGGTTTATTAGTGGTTTATTTGGGTTACGCTTGGCTTCGGCTGGTTCAACTAGAGGTTTACCTGGTGACTTTGTTAGTTCATCTAGTGATTTATCTAGTGGCTACATAGTGGTTTTCAGGTACTTCATCTAGTCTGTCAAATGCTTTTCTGGTGGAGGTTCAAACCTAATTGGTTAATTAGTGGGTTAAGTAGTGGGTAAGTAGTGGGTTAAGTAGTGGGTTAAGTAGTGGGTAAGTAGTGGGTTAATTAGTGGGTTAAGTAGTGGGTAAGTAGTGGGTTAAGTAGTGGGTTAAGTAGTATGTGGTACCCAGTTGTTTATACATAAACTAGTGGTTTACTGGAGGCTTAAATTTACCAGTTTACACTTGGTTTCACCTGATTTACAGGTAGAGGACCACCTGGTTTACAACTGGGGTTTCACGACAGTTAGAGGCTCAACTGTCTGGTTCTTCTGTTACTTTACATAGCTGTTAGTCCGTGAGTTTATTCCGACTAGCTGCGCTAAGCTCTGGGCACTCAGGTACATTTAGTCAGGCTCTGCCTGGGACTACCAGGAGCACTGCCTATTAGAATCTTCTTCTTACTGGAAACCCCAGAAAGCTCGCCAGGTGAGCCAGGTAAGCCTGTGACATTAACTATACACACTACATACCGCTACTCGTACCAGGCATTTCCGTACCATTTACAACCAAACACATCCCAGCTCGTGCTAAGCTGATAAAGTTTCAAGCTGTTTACTTTTTTACATTTTATGCCAAATATTGGAAACCGCCCATGTCGCACTTCTACCCGGTGATACTGCGTGTGGGCAGCCGGACGGTCGAGGCTGGGTTTGCAGGGGACTCGTACGCGCTGGTGAGGACTTGGGCGGCACAGGACGGCGACTTTTGGCGGGCAGAGAGCTCGCACAGTGGGAGCGAAGAGCTCGCCATTGAACGCGCCCTGGAGCAGCTGGTGTTTGCGCTGTACCAGGAAGCGCTGCTGGTGGACGCAAAGAAGTGCAAAGTGCTGGTGCTGGAGCCGGTGTTCTTCCCGGTGAGGTGGAAAAGGGTGATGACCAAAGTTCTGCTTTTCCACCTCCACGCGCAGTCTGTGCGGTTTGTGCCCGAGCCGCTGGCGTGCTGTGTGGGCAGCGGTAGCAAGAGTGGCATTGTGGTAGACTGCGGCTGGAACTATGTCAGTGTGACCCCGGTGTACGACCTCAGGCTCATTTACAGGCTGGGCCAAAGTTCAGTCAGAAGCGGGCGACTGCTGCACGAGTTGCTTCGTGACAGGCTCGAGGCGCACCTGGGGGTGTCCCCTGCGTTTGAACAGGTGGAGCGCATCATCTCAGAGGTGTGCTATGTCGACGACAGCAGTGCCAGCACCGAATATACTGACGACGAGCTTTTCCGCTTTGAGGAGCTCCAGTTCCCCAACCACTGGAGACACAGCCTGCTGGAACAGGTGTACTTTACTGCAGAGCCGGGCTACGTTGAAGACGATCACAACAAGCTCATA
The DNA here is from genome assembly GCA_030580055.1 of Starmera stellimalicola. NCBI lineage: Eukaryota > Fungi > Ascomycota > Saccharomycetes > Phaffomycetales > Phaffomycetaceae > Starmera > Starmera stellimalicola. The sequence continues at coordinate 297,474 of JAKTSD010000002.1, read as the reverse complement.
GTCCCCATGATCACGCAGCTCATCCCCAAACTGGACATTGACCTGAGAACTGAGCTAGCTTCCAGAATCATAATAACGGGGGGCATGAGCCGGGTCCCAGGGTTTAAGGCCAGGGTTATGCGCCTGCTCAACAACGAGATACACGCGCAGTGCATCAAAACACTCGGTCCTTTCGAAGGTGCCAGTCTGTACTGCTCCACCTCCATTATGACCTCGCGCGACGCCAAGAAGGGCGAGCTGCCCCGAGACAAGTACCTGAAGAGCACTGGCGGTACTGGCACCTCGGCATCACAGCTGAACGCCCACCTGGTGCCCGACTGGGTCGACGACCTGTACTCTTTGTCACGTGTCAAGGCACGTGATGCTGACTAGGCGATGCGGTAAGCACAGGCGTTGTTTTTTGCTAGAAAAATCACCAAAATGTATAAAAACAGCACAAGTGGAACTTAGTTAGCACATCAGCCCAGTTAGTACACAGATAAAATGGTTGTTGACTACTCCAAGTGGGACAAGCTAGAATTGTCGGATGACTCAGACATTGAGGTGCATCCAAACGTTGATAAAAGATCATTTATTCGTTGGAAGCAGCAGGATATTCATGCAAAGAGAGCACAAAGAAATCACGAAATTGCAACCTTAGAGACCCAAACTGAGATGTACAAGATTGTTAACGAACGTGTTGACCAGCTACTGAAAGACTGCAATGATGAACAGTTGGGCGACTACAATTATGTTGTTGAATACTTGAAAACACATTTTGATGTTAATTCCAAACCAACAGGCGAGTCAATTGAGCCAAATCCACCAACACACAATGAGATGATTGAGGACTTGTTTACCCAGTTGAAGAAAGATTTGGAGAAGGCTGGTAAAGACCCAAATAGTGGTGCAGAACTCAGATTGCTAGTTACCCAGCACCGTGCAAAGATCGATAACATCTTAACTGACCAGCTGGATAAGTTGAGGAGCTTGAAGAAGGAAAGAGAACTGCAGATCTCAAGTGACAATATCCACACCGGGTTTGATAGCTCTTTCATCAATAAAAGTAAAGACAAACCTCTAGCTGAAGTGCCAGCTCCGGTCGAGTCCACCTCAACCTCGGCCCCAGTTCCGACTTCCACTACCAAAACTGCACCAACTGCCTCAACTACGGCACCAGCAGCAGCAGCAGCTGCTGCCCCAGCCACATCGGCCACACCAGCACCAGCTACTAAAGCAACAGACAAACAATCAGAAGAAGTTGACCTAAAACTAAACCCAAAGACCATTGAATTCCTCAATATAAACTCCAAAGAATTGATAAAACTTCGTGATTTCCTTAAGGATAATATTTCAATCATCACACCACAGCAGAAGGACGCATTGTTAATGACGGCTTTTGAGTCTCAGTTTGAGAACAATACTTTCAAGACAAAAGAAATCATTTCTCACTCATTGATTATTCAGTATATCATTGACTTAGTTCAGGTCAAGAAACCAAAACATGAAATGGAATACAAAATCTTGATTGATTCGCTATTCGATAAGATCTTCTTGAATGAAACAAATAAAACCGGTTTACAAGCGTTTTTAACTGAACATGAAAGCACTTTCAACCATATAAAGCAAAGATGTGAAATTTTATCAAAGGAAAACGAAATGGATGAAGATGCACAGGAGATTCAACTAAAGTCTCTTGATGATAACTCCAAGCTTATTGTCAATTTGCCAGATGAGAATTCACAAGATCCAGAAGAAGTTGAGAGATTCAAAATCTTTAGCAAGATTCCTGAAAAAATGAGGATCGCATTGAAAACCGAATCTTTAGATCAAGTTAACCAGGTATTTCATGGAATGCCAATCAAACAAGCTGAGGAGATTTTGGAACTATTTGATCAATGTGGAGTTATTGGTGTCGAAGCAATTGTGGAAAATGAAGATGAATGGAACCAATTAAAAGGTGAATTTGATAATCAACAGCCTGAAGAATCAGTTAAATCACCAAATGATATTGACGTTCCTGAAATTATCGATTCTGCTGACATAGTTGATTAATTGATAAAAAAAGCTAGCTAGATAAATAAACATCATTTCCATTGATATGACGAAAACGATCGTCTTGACCATGAATCAATATCCCACGTAATCAAGCCTCTATCACACCCAACAACCAAATGAGAACCTTTATTATCTTGAAAATATGCAAACCCGTTAATTTCGTTATCATAGTACTCGTTATCCACTGGCATATACGTTGGTTGAATCCCGTGCAGTCTGTTATCTTGAAGAGCATTCGGTGATCTTGATATTGCAGATGAGGCTCTTGTGTGTACGTCTGAGGTTGTATTAGTATCAGCACCATTTCCCTCAGTATTACCAATACCATCATCCTCATCCTCACTAAACAAAACTTCCTCATCAAGTGAAGAATCCAAAAGAATATTATAGTTATTCAGATTGTGGGCATTAATGAAGCTATTCCTTGTTACTTCATCATTAATACTGAAACCTCTAATCATTCCATTATCAGCTTCAGCCATATCTAAACCGGGTGGGATCGAATCAACTGGAGAAATCTCATCATCATAATAATGATTTGGTGAATACCTTTGGGGAAACAACTTTCTCTCATACTCAACAACATCTCTGTAATCTAAAACTTTTGGGAAAAGCAGTTTGTTTTTAACCGATGGTGATTGTAATGACGAATTTGTTGATGACGATGAAATAGAAGACGAGACCGAAGTTCTTGAGTTTCTGGAGGTTCTCGAGCGATCCATCAAAGAAGACCCACTATGTCGGGAGGAATTTGTTGGAGGAGAGTCGGGATGTTCTTGTGATGAATTGTGATGATTAATTGGCAGCATTATAACCTGGTGTTTCTCAAAATCCCTGGTATCAATTATATGAACCCTCCCCACATGTTCTGTTATAAACAATAAATCATCTGTTCCTCTAGAAAATTGGCAATTTCTAAAAGCACCATTGGAACTAATTCTTCTAGTTGAGTATATCTTTTTCAATGGTTTTGCCAAATTTCTCAAGTCGTAAATTAAACATGAACCGTCTTGAAAACATGTAGCAAATTTGATCCCCGTAGAGTCAAATGATGTATAAAAACCTGTGTCCGAATCTGTTTTGATAGTCTGGCTAAAACAATTCACGGGATCGTTAAAACTTTGCGTCTGGTTTGGATGCAAAAGTACAACATCCGATGAATCTCCACCAACTATAAGATTCTTACCATCATCGCTAAGTGCCGCATGGTTCAATGCAAAATTAAAATTGAAAAGATCAGTTAACTCGATTCTTGAATTTGATATTTCTGTCTGATACAAAAACATATCATTATTACACGCATATGACGTATAAATGTTATTTGAGGATCCATATTTTTTATTAATTGTGACATGATTGTTGATGTAAGAACCTAGTCTTGTATTATACGTGACTCCAGTGTGCTTGTTATGAAAGGAAAACAAGCCTCTCCAGTGGGCTATGCCACCCCCATACCTACTCTCAACGTTCAAATGATCCGTATTCAAAAGGAATGAGACATTGCTAGGGTCATCTGCACCATTATTACCAACTCTTCTGCTTGAAGTTCCCAAAACAGACGTTCCTCTTTCACCTACACTGTTGTGAACACCTCCTGCAACGAGCATCCCGTCCAACTCCTTGAAACATCTCGGATGGAAACTGAATTTGCAATAATCCTCAACCTCGTTGGTCTTTCTGTCTGTTGTTTGAATTGTGCTGTAGTGCGTGTACAGAATCTTATTACTATCTGTAGAAAGTGGGTGCACCAAGTCACGCAATTGCCAATGACTGTTTTTACTTTGTTAGTAACTCGATCCTTAAAAATTGCACAAATCATCATTTTTCTCCTTACCTGATTGTCACATCCGCTGGGTGGTACTTGGGTTTCGACAGCAGACAACACGTTCTACTGATGAACGATGGGCGTCTGGGATTATCACTGAAATTAACGGACCGCTGTTAGTATTTGTATTGTTTATCGTCGATAACAGCAAAAGATAACAAACAAAAGCTGCTTAAACCCCTTTCAACTTACTGTTTTCCCATACAAATAGTGTCAATGGTCATGCTATGTTATAGTGTGTCTTCTTGTACTAATGAATGCTGCTTAACCGCTATATAAACGACTTTCTGCAGCTGTTTTCTTTCCTGCTTAAAACTTCAAAAACAAATTTCACACCTTTCGATCATCTTTTAAATTTTGGTTTTGTGTCAAAATATTACATAATCAAAGCAACTACAAGTTCATCAAAAGTCGTTAAGTCGTTAAGATTGTCCGTTTATCTTGGAGAGTTGGTGTATGACACCTTCTCGACGACCCTCAAGACACTTATGGTAAAGTTAGACACCCAAAGAGTAAGAACTAAAAACAAAAACGCACAAAGAGCCTTTTGCTTATTGCAAATTGAGTCAACAATCGGATAAACCGATTGGCTATCCACTGTGCAGACCCATCGACCATCGTATAAAGTGTTGAAGCTCAATGACAAGTTGGCACTTGAGAATATAATAAACAACAAGTCGAGTAAAATCAACCTTATCTTAGCAATTGGGTCTCTAATTCCTAATGGTTTTGAGCTAAATTCATCGTATGCAATATAAACTAGATAAACCAAGGCAACTGTCTGAACACAAATAGCCATTATGGTACTTGGCTGCTGGTTAAGTGAAGATGTTAATGTAAGTTTACTGGATCCTAACAATTGGTACTGACCCTTGGAATTCCTAAATATCGAACTTGATAATGCTAGTGAAATAATGCTGAAAATAAAAATGCAAATTCTAAATATTAATGGAATGTAGTTGTTATAGAGAAACAATCTCTCCAAGTTTTGCTTGAACAGGTAGTTCTTATCTTTATTTGATTTCTTCCTGCCACTTCTTGAGTTTTTGTTCGAGATACCATGCTTTTCAGAGTTGTTGCTGATTGTAGAGGTATTTGATTCACTTTTAAACAACCCACTAAACCACCAACCCTTAGGTTTGGTCTGCAAATTTACAAACTCTTCTGGATCCAAGTACTGCTTCAATCTCTCATCACCACCCCAAGAACCTGATAAATCAGGAAGCTTGTTCAAGTTATTTTTGTCCTGGTTCAATACACCTTGAGCATAAGCCGGTGTGTTATCCATAGTGTTCAAAAACACTCCCCAATTGTTGTTCAATGATGAAATAAAAGGATCGCTGATTGATTCAGTTATTTCTCTTGTACCAATATTTTTTTCCTGTTCCACTAGTTGCTGCTGCTTGACTTCTGCTGGAATGGTATTATTAGCAATTGAGTACAACACATATGGCGGTATAGTTGTTGCCTCATGCGAATATGTTGATAGATTGTTATACGGATTTGTACTGCTGCCACTGTTATAAATGTTATTGCTATTGCTAGTATTATTGGAGCTAGTTGAGCTTGAGTTATGATGTGTTTTCGCTGGCTTTGGTATCTGTTTTTCATTAAAAACATTGGGGTTCAATCTGTCTTCATCTATTGGTGCCATCGTTAACTGTTTTTGCTGTAATTCTATAATTAAGATGAGATATAACCAAAGGCCTAAAGTAGTAGTGAGTGTCTGAGCCAAAATCAAAAGAAAGCCACTAAAAGCAAAGACTGTGATAAAACAGCAATGGATAACCTATTAGTTCTAACGAATTCCTCTATCCTAAACGTTAATAACCAGTTTAAAAGCTGTTTTCAACTGTTGGAAATTAATCATTGCGCAAAAGTAAACAATCTGTGACTTATGTAATAAATTAAAAAGCAAATAGACACAAAACGGCTTGCGGGTAATGTCGACTATTTAGCCGACAGATACTAAACTTACACAATCCAGCCTTTAAGGAAGTGTTACTTGGAGCTGGGAGAGGTTTTGCGTTTTGAGTGTAGTTAAACACTCGATTCTTTGAGCCAGATTAGTAATAAAAAGTGTAGATTGGAGTGAAAGTGATGTAATCTACCAAATTTAGATATAGCAAAAATATGTATTTTAAACGATTATTAAACTACGCACACCAATAAAGCAAAAAGAACAAGTTTTGATTCCTGAAAACTAGTATAGACGAACTGGGAATTATTCAGAAACATTTTAACAACTCACAGAAACCCACTGGTACAATTTGAATCACTCTTTACTCTCAAAATTTATTGTTTAATGCTCAAAATGAACATCAGAAGGTTACATTTCAGTTCAAATTTCAATAATTTCAGTTGTTTAAACACGAAAAGCGGTATATACAAGGGCCCAAATGCAATGAATATAATCAGAGTGCAACCGCAAAGGTATGCGCATACAGTTTCCAAGACAATGAAGATTTATTGTTTCCCAATAACAGAGACAAAATCATATTTACATTTCAAAGACTATCCAGAGTTCATCAATAATGATTCAAAAATAATCAAGTATGAGAATATGATAAGTTCAAAAGCGGCATCTCTATGGACCAATTTCTGTAAATCTGATAAAAAAATCAATCAAACAATCGTTTATTATATCAATAAATTTTTATCACAAATATCATGGGAAGAAGACTCGCTAAAATCGATTCCAAGCAAATCTGCATTGTTAAGAATTGCCTATAAGAAGAAAACAGACACAGTCTCATACTTAAAGGCAACCGAACAAAATACTACGGAAGCTGAATTGCAAGATATTGAGTTTTTATATCCAAATTCAATAATTAAATCTGAGAAACAAATCTTAAACGAAGTTAAACAGATGTATCAGATTGGCCAACAGTATCACAAAAAGCAAATATTGATCAATCTGGGATTGTTCCCTTTGACTTTACCATTGATAATCTTACCAATTGTACCAAATGTGCCTGGATTTTATCTGTTTTATAGAGCTTACAGTAATTTTAAGGCATTACAAGGAGCAAACCATCTGAAATATTTACATGAGGAAGATCATTTATCATTGAAACCAAGTGAAGAATTAAACGAGATTTATGTTCAGTACAATAAAATCATAAAGTCACAAGATGGTAATCATAAGGAACAGATTTTTCTTAATGAGGAAACCATTGAGCAGATTTCCAAACAGCTGGACCTGCCAGAAATTGAGCAGCATCTGAAAAAGGCTCTTGCACAAGAAACAAATCGCATAAACAGTTTGTAAAATTACCATATGGATATCCTAATAAACGGCAACATATTTTAAAAGGAAGCCCTAATTGTAGAACCCTGAGCCCTAGCCACAGCCAAACACCCGCTGACATAATCACATACTCAACCGTCACAAAATTTCCGTTTTCGGACTTCAAATTTAGATTTCTAGAAAAACAAATCACCAAACAGCAAGATAAAAGTGAAATTTCGTTGGAAATTTTCAGTTTCTTTCTTATTCTTTACAACAAAAACAAATCTTCAAAGTAAGTTTTAAACATGGAACTTGATTGAGATTGGTAATGGGATAAAGATTGTAGAACAGTCTTGCTGGTGACAGCAAGTGTTGATTGTCTTAATCTTTTCAATTCCAGTCAATTCAAATTATTTTTAATTCATTTAGATTGGTTAACTAACAGTTTTTAAAGATGAGAAATAAATGGAGAAAGAAGAGAGTCAGAAGACTTAAGAGAAAGAGACGGAAGGTCAGAGCAAGATCCAAATAAGCGAGCGAACACAATGATTGAAAGCTGAGAAGGCTGGTTTGGTCAGCAGAGTTTCTCATCATTATCAATATGTTTTAATATTTCAAATTACACCCAAGGTAAAACATCTAAAGGGGAATGGTGATACCATCAAATTAATAAACTTTATTGATTGAGTTAGCTTTTGAACTTTCTACAAACAAATCGTTGTTATGATATATTGGTTCTTTTAATTATTATTGATTACAAATTATTCTAAATTTATTTAGATAACTTGTTCGCTATATAATTAAATGTATGTTTCATATGTTTATTACGTTGTAGTTGATTTGTCGACTCGTTGGTTGAAGGGTTTTACATGGTTTATTAAATGTAAGTGCGTGCACTGTTTGGTCATATATTAGTTAGGAGTTGTACTAAAGCTTTCCTGAGCCAACGTTTCTTATGCCAGACACTATCCGGCAGATCTCGCTTCTGTTGTGGATTCAGCGCCTACTAGAAGGCGGTCATGCCGGCATAGCTTTCGACATCGCTCCATTATTAATCTCAGCAAACTTCCAAACAGGGTAACCTGTTTACATAATCAGGAAAACCAATTTGTCAAAAAAATTAGAAGGAGTAAAATTAAACGTTTTAACGAAATCTTTAAACTAAAACAAGCAGTTTTAAAGGTATTTAAACTACGATTTAGACGCTTTTCAACGGCACAATTATACTTTAAAAGGGATTTGTGATACTGTAAAGTCAGAAAATCTTTGGAAATGGTGAGTTTTGGGTAGTTTTAACGCTTATCAATTTTCAGCTGGAAACTAACAAGACGAATTTAATTAGGCAGGTGCAATTGAAAATGCTCGTAAAGAGATCAAAAGAATTTCATTAGAAGACCACAACGAGTCAGAATATGGACAAATCTACTCGGTTTCAGGTCCAGTTGTTGTTGCAGAGAACATGATTGGATGTGCAATGTACGAATTAGTTAAAGTTGGACACGATAATTTAGTTGGTGAGGTTATTAGAATTGATGCTGATAAGGCCACTATCCAAGTCTATGAAGAAACTGCTGGTGTCACAGTTGGAGATCCAGTTTTGAGAACTGGTAAACCGCTTTCAGTTGAACTGGGACCTGGTTTGATGGAGACTATCTACGATGGTATTCAAAGACCATTGAAGGCTATTAAGGAAACTTCCCAATCCATCTATATTCCAAGAGGTATTGATGCACCAGCATTGTCCAGAACTGTCACCTACGACTTTAAACCAAATAAGAACTTAAAGATTGGTGACCATATCAGTGGTGGTGATATTTTTGGATCCATTTTTGAGAATTCGTTATTAGATGACCACAAGATCTTGCTACCACCAAGAGCAAGGGGTACAGTTAAATATTTGGCTACAGCTGGTAACTACACAATTGACGAAACTTTATTGGAAGTTGAATTCGATGGTAAAGTCAGCAAGTATTCCATGTTCCACACATGGCCAGTCAGAGTCCCAAGACCAGTTGCAGAAAAGTTGAGTGCGGACTACCCACTATTAACCGGGCAAAGAGTCTTGGACGCACTGTTCCCATGTGTTCAAGGTGGTACTACATGTATTCCTGGAGCGTTTGGATGTGGTAAGACTGTTATTTCTCAATCATTATCTAAATACTCCAACTCTGATGCAATTATCTATGTCGGATGTGGAGAAAGAGGTAACGAAATGGCTGAAGTTTTAATGGAGTTCCCTGAACTATACACTGAAATCTCTGGTAGAAAAGAGCCAATCATGAAACGTACCACCTTAGTTGCAAATACATCAAACATGCCTGTTGCAGCCAGAGAAGCTAGTATCTACACAGGTATTACTTTAGCTGAGTACTTCAGAGATCAAGGTAAGAATGTTTCAATGATTGCAGACTCGTCTTCAAGATGGGCAGAAGCTCTTAGAGAAATTTCTGGTAGATTGGGAGAAATGCCAGCAGATCAAGGTTTCCCAGCTTATTTAGGAGCCAAGTTAGCTTCATTCTATGAGAGAGCAGGTAAAGCCATTGCATTAGGATCCCCAGATCGTATTGGATCAGTTTCAATTGTTGCTGCAGTCTCGCCAGCTGGTGGTGATTTCTCAGATCCAGTCACCACATCAACCTTAGGTATCACACAGGTTTTCTGGGGTTTAGACAAAAAGTTAGCACAAAGAAAACACTTCCCATCCATCAACACATCGGTTTCATACTCCAAATATACTAATGTTTTAAACAAATATTACGAAGGTAATTACCCAGAATTTCCTTCATTAAGAGATAGAATAAAAGAGATTTTATCCAACGCAGAAGAATTAGAGCAAGTTGTTCAATTAGTTGGTAAATCAGCATTATCAGACTCAGATAAGATCACTTTAGATGTTGCAAACTTGATTAAGGAAGACTTTTTACAACAAAACGGTTATTCTTCATATGATGCATTCTGTCCAATCTGGAAGACCTTTGATATGATGAGAGCCTTTGTCGGGTACTACGATGAGGCTCAGAAAGCAGTCAGCAATGGTGCCAACTGGTCTAAATTAGCAGACGAAACAAGTGATGTTAAACATGCTGTTTCCTCTGCTAAGTTCTTGGAACCAAGCAAAGGTGAAACTGCCGGAAGAGCTGAATTCGAAAAGTTGATACAATCAATCTCTGAAAAGTTTGCTGAAGCAAGTGATTAATTTAATAGTCTTACAACAATCAATAAAAGATATAAAGAGTTTCAATAGTTAAATTGTAAGTCTATAGTTTCTGATTTCTTCTTCAAAGTCCAAGTTGCAGGTGAAGATATCAACCACATCTTGCCACATATCCTGGAGGGTTTCGCAAAACATTTGCCAGCAGCTCAAGTCTTCTTCTTCCTGGTACTGTTGCAGCCCATAGTTTCTGTTTAAGCTATTTAAATAGCTGCTATTATCAGCACAGGTAATCACAGCGGGGTCAGCGGCGGGCATGGGAGGATACTGTTTGTTTCTCACTGTCAATTGAGTCAATTCCTCGCTGGTTAGCGGCACTGCAGGTGTGACTAAACCATTATTGTGACTGTTTTCCAAACTTTGGCGAATGGAGTCTGTAAATGAAGGAGAGTTGTCGTTTAGATCTGTTTCGGGTAGAACATCCTCTTCAGTCTCTGCTATGGTTTGCAGCAGCACGTCATTGTTCTCTTGGAAAGTTCGAATACTCAAGCCACGATGGATTCTGCTCTTGACATCATTTCTGATGTACGCCTCATCAATGTTCAAGTAAGGCGACTGCACAATGCTGTCCACCATACTGTCAGTTGTAGTGGCTGATGCGTAGTCAGTGCTAGTCCCTGTTCCAGTCCCAGACTCAGGCTTAGTCCCGGCTCTAGTCTCACTGCTAGTCCCAGTTGCAGTAACAACTTGGAGCACTGGTAGATCATCGCTTTGGTATGGATGCTTCCCACTCACAGCTTGCAAAGTGTTGGTGTAGTCCGAGGCGCCTACTCTGAACCGGACCATCTGTTCTTCCATATTATTGATAACTCTGTCATTTGAAGGGAACAATCGTGTCGACTGACGGTAAATGACTGACTGCCTGAGAGTGGACTTGCCAAACGTCTGGTAGTTTTGCGGACTGGGAATGTATGGCGGAGTGTGCTCTAAGGCTTCCTGTTCTTGGACTTCAGCGAGTCCCAGTAAAGCCTGCTCTGGAGTCCCAGAGAGTCCCAGTAAAGCCTGTTCTGGAGTCCCGTGTCCCAGTATATCCTGTTCTGGAGTCTCAGCAGACTCCTGCGCAGTGTAGTAGACCGTGGACGTGCTGGTCAAGCCGGAGCCCACTTGCGGCGGATCAGCCTGTTGGTGTGCCTGGTGTGGCGCATGCGGTGTCTGTGGCGCGTGCAGCGCGTGTGGCTGATGCGCGTGGTGTGGCGCATGCGGCTGACCAGTGGCAGAATTTGAATTCGCAGCAGCTGTATGCTGCCCATCACAGCGAGTGCCAGCTGTATCTGCAGACATCACTAGCAGGCTTAGTCAATGGGTCCACCAGCAAGCACATAATCAGCCAAACGCTTTTGTGACTTTACATTTGGATTGTGGCATCGCACTCAAACGGAACACAAAAGTGGCCTAAAGCTTACTGGGCCAACACCACCAGCACAACGTCTGTGCAGGCTGCCTAACTGACATAATAAATTAAATAAAAAAATATAAAAAAGCATAAAGTTTGAAACGCCCAACAACACAGCAGCTGCCAGCCGATATGTTTGCAACGGGCACCGATACCGACAGAAGAAAGTCTGAGAGTGCCACACTGGTTGAGGAGAATGACGTGGCGATCAAATTCCTGCACAACATCTCGGTGTCAGCAGAGGAAATCAAAGACAATTCCAGTTCGACACTGAACTACCCACCTTACCTGCAAAGGAAGATCGACTACCGCATCATGACGGTGCTGTGCGGGTCGTACTTCCTCCAGTTTCTGGACAAGAACCTGCTGAACTACGCGGGGGTGATGGGCATCAAGAAGAACCTGAAGGGCAACGACTTTGCCAACCTGGGCACCATGTTCTATGGTGCGTACATCTTTGCAGAGCCCATCACAGGGTACCTGCTGCAGGTGCTGCCTACGTGCAAGTTCCTGTCGTTCTGCATCATTGCGTGGGGGGTTGTGGTTGCATGCCATGCGGCCTGCGAGAGCTATGCGAGCCTGATGATTGTGCGCACGCTCCTCGGGGTGTTTGAGTCGTCTCTGTCGCCCGGGCTGATTGTCATATCGTCCATGTACTGGAACAAGAGCGAGAACCTCAAGAGAACCGGGATCTGGGTGGCATTTGCCGGGCTCAGTGTCATTATAGGCGGTGTGCTGTCGTTTGGGTTCCAGTACGTGGAAAACCAGCACTTTGCCTCGTGGAAGATCTTCTTCCTGGTGATGGGGCTTGTCACCGTGCTGTTTGGTTTGCTGACGCTGGTGATACTGCCGGACAACCCAACCAACGCAAAGTTTCTGACTGAGGAGGAGAAACTGATCGTCCTGGAGCATATCAGAAACAACCAGACCGGAACCGAGTCCAAGAAGTTCAAGTTCGACCAGGTGAAGGAGCTGATATTCCGGGACAAGCACACATGGCCGCTGTTCTTGCTCACCACGGTGTCAATGATCTCTACAGGTGCGCTGGGAACGTGGTCAGTCACCATTATCCAGTCGTTTGGGTTCTCCAGTAAGGTTTCTTCGCTGGTTCAGATGCCTGTGGGGGCTGCCATGTGTATTGCAATCCTGTCTGAAACGTACATCTGCTCCAAGATTGGCCACAGAACGCTTATCTTCAGCGTGATGTGCCTGCCTGCCATTGCTGGGTATGTGATGCTGCTAAAGTGCGAAAATAAGGTGGCCAAGTTGATTGCCATTTACATGAACATGGGCTCGACCGGTGTGATTGCGCTGCTGTACTCTTGGAACAGTGCCAACACTGCGGGCCACACAAAAAAGCTGGCGAGAAACGGTCTCACGATGATTGCGTTCTCGCTGGGATCGCTGATAGGCCCACAGCTGTTCCGCAGCAACGAGGCTCCGCACTACAAGACGGCGCTGATTGTGCTGATAATCACGTCGATTCTGTGCATTCCTCTGGCTGCGCTGGTTGGGTTCATTTCCAAGTGGGAGAACGACAAGAGAGACAGACAGCCTGCGCAGGAGCTGCCAAAGAACTACGAATTCCGGGACCTCACTGACATTGAGAACCCGAACTTCCGGTACCAGTATTGACACCCTGCCTGCAGCTTGCTGGGTGTAATTGACGAATATTAGATGACACAAATTGTAGAGTTGGAAATGTAGTTACCTGATTAGGCAAGTGTCACAACGGTTGTCGCAACGGTTTCTACCGCATTCGGCAACTTACCGCATTGGGTGACAGCCACAGAAAAAAAAACGGTTTGTTGCCTGATTGGGCAGTTCACCGCATTAGGCAGCTGCCATTGGCAACCGGTCGTTATCTGCTGGAAACGAAAATTAGCCTAAGCGAACGCAAACCAACCAACAGAGCAATGACAGGCAAGTGTGGAGCAGTTGTCGGGGCGCTGAGGTGCCAGAGAGACTCGTTCCTGAAGGAGCTGACGACGACAGTGGTGTCGTGCGAGGCCGACGGCAAGGCGCGGTACGCAGTGGAGTTTGAGGACACAGTGCTGTTCCCAGAAGGCGGTGGGCAGCCCAGCGACCAGGGCACGGTTGCCATTGGCGATGGGGGCAAAAGCGTGTTTGTGGAGCACGTCCGCAGGGACGGGCTGAGGGCCGTGCACGTGGTGAAGGAGCCGCTGGACGTTGGGTCGACAGTCAAGATGACAGTGGACTGGGCACGCCGGCTGGACCACATGCAGCAGCACACCGGGCAGCACCTGCTGTCTGCGATCCTGGAGAACCGTTGGGGGCTGGGCACGCTGGGCTGGTCGATGGGCGAGATGGTGAACTACATCGAGCTTGCCCGGAAGCTTACAGCCGAGGAGCTGGAGCAGCTGGGCCGCGAGGTGAACGACAAGATTGTGGCGAGCATCGGGATCTCGGTGGACGAGGCTGCGCGGGGCGCCGTCAGCGAGGGCAAGATGCCCGGGGACTACGACCTGGACAAGGGCGTGCTGCGGGTGGTCAAGATAGGCGAGATCGACCGCAACCCGTGCTGCGGGACGCACCTGGCCTCCACTGCACAGATCCAGGCAGTGGCACTGCTGAACCAGGTGAGCGGCAAGGGCACCAACGCCAGGCTCAACTTCCTGGCGGGCGACAGGGTCCGGCGGTACGCAGAGAGCGCGTTCCGGGTGCTGAAGGAGAGCTGTGCCGAGCTGTCATGTCAGTCCGAGGGCCTCCCGGACAAGCTGCGGCAGCTCAGCCTGGGGCTGAAGAAGAGCACCAAGAGCGAGACCAGCTGGAAGGAGCTGTGCGCGCAGCACGAAGCCCGCGAGCTGCTGGCACAGCTGGCTGCGCGGGACGTGGTTGCGTACTACAAGCCGGACTGCGCGCTGGACTTTTTGATGCTGCTGTACAAGGCGTCGAGCAAAGCGGTTCCGCCCGGGAAGACGGTGCTGCTGGTGTGTGGCGAGGGCGCAGCGGGTGGCGCAGTCATTGCCTACGGGGACCCAGCCAAGGTCCAGGAGGTGACGAAGCAGCTCCAGGAGATGCTGCCGGGCCTGAGAGGCGGTGGCAAGGGCAAGTGGCAGGGCAAGATTGCGTCTTTTGACAAGGGCGAGGCCGAGTCTGTGGCGCGGTACGTGGCGTCGCTGAACGAGTGATCAGCCCTGGCAGTGCCCTAGCAGACTGGCAGTAGTCCTAGCAGACTGGCACAGCCCTAACAGCACCTTTTAGTTAGTTTTGGATGAATATGGCTGAGCCTGGGACATGCTGTGTTCAGCTGTTCAGCCCTAGGCGCACTCTCGTTTATTGTTGGATAGATGTATTTACACGGTAATAGTTAGTTGCTCCTACCATGTAGGAAGGTAATGTCTATGGCGCAGCCAGCACCTGCTTCCCATGTCCCTTTCAGGGTGATGACGCTGCCAGCACCTGCTTCCCATGTCCCTTTCAGGGTGATGGCGCTGCCAGCACTGATTAGTGCAGCCATCTTGTGCTGAACAGCTAAACAACGTGACATCAACCTTGCAGTGTTTGCTGATAGTTCTAATACCAATCCCAGTTTCAACAGTTTCATAGTCACTCCTACAGACTTCGTCTGCAAGACAGGTTCATCTAATATGGATCTGATAATACAGCTCTCTGCACTTCACCATAACCAAGTAATTTCCAGTCATTAAATAACTTAACACCAGTCACAGTTCTTAACACTCTAATAACGCATTACTGACTGCTCAAACACAATCCACTTCTGCATTCATCACAATAACAGAACAGAAACCCTCAGGAGCAATTAACACAACATCCAGATTGCTTATCATCGTTGCACAACAATATACTGACTCCTCTGGGGCAGTGTATAGAACTGAACTAATAGGGTATGTCTGTGTTTGACGTTGTTCGAGCTTTTCGTTAGTGTCACTCTACCATAAGGCGATAACCTCTGTTTGATCGATGTTTAGTTGGTTGAAACCATGTAGTTTATATGATTCTTTTAAAGTGTTTGGGTGGAATGGATTGATTACTAGTCACGATAAAACATGGATCTCAATAATCCTGATTCATAATAAGATCTCTAATGAACATCAACCTTTCAAGTTATGATATTAATGGCTGGCATGGTTTGAGCTGGTTCATTACGGGCTGACACAGTTTGTACTGGTGGATCAGTAATGCTCATCATCAATACTTTACAATTTTATCTTTTCCATAGCTTTAATACCTCTGATAGCTCTGCCAGTACAATGACCTCCAAACTCGCTAAAAGTGGTCTTTCATCGTTACTGAAAAACCTTCAGCTTTATCAGCGCGCCAGTCAGCTTCTGCACATGCACTGCCACGCTCACTGATTGCCTGGTATCACAAATCGTGTTTGGCGTGGGTACATCCCACCATCACGTGATATCCCACCATCACGTGACAGCTGGCAATGTCTTTTCGTGAAGCATAACAGCACAGGCTCATTGGCCTGCCACTGGGGGTTTAGTGGACACCGGTGAGACCTTAAATGAGTGGAGATATACCACACGGTGATCTGTTTTGAAATGTCCCTCAAGGTCACTTGCTCACAAACTTAGGAATCAGCCCGCTGACCCTCCAGCGCCACCGCAGCTTCTTCTTGGCCTCGATGTACCACAGCATGGCGTCGTTGTCGACAGTGCTGGTGGACTTACTGCTGCCTGCAGCGATATTCTCGTCCAGCTGCGTCTTGAGCCGGCTGATCAGCGTCTTAGAGAACTGCGCAGACTGGTCGTTCAGCTTGCGGCACTTGAAGCTGTAATCCGCATCGTCCGCATCTTCCGCATCGTCGCTGGCCTCCTCCTCCTCCATAATACTCTGCAGATTCTGCTCAAAGTCCTGCAAAATGTCCGACAGCGCCTCGTACTTCTCCGTGCAGTTGCAGCACACAAACTCCTTGAACGGCTTGTCCTTCAGGTACGAGCTGATCTCGTACAGAGGCGTGTCGCAAATCACGCAATATTTCAGGTTGGACTTGATTTCCGGCGTCGAGAGGTACGACGTGGCGTGCGCAAACTCGGAGCTGTAGCCCAGCTTGAGCGAGCCCGTCGTAGACGTGGTGCACGACTTGATGGACGACGACGAGAACAGCGACGGCGTGATGGTGGAGAAGTTCGATTGCGAGGTTTTTGCGCTGAAGAACTCGTCGTGGTCTTCGATTGCCGTCGCTGAGAACTCAGAAATGTCTGCAGAGTCGTCAAAGTCCTTGCTGTCGTCGATGTCGCACGTCGTCAGCAGGTGCTGCGACTGCTTCCTTCTCAGGCTCGACTCCATGGACTCAGAAAGAATATGCTTCACTTTGAACAGGTAATTGTTCTGTTCTGTGCCCTGTGCTGGTGCTGTGTCCCTCTCCTGGCCCTGGGATGGGGCCTCGCACACGTCAAACGTCTTGACGGACTTCTTCAGGTCTAAAACGGACAGCTTCTTGTGCTTCAGCTGCTTGGGCTGCAGGTAGTCCTCAATTAGGATTATTGGATCTGGCTCTTTTATGCTGACTATCCTGGTGTTTGCGGGGCCCTTCTGCTTGATGGGCGTCGATGTGGACATGCTGACTGTGTTGGGGCATTTTGCGGGCGTGCTGGTGGTGCTCGTGGTGCTCGTAGACGGTGATCGCAAATTTAGAGGTGGTGCCAAAGGGAAAGAGGTTAATTGCGAATTGTCTAACATATCCAATCTGGAACGTTTATTTCGCAATTTCTTCATTTCAATCTGTTTTGCGGGCTTGCTGGGTTTGTCCAGTTTGTGGAATTTGACATTTTTGTTCGTCACGTCTTCCATACTGCGCCTTTTGGTCTGGTTGGGCTGCTTGTTTTGCTATTTTTAATATTTTTTACTTTTGTTTTTGTTTACATTTTGCGATGTAAACAAAAAGTTTCCGAATTTGAAATTGCGAAAGTTAGGTCCGATTTTTGTGCCAACGCATTTCTGTCATCGCATTTTACACTAACAATCGCATTTACACTGAATGATTCGCAAATGACTCGCATACACTCAATAATTGCACTTTATACTTAATTAGTCGCATTCACACTCAGTAATCGCAATTTACAATTAATTAATCGCATTTTGGTCAGCCAATTACCACGCAATTTCTTCGCAAACCAAATCGCAAATTCAACTAACCCCAAATTAATCGCGATTCGCAACTAACTAAAACCACATTAAAAACGCAATGTTGTTTATAACTTCTGTACACTCAACGCAATTTCAATGCAAACTCAACGCAATTTAGCGCAAACTCACCGCGATTCAACACGACTCCAAGGCAGTTCCAATGCAACAACTAAATCACCTTATCTTCGTCAGCTTCATATCCAGAATCAACTAGGCTCTTCTCTTCTATTTCTAATTTAACGTCTTGTTCAGCTCCACTGTCCTTACTTTCGTATTCCTCCTCTTCCTCTTCCTTATTTGATAAGTCAGATGGCTCGTTCACCTCTTCTGCAGTCAACTTCTTACTGTAATTCTCAAGATCCGTTTTCTCGTCTGTTTGGTCACCTTCTTCTGGCTCCGAAACATGTTCACCTTTACGAGTTTCATCCGTTGGTTTAACTTCTTCGGATGTGAACTCATCTTCTTCAATTTCCGTATCTTCTGGCTCTTCCACGTCTACCACTTCTTTTGTTGCTGGCTCTTCCACATCTACCACTTCTTTTGTTGCTGGCTCTTCCACTTCATTTAGTGCTGGCTCTTCCACTTCCTCTACTGCTGGCTCACGTTTGAAATTCTCACCCCCTTCAAACTGTCCACTACTCCAAACATCAATGATTCTCACACTTCTGAAATCTTTAACTTCAACTGTCTCTTTAACAGACTTTGGCAACTTCTTTCTTGGTCCTCTTGCCCTGGATTTCCGCACATCTTTTGCTTTGGTCTCGCTGTCTTCTCCTGTAGCTTCCTCCTCTTTTGCGTCGCCTTCTTCTGGGCTGGGCTGTTTAGACTTGAACCCAGGCGCCATGGTCATGCCAGGCAGCGCAAATAACCCATTAAGGTTCTTTTTGAAGTCATTTCTGGAACTTGGTGTGCTGATGGCTGGTTTAAACGGTTCAGGTTCCTGCTGGTTCTGCGATTGTTGGTTCAGTCTGAGCATTTCCTGGAAAGCTGCAATCTTGGATGATGGTTTTTTAGGCACTGGTGGTGGAGCAGCCTTCTTAATCGATACCTCAGAGTTCGTAGTGAACGCTTTCTTCAGTGGTCTGGCCGGTCTTGATGGGATGACTGGAGTGCTTTGTTTTTTATCCTGATCCTGGATAGGCTCGTTGGCTTTACTCTGTGTGTTTTGTGTGTTCTCGTCCTTTTCGGCCTGGTTATCTTTGTTTTGTACTGATTCCAGGGCATCACCTTTTTCCAGATCGTCTGCAGTATGGTTTGTCTCGACAGTTGGAGCAGTATTGTCTGTCTGGACAGCTGGGGAATCATTGTCTGTCTGGACAGCTGGGGAATCATTGTCTGTCTGGACAGCTGGGGAATCATTGTCTGTCTGGACAGCTGGGGAATCATTGTCTGTCTGGACAGTTGGGGCAGTATTGTCTGCTGGGGCAGGCTGAGCGAGCGGGTCTTTATCGGCTGATTTTGAGTCAGTTGAGGCCCCGGTCTTTTCAGCACTAATACTCTCGTCGTGCTCGTGCTCCACATGCTCCTCAGCAGCGGGCTCCACACCTTGGTTCACCGCTGGCTCCACATCCTGCTCCACAGCCGGCTCGTCTTTCTGGGTTTCTGCTCCCAACGGACCCTTCAATAGCTGCTCTTCTTTGCTGGCATACACATCATCTCCCTCTGTATTACCCAACACAACCTGCTCAGCATCCACAAGCTTGTTCTCTTTACCTGGGGC
The DNA here is from genome assembly GCA_030580055.1 of Starmera stellimalicola. Lineage (NCBI taxonomy): Eukaryota > Fungi > Ascomycota > Saccharomycetes > Phaffomycetales > Phaffomycetaceae > Starmera > Starmera stellimalicola. The sequence continues at coordinate 277,933 of JAKTSD010000002.1, read as the reverse complement.
CATCTCCAGTTCCGCAATTTCATTAATTTCCTTCTCCTTCTCCTCTGGACCCACTTCTCCCGGTTCCCCCGCGCTCTGAGGCTCGCTGGCACCTTCCAGGCAACTCAGCTCATCGTCTAAGGCATCCTCGGCCTTCAATTCCTTCTCAATACGGTCCACCTGGTCGTCTCCAGCTTTCTTAGCCGGTCTTGTTGGTACAACTGGCTTAGCTGATTTCACCGGTCTGGAAGGGATTTCTGGTGTTTTCTCCTTCTCATGGGATCTAACTGGTCTCTTGGGAACCACAGGCTGCTCCATTGATAGGTTCTCGGTGCTGGAATTCATTGTTCTGGCAATAAATTATCGGTTTGTTTACTTGTTTTGCCTACGTTTATATTTTTGATCCTTTTTTTAGGCCTCCAACTTTTATTCCACGTTGCTTAATGCTATTTTATTACTGTGATAACCTAACTATACACGCGTAGCACTAGTAAAAAGGGTTAAACTGATTAGGCACCGTAGTTCAATCTGAAGATATCGTTGAAGACGTAGTAAGAGGATCCATCAGGAATCAAGTGGAAAACCTGGGAATAACGCTGCGCGTTCTGCTCCTCGTCAACCAGCAGTTCACCGGTGACCAGGACCAGGACGTCACCGTTGGCCGAGGCTGGCTGGGCGTCTAAGGTGGTGATTCTGTGGGCCACTTTTTGGAATGGCAGGGAAACAAGCTTCTCAACAATGTCTTTGGCACCCTGGACTTGCGAGGTTTCGAAAGTCAGCATCGACTGGTCTCTGTACAGGTTGCCCAGCTGGGTTCTGTCTGAGTCGAACTGGTTGTAGTAGAATTCGGTGAATTGTTCTGCGGGTACTGGTTAGTGCTGGTACTGTGTGCTCCAATAGGACTGCTACATACGAGCTAAGGTGTTGAAATCAACTGCGTGCTGTGTTAGTATGGTGCCCCTAGTCGCTGGCGCCAGCACTGGCCCCGCTGCTGCCACACTCACCGGACATCTCGACGGTTTGGCAATGGAAAGTAGACAACTTGTGGTGCTTTGTGGTTTTTGTTTTTATTTACTTTTTGCCGGTGGGAAAAGTGGTGTGCGGGTGCTGAGCTCAGCGCTTACCCTGCGCAGCCGGGTGACGCTGCCGGTGCTGCTTACGGCACCACTGAGTCAGCTGTCGCAGATCGCAATGTTGGTACGTGGTGTGCGGGTGTGAGGGTGTGCCCTTATATAAGCCGTGTATTGTTGCTGAGTCAGGCGGTGCCATATAGGGCTCGGTGCTGACATAACGGCTGGCAGACTCATGCAGCCCTCAGATTTAGGCAACTTTCAACGTTGGCAATGCAGCTTTTAGTGAGTTTGCCTGCTAAGGAAAGTTTAATTCGTATGTTAGTGGTGGTGAGCGGTGGTGCGAAACAGCAGATGAATTACCCGAATGGGCAGCAATCGCTTAGTTATGCGGTGAGCGCAACTTGCACCAGTGGTTGGCCAACTTCCGGCTCACGCTAGTTTTTCCCAGATCATTTCTAGATCGCAGCTGGCAACCAGTTCTAATATTAAATTAACACCGCTAGCACACGAGCTAACTTTGGATCTGAACTTTAATTCATGGTTACGCCTCCTTTCGACAAATTGGTTTAAATTGTGGCCGTTATCTTCTTCTCTTGTCGTGTGGTTTTGTCATTGTCACTATTGCAGCTGTTGCCCGTTGCCTGCTGCCTATTGTCGAATATGCAATGAAATTCGCAACGATTATTGGTGACAATGTCCAGCTCATCAAGAGTGAAATCACCAAGCAGCACGACATCAGGTCCAAAATCAAGATCATCCCGTTTGAGCAGCTGATATACAACAACATCATTCTGACCATCGACTCCACCAAGACCATTGAGCTGTCGTACTTCATTGCCATCTCCAAGCTGCTGAACAAGATCATCCGCAACCAGTTCATCGACAAGCTGCTGATTTTCGTGGTCAACCTGGACGTGCTCAACCTCACCTCCACCAGGTTCATCGAGCAGTTTTTGCAGCTCAACAAGTTTAAGAACCTCAACTTTATCATTGTGCCGGTCAAGCTGGACCACCCCAGCCCCAGCACCAGCCAGTGCAGGCTGTTCAGGTTCCGGAAGCACCGCCAGGTCAACTACGACGTCTCCCAGGGCATCAGCTGGTTGTTGGTATAGTCCGGTGCGAGGCAGCACGTCTCGCCGAGCCGTCTCCCAGGGCATCAACTGGTTGTTGGTATAGTCCGGTGCGAGGCAGCACGTCTCGCCCAGCCGTCTCCCAGGGCGACTGCTGTTGGTAACACCAACTACGACGTGTCGCAGACGAAAAATGGTTGTGGTATAAGTCACCCTGCAAAGGACACACCAAGCAGAATAACCACAACAGGCTGCCCACAATCTCGTGACACCCACCGCAGACTAAGTAAACAGTCTGCACAGCAGACACCATTGAGTGAGGCAGTCAGCCGCACAGCAGACACCATTGAGTGATCAGGCCAATTGAGTGAGGCAGTCAGCCGCACAGCAGACACCATTGAGTGATCAGGCCAATTGAGTGAGGCAGTCAGCCTGCACAGCAGGGCAATCAGCACAGTCACACAGCAGACAATTGTTGTTGATATAGCTCTTCTTGCAGGCCAGCTCAATAAGCTTCTTGAACGACTCTGGCAGTTTTCCCACCCTAAGCGCGCGCCCGTCGCTCCACACCACCGAGAACGGCGGCACGACGTACCGCGCCGGCAGCACAACGCCCTGCCTAATCACAGCAACCTCGTGTATAGTACAACCCTCCCCAATGACACAATCCGCCCCTATAACAACCCTGTTCGAGATGCTGGCAGACACAATTCGCGTGCCGGCCCCCACCGACACAAACGAGCCCAGCTTGCACGCGTCGTGCCGCGCATTCAGCCCAACACACACCCTCTCGCCCAGGTAGCAGAACCTGCCGATCTGGATAACCGGCTTGCGGGCTGGGTTCTCGCCGCTCAGCTCCACACTCCCACATACAGTGGAGTTGCCCGCTATCAGAATGTACTCTGAGCCCGTAATGCGGCTGCTCTTCGCTATGCGGTTGCCATTCACCGTCTCAATGAAGTCCATACGCCACACAGCAAACCACCAGGTGACGAAACGTGAACAACACAAAAATGAAAAATGAAAAGGAAAACTCCACGCTGGAACCAACTGCACAGAGAGCTTTAGCAGACCGCACGAGCTTACGAAACGCACAGAATGTCCTCCAACATCATCCAGCTGCAATCAGGTGGGTACCCGCGGGGTGTGTGGGCGGCCGGGCGTGTGCAGGGCCGCCACGCGCACCACAGCTAGCAAGAACAGCACTAACCAGCACAGGATACCAGAACTACGACTGGGGCAAAGTGGGCTCCAAGTCCGCGGTGGCACAGTTCGCGCACCACTCGGACCCGGAGCACGTGGTGATTGACGAGTCCAAGCCGTACGCAGAGCTGTGGATGGGCACCCACCCCAAGGTGCCTTCGCAGGTGAAGAACTCGAGCCAGAACCTGCGCGAGCTGATTGCGTCCGACCCGCACCGCTACCTGGACCAGAGCATCATTGCCAAGTTCGGCAAGCAGAACGAGCTGCCTTTCCTGTTCAAAGTGCTGTCCATCGAGAAGGTGCTGTCCATCCAGGCGCACCCGGACAAGAAGCTGGCGGCCCAGCTGCACGCCAACGACCCCAAGAACTATCCGGACGACAACCACAAGCCCGAGATGGCCATTGCCGTCACCAACTTTGAGGGCTTCTGCGGGTTCAAGCCGCTGGACGAGATTGCCGACGAGCTCCAGAAGATTGACGAGCTCAGACTCATTGTGGGCGACGACATCTCCCGCGAGTTCATTGCCAACATCGACCCTGCCACCGCCCCAAACTCGGGCACAGAGCACGACAAGCGCAACAAGTCTCTGCTGAAGAAGGTGTTTTCGCAGATCATGAACGCGGACGAGGCCACCATCAAGAAGTACTCGGCCTCCCTGGTTGACAAGGCTGCCACCCAGCCGGGCCTCTTCAACAAGCCGGACCTGCCTGACCTGATCCTCAGACTCAACAAGGAGTTCCCGAACGACGTGGGCCTATTCTGCGGCTGCCTGCTGCTGAACCACTGCAAGCTCACCAAAGGTGAGGCCATCTTCTTGCAAGCCAAGGACCCGCACGCCTACATCAGCGGCGACATCATCGAGTGCATGGCGGCCAGTGACAATGTTGTCCGGGCCGGCTTCACTCCAAAGTTCAAGGACGTGAAGAACCTGGTTGAGATGCTCACCTACAACTACGAGAACGTCGATAAGCAGAAGATGGTTGCTGCTGGCTTCGCGGGCGCCTCGGGCAACGGCGAGTCCCAGCTCTACGACCCTCCTATCGAGGAGTTCAGTGTCTTGCAAACCACCTTCAAGACCTCCACCGGGGTCAGAAAGTTCAACCCTGTCAAGGGCCCAAGCATCCTGATTGTCACCAACGGTACCGGTTTGATCAAGTGTGGTGCCGAGACCGTGGTTGCTGAGCCGGGCTACAACTTTTTCGTCGTGCCAAACGTCGAGATCGAGCTTGAGACCAAGGACCCGGAGTTTACCACCTACAGGGCTTTTGTTCAGGCGTGAGGTTCTCGCTTTGAGCGTCAGCATTTCCAGGGAAGCGTCATTTCCAGGGAAGCGTCAGCGTTTCCAGGCTCCGCCTGGCTTAAGCGTCAGCGTATTTATTGAAATGCTACAGTTTCTAGCTCCACCTGTAAGCGTAAGCGTATTTCCAGGCCCAAAGCTCGGCCTGCTGGGCGTATTCCCAGGCCCACAGCTCGGCCTGCCGGGCGTATTCCCAGGCTCGGCCCAAAGCTCGGCCTGGCTTAAGCGTCAGCATTTATCGAAATGTTTCATCTGTAAAGCTCTAAGAGCACCTCCAGGCTCTGCCTGTAAATTTCAAGCCTAAGCATAATCTCATACACCCTACACAGCCCTCGCTAAGAATCTATTAACTAAACATCACAACTTACCAACACTCTTTCTCCACTTGAGTATTCTTCTTCTTAAATCACCAGCACTCTGCTGGTAGATATTGAGCTTCTTGTCCCACTTCATCTTCTCGTAATCGTCCCCGTATTTGTTGTACAGCTGCTCCAGCCAGTTGATCTCTCTCTGTGATTGGTGTCTTTGGAACGAGTTGGATGGCTGCGCAGCGTACGTTTCCAGCAGTTTGATCACTTTGGTAGGCTCCTTGCCCGCCTGGTCGCCTGCAGCCTCGTCCTGCTCGTCCTCGTCTATGCTCACAGCCTTCTTGGTACCGTAGATAACCTTGACAACCTCGCCTTTCTCGTCTCTTATGATTCTGGCTTCTCCCTCAGGAATCTTGCTTGGGTCTGTCTCGTTTTCGTCAACCTCTGCTGCCTGGGCCTTTGCCTGCTCTGCCGCCTGGTGCTTCAGCTTCTCAACAAGCTCCTTCTCCTCACCACCAGTCGTCTTTCCCAGCTTCATAGTCAATCCCAGCTTCTTGTAATTCTGCTTTAGCGTCAAATTATAGTCCCAGTTCGCCTGTATTATCGGGTTGGAAGTGATATTCACTTTTCTGTGGCTGTCTTTGTTGCGTCTGGTGGCCTTGTTCAAGTTTCTCTTCGCTCTTCTCTGTCTAACTGAACCCATCTTGTCCTATGTCGCTTTATTCTTAGCCAAAAAAATTTTATTTTTCTTTTTTTATTTTTCAGCTCATCGCATTAATTTTTTCGCAAATTTTAAAGCTGGTAAATTTGCGAAAAAATCAGCTTTAATTTATTTTGATGGAAATTGGAAAAACCAGCAAAACACAACAAAACACAAATGTCAGAAGTTGAAGCACAAACGAGCCCAGCGCCGGAAGTCCCAGAGGCCTCTGCTGAGCACATTGAGCAACCGCACCAAATCTTCAAACACAAAACTTCTAAAACTCCAGAAGAGTTGGAGGTCCAACAAGAAATCGACTCGCGTTCCATTTATGTTGGCAACGTCGACTTCAAGACCACTCCTGAGGACCTTGAGCAGGTGTTCAATGCTGCAGGAACTATAAACAGAGTGACTATTTTGTACAACAGGTTCACGGGTTTGCCTAAAGGTTATGCGTATGTTGAGTACGAGAGTGCGGACTCTGTTGCCAAAGCCGTGGAACTGACTGGCACTGAGTTCAAGGGGCGTGTGATAACGGTTGTGGCGAAGAGAACTAACCTGCCGGGGTTCACACAGCCTAAGTACATGAACAACTACAGGGGAAGAGGCAGAGGTGGTTTCAGAGGAGGCTTCAGAGGCGGCTCCAGGGGCGGTTTTAGGGGCAATTTCAGAGGCAGAGGCGGCAGTTTTAGGGGCAGAGGCGGCGCCAGAGGTGGGTTTAGGGGCCAGAGTCAGCCGTCGCTGGCTGGTGAGGGAGAAGCGCCTGCCGAAGCAGAGTTGCAGACGCAGTCCCAGGCCCAGGCTCAGGCCCAATCTCAGCCTCAGGACTCTCCAGCTGCTCCGGGCACTGAGGACAAGCAAGCTAGCGAAGAATAAGCTCTCTCAGGTTGGTTTGCATTTTGCTATATAAAATTACTTTTGACTTTTTGATTTTGTTTTGGTTTTGGTTCTGGTTTTGGTATGTGAGATATTTGCGAATTCGCAAAATGCGAATTGCGATTTGCTATAATTGCTTGTGGATGTTCGTTATGACAGCGTTAGTTGTACTTCATCTTGAATAAATAAAATCACACTTCTCCTCTCAGCAGAGAAATTGTTTTTGGAACTGAAGAACGGGATGTTCAGTTTATAAAACTCGTAATGGCACTTTTTCGCAAATTTCTCAAGCTCATTCAGCAGTTCCATTTGCAGAGCTCGGAAATATTGCGAATTTTTGCAGGTTTTCAGCTTATTTTCATACTTTTCCTCAATCTCTGCTTGCTCGCAAAATAGCTGTTTCAGTTTGTTAAACTTCTCGTTGTTTGTCAGAATCTGCTTTAAAATGAAAACCTTGGCGTCTTCGACTGTGGTGATCTGAATTGACTTCTCTCTCAGCTCCTTCTCGTCCATATTCTAAACCATTTTGGTGCTGCTGGGCGGTTGATTATTTTCAGCTGGAAAAATTTGAAATGAAAATGAAATTAGAAAAAAGCACAAAAACAAAATCAACAAAAATAACAACAAATAAAACCAATAAACACAACGGATAAGTAAGAAGAAGGCAAAATGGCTTCTTCAATTCACTTTTGCGACATCAAGGGGAAGTCTCTGCTGTCGAGAGACTACAAGGGGGACATTGCACAGCAGGCAATTGAGAAATTCCCCTTTTTGCTGAACGAACAGGAAGAAAACTCAATAAACTCATCACCAATCCTCAAGTTCAACTCAATCAACTACCTATACGTTGTACACAACGACCTGTACATAGTGGCACTTACCAAGAAGAACAACAACATCACACAGATATTCCTATTCTTGCACAAGCTGATCCAGGTGCTGACGGATTACTTCAAAGAGCTGGAAGAAGAGTCCATAAGAGACAACTTTGTTGTGATTTACGAGCTGCTGGACGAGATGATGGACTTCGGATACCCGCAGATAACCGAGACCAAGATGCTGAAGGAGTACATAACACAGAAGTCGTTCAAGCTGGAGAAACTGGAGAAGAAAAGACAGCAGCTGGGCCCACCATCGGCCATCACCAATGCTGTGTCGTGGAGATCGGACGGGATCTTCTACAAGAAGAACGAGGCGTTCCTGGATGTTGTTGAGAGCATCAACATGCTGATCAACTCGCAGGGCAAGGTGCTCAGAAGCGAGATTCTCGGAAAGATTAGAATCAAGTCGCACCTGAGTGGAATGCCAGACTTGAAGCTGGGCCTGAACGACAAGATTATAAACCACGAGAACAAGTCCAATATCGAAATGGAAGACATCAAGTTCCACCAGTGCGTCAGGCTGAGTAAGTTTGAGAACGAAAAGATCATCACATTCATCCCACCAGATGGGGAATTCGATTTAATGAGCTACAGATTGACAATGCCTCTGAAACCGCTAATTGCAGTGGACTGCAAGTCGGAGGTGCACTCCAACTCGCGGTTCATCATCAACTGCAAGATCAAGTCGCAGATCAAGAAGAAGTCAACTGCAAACAACGTGGAGATTCTAATTCCAATCCCAGAGGACTCGGACTCGCCAAAGTTCAGATACTCCAACGGGTCCATCAAGTGGATTCCCGAGAAGTCGCTCATCGTGTGGAAGATCAAGACCTTCCAGGGCGGGAAAGAGTACGCAATGCAGACAGAGCTGGGTCTCCCAAGCGTGCAAATCCAGGACCCTTCCATCAAAGTGAAAAGACCTATCCAGGTCAAGTTCCAAATTCCGTATTTCACCACCAGTGGCATCCAGGTGCGCTACCTCAAGATCAACGAGCCGAAGCTCCAGTACCAGAGCTACCCGTGGGTCCGCTACATCACCCAGAGCGGCGACGACTACACCGTCCGCTTCTGACCTGTATACTGAGTTACATAATATATTATTAATCCGCGACTGGGCGCTGCCAAAACTACTCGAATAGGAAACATGTAGAACTGAGAACAAACAATGGAAGAAATCAACGGGCTGGTGAGGCAGCTGGCGCTGCGGTTTGACGGCGGCCGGCTGGTGTACAGCGACAACGCGTTCCTGGCTTTGCAGTTTGTGTTTCCCAGCGAGTTCATCGCCGCTGTGCAGCTGCTGGTAGACCTGCGAGTTGAGCTGTTTGTGGTGGGCAGCGAATTGCGGGCTGATCAGAGTGAATTGCGGGCTCAGCAGAGCGAATTGCGAGGCGGCGCTGAGCTGCACACGCTGCTGGCTGAAAACCACGGGCTTTTGCTTGTGGATGGCGTCCTCGTGGACTACCTGCACTGGTACTGCCAGTGCTTCAGAGACAGCCGCGCCTACCAAGCGTGTGAGGTGGCCGCTGACGGGGGCAGCACCATCGGCAGTGGAGATCTGGGCTACAGAGAGGGCCTGAGCCAGTTCAGGACGAGCCCACAGCAGCTCGACCTGCCTGTGTGCGAGCATTTGCTATGCGCCAACCTGATAAGAAACAACACAGGCTTGAGGCTGAGGAACTGCCTGAAGAGAGTGGACAGCGAGAAAGACTGGCTGGACCTGCACCGAGATGTCGTGCTGAGGACGTGAGAGACTGGTTGTTAAATTTGCGAATTTGCGAATTTGCGATTTCAAAACAATTCGCAAAACTAAAATTTAAACTTTCAAATCGCAAAATCTCACTTGAATTTTTTTTCTTTTTTGATTTTCGCTTTTCATCTTCACTTTCTGATTTTGAGATTTTTTTTGAAATTTTTCGTCAACAGAAAATTTAGAAAAATTTTAATTGAATTTCATATCAACTTTTTCAATTCAAAAAAATTAAAAAATTTAACCTTCTTTTGAAAAAGCAGCAAGAAACAATTCGCAAAAGAAAGTTTTAATGCAATTTTAATCCACCTCACCTCGCAATAACAACCCATCCAGCAGCAATCAAAACAAAAACAACAACCGAAAACAAATAAATTGACTCAACAAGTGAAAAAAAACGAAAAAAAAGAAAAAAACAACACCAACATATAATGACGGATCAGCAGTCCAATTCTCCAATGATCAACCAGAATGCGCCACTGCCTCAGCAGCATTCCCAGCATACGAATAACCCGCACAGCAATGGCGGCAGCAATGGTGGTAACAGCGCCAATAGTCACCACAACCACCACAACAACCACCACAACCACAACAGCAGCAGTAACAGCTCCAGCACCATGAACCATATGGCCCACGCCAGCCACATCAACTACAACAACTACAACAACTACAACTACATGCGCCAGGTGCCTATCATGCAGCAGCAGATACCTCCCGTGCCAATATACCAGCACCAGCTGATGGGCATGAACTACATACCGGGCTATGTGCCTGCGCCATCGTACATCTACCCGATGCCTGCCTTCCCCAGCCAGTCCCAGATGTACCCGCACATAATGCCCAACACCATCAACACGGCCAGCAGCCATAGCCACAACCACAACCATGCCACGCCTGCAACCAGTAATGGAAACAGCGTCCCGGCCACCACCCCGGCCCCAACCAACAAGTTCAAGAAGAAGGTGTCCAACGTGCAGGCGTTCGTGCCCCAGAGGGACTACAAGAGCATTTTATCCCAGAACAAGGCGGCCACCTCCACTGCACTCGCCACATCTACCTCACCCGCCACACCTTCTGCATCCGCCACATCTACCGCACCCGCCACATCCTCCACCACTCCAACTGCATCCACCACCGCTACTGCATCCACCACGTCCGCCACATCGTCGCCTTCTCCTCCGCTGGCCAAGCACGTCATAGAGGACAAGCCCTCGTTCCCCATACTGAAGCTGGAGAGCGCACAGCTTCAGCTGCCAATCTACTTTGGCGACAAGACCGACGCCTTCAGACAGTCCAGCACCAAGTCCCACATAGTAAGAATCAGCGCAGACCTGAACTTCAACAAGTTTGGCGTCAAAGAAGACCCAAGCGAAGAGAAACAGCCGGCTGAGCAGCTGCAAGCTGCCAAAGAAGAGGCCCCTGTCAGAAAACAGTGGTCTGTGATGGCTTCCGAGGCTGCTAAGAAGTCGTCTCTCAAGCCAGCATCTGCCACAGCAGCCCCAGCATCAAAACAAGCATCATCATCATCATCCGCATCTGCATCCTCATCACTAAATAGCACAACCATAAAGGCCAAAAAGGACAAAGAAACAGCATCACCACTCCCACCATCGACCCCGGAGCCTCTGGGGATAATCGTGCTCAAGCTGCTGCTCGACAGCAACCTCAAGTCCACCCTCAGCAACTCCAAGTTGCCCAAAATCGTCCCAAGAGGCTTGATAAATACCGGCAATATCTGCTTCATGAGCTCTATTCTGCAGCTGCTGCTCTACTGCAAGCCTTTCTACTCAGTGATAAACATGGTTGCAGACCAAACAGTAAAGAGCTTGGACGACAAGAGCAACTCGCTGATTGATCTGATCATCGAGTTCTTCAAGAACTTCAATATCAGCACCAGCAGCAGTGCCAAAGACAAAGAAATCGGCGACTCGTACCAGCCAGACTCGTTCTACAAAAAGCTGGTGGCCAACGAGAGATTCGGGCACCTGCAGTGGGGGCAGCAGGAGGACGCAGAAGAGTTTTTGAACAACTTCCTCGACGGTCTGAACGAGGAGTTCATCAAGAATGTCGAGGCGCTCAAATACACCACGCTCAAGTCGTTTATCAACAGCAGCACCAACTCATTCTCTGATGAGACAAAACTGTTCATAAAGGACACCCTCAACAAGTTTAAGATTAATGACTACATAAAATTTGAGAATTTAGATATCAATGATGACTCCATTTCATCCATAATAGGGAGAAGCAGTGCTTCTAGTAACGATAATAATAATGACAGCAGTATAATAAATAATGACAGCAGCAGCAGCAGCAACACCTGGCAAGAGGTGTCCAAAAAGAACACCAAAACCAGCAAGAGAATAGTTGAAATCAAGCCAACGCCGATAACCCAGCTGTTTGGCGGTATCTTCAGATCCGTGCTAGAGGTGCCAAAGCAGAAGGAGTCCAGAAGCATAACTCTGGACCCTTTCCAGCAAATCCAGCTGGATATTTCAGACGAATCCATCTCAACCATCGAAGATGCCTTCAGAAACCTATCAAAGCCTGAGGAAATCTCCTTCAAGTCGAACGAGAACGTCAATGTCCTCGCCACAAAGCATACTGTCATTGAGACACTGCCGGAAATCCTCATTGTGCAGCTGAAAAGGTTCTCATTCATCAACAACAACAACACTAGCCAGAAGCACAGCCTCAGCACCAGCCCAGCTAGTGGCACCGGTCACATGACCAACTACAACCGCCTGGGAAGAATAGAGAAAATACGCAAGAAGGTGGTGTACAGCCATGAGCTAACCATCCCAAACGAGTGTCTCACCTCGTTTAAAAGACAGCCGGCTACCCAGATGAACAAATACAAGCTGATTGGGGTTGTCTACCATCATGGGATTTCAAGCGAAGGCGGTCACTACACCTGTGATGTGCTAAACGATCAAGAAAATCAGTGGTTAAGAATTGATGACACAAATATCTCGTTTATTAACAATGACAGTGTTGTTAATGGTGGTGATAACGACCAAGTGAAGACTGCTTATATTCTAATGTACCAAAAAGTATAGTCTTCTCCCTCCAGAGGTATAAAATAAATGTAAATTATCAAAAACATTTGCAGTTTGTATAGCTTTTTATTGTATTTTCTCACACCCACTCCGAGCCCCTGCAAACAGAACCCAACACTCAGAATATAACGCACAGAGCAGGAACAGCACTCAAAATGTAAAACAAAAAACTAAAAAAAAAAAAAAAATATTTCCTCCTTCTTACAATTTTCTGAACTCCCTAAGCACGGGATAGATAGCTTCAAATGCCTGGTAAATCTCTTCTCTTTGCTTAGCACCGGTAAGCACAATCTTTCCACTGACGAAAATCAACAGCACAATCTTTGGCTTAACCATTCTATAAATCAACCCCGGGAATAATTCTGGCTCGTAACTCGAAAAAGGTCCGTGACTGAATGCCAATCCCTCTAATCTGATAGGGAATTTGACATCACACGAGCCAACTATATTCTGGATCTTGAAGTCTGTGAATTTAGCGTTGAATCCTAACTTCTGTATAATTCTGGCATATTTTCTTGATGCTAGTTTGGAATCGTCTTCTGATTTGGCACCAGTCACAACCATCTTACCTGACGCAAAAATAAGTGCTGTTGTTTTTGGCTCTCTAATACGCATGATAACCGCAGCAAAACGCTTAGGGTTGTATTCTGCGTTACGTGCATGCAACGCAATCGTCTTCAAATCCAGACGACAGTCTAAATTCACTGTTGCGACAATATTCTGTAAGGTAGGCACTATTCCTGATGTTGTGGAATCATCATCTACTGGGTTGTATGGCTCATTAATCAATGTGTTGTTAGCACCATTCTCCATCTTCAAGTCGGTGATCTCCTGCTGAGCAGTTGGATATCCAAATGAGCTTGATGCTGTAAAGGCCTTGGCATCTGCTACTGTCTGTGGTGCTTTGAATGAATCCATTTTGTTACTGTGATTACTTTATTGTATTTTATTATTTTTTGTATCAAATAATGCTCTTTTATTATTATATTTTAAAAATTCGGCAAGATAACAAACAAATGTCTCTTTCCCTTATTGATATTTTTGTGGCTATTTTGTAAATATAAATAAATTCAAAATATTTATTTATTTATCTATTAATTTTATTTATTTTTTATTTTTTTATGCAAAAATTTCAAAAAAATCAGCCAAAATTATACAAAAAAAGAGGATTTTTAGCTGTTTAAATAGTTTTTCGGTGAGAAATTTTTGAAAAAAAAAATTGCACTTTCAAGGAAATTCTTGCTTTAGAAACTTTGTAGTGAGGCGCTTGACGCCTAAGTAGTCTCATTAGAAAGCTATGATTTCAGGCTCTCAAATGATACTTATTTTACTATGTGCAAATAGCTTAATTTACAGCGAATTCCTTGATTTAGGGTAAATTGGTACGTGCACCGCATAATTAAGCTCTTCATTTCATCATGGAGTAAACACAATGTGAATTCCTTCTTCTTATTCCAACATAAAACCCGTTGATTTTGTTACTGTTAAGTGTTGGTCACCTTGCTAACCCAGTCTGAAGCCAAATCAAGGGCTAAAAACATGAATATGCTGAAAATAAGATAAATTTGATAGGAAAAGTGTGCTCAAAGCCATTTTTTTTATCTATTAGTAAAGAAAAATAAAAAAAACACCATTTAACAAGTGAATATACCATTACTGGTTCGTGTAAGTGGTCTAGGTGGTTTGAGACGAGCATTAAAAGTTATAGAGGATAGTAATTTGAGTTTGGGGCCAAAGATCTTGACTATAAATGAAACCATGAACAGTAGTAACAATCAAAGTAATAATCAACAGCCCAACCAAGATCACCCAGATGAGCTGCCGCATCCCAACAGTTCAACCCCGTTGATTGATTCAGGTGCACACCAACTGCCGTACCAACTTCAAAAGTCAACCCACAGCTCCTTTGAGCAGCAAAACCCTCATCCAAGCCCAATATCTACTGCAGGAACAATAGATTTACCACCATTAAAGAAACCAAGACATGTACCATTGGCTGAAAACTCACCGATTCCAACAAATCAAAATGCTGGATGTAATCTTTTACAGCCCAAGAGTTATAGTAAACTACTTCAACTTTCTGACGAATACTACAAGCACGCAAAGTCAAATATTAGAAATATAAAAAATTTGAAGAATCTAAAAGAGTACTATACACTGATAAAATTATCGGTTCTATCACTGACAAATGCGCTGAGGGACAAGTCGCAACTTTCAAACTTGTTGGAAATTCAGATTAACTTGAAAATTGCAAAAATCTTGATCAATGATGCATTGAGTATTGAGAGTATTAATGACAATTCAATAGAACAAGATTCATTAACCCCAGAGCCTTTTTTGGATAGGGCAATTTTACTATCTTCTAACTCAGTCAACTCAAAATCCCTGCATATAGAAGCATGTGTTCTGAATGTCAGATTACTTGATTCGAATAAGCAGTTCATCCAAGCAATTAATTTCATTGACAATTTACTTGAAACCTCCACTGTGTTGGATCAATCAGAAGCTGAAATATTCCAATATCTGAAATACAAGACTTTATCTAGTATTAGTGAACAACAATCTTTTTCATTTTTGAATGAATTGTTGAAAAATGGAGATAACTTTCAACTCAAGGACTTGAGAGATTTGCTCTTATTGCAGCAATATTCATTTTGTCTTTCCAAAAATTTGAAACCCATCACTAGTTTAAGTGATATTTTACCAAATGTCCTTCAACTGAAAATAATGAAATACTTTTTAGAAATTATTCATTTCTTGAATTACAAAGATTTAAATGAAACTACTAAAATTGATGAAAAGTTCAAGGAACTAGGCAAACTTCTTTCAGGTGAGAAGAAACAATTGTCTCAAACTTTTTTTGAATTTGACTACACCACTAATATGGTTTCGTTAACCTTGCGAATTGATTGGTTTGATTTTAATCTGTTGAATATTTTTTTTACAATTTTATATGGAATATTCAACTTGAACACAACATACGAGAAAAGGAAATCAAAGTTGATTTTCAATAAAGCTTTGGAGCAGACTCAAAATTTAATATCAAGTTTTAATAAATTTACAGAAAAATTAAACGAATCTTATTACAACAAATTGATGCTTTTCAAGTATTTAATTAGTTTTTATCAAATTATTGAAGTTTCAATTGTTGACAGAATCCCAATAGATTTGATCAATGACTTTGAGTTAAGTCATAGTGAAGATAATCTTAAGCTTTTCAAAAGCTCATACTTAAAAGGAATTAAATATCAGCTTGACGGGAATCTATCAGAGAGTTATAAAAACTTTGAGATTATCATTAATAATAAAACTAACGATAAAAATATAAGTGAGAACTCCGATATCTATCTATTTTCAATCATTAATCAACTATTAATTTTAGAATCAAATATTCAATATTTCAAAAGGGTAAAGAACTCTGATATTAATTTGAACTTTAATAAAGAAAAGCTGGCTCTGGTTGAAAAACTAAACAGACTTAAAAACTCTCAAAAGTTTGAATTCAAAAATAAAAATTTGGTTTCAACCACAATTAAGCTAATTGAATTAATTTTCAATTATAATAATCAGACGAACCTACAAATTGAGAATGAGATTGAAGAATTATTATCATCGAACAATAATAATGAAAATTTAAAAAAATATCCATTGTTATATTCACTTTTATTGCATATAAAAAGTAAAAATTTGAATAAGGATTCAAGTATCAAGCAAGAGATCTCGCAAAGTTCATTCAGTTTTGCTAAATTTGGTTACTCTCCTTTAATTAGATTAATTTCAGGAAATCTAAACCTTGAAAATGCAATGAATTCAATGAACTTGCAACAAGTTGAAATACAAAAACAGAAGTTGTCCAAGATTAAAACCCAGCTGGGTGGTCAATATGATGCTATGCATGATCATTTTTGAAGTTTAGCTGCTTTGCGATTTATTCACTTGGTAATATGAGGTGTCCTCTATCGTCTAATTCCACAGTACCAGGGTTTGCAAAAACAGAAACTTGACCAACCAACAATCCCAATGTGTCTAAAACTTGATTTGGATCATTCAAATGAGAAGTTGCAAATGTCTTTTTGGAGGCAGGTCCAACTTTAACAGTATAAAACCCAAAATTATCAAATTCTTTATTTCTATTATACTTAGGATTCTTTTCCCAGTTTGATTCGATAGTTTTCAGTTTCTTGAACATGTCTTCATCTGTTGAATCGTCTCCAAGACACAAAACAAAATCAGGCAATTCTTCGTGAGGATGTTCAACATCACTGCTATCATTTGTTTGTGGTACGCCATGTTTGGATAAAGTCAATCTTTTAACAATCTCACCCTTGTTGACAAAACTTGGACGGACTTCAACATTGGCTTTACCACTCATAACTTCAACATCATATTTAGATGCAATTTTTTCATTCAGCTCTTTAATCAGCTTTTTAGCTTGAAATTCACCCAGTTCAGGATCGCATCTTCTATAATGCCATGTCAATGCCACTTTCTTTTTTTCAATGTTGGATCCTGGTGTCATGTTTGTATAGTTGGTGAAGATTTCCTCAACATGTTTTTGCCATGACATATCAAAGGTCTCGGTTAGATTAACCCAGCTTGAGTTGATGTCTTTCATGAAACAGCCATGCTCTGCACTTAGTCCAAGTTTATTATTAGACCCTAACCATTTTTCCAGGAATGCCTGGTCACGTCCACTGATGATCCAAATTTGATTCTTAGGATCTTTTGATAGCTCATTTAATATGGAAATTAGTCTTGCTGATGGAATAGCAGCAGCTGGGTCTGTAACTATTGGAGTTAATGTTCCATCATAATCGAATAGGAACAATCGTCTGTGTGATGAGTTATAATGTTCTAATAGCAGAGGACGGTTCAATGAAGGGGTAAGTTCATGGTTTGATTGTTTTTGATAAAAAGTTAATAAACTTTTAATAAAAGTGTTAATCCAGGACTGAATTGGCACGACATCCTTGACCAGCTTGAGTTCCAGTTCTTTTTTCTTGTCTGGGGTCATTAACAGAGCTTCATGGATTTGTCTTGCCACTGTTACCGAGTCCCATGGATTAACAATGATTGCATCTTTCAGGACACTTGAAGTGCCACTGAATTCTGAGAGAATGAGCGGTGAATTGTTAAACTGCTGGCATAGCACAAACTCTAGTGCGGTGGTGTTGATTCCGTCTCTAACAGGGGTTATCAGTCCCACGTCTGCGACTCTCAACAATGCCAGGTACTCTTCTTTGCTCAGTCTTGTTTGGTAATGATGGATTGGCACACTGTTCAATGTACCGTACAGTCCATTGATGTGGTTAATGAGCTCAGACACCTGCAACTCGACTTTGGAAACCTTATTATAGCCTGGCGAAGAGACTTGGATCAGAACAACTTTGTCTCTCCACTCCGGGTTGAGCTCCAGAAACGCCTCAAAGGCCTGCAGTTTCTGCACAACTCCTCTGACCGAGTCCAAGCGGTCCCTGCCTATGATGATCTTCTTGCCCTTGTACAGGTCCTTGATCGACTGGACCTTGGAATCGATAGCCGGATCAAAAGCCTCCTTATTGATTCTTGCAATGTCAATTCCAATAGGCGAAGAATCCACCAGGATTGTGGTGTCGTACACGCTGACCGAGTTTGGGGTGGTGTCGCAGCCTAGAACTCTCTTACAGGAGCTCAGGAAGTGTCTTGCAAAGGAGAAATTCTGGAACGAGATCTTGTTTGCGCCCAGCATCCCGTCCAGCAGCTGCTGTCTTTTTGGCAGGGCCCTGAAGTACTCGCTGGAAGGAAATGGGCAGTGCAGGAAGAGCCCGACAATTGCGTTTGGTCTCTGCATTTTGATCAGCTCCGGTAGCAGCAACAGGTAATAGTCATGGACCCAGATGATGTCACCCTCCTTGTACAGGCTGAGCACCTTGGATGCGTACGCCTCGTTGAACTTGACATAGTCGTACCACCACTGCTGCTCTTGCTTGCCATCGGAAGGCAGCCCCATTATGTAATGGAACGCCGGCCAGATGATGTTTTCAGCGTACTTCCTCCAAATGTTCTGGTCTTTTCTCAGCAGCCAGATCGGGTGGATGTTCTTTGTGTTGTTTGCCTCGTTGACCTGGTGCTCAATCGAGGTCTTGACCTCTTCTGACAGATGGAAAGTCTCGTCTATGTTTTCTGTCAAAAGCTCTCCGGTCCATGCGATCAGGTGGTTTTCCCAGTTGGGTTCGTTGTTGAGCACGCTGAAGGCTGAGAACAAGGCGGAGTTACCATGCAGTGGCTTCACTTTCCACTTGGCCTCGTCCTCATCGTAATAAATCTGGTTTGGGATGTTGGTATAAGCATTTAGGATCCTTCCTGAAAGGTTCAAATCGCCAAAATTGTCAGGTTTGATAAACTCCATCAGTCACTATGTTCGCTATGTCCACTGCTGGCCCTTCTGGTACGCTCAATTGCTCACTTTAAATAGCTAATTGAAACAATTCTTGCTAAATTCCAATCGTGAGCCAAATTTATTGACACAACATTTTTTTTACTCCTTGGGCCGGAATTGGCGCTTGCGGTCGGCGGCCCTCGGAACTCACCACCTGACGCGGCGCTCCGACCGGAATTCCACTGCCCTCGGAACTCACCGCTTGACTCTTTTGTTCACGCTGCTCTCAATTTGCGAGAGGTACACCTGCGAGATCGACTCGGGCTGCGTGGGGAACAGTTCCTCAAGCTCCTGTGATATTTCGGTGCTTTCTATCAGCAGGTTCTCGCTTTCGTTGTTAAGAAACGAGTTGTCCTGCTCTGCCTCGTCCTCCTCTGTGGCCTCGGTCTCCAGATCGCTCTCCAAGTCGCCTTCTTCCAGCACAAACGGCTGTCTGGTGTCGCCCTCCTTCTCCTGGGCCATCTCAACCTCTGCAATGCCTCCGTTCTCGGTAACTTTGAAGCAAATTACCGGTTTCTGCAGCTCGTCAGTAAACTTGGGCCGGTAGTTGACGATGTTGATAAAGTTCCCGGCCTCTGAGGTGGAACTCACGCCGCCAGGGCCTACCCAGTCTTTGAAAATCACCATTTTACACCGGATAAACTGGCTGATTCCACTGTAGAAAACATCCATTGACGACACCAGCACCTGGTCGTAGACTTTCAGTCCCGTCGCGATCTGTGTGAACTGCATCCTAACCGTCTTCAGACTGTTCAGCACCAGACACGTCGACTCGTGCTTCTCCACGAGATTAGACACATCTCTGAATAAACTCTTCACGTACACCAACGGTGACTTAATGCTCCTATTAATATTGTTCAGCAAAAAGCTCAAATCCTGGATCACTAGCAGCGTGTTCTGCTTCAATGTGAGCTGCTTCAAGTAGATGAAAAGCTGGCTAAATGACGTTATTCTGACCGCACTAAATTTCTTCAATTCTTCCTCTTTCAGCCCGTAAACGTCCACCAGCTGGTACAAAGGCGCGTTCCTCACACAGCTGATCCACAGCACGTTGCACTCACGAGCTTTCCGCAAATGCTCCGCACAAACCTTCACTATCCAGTTGATTCTCCCACAGTTTGGTAGACTTGAAATCTCATAAACTTCGCCAGGTAAAAACCCGTTTTCTATCGATTGGTCCAGACTGTTCAAGCACGTTCCTATTCGACTCCTCTCACTCCTGGCGAGTATCTGCTCGACCGTTTCGCCCGCAATATCAACCATTGCACGACCTGATGTTTACACTGATATTTTCACCAGAATTGCCTCTTTCGGCCGCAGATATTGATGCTTACTAAGCTCTTATGTTATTCACTCATTCATTACTAAGCTATTATGTCATTACGCTGGAGTGCTGATTAATATGTTATGTCATCGCCGCGCCAGCTGCTGAGCTCCTCGCTGCCACCGCCACGCTGCCGCCACGCTGCCGCCACCAGCTACAGAAAGTAGTCCGTGGCGGGCTTCTTCAGCGGGATCTTGGACGCGTCGTGCACAACAGCCTCAAATATCTTGTAGTCTCGTGACAGGTCATCGTCGATAGTCAGGACGGCAGCAACGTTTCCGCACCTGTAGCAGTAGTTAGGAGCCGACCATACAGTCACCAGCCCGCCATTGAACATCTCCTTGTAGCCTTCCATGACCAGCTGGTGGGCCCTGGCAATCAGTGAGACGTTGTTCATGTGCAGAAACTTGTCCACCTCATTGGACCCAAACAGGTAGCCAGCACCCCTTGGGGATATTCCCCAAGTCTCCACGTCCTCCGGGTCGGACCACAGCAGGTCACACATGGCTCCCTCGTGCGGCACTTCCTGTTTTCTGTCAATAAGCATTATTTGGTTTAGCTGTGTAACGTTTGGCGACAGTCCCCCATGGACACAGAACACGCCATCCTCGCCCCCAACTAGCGCACCCAGCGACAGGTAGTCGAACACCTCGCAGCAGTACCTCCACACGTTGGCAGACCCGTATTTCCTGATGCACTCGTCGTAAAACCCGTAAACCGTCGTTATCTGTCTGGACTCGTGGTTTCCCCTGATCAACGTTATTCTGTCTGGGTACCGCACCTTTAGACTAAGCAGAAGCAAGAAAGTCTCCAGCGAGTAGTACCCTCTGTCCACAAAGTCTCCCAGGAAAAGATACCTCGTGAACGGCACGTCCCCGCCGCAGCTGAACAGCGTCAGCACATCGTGCAGCTGCCCGTGCACGTCCCCACAGATCGTTACGGGCGTGTCCACCTGCTGCACGTTCGACTCGCTAATGAGAATCTCCTGGGCCTTGAGGCACAGCGAGTAGATGTCGCTCTCAGGCACCACTTTTGACTCTTTCAGCAGAGATATTATCCTTTTGGCGCGTGTTAGTCCGGCTGCTAGTCCCACTGCGCTCAGCAGCTGCCTTACGCCACACACAGCACACTCACTCGTCAAGATCAAGCATCCTCAGCTCTAAACAAAGCAAACAAAGTAAATAAAACTAATAAATAAAATAATTAAAATAAATAAATAAACAATAAATAAATAATAAAACCTAACGGAGGCAAATTTTGTTGTAGGAGAGCCTGGAACGCTCCAGTCCATACAGATTTCTTAGATGGAATCTGAGTAATGCCAG
Source organism: Starmera stellimalicola (assembly GCA_030580055.1). Lineage (NCBI taxonomy): Eukaryota > Fungi > Ascomycota > Saccharomycetes > Phaffomycetales > Phaffomycetaceae > Starmera > Starmera stellimalicola. The sequence continues at coordinate 256,675 of JAKTSD010000002.1, read as the reverse complement.
CAGCAGTCTGGCGCAACTGGCTGGGATAACGGCTGAGAACGACTGTGGTGTTGTTCGTGTGGCAGGTGTACTCAGTGTGGCGAGTGTATAATGTGGCAAGTGTGGTGTGGCAAGTGTATGATTGTGGCTAGTGAACCAGGTGTGGCTAATTAGTCTGCTCTGCGGTGCTTACAAGACCAGTAGACTTCCGTAAGGCACTGCCAGCAAGAACCTCGCTGCGAGGATCAGATGTGGGATATGAGCTGGTTGACACAAACTAAGTGTCAGCTTAATGGTTGAGCTGCGGACTCCACTGTGTTTATGGTGAAACCTGGCAGTTGTCTATGGTTTCCAAATAGTGGCACCTTTTGCAGGAGAGGACTGCAGCTGGCTGTCTCAGCTGGGACAAAACCTTTGGACTGACATGAACTGTATAGTGATGGACATCTGTCAGCACACAAACTAAACCAGCAACAACTTGCTGCATTGCCTGCTAGGCTTCAACGCTGAGAAACAGGGTCAAATGAACTATTATTTTCTTGTAACTTGCCTGTAAACCAGCGCCCACTATATCTCAACACCAACTGACTTGACTGACAGTGTAGAGTGACACGCCTGGTCAAAGACTGTGCTAGCGGTTGGAGCATTACCTGGCTTGCCACAGTCGGTTCAGATAGTCAATAAATTTTGTGCTGTAGAATTGCAAATAGACTACGCTTGGGCTGGCCCACCATCACTAGTTCTGCTCACTCCAATATGTTTTGTATCTAAAACTCAAAACTCGGTTTTCTACTGGTCATGATACACAGAAAACGGTAGTACTTAAGGCATTCTCTGCTTCTTTGTGTAGAAAAGCGCCTTACGGCTCATTCAACTGCCAAATTTTACTTACAAGTGTCTATCATAACACTAGAATACTACACCATAAATTCTAGCTTTTCAACCGTCATTACACTACGCACTTTACAGATTTTTGTGCAATATTAGAATATACTTTTGCTAGCTGACATAATACACCATTTGAAGCCCAGGGTTTGCATCTTACTACCTACAACCACTAAAGCCCAAACAAGTCTGAAGACACTACATAAACTCTAAGTCTCTGTAAAATTCTAATAAAATCTCCAATTCCATAACAACCACACAAAGTCCAATGTCTTTACAACTACATAAGGCCCCAGATTTTCTCCAACTTGAGTGTTTTCACTGGGAAGTAAGAGTTCTGAGGGTTTGACACACCCGCATATGCGTTGTACCAAGCTGCAAACGCTGTGACAACCCCGAATACACCGCCCACTTTGGTCAACGTGGAGCTGACTGTCAGTTTAGCTATAGCCAGCAGTAATAATGTTAGCGAGTGCAGGGTCAGTAGGGAAAAGAGTGCCAAAGTAGACTTCAGCGTCAGCACTGTAAGCATAAATGAAAAGATGGCAAAGCCGAGGTACAAAATGCCCATGGCATGGCTGAACTCCTCTGGTGAATCGTACGAATTCTCGATATTGAACCAAGGTATCTTGACAACAGCCAGCGATATGGCACCACCGCCAAAAGAGCACAGCATGGTGGCACCAAACGCGTTGGTCAGCAGCAGCTCGAATATTCCAGCGATTATCTGGATTCCTCCGCCGTAAAAAAGCGCAGGCACCACTGCAGCATTGTTGATTTCTATTCCTCTTGCGCCTGCGTTGCACATGGAAAAGACGAACATGGTGAGTGCGTACCCACTGAGCCCCAGGGGTGCCGGCTGCCCAAATTTGTACACAGGTGGTGGGTGGTAACCGGGTTCCAGCTCACCACCGAACGCATCTATCAGCTCCTGCTTATTGTACTTCTCGTTATCGATGTAGAAGTGGTTCTCGCTATTAGTGGTTGTAATTCTGCTGATAGGGATGTGCAACGAGTCTGAGTTGAAGGAGGTGCCTGACTTGATCGACTTGACCGATTTGATCGACTTGATCGACTTGGTTTTCTCGATTGGGTTCAACTCAAACGGCTTGGTCTGCGTGTTTGACATATTATTGTTGGACGAGTTGTCCGATAAGTGTGAGATGATCGACTCTGTCATGGCTACTCCTCTTCTACTCCTCTACTGCAATGTCGAAACTACAAGAAAAGAACAAACGAAAAAGTCAGCAAACAATGCTAAGTTATGCCCCAGCATGTTCTAGCGGACCCGTTAAAAATATCTTTCTGATTATTGTCTGGGCCTGAGGGGCAGTGCGGGGCTATGCATATGAATGCGTATTTTTGCATATTGACAGTTAACTGTTTTTTCGTTTTAAAGGCTTGTCAACGGTTTTATCAACGGTATAGTTGCAGCTGTTAACTCTCCCATTGTGTGCTACACTCCTACTGTGTCCTACACTCCTACTGTGTCACTCCTACTGTGTCCTACACTCCTACTGTGTGTTCAGGTGTGTAAATCTCAACTGGAGTGCTGCTATACATGTCACAGCTGGCTAAGGTTCCCATTGGAGTGCTCCAGGTGTTTGGAACAGACATCTCTTTCGGCTATCCATGGTCCCACCCATTGGAGTGCTCCATAGCTTTGTCAATTATGTACGTTTATTCAGTTATCTATGGTCCTTTTCACTCCATAGTTTTGTCAACTATTCACATCTATTCAGCTGGCTACGGTCCCTCTGGACTGCTTCTTAGTGTATTTTACGGTCCCTCTGTACTGTTGCTTAGTGTATTTTACGGTCCCTCTGTACTGTTGCTTAGTGTATTTTACGGTCCCTCTGTACTGTTGCTTAGTGTTTTTTACGGTCCCTCTGGACTGCTTCTTAGTGTATTTTACGGTCCCTCTGGACTGTTGCTTAGTGTTTTTTACGGTCCCTCTGGACTGCTGCTTATTGTATTTTACGGTCCCTCTGGACTGTTGCTTAGTGTTTTTTACGGTCCCTCTGGACTGCTGCTTAGTGTATTTTACGGTCCCTCTGGACTCCTCGTGTGGCTTGTTTATCAACTATTTACATCTATTCAGCTAGCTATATCTGACTACGCCCTGGTGCAGGACTAGTTGGCCGCGTCCTTTCTCTGCGCCAGGACACTACGGTAGATGCCAATCAGAGACGTCTCGTCCTGTCCGTTCATCAGCACCTCGTCAACAAACTCCCGGGCCAGCTTGTCGCCGTGGTGGTACAGCACAGCTCCCACTATAGCGGTGACGGCTTCCTTGCAGTGGACTTCCAGTGCCGGGTAGCTTGGTCTGACGGACTTGTCGTCCTTGTATTGCGCGCTCTTGGTCACTTTGCGGCCCAGCACAGGCTTGTCTGGGTGAGGCCCGCACCAGAAGATCTCGCGGTCGATGCCCTTGAGCTGTGCAAACTTGTGGAGCACTGATGGATGGAACAGGTTCTCTGCCTGCACGATTGCATCAAAGTTCAGCCCGTTCACCAGCACATCGTGCTCGAACGACTTACCGTTGTGGATCGCGTACAGACCGCCCCTCAGCTTCAGGTATCTGAGCCCCATGAACGACAGCTTCTCGTTGAACGGCTTGAGCCCGTTGACAAACGTCTTGTGGGTCAGTGACTGCAGCAGTAGCTCTGTTGGCAGCTGGAACTTGGCCCCCAGCAAACTGCTTGTTTTAGGCACTCCCTCTGCGCTGAACTGCTTGTTCCCCTCCGAGCGCCCGATCAGAACGCCCAGGTCCTCCTTGGTCCCTGGCAGGGTCTCGTTAGGTCTGTAAATAGGTGGTGCTGGGGCATTCTTCTTGCCGGCAGTGCTGCTGCTGCGGCCGCTCAGGCTCTTGCTCGCAGTGCTGAAGCCCCTGCAGGCACCCCTGCTAAGCGTTCTCAAAACTGACACATTCATCCTGGTCCTACTAGCCGTCTGTATCCTCCTTTGGCCAGTGAATTGTGCTTTTTTCCACTTTTTTCACAATTTCCAAATTTTTCACTTTTTTTTTATTTTAGAAAATTTTATGTAAAAATATTTTTTTGAAATATTTTCTTAGTAAAGCAGAGCATAGTAAAAGCAGCTGAGATGGACATTTTCAAAGTGCTGAGCCGTGGGAGTTTTGTGAGAAATGACGATTTGTTCACGGGCAAGAAAGGTGGCAAGTCTGCCGGGCAGAGCGTGAAGAAGCAGCGGGACATGAGGGCCGTGGAGAGAGAGACTGATTTCTTTAATACCAGGAAGAAGATTGCGGCGCAGGAGGCGGCCCAGGACGCCGAGGAGCCGCCAAGCGACGGCGAGCAGCCAGAGGACGCGGCCCAGGACGCAGAGGAGCCAGCGGCGGACGACGTGGAGGCGCCAGCAAGGATCACAACGCCGCAGCAGGCGCAGCTGCTGAGAAGACAGAACCAGATAAAGACCAAAGGCGATGATCTGCCGCTCCCAATAGGCTCGTTCGAGGACCTGGTGAGCAGGTTCGATCTCGACAGGAAGCTGCTGGACAACCTGGTGCTGAACGGGTTCACCGAGCCGACGCCCATCCAGATGGAGGCCATTCCCGCCATACTGAACAACAGAGACCTGCTGGCGTGCTCGCCCACCGGCTCTGGTAAGACCCTGGCGTTCCTGATCCCGCTGCTGGCCCGCCTGGGCCCGCACAAGCCAGACTCGTCCGTCAGAAGCCTCATCATCACCCCAACCAAGGAGCTGTCCCAGCAGATCTTCGATGAGGTGAGCAAACTGACCAAGAACTCGTCTGTCAAGTGCGGCCTGCTGTCGCGCTCGCTCAGCAACAAGTACAAGAACAAGGTGATCAAGCAGGACAAGTTCGACCTGCTCATCTCCACTCCCCTGCGGCTGATCGAGCTCGTCAACTCAGAGTCCATCGACCTGGGCGCCGTCGAGATCCTCGTGCTCGATGAGGCCGACAAGCTGTTTGACAAGACCTTCATTGCGCAGACTGACGACATCCTCAGCAAGTGCCAGGACAACCCCAAGCTCAACAAGCTCATGTTCAGTGCCACCATCCCATCCAACATTGAAGACATGTCGAAATCCGTCATGATCTCGCCCATCAGAACCATCATCGGCCACAAGGAGGCCGCCAACAAGTCCATCGAGCAGAAGCTCGTGTACTGTGGAAACGAGGAGGGCAAGCTCATAGCCATCAGACAGCTCATCCAGAACGGAGAGTTCAAACCACCTATAATAATCTTCCTGCAGTCCATCACAAGAGCCAAAGCCCTGTTCCACGAACTGCTGTATGACAGGCTCAACGTGGACGTGATCCACGCGGAAAAGACCCAGGCCCAGAGAACCAAAACCATCGAGAACTTCAAGGCTGGCAAAATATGGGTGCTCATCTGTACCGACGTTCTAGCGAGAGGTGTGGACTTCAAGGGAATCAATCTGGTTATCAACTACGATGTCCCACAGACTGCTCAGGCGTACGTGCACAGAATCGGTAGAACTGGTAGAGCTGGGAAAGCTGGAAAATCGGTCACTTTCTACACCAAGGAAGACGCCATCCTGATCAAGCCAATAGTCAACGTGATGAAGCAGAGCGGTGCGCTGGACTCGAGCGACTGGCTCAACGAGCACACGAGAATCAAGGAGTTTAAGGATAAGTTCAGGGTTAAGAAGGTGATTGACAGAAAAAGCATCAGTACAGTTCCTAAAGTGATAAAGAAGGAAAGAAAGAGAAAGATCGAGATGATTGAAGGTTCCAAGAGACGTGAGAGCAAGAAGAAGCAGCACAAGCAGCAGCAGGTGGAGCATAATGTCGAATCATAACGTTTAATTTAATATATAAGAATATCAATCTATTTTAATAGTTAAACTAGTTTTGAGCGTAGCCAACAATGTGACGACGGCCGATGATCTCACCCAAGGCAAACAGACCAGACAATTGAATGAAGTAGGAACCGTACAGGATTAAATCGTTTTGGTTGAATGACTTGATTAAGTTTCCTAGTTCTGATGAATGTTTACCGTAGTAGTTGATTTTTGTCAAGATCAAATCGTAAACTCCTTGGATTTCATGTAAGGTTGGTGGTGATAGTTTCTCTTTCAGGTAGATTTGTTTGGCTAATTCTTTGGTAACGTTTAAGTAGTAAACGGATTTGGTTAACAATGAAGTAGCTTTGGCCTGGTAGGAGCTTGTGGATTGCAGTCTGGCAAATTGGAATCTGGCCGATTGGCGTAACGTGGATTTTAGGCTTGAGGAGAACATTTTACTCGGTGAACTGTAAGCTATTTGACCTTATTTAAACAGAAATGTTGAATTTCAGTATGTTTTCAACTTTTTTTCAGTTTTTTCATACAGCGGAAATGAGCCAATTAGAAAACAAAGATTTTTGTGGCGCAGTTTGCAACAATGTTGTGGCGCAGCTTACAAAATTTCATTGTGGCGCAGCTTACATGTATTTGTGGCGCATTAATTACTTGTGGCGCATGAAAGTGTGGCGCGGCTCAGGCAGCAATGAGCTGGTCGAGTTTCTCGATCTGCACAATCTCGCCTGGCTTGAGGGCACTTTGCTTCAGGTCCTCGGCAAAGCTGGCCTTAACCTTCTTCAGCATCTCGTCGTTCATCAGCAGCTCGAGCCCAGTTAAGCTCAGTGTGATGCCAGTACTGATGGCGCTGGCATGGCTTTTTCTTGTGCCTGCAGCTTTGGTGAACCCAGGATTGTGTGGGGAGCACCCGGCATCAACAAAGAAGGAGGACTGCAAGGATGGGATTTCCCAACTGACGTTTCCCTCGTCACTGGACGCACCAACATCGGCATTTGCAAATTGCGTTTCATATGAATCCAGCTCTTCTCCGTACGCCAGCTTGATCTTGTCGCTGTAGATCCGAGCCAGCCACTCGTTGGTGATCATGTTGTAGTAGTTGGTGTTGTAGCTGATCTTGTACTTGCACCCGGTGGCCAGGGCACCTGCTTTGATGCAGTTTTCCACTTTGGATAAGAGCACCTGCAGTCTTCCTCTGGTTTTCGATCTGATACCAAAGGTTGCTGCAGTGTACGCAGTGATGATGTTGCAGGCCAGGCCACCCTCGCTGATGTTGCACTGGACAATGTCACTTGGCAGGATCTGCTGTCTCAGCATTGACACCGCATTGTATGTCACCATCATTGCGTCCAGTGCGTTGATGCCCTCCCATGGTGAAGCAGCTGCGTGTGCCTCCCTGCCGAAGAACTCCAGCTCCAGTCTCTGGATAGCGGTGGTTCTGATGACAGCTCGGTTTTTGCCGTTGCCAGGGTGCGCCATTAGCGAGACGTCGCAGTCTTTGTAAGCACCTGCATCAATCAGCCTGATCTTACCACCTTCGCTTTCCTCTGCCGGAGTGCCCAGCAGCTTGACAGTTCCGCAGATATCGAACTTTGTCATTGCCAAGGCAGTGGCAATGGCTGCGCTGACGCCAACCACTGCAATCAGGTTGTGTCCGCAGGCATGTCCAATTCCCGGCAATGCATCGTACTCAGAATTGAACGAGATGACTGTTTTGTTCAGTTCGCTCTTGTGCTTGAACACTGCCACAAATGAGGTTTCGATTCCGAATGCGTGTGGAGTCACTTCCCAGCCTGGCTGCTTGGACATGTACGCTGTCAGCACTTTGTGGGCGTGGAACTCCTCGTACTTAAGTTCTGGGTTTTCCCAAATTGAGTGCTGGAGCTCGAACAGCTCCTCGTCGATCTTTCTGATCTCGTCCTTGATGTACTTGCTGATTTCTTCTGACATTGTGTGCTTGCCGACTTCTTCTGGAACTGCGTGGTGTCAAGCACCTGCTTAAATACCATTCTCTTATCAACTGATAAGAAAACGCACCGGACGAGTCAAACACCTCCTGCATTTAACTCCTGGAAAAACGCACAAACTCCCTTTTTTCCGCAGCCATCTCCGTGCAGCGTGCGGGCCCCACCTGCCACTCACCACGCCCAGGTTGGATAGCAGTTGAGTGCGTGCGCTGCGCCGTTATGCAGGTCTATGCGGGGTTATGCATGAACGAAATTACGTCCCAAAAGGGAAATTTCGAGCTTTCAAGCTATAGGGGAAAATCCACCACAGTTTAACTAATAAAAGTATATAAATTAACGAATAAAACCCCTTTTGCGGATGATAAGCTGCAAAGAGAAGTTCATTTACAAAAAGTACGCGATGCCTGATGAGAAGTCGCAGCTCAGAGAGCTGCAAAGCAAGCAATTGGTCCGGAAATCATGGCTTAAGTATGTGCCCTTTATAGCATTTATTGCAGTCAATTTAGCCTATTTGCGCTGCTGTATGAATGAGGTTGAGTTCTCCATTGGTGAGCTGACAGACAAGTACCTGAACGTGCTGCAGACAAGCAACCACGCATGCGAGATCCTCAAGTTCTACACCGAGGAGCCACATTTAGCCGGAGACAACTTGAAACTGGTCAACTACACGGCTGACAGCTTTGAAAAGTACGGCTTCACGTCCAAAGTTGAGCCTTTCAACGTGTACCTGAACTACCCAACGAGCAACTACCTGAAGCTGTTCTCGGAGGATGGCGAATTCCTGTACCAGCCAACGTTGGTTGAGGATGTTCTGAAAAAGGATAACACTACCGATGGAGACGACCTGATTCCAGCGTTCCACGGCTACTCAGCTAACGGCAACGTCACCGGGCCACTTGTGTACGCCAACTACGGCAGAATGGAGGACTTCAGGCTGCTGAAGGAGCACAACGTGGCCATCAATGGGTCCATAGTGCTCGTGAGATACGGAGAGATCTACAGAGGGCTGAAAGTGAAGTTTGCGCAGGAGTTTGGGGCTGTTGGGGTTGTCATTTACACAGATCCAGCCGATGATCTGATTTACGACGAAAAGAACCCGGTCAAGGCGTACCCAGACGGGCCAGGCAGAAATCCATCTTCTATCCAGCGTGGATCCGTCCAGTTCCTGTCGTACCTGCCTGGGGACCCGGCAAGGTTCTTGTCTGATGAGCAGAAGCTGGACCCAGACTGCCTGGGCAACCTGAGCTCGATTCCCCAGATCCCTTCGGTCCCAATCAGCTTCAAAGAAGCAGAGCCAATTCTGAAGCAGCTGAACGGCTACGGCTTGGACCTGGGCTTCTCAGGTGGCATAAAGTCGTTCAAGTACACCACGGGACCTTCTGCGGCTAAGCTGAACCTGTTCAACGACAATGAGTACGTCTTTACCGACATTTACAACGTCTACGGGTACCATGAAGGTGAAGATAAAGACAGTGTCATTCTGCTGGGAAACCACAGAGACGCGTGGATCAAGGGGGGTGCTGGGGACCCAAACTCCGGGTCTGCCTTGATTCTGGAGGTTGCCCGGGCGCTGAACGAGCTGTTTGAGCTGGGATGGAAGCCAAAGACGTCCATCATGCTGGCTTCGTGGGACGGTGAAGAGTACGGACTGGTTGGCTCGACCGCGTTTGGCGAAAAGTACAGCGAGGTGCTTGGAAAGAAGGTTGTAGGGTACCTGAATGTGGACGTTGCAGTGACAGGATCGCATTTCCACCTGAACTCGTCGCCTTTGATCAACGAGTTTCTGCTGAAAAACGCAGCACTCATCTCGCACCCTAACTTCAGCAACGAGACGCTGAGAAGCCGTATTGAGCAAGAAGGCGGGATTGAAATCCTGGGCTCAGGGTCGGACTATACCGTTTTTTACGAGCATTTGGGTATAACATCTGTGGATATCTCATTTGCTACGGGTGAAAACGACCCTGTGTACCACTACCACTCCAACTACGACTCGTTCCACTGGATGGACACGTTTGCAGACCCGGGCTTCAAGCTGCACAACTCGCTGGCTCAGTATGTTGGGCTGTTGGTGCTTAATTTGAGTGAAAACAAGCTGCTCACCAGCTTCAAGCTGCACGACTTTGCCAGTTCGATTAACCAGTTTTATACCGAGCTGATTGCCAGACTGCCTGTTGAGGAAGTGCCAAAAGGAAGCGCACTATACGACGAGATTAAGCACACCAAGAAGCTGATCAAGAAACTGATCCATAAATCGTACGGGTTTGATGCATTCGTCAAGAAGCTGCAGTTTGTGTGGGACAATAAAGTGTCCAAGAGCAAGAACCCAATCAAGAAGTTCTTCTTTAACAGAAAAGTGGCCAAGGTCAACTCGGTTTTGAGGAACTTTGAGAAGCAGTTTATCTACGAAGAAGGGCTGAACAACAGAGACTGGTTCAAGCATATTGTGTTTGCCTCTGGTAGATTTACAGGGTATGCAGGACAGGCGCTGCCGGGATTAACTGAGGCTATTGAGGACGAGGACCTGGCCGAGTGCTTGCGCTGGATCAAGATCATTGGCGAGGCTGTTGAGAGCTCGCTGGACACTATTGACTTTGGGCATTAGGACACCGGCCATTGACTTTAAGTAGATACCAACGGTACTCCAATGTACTATTATTACTCATTCACTGTAGGACTGCTAAAAATATGCTTCGCCAATCGATAACCTGCTCTGTAGTTAGTTTTACGCCTTTTGCAGTCCATGGTGCCTTCCACTGTATACTTCTAATGGCTATTCTGCAGTTATGCCATTTGTATAAGGCTTCTATGTTGCTATATCAACTCATCTAACACCACACAAACAGAACTTCACTCAGCTTGTCCCTTAACCAGTACCCTAACACACTAATACCCACACCTGTACTGCCCTAACATCACCCTAACCCAGTCAGTTGTCTCAAGTTGCTCAGTATACCAGCCAAATATCCACATTATACAGAGGTGTTTGTCTGGGTGATAACCTAGTATATTTGACTGTATCTAAGTGGTAGCATAGTGTCGTTCAGTAAAGGTTACGACATTCACTTACGATTGGTATACCGTGGTGTTCAAGTTCGACCTTAATTACTCTCTGTTAGTACTGCAGCAGTGCCAGACGAATAATCTTTACATTTCATGATCTAGCAATGTCACTGGTTGTGCTTATTAGCTAAGGCTCATTTGGTAAACAGCCTCAATATTAATCACTGTGATTATTATTTAGTCTACTGTAAACTCAATCAGCAGCTAATATGCGTATAATGCTAAGTTTAATACATTTGGTAGTTTGTTCTGTCCAGCTACTTCTCGTATTATGGATTCTGTTAGCTGATGATACCTAAACTTATATATACAATACAATAGCTACCATTATATCTGATTACTTGTCGTTATCAGTCGGTCAATTGGTGTATTTTGCGGATTCAAGCTTCAAGCTAAACCCAGCATCCTAATAGTTGGTGTACCGCAAACAGCTCGATATTACAGGTGATCTTTTACTCATTTACAGTGCACACATAGCTGTATGGTTATCTGACCTGTTCATTGAATTACAGTTATGTTATTTGTGTAAACACCTAGTTGGTTTATATTTGGTAGTTTCATACGCTGTGTCTGCTGCTGTAGCAGCTGGATTTGAGGTGACTGTCTTACACTCAATTGTACCTTGCGATATACGTAGTGGGCGCATAGTGGCACATAGTGGGCAAAAGTGGCCCCCAGGTGGACCTAAGCGTGCACAAAGTGACCCCAGATAAACCCCAACCGTACACCAAGTGGGCATAGGCACCACCACACCCACCAGACGCTCTGCCTGCCCTTCCCTTCCTGCTCTATCTCCAATTACATAACCAGTTACCTAATTTGACGTCATCTTATGTAATCACAGCCACCCGCTTATCGTCATTCCCAGCTGGACATTGCCAGCCCAACCAACCAACCACCACGAACCACCACCAGCAATGAGTTCACTAGTCGGCAAGCCGTTCCCAGAAGGGTTCTACTTCAACTACGTCCCATACGAGCCTGAGGACCAGGAGAACAAGCTCTCGTGCAAGATCCCAATCAAGCTGAACCTGACGCCAGAGTTCCTGAAAGGCAAGCGTATTGTCATCACGTCTGCCCCAGGCGCGTTCACACCAACCTGCACGCTGAGCCACATCCCAGGGTACATTGCGCACGCGGCAGACTTCCAGGCCAAGGGCGTCGACAAGGTGATTGTGATCACCAGAGACTCAGCTTTTGTCAACAGTGCCTGGGGCAAGCTGCTGGGCCAGAAGCCGCCAATCGAGTTTGCCAGCGACCCGAGCGCCAAGTTCTCGCAGGCCATTGGCTGGACTGTGGACTCGGGCGACAACGGGACCCTCACTGCGAGATACACCATCATAGTGGACGACGGCACCGTGGTGTACGCAGAGCGGGAGACTGCGAAGGGAGTGTCTGTGTCGGGTGCCGAGGCTGCCCTGGCCAAGCTGTAGTCCCACCAGACACTAACCACTTTGGGTGTCCACCAAAGACCCAGCGAACCACTTGTCTAGTGGGGTGCCCACCAAAGACCCAGGAAACCACTTCCTGGGCCCCCTGACCCCCTGGATGCCTTGTAGGCCCCCCAATAAACCACTCGCCACTTTCTATGTAGCCTCTATGTAGCCTCTGTGTAGCCTCTGTGTAGCCTCTATGTAGCCTCTGTGTAGCCTCTGTGTAGCCTCTATGTAGCCACTTTCTACGTACAGCCAGAAAAACTGACTGGGTGTGAAACCAACCAGCACCAGCACAAAATGGCCCCCTTCGACCCTGCGATCCCCGAGGTGCTCCCTCCACACAACATGTACAACCTGCAGATCGGCGACAAGCTGTTTGTGGTGAGCGGTGCCTCGTTGTCGTCGGACGCGCCGTCCTACTTCACTAACTACTTTCTCAATGCTGACAATAAAGACAAAATCCTCTTCATAGACCGGTCCCCAGAAGTGTTCCACTACATCAACCTACACCTGCAGGGCTACCACATCGACATTCCCGATGGCGACATCTTCACCAAGCTGTTCCTGGATGCCATCTACTACAACTTGCCCCGGCTCAGAAAGCTGCTGCTGAACATCGACTACCACTTTGTCAAGGTGAGCGAACGGTACTTCAAGATCTACAAGAAGACAGTGGAGCAGGACGGCAACAAGCCCAACCTGTTCACCATTGCTGGCGAGTCCCTGTACCAGGACATTGCAAAGACCATGGCTGACAGAGACTGGATCCGGCCACCGCCGCAGGCTCCCGTGACCATCCACCGGTCGGCCAAGCTGTTCGAGGAGCTCATCTACCTGCTGCAGGGCAACGAGCTCCACATCGAGAACGACGAGCACAGGCGCTCCCTCATCAGAGAGGCAAAATACTACAGATTCACCAAGCTGCTCAACCAGCTCCTCAACGTCCGGTATATCGACTTTTTGGGCGAGACGCTGGCCATGCTAGACGCCAGGGACCTCGCCTACGACTACAGGAAGTTTGGCCTCAACACCAAGAACGAGCTGTGCTTCAAAAGGGACCCCAATACCGAGTTCAAGCTGCTGCTCAAGTTCAGCTCAGCCGTGCTGTTCCAGACACACTCGACCTGCATCTGCGTTTACAGACCCATTGCCAGTACTCTGCTGGCCCTGTTTGACCACCTGGGAGTGCAGCACCTGGTGAATACTGACCAGGATGGAAATCTGACATTCCAGGTGGGTGCTACGCCTACAGAGCTACACAGCTGCTGCACGAACGAATTCCCAGCTTCCCCAACTGAACCTGTGACTTTTGTTTCCTCAGTATGGACAGTTGGCATCGGGTGCAACACTGAGATAACCTTCACCCCAGTCAGGCTGCACCCAGTCCCATTCAGCAAGACTCTCTTGAGTCTTACAGAGTAAACAGATGATGTTAAAATGTCCGTTTGTGGAAGTTCTCCTGATTGGGACGGAGTCTGTTTTGGGTAACTGCCCAATTGGGAGGGATTCCGTTTTAGGCAGGTGGTGTTTTGTGAGAACTTCCGTTTTGGGCAATGCTTGCAGCGGAAATGGAAAAAAACCGCAAAAACGGCGTCAATATGAAACCATTTTGCAAAATTTGCAAAATTTGTCCATTCGGATAATTTACGATTGCTTTTCATGTTTTATTTTTAGCGCCCCTGTAGACAAAGTGAAACACAGCTTAAATTAGTCATTGCAAAAGCGAGAAAAGACAAGCTACACTTTGTGGTATCCAACGTCTTGTATTAAATTAAATAAAATAAATAACCTACATTAATAAAGCAACACCAGCAGCTAAAGCAGCGACAGCTGGGACAGCTTTCATAGCACCAGCTTCGTAAGATGAAACTGAAGCAGTTGATGAGGTTTCAGAAACAGTTGAAGTAACTTTTTCTTTTGAGGTGGTGGTTGAGTCAATTGGAGCTTCAGTTGAAGTGGTTTCTGGAGCTTTGGTTGATGGAGCTTCGGTTGGAACAGTGGTTGAGTTGACGTAGTGTGGAGCTGAAGTCTCAGAAGTCAATGGGCAGTAGGTAGTGTATTCAGTGACTTCACCGGATTCAGTGGTGGTGATGACAGTGACACCGGTGGTGACTGGAGTTTCAGTACATTTCTCTTCTTCACATGAAGTGATGGTAACAACGGTGGTTGATTGTTCATCTTTGGTGACGTATGAAGTTGAGTTTTGTGCAACAGCAACGGAAGCAATAGCAGCTAATAAAACAGTGGAGAATTGCATTTTTGATATAATTGTAATAAGCGAATGTATAGTTATTATGGAGAGAAAGCAAAAAAAGAGCACTTGGTGGGAAAAAGCTCTGTTTATATAGTTTTTAGCCTGAAAATTAGGTTGCATCTTAATGCGTCATGACCGCGCGTCATGTCTGCTTTGTCCCTCGCGGCTCCTCAATTCGGCGACGTGCCAGCCCAATTTGTGCGCGTGTCTCGGACATTTTCCCTTTTCGGACAGCCGAAGGGGTTGCTAAATATAGGTGCTGAAAAAGTAAACAAAGCGGTTTGGATCTTGGTATCTGCGTGTTTGGGCCTTGTTTATCGCCTCTTTTCCTGTGCCAATGCTCACAAATTTTACATAGTCTATATGCGTGGAGTTTCCGCTACACTCCTGTGCAGTTTGCACAAATTTACACAAAAAACTCAAAAGAAAATCCACACAAATACAAATTCACCAACAAACTGGCAGACTGGTTTTTACCCATAATCAAAACAAAGAAATGAACTTTTTTCTAAAAAGAAAAAAAAAAAATGTCCGCAAAAGAAAAACCAAGAAAAATAAAAATAAAAAAAAAAAAAAAAGGAAAGTTGCTCTCTTACGACAGACGTTAAAAATAAATTTCTTCAGTGCAAAGTCTATTGTGGCTAATTTTATTGGACAAGTTAGTTAGGGATTTTTTGAAAAATAAGGTTATTAGATAACAAACTTGCTATTTCTCCACTGTAGAATTGTGTGGGAACTGTGCTGGCTGCGTTTACCAAAGATCTTAATAATACTGGTAATATATATAAATCAGTAAACAGACAAATCAAAACAAACAAACACTCAACCCTTTGAGGTGGTTGCAAGGGTTACAGTAGATCATTAACATAAACAGAAATCGCATGTTGGGTTAAATTCGACGGTTGTATTGATTCATAGAGAAGTAAGTACAAGAAAGGTGCTTTTCTGAATCAAAAACAGCAGAAACAAAACAACCACGCAAAGGGTGTTAAATTGAATATAATTTTAGTTTTAATTTTAAATTTAGTTTTAACTCAGTGTGCTGTTGCGATCCCTGTAAAACAGAAGGACAAAACCAAACAAGCCAAAAAGCAAGGCAGAATAAAGCAATCTGAGTTTTTTAGTCATTGTCTGCACCAGCATTGGCTCATGTAGTGAAAAAAAAAAAAGCGAAAAACTTTTCAAAGGGCTGCTTTTGCGCAACTTAGTGCCCCCGGTAGCTTGTATATGCCCACTACTGGCGTGTTTTACTGGCTGTTTGGTAGTGGCCACAGCACAGAAAGGTGGGTTTCACGGTAAAGTGTATTTATAGATAGAGGTATTAATAACACAACTGTGACAGCAGTAATGGCAGGTGATGATGATCATAACAGAGAGCAAGCCAGTAGCAATAATAGTAACCTGACAGAGATAACCGCTACAGATCACCAGTAACAGTAATCGTTGCATAATAGTAATTATCTCGATAGGGCTTAGAAGCTTAGGGCTTATGAAGCTTAGTTCTTGGTCCTGTTGTACCCTGTGTTGTGCTAGGGTGGCATCCTGTCACCACGTAGCCGTGAATAGCCGTGAATACACCAGTAGCCACTACTCCCGTTTCACCTCAAACGAAACTACATTCGTCTCATTACAATCTTATTCTCAATTTGTTTTAATTAAAGTTGAGTTAGCGTATTTTTTTATCTACTGTAATTAAACTTTTTTATCTTTCCATATTGCCTCTAAATTGAGAAAGCTGCCGTTTTGGGAGTATTGCCGAATGCAGCGCTGACGTCCGATTACGGAAAACTGCCCAATCGGGCAAGCTCAGTTCCGGGGGGGCAAACCCTCGGATTTCGCATGCTGCTGCGGCCAAGCGGTGTCTGCAAGCGGCCGCAGATTGACTTCCCAATTAGGCAGTCAACGGCTTATCCTCAATAAAAAAAATATCACTGTGTGTTTATGTTTTTTTATACACCTTAAGCAGACGCATTTAACCACCACTGTACCCTGTTGAGCGGCACAGCACCACAGACAGCAGCCATAATAAGTAATAGCGCAGGAGCGGCGACGACAGCAGCAGCAGCAGCAAGCACGACAGGACGGAACAATGTCGCAGGAAGAGTTTGTGAGAACACAGATCTTTGGCACAGTGTTTGAGATAACAAACCGGTACACGGAGCTGAACCCGGTTGGGATGGGCGCGTTCGGGCTGGTGTGCTCGGCCAAGGACAAGCTGACGGACCAGAACGTGGCGATCAAGAAGATAATGAAGCCGTTTAGCACCCCAGTTCTCGCGAAGAGAACATACAGAGAGCTCAAGCTACTGAAGCACCTGAAGCACGAGAACCTCATAACCCTGGAGGACATCTTCCTGTCGCCGCTGGAGGACATCTACTTTGTCACCGAGCTGCAGGGAACAGACCTGCACCGCCTGCTCACCTCCAGACCGCTGGAAAAACAGTTTATCCAGTACTTCCTCTACCAGATAATAAGAGGACTCAAGTACGTGCACTCAGCAGGCGTCATCCACAGAGACCTCAAGCCGTCCAACATCCTGATCAACGAGAACTGTGACCTCAAGATCTGCGACTTTGGTCTGGCCAGAATCCAGGACCCGCAAATGACTGGCTACGTCTCAACCCGTTACTACAGAGCCCCAGAAATCATGCTCACATGGCAGAAGTACGACACCGAGGTGGACATCTGGTCTGCAGGCTGCATCTTTGCTGAGATGATCGACGGAAAGCCTCTGTTCCCGGGCAAAGACCACGTCCACCAGTTCTCGATAATCACTGAGCTTTTGGGCACTCCGCCAGATGACGTCATCGACACAATTGCATCGGAAAATACTTTGAGGTTTGTGAAAAGTCTGCCTAAGCGGGACCCGGTGCCTCTAAGCGAGAGGTTTAAGGACGTTGATGAGAACTCGATCGACCTGTTGGAGAAGATGCTTGTGTTTGACCCGAAGAAGCGGATCACGGCGCAGGACATTCTGACCCATCCGTACCTGGCACCGTACCACGACCCTACCGACGAGCCTGTGGCCAACGAGAAGTTCGACTGGAGCTTCAACGATGCCGACCTGCCAATAGACACATGGAAGGTGATGATGTACTCAGAGATCCTGGACTTTCACCAGGTGGACCATTGATGGTGAGTGATTGTCATTGTTGAGTCGAAGCACAGTAAGTGGAACCTCTGGCTCACTACCTGGGCCAGTGGTTAGTAAGTAGAAGTAATTGGCCACCTTGGCTGTTGAGATCTTTTAAGTAGACGTGTGGTGGGTGGATAATGATCACTAAGTGGTGGGCTAGTAGTTGTTAAGTAGGGATTCAAACTGTCAATCGTTAAGTAGGGAATCTAAGTGGCAGACCATCAACTGTTGATCCTTAAGTAGGGAATGTGGCAAACCATCAGCTGTTGATCCTTAAGTAGGAAATGTGGCAGACCACATCACAACTGTTGATCAGGAATCTAAGTGGCGGACCGCACCATGATCAGGAATCTAAGCAGATCACTAACTGAGTGTGGTGGACCTATTCACCAACAGGACGGTAGAAGTGTCTGTTCATCACTAAGTAGAAACTGGCCAGGTAGTCCAGTCATTGATAGTAAGTAATCTACTATCATGTTAGGTAATACAAGTGGTGTACGTTCGTAAGTGATGCTTGAATAAGTACAAATTCCAGTGTACCACTTCTCATAGTAGAAGCTCTCGCTCACCAGGCACCAAGTAGAAATGGCACATCTTTTTAAGTGGGATTTTGGTGTTAGCTAGTTGTTCAACGTTAAGCAGGGATCTCAATGAGTGGGAATTGTGTGGTTAACCATTCAACTGCATCACAAACATGTTCTGTTATCATTCACTACTAGTAAAGGACTGTTTATTCCATGTTGAGCAGACTGCATCACTAATACAAGTTAGAGTGGAATATTCTTGTTCAATCGAGTACATCACTAGTTATCGTTTATACATTGCTATAGAAGTATTCACCGAGTAGAAACATGGTTTGCACCATGTGTGTTAAGAGCTACACAGTAGGTAAATTTTCTTTGGCTTACCATCATCATTGAATAAACTTTGGCTGTGCATTCTTAAGTGGAAAGTACAAGTGGAGTGCACGTCATTAAGTGGGAAGTACATCACTAAGTAGAGGTCCTGGGCTAAGTAGTTACGGCTCACCAGTGGACCCCCACATTGACGTTAAGTAGAAAGTAAAAGCATTCAATAAGTAGCAAAAATGCTTCACGCTATAACAAATAATTTATTCACTAAACTAACCACAAATTAAACCTCTATTTAGAGTTATTAACCAGCGAGTAGAACAGCGAATCCTCTCTTTTTAATAAGTTTTCTGGAGAGTCAAACTCTTTAACTTCCCCCTGGTCTAGCACAACAATTTTGTCGCTGTCCATAATCGTATTCAGTCTATGAGCAATCGTCAAGATGGTACGGTTGCTGAACTCTTTTCTGATTGTTTCCTGGATCAGCTTATCCGTCTCAACATCAACGGCTGCTGTGGCCTCGTCAAGAATTAAAATACTTGATGGGATCAGCAGCGCACGAGCTAGACACATCAGTTGTCTCTGCCCAACACTCAGATTAGAACCTCCTTCATTCAGCTTGGTTTCCAGTCCTTCGTCTCCCATTGATTGAATATGACCTTTCAAGTGCGACAGCTCTAACGCATTCCAGATCTCAGCATCTGTGTACTTGTTCGTTGGATCAATGTTCTCGCGCACAGTCCCCTCAAACACTTGCGAGTCCTGTGGAATGATAGATAACCTCGATCTCAGGTCACTCAACCCAATCTTGGAAATTGGGATGCCATCGATAAAAATGTCTCCATCACCAACTTTCTCAATTATTCTATAGATTGCTAATGTCAGTGACGACTTACCAGCACCAGTTCTACCAACTATACCAATCTTTTCTTTTGGTTTGATACTCAGGTTAATCTTCTTCAGAACAAGATCCAGCCCTTCTCTATACCTGGTGCTGTAGTCCTTAAAAACTATCTCACCTTTAGATGGCCAACTGACTGGTGGTCTTGGCTCTATTATTTCAACACCCTCAGGCTTCAGTTCACTGTACTCTTTGACTCTCTCAACACTGACAATGTTGGTCTCAACTTCAACTGTCATTCTAACTATCCAGTTCAATGCCTGTGTGATTTGTAATGCGTACGAAACACTAAGACCAACCAAACCAGCAGAGATGTTTCCGTATCTCAGAGTCACAATACATAACCCTGAAGCACTCAGAATAATCAAAGAACCCAGGAACTCCAATCTAACTGCTAACCAACGGTTACAGTTGATACTTGGAAAGTATGCACTCATGTTGTTATCAATTCTAGATTGGTTGATGTATTTGAATCTGTCTTGTTGATTGAACCCTCTGATAGTACTGACACCTCCCAATGTTTCTTGGAAATGCGCAAAAATTGGCGATCTGGTGATGGAGTCTAATCTTCTCAACTCTCTACTAGTTTTAATGTAGTACTGTTGGAAGTAGTAATATAGGAACATCATTGGAACGATCATAAAAATGAATTGCCATGTTGAAAAACAAATGACAAGTATTGTGAACAGCACCCTTGTACTTGTGGAGAACAGATTTGCAAATGTTCTTGGTAAGATTTCGTCAATTTTATAGATATCATTGGAAAATCTATTCATAATTCTGCCAATTGGTGTTGTTTCAAAAAATTCCATTGGTGATCTTAAAACACTGTTGATCATATCTCGATGTAAAATTTTGGATCCTTCAATTGAGCAATATATCCAGACTATAACTGTTTGAATCAACGTTGACAATGCTGAACCAAATCCTAATAAAAAGTAAATTCCAAGGTATTTAGCAATATTTGGGTTGAACCCTAATCTTGTGTTAATATCAGACCAGTGCTTTAACCAAACATTACCCAAAACACTTAACGTCATTGACAATATAATGAAAAATATAAACACCAAAACATGTTTTGGATTACATGCCTTAGCATATTTGACATAAATATCTGTTTTGACTTTACCCTTTTCATGATGTTCTTTTCTTTCATCATCTTTCGAATCGTCTCCAAACTTAACTGGTCCCAAAGATTCTTCACTTGCTCTTCTTAAGGACAAATGATCGGTATTGTCAATCGATTCATCTGAAGAAACCAACTCATCAACATCGATGTCTTCCTTTTCAACAACCTCGTTATTGTCTCTCTTAGACCCAAACTCATTGATAAGATGTGATAATTCACTACCATCTTTCATAACTTGATCATAGCTACCTTGCTCAACAATAACCCCATCTTTCAGCAATGAAATTGAGTTTGCAATGTTTAAAACACTGATTTTATTAGTTGCTAAAACCTTGGTCTTTGTACATAGTAAACCATTTGGTCCTAAAACATGATCAATCAAATGTTTTGCAACATGCTCATCAACTGCAGCCAAAGGATCATCTAATAAATACACATCTGCACGAGCATAAACAGCTCTTGCTAGTGATAATCTTGCCTTTTGTCCTCCACTTAATGAAATACCCTTTTCCCCAACCAAGGTGTTGTCACCATCAGTTAAGATTGAGAAATCAACAGTTAATGCACAGGCTTTAATTGTCTTATTATAGAAAACTGGATCATATTTGTGACCAAACAAGATGTTTTCCTTAACAGTACCGTTCATTATCCAAGGCAACTGTGCAACATATGCAACATTACCGTGACACTTAACAGATCCATTAATTCTTTCCAGATCACCTAACAAACTTTGAATCAAAGCCGATTTCCCTGATCCAACTTTACCAACGATACAAGTCAATTCACCCTTTTTAGCTTTAAAATTTATGTTATCCAATGCAACTTTGTAAACTGGATTTCTTTGCCACAAGAATGTTGCATCCTTAACTTCAATTGAAACATCACCGTTCTTCTTAGCCTTTGGCAATCTAGTAATTGCATCTGGTTGGATTTCTTCTGATTTCAAGAATGAACTTAATCTATCAACAGCAACTTGAGATTCAACTAGAGAGGTGATTGCCATTGGAATAACAGCTAATGGGAAGGATAGTAAGTTGAATAAAGACAAGGCAGGAAACACTAAATCTGCCGATAATGGTTTATCCTGGGTTAAAACAAAAACACCAAAAGTTGAGCATGAAACTAAAAATGGAGCAATGTTGAATTGGAAACTACCAATAGCCTGGAAAATACCAGTTTTTCTCAAGTTGTTTAGCTCTTTATTATTTCTAACGTCCATCAACTTCTCCTTGTATGGATTTTCCCAGCCATACAGCTTCAGAGATTTTATGTTATTCAGTATTTCGCTGATGATTCTTGTTCTCTCATCCTTGAATTTCATCTGTGTCTTTTGAAGAGCTTTCATCTTTCTGACAATGACGGCATTCAATGGGATCATGATAATCATTATGAAGACACCGATCCACATGGAGTGACCTAATAGCTGGTATAGCGAGGTTAGACACAGGATGATCTGGAAAGGCCCTGACCAGATAATTGAAACGTTTTGAGTCAGGTCTTGCAGTCTCTGGGTATCAACGGACATCAAGTTGACAATGTCACCAGTGGCCTTGTTACCCTTTGCCTCGTTGGACAGCAGTAAAGACTTTTGGTAGACGGTTGCAGTTAGCGAAGACTTGATGTTCATACCAACGTTGAAGGCACGCAAGAAGTACTGGTGCAAGAAGATGGTCTGGACAACTGACAGTGTGAACATGCCGAGAACAACCATGAAGCCCTTGACTAAGGGTTCTGGGGAGTCTGAGTTGTAGGTGTTGACAAACTTGATGAGCAGTCTCAGCAGCTGAGGCTGGGTGAACTGCAGAATGTCCTGGACAAACTTGCAGGCACCACCAGTGATCAGAGGTGGGCCAAAGGTTCTGACAAGCGTCCAGCCCAGCGAACGACTGGCAGTGGACGCATTCCACTTATCCAGAAAGTACTGGCTGATGTACTTGCTCTTGAACGTTCTTGGTAGGTTAGGCAAGTCGTCTTCAGTTAGGTACTTTTCGTAACCAGCTTTCATGAGGGGAGTCATCCACGAGAAGGTGAGCTTTGAGAAGACGTCAGCCTTGTCGAAGGGAGACAGGGAGTGGGTGGTTGCATCAAAGTGCAAGAACGGTTTTGTCAGGGTGTACTCTGAGAGCAGCACGAAGACCGCGTTGATGCTCTGGAACAGCGTGAGGGTGAACAGGTGGCCGAACTGGGATCTGATGGCAAAGTTGAGAGCGCGCAGGGCGTACAAAAGAGCCAGTGCCAGCCAGTAGAACAGGAGCACCCCGAGGCTGATGTCCGAGTAGAAGTAGTCAAAGTAGTGCAGGAACGCCGAGGCAGCCAGGGCTGCGGCCTGCAGCAGCGGCTGGACAAACATCACGTCCTGCAGCAGGCTGTGGGCGCCGTCAGAGCTGTTCCACACAGCAGCCGCGTACACCACCGTGAACAGCATCTGCACACCAATGAGCGCCATTCTGGCGTACAGCACCAGCGACTTTCTATACTTTCTATCTCTATTGTCTCTCGCCAGGGCGTAGATGGCGTGCAGGGCCGCGGCTATGAACAGCACGTTGACCGCTGTGAACAGCCCGCCGTTGATAAAGCACTGCGTCAGGTCGTAGTACCGCGACACGGGTCCCCAGCCGTCGGGCCCTGTGCAGCCCCACGAGCACCCCTGCAGGCCGCCCGTGCCAGCAATAGTGGCACCGCTGCCGCCGGCACTCCCGTTGCCGCTACCGCCATAGTGCTCCTGTCCCACCGAGCCCCAGCCAAACCCGTCGCCACCTGATAAGAATTCCAGCCTCTCTAGGTTCAAATATTGCAGACTCATCGTTCAAACCAGCCTAAAACCTCCGCCTGTACCAAATTTCCAGTACCAAACAGCTCTAAGTTGTCAAAAACGCAGCTGAAATGCGTCGTCCTCAAGGTTTATATACTTTTAACCACAGAGTGAGCTATTTGTAAGCAGAAAAGAAAATTTCAAAAAGTAAACAAAAAGCAAATCAAAAAAGAAAAAAAAAAGCAGCTTTTGTACGCTAAGATGCTGACGCACACGATCAGCAGTGGGGTGCTGGCGGGCCATGTGCGCGTGGAGGTTGTGCTGGAGAGGAACCCGAGCTTTGGTGGGGAGGAGCTGGGGGCGATTGTGCGGTTCAGGCACCTGGGCGAGCCTGCGCAGGCAGCAGAGGCGGTCCAGGCAGACGGGCGTGCGAAGAACGAGCCCCAGCCGTCTGCAGAGGCCCCCCTGGCCCCCGCGGGCGCTGGCAGCGACTGGTTCGGCAAGCGGCTGTCGCTGCAGCTCTCCAACACGGCCAGGGCGCTGTTCCTGGAGGAGCTGGAGGACCAGAAAGAGACCAAAGTGGACCTGAGAAACGAGCCCGTGGACCTGTACAGCGGGTACGTGCAGCTGTACGGGGGGTTCACGTACGACCGGGGCGTGTTCAACGAGGCTCCCATCGAGGAGTTCAGGAGCAGGTCGACGATTGCAGGCAGAATCGGCGGGCTCCAGGGCCTGGAGGTGTCCAAAGCGGGTGCCAATGGAGTCATGAGCTACCTGTCCAGCGGAATCGGCAGCCTGCTGAACTCCAATATTGGCGAGCTAGCCATTGAGAGCAGCGGCAAGAAGGACGACGAGGAGCTGGGCAGAGTCGTGCCGTTTTTCACCACGGCGCAGTCCCTGCTGTTCAGTGAACTGCACCTGGAGTCCGGCAAAGTCCAGCAGTACTACGTGAGGTGCAAGCTGCCCAAGTCCCTGCCGCCCAGCTACAATGGCGCAGCCATCTCCATCAACTACAAGCTGATAGTGGGCGCCATACCAGACTCCGCCGTGCCCAAGCCAGTCACGCTGAGATTCCCGGTCAAAGTGTCGCCCTTCTTCGACTCCGACAGCTACCAGCCCGTGGCCAACCTCACCAAGTTCATCCTGCTGCCGCAGAACTTGATAACGAACGAACCTGTGGCGGTCGAGCACGGCAGAAGAAAGTCCCTCTTTGCGCTGTCCTCCAAACCACTAATTGATTCTACCAACACCACCACCACCACCACCACCACTAGAAAGAAAGAGTTCATCAAGATACTACAGAACATGGTGGACAACGAGGACAGTGAAGTCGAAGACACTATCGAGTCCACTTCCAAAAACGTTAAAGATACAATCAAACTGTTCTCGCAGCATGTGCTGAACAAGAACGAAATCGACAACGAGCTGGCCAGGTTCATCAATGTCGACAACATCTCATACGAGAGGCAGATCAACAAACTGCAAACGCAGTACCTGATAAGCTTCAACTCGAAATCGATCACAAATCTAACATTCTCCAAACCTTTTTACAAAATTGGCGATGACATTAAGCTATCGTTCGACCTGACGGACAAAGACTTGCAAATAACAGGGATTTTGGTAATGCTCGAGAACCTGGAAATCGTCAAAGACTCAGCACTCGCTGATATAAATGACAAGCACGAACCAAAAATCAGAACTGTGTTCAAGAAATCCTTCACCACATTCAACACTGACACCATTAACATTAGCATTCCAATCCCGCTCGAGGCCACAAACCAGTTTAAAACTTCTCTGTTCGAACTCAAGTGGGGAGTTTCTATCAAGTTCATACTGAACACGCAGGAGAAGCTGGTGAGTGTTCACAAGGATGATGTTGGGGAGTTTTGGTATGCAGCCGAGAGTTTGAACGGGAAAGAGTTCAACTGCCGATTACCACTGATGGTGCTGCCTTCTGACGAAGACTTTGGTGGCAACTTGATGCCGTGTTGAGATTTTACAAACACTTTGGGCAACTTGATGCCACGTTGAAGTGCTCTTATTCCTTGGATTTTTTTGTATACCAATTCCACAGTTTATTAGGCTGTTTATCGCTGCTCTCATTAGGTTCAGTTTCAATCTTGAACGATTTTTTATACTCTTCGAATTTCTTGGAATTGTCAATCTTAAACTGCTGGAACTTTTCTGCTATTGATTTCGACTCATCTGACTGAATATGTTTCGGGTCAAATACATCAAAGATATGGTCATCAGTGGAATTATCAAACAGTTTGTAGTTTTCAGTCATTTTCCATGCTTCAATGAATTTTAAGTTGAAATGTTTCAACTGGTTATTGGTTTGGGAAGTAGTCTGCAGCATTAATTCCTGTGGTGGTTCCCCATTGAAATTCTTAATAAAGTTGTCATACTTGACACAACTCAAAAATCCAATCAAATAATCTTCAAACTGCCATCTAATATTGTCATCACTGCCAATGAACCCCGAGTAACTTTCAGACCATGATTCGTTAACCTGATTGATAATTGAAGTCATAAACTTTTTATCGTGAGAAGTCAGTGATAGCTGACCCACAAGCTCGTTATTCAGTATCTCAATGGAAAATGTATCCAAATTTATCAGTACGTCACACATTTTTGATTTTTGATTGAGAATCAGAGCGTTTGAAGTTCCAACCAGGTAATGCTTTATTTTCAGCAGTTCATCAAACTGCTGTAGTGGAGCAAAAGGACTGAAAATCCCGCCTTTGCCAAATATTTGTAACGGTAGTCCACTAAACTTCAACACTGAGTTTCTGTCGCTGGATTTGAAGCTTGTTGCTAGTTTCAAGCCCTTGCTGTAATTGTCCAGTTGCGGTGATGAGCAGTCCAGCAGGTTGTTAATCAAGTTCGGTATCAAACTTATAAATGAGAATTCTGTTGTGCACAGTTTAGTTGGATTGGAACAGAAGAATACAATTTTCTTCTCCAGAAGCATGGCCTTCAGCACCACCAAAACGTCCTTCTTGAACTCCTTAACCAGCTGCCTTAGAGACAGACCCGAGTAGAAATCGTTCTCATCGATAAATGAGTCCTTTGTGTTGTATAAAGACCTCAAGTTGTTGTACAAGATGTCAATCAGCGACAGGTCATTGAAGTTTTTCTGCTCGAAAAATGACTTTGTCACCACGCTCAGCTTCTCTTTGATCTGTCCAAAAACCGGTTGCCTTAGGATAACCACAATTGACTTTTGTACAGAGGATCTTGTGAACTCGTCGTCTTTTTGCACCAGGTCTTCGGTTTTTATATGACGAACACACGAAATGGCAAACAGCGTGGTTGCCTGCTCCTTGCAACTACCGTCTGAGTTGTCGTAGTACAGCGTGAAGTACGAAAAGGTTTCCTCAAACGAGTGGGCGCCGTCTGGCAGAGCCTGAAACGGCATATTTGGCCATTTCTTCGCATAGTCGAACCCGGCAGCCTCCTCGCACAGCTTGGCATACTCGATTTCGGGTCCTCGCAAGTGGTGGAAGTTCACAACGCACACACCGAAAACCAGGTCCTCTGAAAGGCCGTCAATAAGAGATAGTTTCTTGGACGGCGATCTTTGGTGTTTGAACCGCTGCTGCTGCTGCTGCTGCTTGTGCGCCTGGGGCTGCTGCTGCTGCTTGTGCTTGTGCATTGGGGACGGCAGTAGTTGCCTCAGGGGCGACTTCACCTTCTTGAGCGGCTCAGAAGGCGGCAGATCTTGGTCTTGTTTCACATCATCAGTTTCGTTGATTTCATTGCTGGGCTCGTTGGGCTCGCCAATTGACGAGTTTTCCTGGTTGGGCGCCTCAGCAGCTTCTTCAGCCCACGGGTTTTCGTCCTCGAGCTGCGTAGTGTCCAGCGGAAGGCTCATTTCGGCGCTTGAACAGTCGTTAAAAAAGTGCCAGTTTGTTAGGCTGAGAGATTTTGTTTATTTTGTTTATTTATTATGTATTTTACTTTATGTGGCAGCCTGTAGCTTGGTGAATTGTCGCTATTCACAGCAGCAGACCGGCCAACACCGCCACTAGCATCGAGCTGGCGGTGCGGTGGCCTGCTGAGCCCTTGGAAGAGGAGCTTTTGGCGGACGAGGAGCCCGAGGAAGTGGCAGAGGAAGACTTGGTTGTAGCAGTGGCAGAGCCCGTTTTAGAGGTGCTGGAGCCAGTAGAAACCGTCGTAGAGAAGCTGTCTGAGGCCACAACGCCAGTGTAGCTGTACGAGAACGTGGAGCTGGCAGATTCACCGCAGGTTGGGATGCGAATCTCCGGCTGCTGAGGCTTTGCGTTTGACTGAGAAGCTTTGTACAGCGATGGATCGGTGATATTCTCGGCTGTCAGTGGCACATAGTCCTGTGCGTAGCGAGTCCCGTTGGTGTAGAAGGCTCGCAACTTGACAGCCTCGCCAGACATGGTGTTAGACGATCCCAGCACAAACAGATAGTTGCCAGTATCAACAGCTCTGAAATCGCCGCCATAGATCTTCAGGTAACCGTCCACGATCTCAAACGGCCGAGCAACTTCTGCGTCCTCACTGAATGGTTCAACTGACAGAAAGTTTCTGCCAATGATAACGTCGTGGTTGTCTAGAATGAGCGACGAATTGACGTAGATCTGTGCAGTAGCTGCAGTTGCATTAGACGCAAAGTAGATGTTTCCCTCGCTCACGTACCCCAAGGTCCCGTTAACACCTTCCAGCTGTCCCTCTGCCTGTAGGTAGAACTCTTCTGAGTCGGTAGTTGGCGCACTGCAGTCGTCAGCTCTGGCTAGGCTGGCTGAGAAGAGTGCTGGAACTAATAAAGCTGCTGAAATAAATCTCATATTGCGGAACTGGAGGTGCTAAAACTGAATTGGTGAAGTGAGCAAATAAAGCTGCCAACTGTGGTGTTTAAATAGTTAGCTCAGCTCGCTGGGATTTAACTCAGTTCAATTTACTTATTTTATTTATTTGCTCTCATTTGCATTATGCCTAATTGTGAGCAAAAAAGCTCACGTCTGTTGAAAATCGTCAGGTTTGGTCTAGTATGGGGGTTCGGCACGATACGGACCAGCATCGCATGTGAATGTAAACCCACGCTATTCAGTGACTTTGCCATGCAAAGCTATTTTGTGTGTGGGTTAGTTAGGTCGCCCTCTGCTAGTTAATTGAGCCATTGAAGTGCACTTTTTAGCATATTAGACCATCATACACCGCATCAAACTATCTCGAGCACCATTTGTGCCAGAACACGAGCGACATCTTGGATCTTGGTTAGCCTTTCCCAGCTCATCGCATGCATGAAAAATTATATAATAAAAAAAATATTTCAATCTCTGCTCGTATAAACCAAGTAGCGATGAAGTTTGTAGCTTTAGTCTCAGGAGGAAAAGACTCGTGCTTCAACATTCTGCACTGCTTAGCACAGAACCATGAACTGGTTTGTATGGCGAATCTAAAGCCAAAGGACAAAGAAGTGCAAGAACTAGACAGCTTCATGTTCCAGACAGTGGGCCATGATGTGCTAAGTTACTACCCCGAGTGCGTTGGTGTGCCCATGTACCGAGGTGAGATTCAGTCAGGAGGCTCCAAAAACCAGCAGCTAGACTACAAGCCAACAGAAGACGATGAGATTGAAGATTTGTACAATTTACTTCAGCGAGTTATTACTGCGCACCCAGAGGTTGAGGGAGTTTCAGTGGGTGCTATACTATCATCTTACCAAAGAACAAGAGTAGAAAACGTGTGCCAGAGACTTGGATTGACCTCGCTCGCCTACCTTTGGCAAAGAAATCAATTGGAGCTGATGACTGAAATGGTTGAGTCGTCCATGGATGCCCGACTGATCAAAGTAGCAGCAATCGGGTTGAACCAGACCCACTTGGGCAAAAGCTTGAAGGAAATGTTCCCAACAATGCTGAAACTGAACTCAAAATTTGATGTCCATATCTGTGGCGAAGGTGGCGAGTTTGAGTCACTGGTTTTAGATGCGCCTTTCTTCATCAAGAGACTGGAAATTGTTGATGCCAAAGTGGTTAGTGGCAGTAATGATGTTTCTTATTTAGAGCCAATTGTGAGGGTTGTGGACAAAGTTGAAGGTGTCGACTTGGAGTTCCATAATGTCAGTGAGAAAAATGTGGACTGGAAGAAGTTTATCACAGTGAAGGAATCTTTACTGGAAGAGCGGTTCCAGGATATTTATGATGAGGTCGAGGAGGTTGAGCTTAAAAAGAGCAAAGAGACGCTACAAAGCTACAGTTCAAACCTAAAACCAATTACCCATAAACTTGATAACCATTTATACATTTCCAACATCACAAGTTTGAAACCAACAGTTGAGGAGCAGGTTACTGAGGTCTTTGAGTACCTAAACAGCCAGCTGCACAAGTACAACTTGGGCTCAAGCTCAATACAGCATTCCACATTGTTGATCTCATCGATGGAGGATTTTGCCAAAATCAACTCGATCTACGTCAAGAACTTCAACCAACCATTACCTCCATCGAGAGTTTGTATTCAGACCAATATTGGAAACTCCGTGTACTTGCAGTTATCCTGTATTGTGCTGTTAGACGAATCTAAAAAGTCAGGTTTACATGTCCAAGGCAGAAGTTACTGGGCACCTGCTAATATTGGTCCATATTCACAGGCAATTATTGACCAAGACCTGGTAGCCTCACTTAGTGGCCAGATCCCTTTGGTACCAAGCTCGATGGAACTATCAGATAAGTTGGGCAAATTCAATGTTGTACTGTCTTTGCAACATTTGAATAACGTGAAGCTCGTTACTGGATGCACCAACCAGCTGTCAGTTACTTGTTTTATTACCAATGAGAGTTATGTTAGAGCGGCTGTGGAAACCTGGAAGGAGTACTCAATTATCAATGATGATCCACAGGATTGTTTGATTGTGGTACAGGTTGATAAGCTGCCCAAGAATGCCGATGTTGAATGGGGTGGATTCTCATACAAGAAAGTAGAGTCCTTGTACAATGATGACGATGATGACGAAAAGGAACAACTGCAGAATAAAATAGCATCATTTGGACTAACAAAACACGAGTTCGACGGCTACAATTTTAGTTCGTCGCTTCACTACACGGTGTACTGCCGCCCTGAGTTAATTGTCCGAAACCCAGTAATTGAGTATGTGCCAGTGAAGCAAACGTGGCTGTCTACCGGTGAATTAACCGACTACTCTGTGGTTTCCAAGGCTTAATTTCTTATCAGAAGCCCTAATCGCCATGCGGATTCTAGCAGGGCTACGGCCGCAGTCACAGACCACACTTATTACCTAATACGGAAACATTGGTACACACCACAAAATGGCCAAACATTTACAATGTGCCAGAAATTTCCGCAGTCATAAAAAATAAGGACGCAAACCCGGAACTCAGACCAAACACACAACGCAAACAAAATTGGATTTCCGAGGTGAAACTTTTCACAATTTTTTAACTGAAATTTTAATTTTACAGTGTGATTATTTCTGTTTCATAAATTGAATTTTATTCAAATTTAAATCCCCAAACAAAACACATACTAGTCAAGATGTCTGCAATCCAAGCACCAAAATGGTACCCAGCTGAAGATGCTCCAGTTCCAAAAAAAACCAGAAAAACCGCATTACCACAAAAATTGAGAAGCTCATTAGTTCCAGGTACTGTTTTGATTTTATTAGCTGGTAGATTCAGAGGTAAGAGAGTTGTCTACTTGAACCACTTAGAAGACAACACCTTGTTGGTCTCAGGTCCTTTCAAAGTCAACGGTGTTCCATTACGTCGTGTCAACGCAAGATACGTTATTGCCACCTCAACCAAAATCGACGTTTCTTCTGTCGACGTTTCCAAATTCAACGTTGCCTACTTTGCAAGAGAAAAACAATCCAAGAACGCTAAATCTGAATCCAAATTCTTTGGTGAAGGTGAAGCCAAGAAAGAAATCAAAGAAGAAAGAGTTGCTGACCAAAAAGCTGTCGATGCTAAATTATTAGCAGAAATCAAAAAGACTCCATTATTGAAACAATACTTAGCAGCTTCATTCTCATTGAAATCTGGTGACAAACCACACGCAATGAAATTCTAAGTGAGATAAATTTTGTACAAGTCAATCCGCTGTGCAGATTTATACCCTTTTTCCTCTTTTCACCAGACCAACAGAAACCAAACAAACTAAATCCAATCAAAACACAACAAAAACGAAAAAAACACTAGTATAAAACGGTTTATACCAGTGAAGTTATTATGTATTCATAGGGCTTTTGAACATGCTTCAAACATATTTTTAAAAAAAAAAAATAAAAAAAGTTTAAATTTAAGAGTTGTAGATTTCTTAGTAAGCATTAATATTTAGTATACTGAGATAAATAGCTGAGGAAGATGAGCAGAGAAGTGTCAGAAGAAGCTGCGAAGATCATAAAGCTGCGGGATGAGATAGTTGAGGCCAATGGCAGCGAGGACGTGGTAAGGAGAAGCATCGAGAATAAGCTGATTGATAAGTTTAACGAGGCAAAAGATTACAACGAGTATCTGCAAGCAGGAAGACTCGACCTGCTCGATGAGGACACTGTGCAAGTGATGTTTGGCAATATTGAAGAGATTCAGGCGTTTAACAAGCTGTACCACGAGGAGATACAGGAGATGAACAGAGCTTCCATGATCAGAAAACAGAGTACTAATATCAATAACACTAACAAGAAGAAGCAGCAGAGGATCACTCCGACTCTGAACTATGATGAGTACCCGCAGCCGTCGTTTTCAGGCCAGCTGAGCAACCCCAACAGCAATTCAAACAACTTGGGCCAGGGAAACGTGATCTATCAGATGCCTCCTCCATACTATGTTGCTCCACAGCCTGCTTTCAACCTGCTACAGGCCCCGCCAATAAGCCCAGAGCTGTGGCACCAAATGGTGAACCAGCAGAGCCAAGGCAGCGCACAAAACGTCCAGCCGTATGATATGTATTAATTTATGAACTACTATAAAGTCTATTCAACCTTTAAAGAACTTCTTGAACTTGCTGCGCTTCTTCTCCTTGTCTTCGTGCACCGGTTGCTGCGCCTGCTGTGATTGTTCTGCCGTTTCCAGCTTGTACGTGTTGCTGGTTGAGTGCTGGTGGTGCTGTTGCTGCTTAGGTCTGGCATTGTCTGCGTAAACTTCCAGTAAGTACTTTGGTGCGGTGGTTGGTCTGTGGTTCAGCCAGTCAAGGAACAGTTTCAGGTCAGGTCTTTCCATAGACAATCGCTTGACCTCGTACACAAACTGGATTGGTGTTATGAACTCATCAGAACCGATGATGACGTCTTTTTCAAACTTATTCGACAGTTCGTAAACACTCTTGAGCTCTGAGTAGGTGGCTCCACCTGCAATGAAGTAGAAGATGCGCTGTCTTGGTGGTTGGTACTGCGAGTTGGATTTGGCCCAGGACGCCTTGTGCTTAGGGTTCTTCAGCGAGATCGTCGACGTCGAGTTCGTTCTGGTTATATCAGTCTCCATGTCCAACGGTTTGTCCTTTATATATGGAAATGTAATGTCATCTAAGGTGTTTGAGAGCAGTTTCGAGATGATTGGCTCAATAGCTGGTCTGAATCTTGATGTGTTGTATGCATTTTCTGAGACTGAGGTGTGGAAAAGCTGTCTCTTGAACACTGACTTGGACTTCAAGTTTGGCTTGATCAGCTTGAACCCAATCAGCTCAAAGTTAGCAAAGAACTTCAAGTAGTTTGCAACTTCAGCTTCATCCAGTATGCCAATAAAGTTGAGCAGCTTGACAAAGTCTTGCTCGATCAAGCCACCTCTGAAGAGCCCGTATATCACGATAACGCGAATCTTGTCGTTGGTTGTATAGCTCTGGTAGCTGAGCAGGGTGATGAGCACGTCAGACAAGTTCTTAATTCTCTCGCCTTCGATGTCAACACCAAAATTGGCGACATCTTGCTCAAACTCAGATAGCTCCACGAGCTTTCTCTCTCCGTTGATCAGGATCAGCTCCTCGATCAGTGTTTTATGCAAGATGAGCTTTCTTCTGTCCTCGTCGAAACCCTTGAGGTGGGCGATGGCCGACAGGATGTCTGATGTTGTTTTGATGTTTGATCTGTCGACAAAGAGCGGGTTTTTCGCCAGGAACTCCTCGGTCTTGCTGTTGAGCAGCTCCTTGGCGTCCAGGATATGCAGGTGCTTGAGCTGGTTCCACTCGTCGTCCTTGTCGTCCAGCTTGGACTCCTTCGGCTCCATAGTGCCCATTTCGGTCTCGGCCTCGTACTTGTACACGTCCCTGTGGATGTTGCTGGAGAGGTCGTAGGCCATGGCCTGGTACGAGAACTCGTGCAGCAGGGGCGCGAACAGGTCCAGGGTTCTGTCGGTGATCATGAAGATGGATCTCTGCCTGGTGGAGGCTGGGGGGAAGTCTGGGTGGTGCCGGGTGTACTCGTCGAGCTGGTCCTGGAACTCGTTGGCGATCATCTTGGGCAAGATGGAGGCATTGAAGTAGCCGTCGTTGTCGTTCGGCTGGTAGTACCTGATAATAGGGTACTCTCCGGTGAGGACGCACACGTCCACGAGGCAGGTTGCGGTCCGCTTGACGGACTGGGTGACCAGGTCGTGGCACTGCGGGTTGTAGTACACCTGCAGGGCGCCCGGGTTCTTGGTGGTGAAGGCGTTGGCCTCCTTCGGGTGGATGTTCAGGTAGAACTCCTCAACAGTCCTGATGTTCTTCTTGAGCTGGTAGTTCGAGTTCATGTGGTTGGACACCTCGATGGTGAGCCCAGGCAGCAGGTAGATGTGCGCAGCCTTGTACCGCGCCGGGATGTTGGTGAAGTCCGCTATCAGGCAGTTCACCGAGAACAGTGTGGGCTCCAGCAAGTACACCGCTTCCACCTGGACCTGGTTGTTTCTGCGGCGGTCTATGCGCTCTATCGCCGTCACAACGTCCAGCAGCTCGTTCTTGCCCAGCACAGAGAACACCAGCTCCTCCGTGGTCTCGTCCAGCACCAGGATCTTGAGCCCATTCTCTGTCCTGACGCTTCTGATCAGGTTTAGTATTCCTTTGCTAGTTAGTCGAATGCCCCTGCAACCCGCCCCGAGCCCACTCACTGTCCTTCTGCAGCTCCACCAGAGACGTCATGTCGGCTGCTTGTCGCGTTGTGTCGGTCTGCTAGGCAAATTGCGTGAATTTGTCTATTGCTGTTATTGTTATTGTTTTTATTTTCAGCTTGTTTTTGTTTATTAGCTCTTTTTGTGTTAAGCAGCAGCCAGGCAGCACCGCAGGGAACCAGCACGCACTGATACTGCCGCAGAGCACTTGCCCAGCTTCAATTGACCACAGAGCGCGCGCACAGCAGCAGCAAGAGACCCCATGACGTACAACAGAGAGAGAATGCCGCTGCCAGGCGAGACCAGCCAGGCGGCCCAGCAGGCGGCCCCGCCAGGCCAGCCCCAGGTGGGCCAGCTCGCCACCAGCATGAGAAACGTGTCCCTGGAAGGCCAGGGCGTCACCAGCAACGTGTTTGCTGTGCCCGTTTCCACGGACCCGCCGCTGGCAGTGTTTGGCAGAACCGCGCACCCAGTCCAGCCGCCGCCAGGCTCCACCAACTGCAACAGGCCAGTGGGAACCAACAAGTTCTACGGCAACATGCTGCTGGAGGACCAGACGCTGCCTGTGTGGACCCACCCGTACTCGGTGTGGCTGTCGCGAGACGCAGATTTCACCGGCCTGAGCGTCAACCACGTCTGCTCGTCCATGAAGGTGTTTGGCCCCGACACCAGCCAGGACCCCGTGCAGTTCTTCTTCTCGCCCAACGGGATCAAGTCCGTGGTGTTTGGCGCGGCCGAGCTCACCGAGAGCAACATCTCGCTCAGCCTGTCCAACATTAAGCAGCTGTCCACTGATATCACCATAGGCAACGGCACCGGCGGGTCCATCAGGTCCACGCTGGTGCAGGGAATGGGCTTTGTGACGGCCGTCTACGACTGCCTGACGCCTGTGCTCTCCAGCATCGTGGGATTCCAGTCCATCGAGAGGGCCCAGTCTCCAAGAAACGACCTGGCCAAGTATAAGATCCTGCTGTTCAACCAGGTCACATGGACCTTATATGTCAGCTCGCCAGCTGTACAGCTGTCCATCAGGGACCCGAACCACATTGTCGCCAACTGCCCAGTCTCAAATACTGTTTTCCAGATAGCCACAACCGACTCCAACGTGTACGACATGGTCGCTGGCTGCTATATTACGGGCGCACATTTGGAAGGAAGCACCAGCGGCGATACAGGCAGCTTGTCGATCAACTATGACACCGCGGGATGCTCCAACTCGAACTCGGTCCCACTAGTTTTTGCCCTGCCACACCACATGGATACTTTTGACACCGCCTCAATGTCGCAAACTGTCACCCCTCTGAAACTAGATACCACAGTCTATGGTACAGCAACAGGGTGTGTCACAAAGCAGCTCAAGTTCAAGCTAAACATCCCGTCAAATATTGACTTCCAGCCATACTTGTCATTCTGCAACACAGTGAGCTACTCAAGTTCAGTCCTCAGCAAAATCAAATCTGCTGCAGAGCAGGAGGTTAACGGAAACGTTGAAGTCGAATCAGACTTGGACTCCATGTACTCGTCAGGTAAAATAGTGGCCAAGTTTGCGTGGATTTTGTACGTCACTTATTACATACTGAAAGATAACAATTTAACAATGACGTTACTACCAAGACTGAAAAAGTCTATTGAAAGATTCAGCCAGAACAGACAGAAGTTCCCGCTGTCTTATGATACAACGTGGAAAGGGCTGGTCTCAACTGCTGATGGTTCACAAGATTTTGGTAACTCGTTTTATAATGACCACCATTTCCATTACGGCTACCACATAATAGCAGCAGCCATAACTGCTGATGTTGACAGAAGCATTACTGGCAACGACTCATGGCTGCAGAGCGTCAAGGAGTGGGTGAATGACCTGGTTAGGGATGTCGCGACTCCCTCAGACGAAGATGTGTATTTCCCATGCTTCAGATCGTTTGACTGGTACGGAGGACATTCATGGGCCAAGGGGATCTACCCATCCGGTGACGGTAAAGATGAAGAATCGAGTTCGGAAGACTACAACTTTGCTTATGCCACAAAATTATGGGGGAGAGTCATAAACGATGCTGGAATTAAATTAAGAAGTGAGCTAATGCTAGCGGTTCTAAATTCATCAATCAACCACTACATGCTGATGGACA
Organism: Starmera stellimalicola; assembly: GCA_030580055.1. Lineage (NCBI taxonomy): Eukaryota > Fungi > Ascomycota > Saccharomycetes > Phaffomycetales > Phaffomycetaceae > Starmera > Starmera stellimalicola. The sequence continues at coordinate 220,327 of JAKTSD010000002.1, read as the reverse complement.
ACGATAACAAGACGCAGCCTGCTCAATTTATCAAAAATAAAGTCTCTGGTATCATGTTTGAGAACAAGATTGATCACACTACTTATTTTGGTAACAACACTGAGTATATCCACATGATCCATGCAATCCCAATAACACCAATCAGCTCTTTCATAAGAACGCCTAAATTTGTCAAAGAGGAATGGGAGGAAGTTCTGGAGCCCATTGCCAATAGCGTGAACGATGGTTGGAAAGGTATTATCTACTTGAACTTGGCTTTATTTGACCCCAAGAAATCGTATGAGTTTTTCAGCAGCGACCAGTTCGACAATAGGTTCCTGGACAACGGGCAAAGTTTGACTTGGTCCCTGGCTTATAGTGGGGCGTTTGCCTCTAACTCTTGAGAAACCAATTAACCATCCAACACTTACAAATATATTAATAAGATCTGTATACAAGAAATATTTTGGCATGAAATAAATAAATTTTTCAGTTTTAGAGGTAAACATTGAGCCAATGAGCCTAGAAGAACTGAGCCAGGACGAGATATTGCGGAGGCTGGAGCATGAATACTGCTTGTTAAGGATCATCCATCACCGGAACAAGAACCAGCACAGAGTGGCTGTATGGTGGAAACATTTGAATTCATTAAAAAGAAACCTCACCAAGCTACTGCCAATTCTGAAGAAAATGAACTGTGAAGATGGTCAATCTAATGAGAAAATAAGGAGACAGGGATTTGAAATTTGCAGAAAGATTCACTGCTTTCTGGTTCCTAAGGCCTTTTATGCATTTAATGGGATAATCGCACTCGGGCAGTTTATTACTTTGGGATTAGCACTGGTTGGCTTGCTGAGCACCATTGATTACTTGGTCAAGTCAATTGAGGGACTGGATGAGTACCTTGCAGAGTACGAGGAGACCACAGCAGCTGAACTGAGCGAAAAAGCCGAGGAAGACTTTTATGGCAATTCTGAGATAAACGATGAGATTGGCGAGGAGGTGTCTGTGCCTGTTGTGGAAAGAAAGGCGGACGACATGGTAGGAAAGGTCAGTAAGGACAGCATGCTTAAGAAGCAGAAGCAGAAGAAGAAGAAAACCAGCATGGATGAGATATTTAGAGACGACGTCAAGACCAAGAAGAAGAAAACCAGCATGGATGAGATATTTAGAGACGACGTCAAGACCAAGAAGAAAAAAACCAGCATGGATGAGATATTTAGAGACGACGTCAAGACCAAGAAGAAGAAAACCAGCATGGATGACATATTTGGGGATGTTAAAGTCAAAAAGAAAAAGAGACCATCGCCTGCTATTGATGATATCTTTGGATCTCAGGACAAAAAGAAAAAGAAGAGCAAGAAAAAGAAATCAGCTATCGATAATATCTTTGGATAACTTGTTTATTTAACAGTTCATATTAGTTTCATTCTATTTCAGTCTATATTTACAGTCATGAGGAAGTCATTATGATAGATATTTTTTGGCCCAGGTTGGCAAAACAAAACAGGATTGGTGGATCTCACTGTTATAGTATTTGAACAGTTCATCTTGTTTCGACTCGTTGAATGTTCTTTTTGGCTTGGTCAGATCGGAAGATGAGTCCTTAGAAGCGATCATCAGCCCCAACTGTCCCGAGGTGTACGTTGGCACCATGGTGTAACAGTACTCAACCACTGGAAACACTTTTTTGATATTGGATTTCAAGTCTTTGAGCAACTGGATATTGAGCCAGACATTTTCGGATGCCTGTGTGATAACAATACCGTCATCGTTGAGACAGTTGTATAGCAGCCTGAAGTACTGCTCTTGGAAGAAGGCAGCTGCTGGGCCCTCAGGATCAGAAGAGTCTGTTATAATTATATCAAATTTGGAGGTGAGGTTTTTCAAGTACTCAAAGCCATCGCATAGCTCAACTTGGATCTTAGGATCGTTGAACGCAACTGCCATTCCAGGCAGGTACTTCTTGCTGAGCTCAATCACTGTGGCATCGATCTCAACGAGAACAATCTTTTCAATATAGTCACCGTGTTTCAGCACTTCCCTCAACACACCGCCGTCGCCACCACCAATGACCAACACGGACTTGGGGTTTGGATGTGACATTATTGGCAGATGTGTGATCATCTCCTGGTACGCAAATTCGTCTCTTTCTGAGACCTGAATGATCCCGTCCAGCACTAAAACGTTGCCGTAATTGGTGCTTTTGAATACAAGAATGTCCTGGAACTCAGACTTCCCGGTATATAGAACCTCCTCGACCTGTAGCTCCAGGCCCTGTCCTGGGAAGGACTCGTCTGAGACTTCTCTAAACCAGTTATTCTTAATGAGTGGATGTGTCAGTGCAGTCATTGTGTCTTTGTGATTTCTTTGCTTCTTTTTCGCTTCGAGAACTGCAACCTTTGAATCTCGGACCTTCGAGTACTAGCAACACCTGAAACACCACCTGCGAGCTTAACGTCTTGTGGTTTCGCAGTTTTCGAAAATATAAATATTTTTTTTTTCAGATGTCTCGAGACGATCTGAAGCCAGAAAAAGTGTGTATTTTCTGTTTTCTGCTGGGTTCTGAGCTGAAGAGAAACAGGACGCCAGTAGGGGCACCTGGCACCACCTGGACCACCCTTTCCGCGGTTTCCAGGCCCCAAGTCGCCAACTCCTTGCCAATTTCCGGCTCAAACGCTGCGGGCTGGCGATGATGTAATGGGAATTGTTAACTTATGTAAGCAAATGCAATGCTTAGTAACAAACAACATAATCCAAATGTGTGTCATCGCTGACGTAATTTTTTTTTTTTTTTTTTTTTTTTTTTTTTTTTTTTTTTTTTTTTTTTTTTTTTTTTTGTTTTTTTTTTTCTTTTTTTTTTTTTTTTTTTTTTTGTTTTTTTTTTTTTTTTTTTTTTTTTTTTTTTTTTTTTTTTTTTTTTTTTTTTTTTTTTTTTTTTTGATTTTTCATTAATCCGTCGTGACATCGTTTATTCATAAGTTACTATTTAGCCGCTTAAGTAATGCGGTGTGACACCTTGATGGTGGTGTACCAGGCTAGCCGTAGATCCAATCCATCAGGTAGCAGATGCCACCGCTCCACGTGACCCGGTAGAGCAGCCATCGGAGCCAGTAGATGTGGACCCAGCCGAACAGGTTGCCGCACTCCACGCCAGCCTCGCGCTCCACGCCCTGGCCCAGCTTGACAAAGTGTCTGGCCTTAGGGCACGCGTTGTTGAAGTTGAACCACTTGGTCACCTGGCACAGCTGCAGTCTCTGTAGGTGTTTGGTCATAGGCCCAGTAGGTCCCTCGATGTATTTCCACTCAAAGATGGACCACTTCTGTCTAGGGTCGTCTGCGTCGAGCTGCTCGTTTCCCCAGTGGCCTTTGAACGTTATCCAGTCTCCGAGGGCCGCTTCTCTGTGCGTGGCAGGCGTCACCACCGTCCCATTCCAGGTATATCCCAGGTAATTGAGCGAAGGGTCCCACAGGCTTCCGCGATCCGTGAAGTCGGACAGCATGCCGAAGGGCAGGTCGTGGAAGTGCTGGCCCACTGCTGCGTAGTTGGCGTGGGTCCCTCTGGCACTGAAAATAACTGGCCTCTTAGCATTGGTATCTGACTTCTCTAGTGCTGTGTACAGGTACGCACCGCCGCCGCCGTGCGCCGACATCCACACAAACACAGGGACCCCCTTGTAGAACCGTGTGAGCGAGTGCTCCCAGTCCCCAATGTGGTTCCCGTATGGCCCAGTACCCATCACAAACGGGCCCAGATTGAACGAGTAAAAGTAGAACCAGTACGCATCCACCCAGCCGTTGCCCTTGTCCACCACTATGAGCACTGCTGGGGCGTTCTTCAGCTTGCCATCCACTAAACTGGGAATGTTCTTGGACCCGGTGATCCATTCCGGGTCGTTATCAAACTCCTCGTTTGCTGTGAGGAAAAACTCGCTGTTCTCTACCGGGTATTGCTTGGCTATCTCGCCTAGTTTGACCAGCGTCAGCTCGGTCTGGTTGTAGACAACAGTCTTGTTTGAGTATTCCAGGTGGAAGTGCTTGACATAATCTTCCACACTGTATGGGAGGTACTTCTCCTCCGAGTAAAGGTGCACAAACGGGGTGTACTCCAAGACGTAGCTTGGTATCTCGCCGTCCTTGATGGTCTTGGTGCCCGGGTCGCGCAGCGGGAACTGCAGCACTGGTGGCAGCGAGCTCACGTCCTCATCCGCTAGCTGACTATTGATGTATTCCAGTATTTCGTTTGAATCGTACTCATATTCCTCTAAAATGTCCTGATTCAGGTCCAGGTTTTCGGGCAGCACTGCGCCACTAGCCGTGCGCAACGTTCCCAACTGCACAGCACCCAGCAGCAGCCACTTGCAAAACAGTTTCATCGCTTTTATGCTTAAATTGTGTCAATTTTAAAGCACAAAAACTAAAATCGTCTGGAATTTTTTACATTTCTAAATTGCCGACAACCGGAATCGGTATTTTCGCCCCGGAATTCAGCTGGTTAACTAAGAATGTCACCGTGCTGGCAGTTTGTGCTGGCAGTTTGTGCTGGCAGTTTGTGCTGGCAGTTGGTGTGAGAAACTAGAATGAGCTGGCAGCTGTGTGAAAAACTGGAAGGTACTGGCAGTTGTGTAAAAAGAATGTGCTGGCGTTTGGTAAAGAATATCATCGTGAACGTTCATTAGGCTATTTATCGGTTACTATTAACAGTGTTCTATCTTGTGTTTACTCATCGAGCTCTGAGTAGTTTGTGTCGGTTTTGTATAGCGGGAGAGACAGTAAGCCGTCGTTTGAGTACGCTGGGATTGTCTTCCGTCTGCGAGGTTTGCTAGCATGTTCGGGCGAGATGGTGCTGACCCGGGACACAGGCGTCGTCTTGGGAGAGTGCGTTCTGGGTTTTCTGGGTTTGCGAGACTCCGGTGAGGTGTTGGATCTCTTGAGGTGTGCAGGCGTGTTGTTGAGAATGGTGTCGTACTTGCCGTTGATCAGGTCGTTGCGTGTGATCTTGGTGATGTTCTTGGTCTGCAGCTGCGGTTTCTTCTTGGCGTCATGCTCGCTAGTATCAAACTGGCTGAATATATTCTTGAACTGTTTTGTAGTTGAGGTACCCTTTGGCAGAAGGTACCTGATCAATTTCGCATTCAGCGATATTATCTGGCCCGTTGTCTTGGTTAGACTTTTCCCAAAAGAGTTTGTATGGGGCTTTTCGAGTTCCTGACTCGAGCTCTTGTCTGTATTATTCATAAACCGCACCAATTTTGTTGTTTCTTCAAACAGCATGTTAATGACAACAATAGAAGTAAACTGCCTGATATTTATATCCTGTGTGCTTTGCCTAATGCCAAACAAACAATCAATCAATCCCAATAAATAATGAAAAGCCAACTTACTAAACCAGCAGAACAATAATAATAATACAGGAATAACTAATGTATTTATAATTGACACAGCCAAATCTTAAATGAAAAATCAAATTCCTCTTAGCGGGCAAAGTCGTTTTCTTTAATAGTTTTTTATGCTTCTAACCACCAATAGTTAAAAAACTAAAACCATTACTGTTACTTTTCTAAAATTATTCTCTAGTTGTGCTGTATGCTTAATATAAATATATTTCTTTAATTAGTTTGAAACAAAAATAAAACCAAAACACAAATAAAAATGAAATGAAAACACCAAAAAAAAAGGAAGTAAAATTAGCACGGCTTTAGCAGACATAATTTTTTTTTTTTTAAATCTGCTGATAAAATCTCGCTAAGATACCCAGGAAACTCAGGATTTTCGGTGGGCTGAGCGGTGGTAGCTGTGGTTGGCTCCATGTGTCTTTTTTCTCACAAACGAGCCTAGCTAAATGGGGGTTTGCAGGGTTTTGCCGGTTCCCAAACCACGGCCGTAACGCGCTTTGACTAGCTGGAAAATTAAAATCCGTGTGAATCCGAGGCCCGCTTGGCTTCGGCTCGATATTCCACTTTCATTCCGTGGGCTCAAACGAACCCCAGGAAGCAGCACTGGTTAAACCACAAGTCTTTAACCCAGCATCACTATTTTAGCTGCTCAGAGGACTGCAGTTAACCGCATCCGACGTTACCACAATTTAGGGCAATGCGAGGGTGCGGTTCAACCCGCAGGCTCAGCCTTTAAATTTAATTTCACAAGTTTCCAACGGCTGTGCATCTGAGATACCTGCATATTCTGTAAAAAATATTGAAAAATACCCTAATCGGGCATAACTTCCGGATTGGGATTTTATCTTCTGTGCAGACCCAGTTTTAGATGCGAGATCACAGGACTCTCGATTGACTCGTCGTCGTCGTCGTCATCATCGTAGTAGTAGCCTGCAATATCGTCATTGTCTCCTAGATCACTAAATCTAGGAAGTTTCATGGAACTGAAATTGAGTTTGGCAGTCGCCGTTGTTGTAGATGATGATGATCCAGGTGCCGCTGTGTCAATGGTGTTTTGAAAAACGAGCGGACTCGGAATTGCAAGTTTCGCTTGGTTATAATGCTGTTTCAATGCCTCAATCCGTCTGTTCTTAATTCTCTCACTACCTGGTATACTTAAGCTGTTTGGATTTGAGTTTGAGTTTGAATGTCTCTTTGGGGTCGACAGTATTGAGTTATACGTATTTCTAACTCTTACCGGCGACTCGTCAAAAACATTCTCTTCATCTTCAACATATTTATTTTCAGAAAGTTTGTTTCTCCATAAATACAATATAGCTCTCATTCTTGCCCTGGACCACCTTTTTCTAAAGTTATTAATCGTTTCATTATCACGCTTAACTTTCATCGTTTTCAATGACCAGTTATTTAAATATTTCAAAATTAGATTCAATTCTTTCTCTTCAAGTAATTCATTTAAATGGAAATTTAATTCTTGGATCTTGAACCATCTTAATTGAATTTTCGTGAAACCTGTTGACAATAAGTTTAAGTTGTTGATTTCATTGGCTTTCAGTTCTAAAGTTTTGATAAGTCTGTACTTATTTATCATCTTTTTGAAAAACGGTCTAATAATAATAGATGAAGTTTGATCAACAAACTGATCTTGCAAAATAATATACTTTTTATACTTATTAAACCACAATTTCAGCATTTTGCTCTTAATGTACTCACTGCGATCATTCAAATATATTTCTAACCGTTGTTCTAATTTTTCCTCAAGTTTATTCTCATAACTTGATTTGAATTTTCTAAAATAAATCAACTTGATGATTTTTGAGTCAGTTGTATTGAAAAAATCTTGAGAGACATCATTTAAAGTTTTATTCCATTCAATTGATGACTTAAACTTGTTGAAAAACTTCCTCTCAATGAAAATGTCAACTTTGTCTAAATTCTCTAAATTCTTCAACAGTTTTAATTTCCAAATATTCAAATACTCATTTTTCTTAAAGCTTTGAAATTCATAAAGTTTGCCCAAAAGTTGATTCTCCTTTAAAACGACTTTATTAATGAATAATTTGAGAATTTTTCTCTTTACGTCATCTTCAAACTTTCTTAAATTTAAATTTAATAGTAATTTTTTGTGCCATTTTTCAAATAGATTATTCTGCAATGACTGCATTTTACTCTTTTTTAGCAGTTTTAAGTTAGACTGTAGTCTCCATCTTTTAAAGAATTTCTTTGGCAATTTTTCAAGATGAAATTCATCCAATTTTTTCAACAAGATCAATTCGTTATGCCATTTTTTGAACATCTTCTTTAAAACTAAATTATTTGAAAAAATTTCAAACTGATAAGATTGGTTAACTTCAGTTAATCTTGATTTCCAATTTTCAATGATAAATCTGCTAATCAGTGCTCCACGCTGATTCAAAACTTGATTTTCAGTTTTCTTCAAGTTCATTGCATCAGTCCATATCTTGAAAAATTTAACCTTCTTATAAACTGTATAAATCTCGTTCAACTCGTTATTCTTTGCAATTATATCATTCACCTTAATTTTCCATTTATTAAAGACAAACCCACCATGTAGCACCAGCTCCAACAAGCGTGAACTTTCTCTAAGGTTATCTTGATATCTGATTTGGTTGGTCCACTTATTGAAACCTTTGGTCATCAATTTGTTCTCGTTAAATTTTTTATAAGTATACATCAACCTCCATTGATTGAAATTTCTTCTTAATAATGATCTATTGTGCATTCTCACACCTTTCGAATCATCATCCAACGAGATGATCTTTTTTTTCCATTTGTTGAAAAATTTGGATTCCTGCTGATAGATTGCAATATTATTAAATGATTTGATTGTATCCATTTTATTCTGCCAACTATTAAAAGCATTCATAATGTTTTTGATATTGTTGAATGTAACTGCATTCTGTTCATAATCAATTGTAACTATATTATATTGGTATATCCAATTATTAAAAACTTTCTTTTTTAAGTATAAGTTCCAAACCATATATGATTTCTCTAAGTTTAAGTACTTATTTAATTTGATCAACCAGCTTTTGAAGTAATAGTTCAATAGTTTCATTTCTTTATTGAATTGGAAATTACAAAGTTTCATTGCAATATTAACTGGTGAGTTGACAAAAATATCAATAACTTTTGCAAGATTAGAGGTTGTAGTTGTTCCAGTCTTCGCAAGTTCTTGGTAAATAAGTGTAACAAACTGATCTTTGAAGGGATCCATATCGTATTCAAAAATTAGATCAATATACTTTTTGAGAATTCCAACAAATTTGAAATTCTTAGCTGTAGGTTGTAATTTTAATAACAATAAATTGAACATTTCCATATTCCAGTCCTCCTCTTTCTCTTCACTCTCGTCATCCTCTTTCTCTTTTTCGCTGTGCTCATCTTTGGATTCACCAATTGATAAATCAATTTTTTTAAACAGTTCATTAGTTTCCTCTTCAATCTCCATGGAACTACCTGAAATGGGCCTCTGTTTAGGCCTCTGAGGCTTATTATTCTCTATGATCATAGTGGATTCAGACACATTTGGTCTATTATTCGAATTTGAACCCACCTGCCGTACCACAGTATTAATCAAATCAGCAGTATTGTCTGTAATGTTGGTATCATTATGGATCTTCACTCCGCTAAACCTTCTCAAAAGCGCATCTGTGGATGTCACATCTCTATCTGTATCGCCTAGCTCCAAATCAAGAATTCTCGCTAGTGGGTTGGGGCTCCTTGGGACCATTTGGAGGTTTGCTTCAGTTTTTGTGTTTGTTTTTGTTTTGAATTGTTTTGTTTTGATTAGAAAAATATCGCGAATTGTTTAAATATTTTAAGAGAGATTTTACTGGTAAAATGCAAAGATGCTTCATAGGCGTACTGGCAATCCATAATACAATTAAAGCTAACTATGACTTAACGTAAGACTGATGATAAATTAACAGGTAAACAATCAAATGAATATTTCGAATAGAGTGAGGACATCAAATACGTGTTTTAAATGTCTAAGAAGAGTAGTGTTTGGCCTTAGCATCTTTAAAGATCTCATCCAGAACTTTTTCAGAAGCTTCATTGAAAACAGCAACAATTTTGGTCGAATCGTTCATGTCAACAGCAACGTAGCCATTTTTAGTGGAGTCCACGGCTGTTTTGGCAGCCCATTTAGCCTCGTCGTATTCTTCTAAAGAAATCACTGGCGGTTTACCATCAATATAAGCTGGAAAGTCACTGCTCATTTCCAGATTTGTTCTCTAGCAGAATTTCAGATTTGTCTAACTGCAAAATTTATTTCACTATTTGGAAAAAAAAATAAATTTTTATTAAACATTTTGACTATTTTAGACTGAAAGAGATAATGAGTGTTGAAATACCGACTTTCTCTGTCCCAGGGCAGTATCTAACACCGGAGTACCAGACAGGTGTTGATGGCGGGAAGCTGAAGAAGTTTGAAGCCGGAAACGGTGTCTTTGTACAGAAAGTGCAGATTAAAAATGAGAACCTGAATGTATTGTCAGCCACCTTATTAGGGAAAGTTATTGTGGATAAGGTAGAGGAGGATGCCGAGGTCAGTGATGTTAGTGACGATAATGACAAAAAAGAGAAACCAGCGAAAGCAGCAGGCCCAGAAGTAGAAAAGTATAGAGTTTCAGTTATATCCAAAGATAGTGAAAGCAGTAGCGTCAATACTGATTCTGATTTTGCAACTAATTTACCAAAGGACGGAGATATAGTGCTGACCAGAGTGACAAAACTGAGTTTGAAGCAAGCATATGTGGAAATACTGGCTATTGAGGGTGTGGGAAATGTACTGACGGATTCAGGAATTGGGTCGAATGGTAATGCCACCAATTCCAGCAATAGCAACAATTCGGGATCCAATATCGTTAGTTTTTCAGTGCATCAAGGCTCATCAGAACTAGGCGAGACGTTCAAGGGGATCATCAGATCACAGGACGTGAGATCTACAGAAAGAGACAAAGTCAAAATAATCGAGAGCTTCAAGCCTGGCGACATTGTAAGGGCCCAGGTGCTGTCCTTGGGTGATGGTAAGAATTATTATTTGACTACTGGGAGAAATGATTTAGGTGTTGTGTTCGCCAAAGCTCAAAATGGAGCTGGTGGCTTAATGTATCCGATTGACTGGCAGACGATGGTTTGCGCTAAGACTGGAGAACTCGAACCAAGAAAATGCGCAAAGCCTCTCTAATCGAACCTGTGTGTTCTCTTCATATAAATGTAACATCTTTTCGTAAAATCTGTGGATTTTGTAGACTTTTTGAATAATTTTTATGCATCAAACAAAACAAAAAAAAAAAAAAATAAACAATGAAAAAAAAAATATTTTTTTTTTTGTTTGCAGGTAAAATATTTTTTCTATTTAACTATTTTTTTTTACAAAAAAAAAGATTAAGGCATTTTGTGCAAGCTTAAACCTGGAGGGCGTAACAAGAGAGCAACTAGAACTTTATTAGAAGCACGAGATGTCCTGGCAGCCAGATAGTGTGCTAATTGCGCAACTGACGCATATATTAGCAGGCACTTTATCGCCAGACAGTGGAATCAGAGTTGAAGCTACAACAGCGTTAGAGCAGGCCAAGCAACAACCAGAGTTCAACAACTATCTAGCTTTTTTGTTGGTTACACAGGATGCCGGAATTCCCATTGAGGTTAGAGCTTCTGCGGGAATCACGCTGAAAAACAATCTTTCAAATGATTTTACCAGAAACTTGAAGAACAATAGCTATTTATTGGACAATATATTGAAAGGTTTATTTGACAGCAATAAACTGGTGAGAAACATCACAGGAAATGTTATAACAAGCTTGTTTGGGAAACTGGGGGTTTCGCATTGGCCTTCGTTGTTACCACAATTAATTGAACTGACAGAAACTGGATCAATTATAAACCAAGAGGGTGCAATAAGTGCGCTAAGTAAGATCTGCGAAGACTCAATAGAGTTACTAAACATCACGGTAAATGGTGAAAAGCCATTGGAATTCATGATACCAAAGTTCATTAATTTAACAACTAATGAGTCCAACTTAATTAAAGCTGAATCATTAAACTGTCTAAGTCATATTTTTAAGGTTCAGAACAAGCAGATTTTAGACAAATTTATGGATTCTTTCTTGACAAGATTGTTTGAATTAGCAAATACCTCAGATCCAACAGTTGTGAAGTATGTTTGTAGATCATTCTCAACAGTTATTGAAAATAATGCCAACAAATTATTACCACATTTCAATGGTCTGATCAATTTTGCACTTCATATCATGTGTAATTTTGAACCAAAGATTGCATTAGAAGGTTCAGAACTGCTGTTAGAATTGGTAACACAATCATTCCCAGAAGAATTATTCAAACCATTTTTAGCAAATATTGTGCCAATATTACTCAAATGTATGGTTTACACTGAAATGGATATTATGATGTTAGAGGATGAAGATGATGATGCCAATGAAGAAGATAAAGATGAAGATATCAAACCAACAATGACAAAATCGAAATTACATTCAATTACAAAGAATGGATTAAATCAAAATGGTGATGTTAATAATGATGATGACGAAGAAGATGATGGTGAAGACGACGATGACTCCTCTCTTGATTGGACTCTAAGAAAGTCATCAGCGGCTACTCTTGATGTGCTTTCATCGATCTTTCCGGAAGAAGTTATTGGATTAACTTTACCAATATTAAAAGAAAACATCTCAAATGATAACTGGCCTATTAAAGAAGGCGCTATTTTAGCATTTGGTGCAATTGCGGAAAGTGGAATTGAACTGTTTGCAAATCAGTTACCTTCATTGATTCCATTCCTAGTTGAAAGTTTGAAGAATCCTGCAGCACCAGTTAGACAAATTACCTGTTGGACTTTGAGTAGATATGGCTCATGGATATGTCTTGAAGCCCTTAACGGTGGGTCTTGCTCCAATTACTTTCAACCAACTTTTGAATCAATCATCAAATGCACATTAGATTCAAAGAAATCAGTTCAAGAAAGTGCGACATCTTCGTTGTCGCAATTCATTGAAGTTGCAGCAATTGAGTTGTTACAGCCATTCGATAAAATTTTGTTGAACAATTTCAGCATTTGTTTCAACTCATATAAAAGAAAGAATTTAATTATCTTATATGATGCTATTCAAACTTTTGTTGAAAAAATTGAATTGGATGATGAATCGCTCAACATTTTATTACCACCATTGATTCACAAATGGAGTATATTGAAAGATGACGACAAGGAGTTATGGCCGTTGTTAGAGTGTATGTCCTCTGTTGCAGTCTCTTTAGGTGAAAGATTTGCCCCATATGCAGTTGAAGTTTACCAAAGAGCCAAGAGAATCTTGAAACATTGCATTGAATATGAGAAAAACATCACTATCAGTGGAACAGGATTTGACAATGTTTTGACTTTGGAAATCGATTTTATGATCACCTCATTGGATTTAATCAGTGGATTGGTCCAAGGGTTAGCTACGCATTCCAATGAGTTAGTGGAGGATGATACCATTCAGCTAGTGATTGAGACATTTAATAACTTGTCAAACGATGTGCGTCAATCAGCTTTTGCGCTATTAGGTGACTTAGCAATGAATATTCCAAATAAGATTGAACCTTCCTTGGAGAAAATCCTGATTGCAATCGGCAGAGAAATTGTTTCAAGGGATTACGAGAATTATCCAGTGGTGAATAATGCGGTCTGGGCTTTAGGTGAGATATCGTTAAAGTTTAACTTAACCAAATATCTAGACTCATTGGTTGGAATACTGATTGATTTGATGAACTCGCCAGAAGTGGAGCCAACAGTCTTGGAGAACTGTGCTGTTACCATTGGCAGAATTGGTTTGTCGTCGCCTGAGTTCTTTGCAGTGCATTTATCCGAGTTCATACTGAACTGGGTCTCGAATGCAACATACCTAACGGAGAATGAAGAAAAAGAGTCGGCGTTCCAAGGAATCTGCAAGATCGTCATGAGCAACCCTACTGACGTCCCAAACCCAGTGCTGGTGGAGCTCCTTAATGCTATCACTCTCTACATGGAACCAACCAACGAGCTGGCAGAGGCGTTCCACAATCTGTTACACGGCTACAAAAGCTTGCTGGGCGACAACTGGACACCTCTTTTTGCCACAACCATGAACCCAGCTGTGCTCCAGCACAAATATGCTGTTTAAACTGGCACTGCATACCAATTTTAGTATAAAACTTGTTACATAAATAAACGCCTATAATTGGCTTAATCAAAAAAGAAAAAAAAAAAAAAAACGGTTATTTAAAATGTGACAAAACTTAATATGAAAAATCGAAGTATAAAAAGTAAATTTCGGTCTTCTCCTACATAGATAAGTTAAACTATTTGTTGATTTTAACGTTAGTTTGTCTGGCTTGTTGGGATAGGTTGAGTCACTAGTAAGAAGATTTTGCGGAGGGAATGTCTAGAGCAGTGTCTTCAACCAACGTGGTGTTGGACCATGAGCTGGTGCCAGCTACTGTGATTTTCTCAGTAGAGTCTGGGAAAATACTGAACATTATTAATGGTGTTGTTGGAGCTGACGATCCAGTGCTCAAGCTATATGATGTGCAGCCAGAGGATTATCGAGATGTGTCTCCGTTCTACATTATGCCCGGCCTTGTTGACTCGCATGTGCACCTTAACGAACCAGGCAGAACTGAGTGGGAAGGATTCAAAACAGGCACCCAAGCAGCTGCAGCCGGTGGTGTTACAACGGTCATTGATATGCCGCTGAACGCGATTCCACCAACCACAAACATACACAACTTCAATATCAAGTTGGAAGCGGCCAAGGGACAGCTGCATGTCGATGTTGGGTTCTGGGGAGGACTGGTGCCAGATAATCTAAAGGATTTACTGCCACTGATCAATGCAGGTGTGAGAGGTTTCAAAGGGTTTCTGATCGATTCAGGGGTTGACGAGTTCCCAGCTATTGATGCAGTCTACATTGACAAGGCGTTGGAGATTGTACGTGACGAAAAGACACTGATTATGTTCCACGCAGAGATGCAACCTGCAAATATCGAGCATGGAGGACCACAAATCATTGATGGAACTGAGAATGACGACATTGAAGATTTGGAACTGGGATTCTCCACTTACAAAAAGTCCAAAATCGACTCAATTGGTTCAACCATTTCCACATTGAAATGCAATCACAAACACCATGACGATTTCGTTTCACAAGACTTGACAGATAACCAGATCGAGGCTTTGTCAACATCACCATTGCTGGCACCAGTGGAGCCAAGAGTGGGTAAAGCATCGAATATAGTTCATCACGATAATCAACCATTTTCTCCATTACTGAAAGCATCAGAGAACAACTCTGAGCTAACTGATGTCAATCCTACCAAATATTCATCATATTTAGCATCTAGACCGGACTCGTTTGAAGTGGAAGCAATACAAACGATCATTGCATGTGCTAAGAAGCAGCCAAACGTGCCATTGCATATTGTTCACTTGGCAACTCAGGACGCTGTTCCAATTCTACTGGAAGCACAGCGTAAAGGTTTAAAGATTACAGCAGAGACTTGCTTCCACTACCTGTCACTGTTTGCAGAGAACATCCCAGACTCAAAGACTTTTTTCAAGTGCTGCCCACCTATTAGAACCAACAACAACCGACTGAAACTGTGGGACGCACTAAGAAACGACATTATCACCACGGTTGTGTCAGATCACTCGCCATGTACACCGGAGCTGAAGAACTTGGCTAAAGGTGATTTCTTCGAGGCATGGGGAGGAATCTCCTCCGTTGGGTTAGGCTTACCAGTTTTGTACACTGAGGGACTAAAGCTATCACCACCAGTTTCAATTCTAGACGTTGTCAAGTGGACCTGTGAAAACACTGCAAAGCAGGTTGGTTTAGATAACAAGAAGGGGTTCATTCGGATTGGCTATGACGCAGATCTGGTTATCTTTGACCCGTTCACCAAGCAGACTGTGCAGAATGCCAAAACGTACTTTAGAAATAAGCTGACAGCGTATGACGGTATGGTTTTGCAAGGGCGTGTTATTGAAACCATCCTAAGAGGTAATTCCATTTTTGCCATTAACAAAGGTCACTCTGAAATCCCAATGGGTAAAACCTTGCTGGAAAAGAGAGTTAAATAAACATACAAATATTGCATTAATAAATAAAGAAGCAAGAATAAACACTACACCAGCTGTTTTCTAGATGATTTGAAAAACAACTGGATTGCACCCACTTGTAGGCACGCCATACCAACAATCAATATCACCTCGTAGACCGAGAAGTAGAATATTCTGTTCTCTGTTGATTTAACTGTTGACTGGTTTCTGTTGTTTCTGGTTTTATAGTAATTCAGTGATTTCACCAACCCGTTCAACTTGTCTTCAATGACTTCAATCGAGTTCCAAACACCTTCAAATGACACCTGCGATCCCTGTGGCTGCTGTGGAATCTCTGCCCTGAAATCATTCTCCAGGTTGATCTCAAAGTCGACCACTTTCTCTGCAAAGGTGGACATCTCGTTGGAAAAGCAAAACTCGTACTCGCCCGGGGTCTCTGCGTTGAGGATCCAGTCTCCCTGTCTCTGCTTCTGGTCACTCATAATCACCCGCTGGTCTGGGCCCTTGACCGTGTAGTCCACATCAAAGTCTCCTCCTGACTGTACCGCAAAGTAGTACCCAACTTTGGTCTTAGGCTTCTCTGTGAAGATGTAGAAGCACGACTTCTCCTGTGCACCCAGCACAAAGGTCAATGCAGAGCCCAGTGCTACACTGCTCACTGCCAGCACGTTCAAAACACCTGAAATCCTCATTCTTTTGCTGTTAATTTCGGTTTTATGTTCCTCAGTGCAATAAAATGTTACAAAACGCGATTTTCTAGCAATTTGCTGATTTTTATTTAAAGATTTTGTTTATTTTATTTTTGTTTGTTTTGGTTTAGCACATAGCATCGCGTTTTGATCTGCGAATAACGACATGTCTGAGGCCAAGTTCAACGACACAGGCAACACGTCCGAGTACTTCTCTACGTACAACCAGCCGCAGGAGACCAGCGTGGTTTTAAAGCACGAGAACATGGTGGTTGAGGAGGAAGATGATCCATTTGTTGAGACAGGCGGCGGCAGCAGGAACCAGGCAAGTGCTGCCGGAGACGGTGCTGGCAGGGGCAAGTTCGGTAAGGAGCTCAAGCTTAACACGCCTTTCAGCAAGGATCGCAGCCAGAAACAGGCAGTCAAGAGAGCTTTATCCAATGCGCCAGCTCCAACCACGGAATCCATCCAGAAGGTGAGAGCCATGCTTGCCAGAGACGACACAGCCCCATCTGGAGCCGCTGAGAGGGAGTATCTGAAGAGGGAGAGCACGGTCATCATTCCGTCGCAGGAGGATGCGGCAGATAATACCGAGGAGAACAACCCTCAGCCTGAAGCAGACGCACAACACCAGGAAGAGCACGATGAGGACGAAGAGGATGTCCCACCAGAGATTCGGGACGAAATTACTACGCTCACAAACACGTTTGACGGGCTGGAACTCAAGTACAGGCTTATCGACAAGATTGGTGAAGGCACCTTCTCTACAGTGTACAAAGCAGAAGACATCACAGGGAGATCTAACTACTTGATGGGCGATGCGATATGGAGCTCGCCCGACAACAAAAGACACAAGAGGCGCAAGAAGCAGCCCAAGACTTATGTTGCTCTAAAGAGAATCTACGTAACCTCCTCGCCTCAGAGAATATTCAACGAACTAAATTTACTATACATGCTGGCAAACTCAGACAAAGTTGCTCCATTACTAGAAGCCCTGAGACACGAGGACCAGATCATTGCAGTTTTGCCGTATTACCCACACTCTGATTTTAGAGAATTTTTCAGAGATTTGCCCATTGACGGTATAAGAGTTTACATGTTTGAGCTGTTTGAAGCTTTGAACTTTGTGCACAAGAAAAATATCATCCATAGAGACATTAAGCCAACCAACTTTCTTTACGATCCATGGAAAAAAAGAGGCGTGTTGGTGGATTTTGGTTTAGCTGAGCAAGAAAACAAGCAAACCTCTGATCCATCATCAACAAACTATTGCCCATGCATTCAACATCATGAAAAGCCATACAAGCCAAGCGAACTGGAACCAGTTAAGGGATACCCTAAAGACGATTCGAGGCCCGCAAGAAGAGCCAATAGAGCAGGAACAAGAGGGTTCAGAGCTCCAGAGGTTTTATTCAAATGCCCCAACCAAACAACTAAAATTGATGTCTGGTCGGCTGGTATCATTTTGCTAACCTTATTATCAAGAAGATTTCCATTTTTCAACTCGCCTGATGATGTCGATGCGTTGGTTGAGCTAACTTCGGTTTTTGGTTTGAAGGAAATGCAAGACTGTGCTAATTTGCATGGATTGAACCTTGACACAACACTAAACACTTTGGAGATAAAGCGCTCACTACCGCAGATCATATATAAAGCATTAAAGCTAGAACATGACACCAAGACAATTCCAGCAGACAGTGTCTCTTACGACACTTTAAACTGTTTTGATGAGAATGGTGAAATCACAGTTAACGATCAGGATAGCGAGAAATTACAGTATTATAAACAGGCGCACAAGCAGGCATTTGAAGTAATGCAGCACTGCTTTCAGCTCAACTATCATAAAAGAAGCACTTCAAGTAATATTTTATCTTTGCCATTTTTTGAACCATTAAAATACGGTTCTTTGAACGATGAAGAACTTTTGCTTGTCAATTCTGAGGCATAACACCATTATGTACACTCACAAGCACTAATATTTAACTCATTTGCCATACTAGCATTTACTTACTAAATTATCATTCATTATTTGCATATAAATTATATAGGTTTATATAATTTTTTAATAGGAGATTACAATTCACAAGCAGTTCAGTTGTCACTGTAACGTTGGAGGGCCCACTTATGCAAGGTGTTTTGGCTCTTCTCTCAGGAGAATCGAACTAACAACTTTTCAATATCCACCAATCTCAAAATTTGACACAAAAACAATACAATCAGTTTGATTTTACAAAATTAAGCTTGACTTCTTTTATGAATCCCAGTGGTTTGACTTACAGTTTAGCATGGAGGACACTTCTTCAGACACTGTGTCTTCGGACTCCGACAGCTCGTCATCATTTATTGAGGATTCTGGTGAAATTCAAACTCTAAGAAGAAGTAACACTGCACAAGATTCGTCTGAATTGCGATCAGAGTCACCTTTGAAAGGATTGTTCTCATTTCATAGAAAGTCGTACAGCACCAACTCCTCTCCAATCAAAAAAGATGTGCATTATTTGGATGGGCCTAGTGCAACTGAAGCTGATAACAAGAGTGATACAAGTTTGGATGGTCATGATACGATTAGAGACACAACTATGAGAGATCAGTTTGAAACTGGTGCCAGGGGTGATAGTCACAATAGGAGTGGGTTGAACTATGCTACACTCACGTTTGATCCTTTTAAAGAGGTAAAGAAGAATACTAAAGAGTCGAGTCTACTTGGAAGTTCATACTCAAGTGACGATTCAATGGATAACAATACCGTTAAGAGTGTTAGATTTAGTGAGATGGATAGCAATTCCCAACTAGTACGCAATGTGCAACCTTGTCCTACAGATGCCAGCAAAGGAGTTGACAAGAGGAAAAAAACTCATTACCGTCAAAAGGCCTCTGGAATTCTAAATCGTACTCGAAATACAGGCCCAGCAGTTAAGTTGGTTAGGGATGTGCCATCTAGTGAGTACAGTGAAACTCCAGAATCTACTGTTGATGCCGTTCAATCACCAAATTCTCACTTGTCGACTTTACAGAGCATTTATCAAACTATACCGGATCAGCTTAACTCACCAATTGAAAAGCAAGCTGAAAATAGCGGTGGGGATAACAAAGATAGCCAAGTAGTTTGGAAAAAGTCTTGCCTAAAGAACAAACCAATCATTACGCCGTTATCATCAGCAACTGAAAACAGTGACTTCTCAAAACTGAATTCAAATAATTCATCACTGAAAACACCAGTCTTTGAAAATGAAAATGCGCAGCTGTTGTACGAACAAAATAACGTTCTAACAATGAGAATGTCAAGACCTAAAGAGGTGGGTTTTGAGGGGGATCTCAATCACAATACAGATAGAAATAAAGATGACAATGATGATACAAATTCATTAGCTAAAAGATTTGACAAACTATCAATTGAATCGAATAGAAACACAGGTAATGCACACTCAGCACTGTCCAAACCTTTCTCTTTAAAGTTATTTGATGATAATCAAAACATTGACCTCAGTAATGAGCCATCATTTGACAATAATGTTGATATTTTGGATCAATCTGAACGTCCTGAGGTTTTAAATCCATTTTCTAATGAGATTCCTAGATTTTCAAGAGCTAGAAGTGACCAACTTGATCTATTTGAAAAGCTGGATTATCCAAACGGACTCAAAACCGCTAACAATCCAAATAAATCTTTTATTCAAGATGAAATTTATCAAAATTTGGAAGCCATTGGTAAATCATTAAGTTTTTTCTGTGACGAAACTCCAGAATTCAATATTAATAGCTCATTGGATGATAATTTTGACTTTGGTGAGCTAAATACGGTTGTGTCAAAATTAAAAGCTTTAACAATAAGTTGTGGATCAAAATTTGACTCAGTGAGAGTTCAATCTATTAAATACCAAAAACAAATAAGTGATTTGAGAACCCAAGCTCTACAGTCTGAGACTAAGTACAACTCAGCTCAAAACCATCTAAACGAAATTAGTACAAGGAATCAATCTTTACAGAATCAAAATTTAGAATTAAAATTACAAGTGGAAAACCAGCAAAGTTCTCTCATAAAAGAACGTAACATCAACATGAAATACGAAAATGACTTGAACAGGAAAAAGAGTGAACTTTCAGAAACTCAAAGTAAATTGAATGACAAAACAAACATGATTGGAAACTTAACTGGAGTGATAAATTCATATAATTTACCCATTATTAAAGTACTAGACGCAAATGATACCAATGGAATTTATGAAGCTATTAAATTACTATTATCAGATAATGATATGATGAGAAAGAGCCTTAATGATGAAGAGAATAACAACTCAACTTTACAAACTAAGCATGGTGAATTGTTACGTCAATTAAACGATCTAAAAAGTGATTATAATGCTAGCAAAAGAGAGAACAAGATTTTGAAGAATGAAAATAGTACTATCAAGATTTCAATTGAGTTGAAACAAGTTGATATTGAAAACTTACGAGAAGAGAAAACCTCATTATTAGAAGAATTGAAATCTTTGAAACAAAAAAATGATGATTTGGAGTTACAACTTGAAGTCAACCAAAGAGAGCAAATCAGCAAATTGAAAAAAGAAAATATGAGATATGAAGTTCAACTAAATGATCTGAACTCTGTCCTAAGGGAACAACTTGATGCTGTTGAAGATGCAAATAAGGAAATTGAGAATCAATATAAATCACTTCAAGAATCTGAAAATAAATATAAAGAGTTAGAAGAAAAGCTTAACAAAGCTTTAACTCAGGAAAGCTTATTGAGAACAACACTAAGTGTAACACAGGATAATTTGGAAAATTATAAAGATAAATACAACGATTTAATGAAGTCTGCTACCAGTTTAGAGAAAAATAAAAACAAATCTTTGAAACAAAAGGCTGAAGAGATCAAACAATTGAAAGATAAAACTTTAGAAAATGAAAATGTTATCAATAACTTGGCAGTTGAATTGAAGGAAACAAGAGCTAAATTAAGTGATAAATTTAAAGAGACCTTACTCTTAGAGAAAAAAACTGAGAATTCAAGATTGATTGGTGGTGAACTATTGAAAAGTAAAATGCTATTACAAGAGATCAATAGACTATTAATTAAGTTGGCATCTAACACGCTTTACAACTTTGAAGGAATTATAGATAATGAATCAATTTCAGCAGTTAAGCATGCATTGGATGAAAATTATTATATAGTAGGTGCCTCTGATTTAAATCAAACCAACTCAAATAAAGAAGAACTGGAAATTCAAAAGTTTGAATCGATCTCAAACTTCATCCAAGAATCAATTGAATTGATTTGTAACGAAAACAAATCGTTGAATAGAAAATATGGAGAAGTATCATCAAAATTGAATAACAGCGATTCTTTTTTTGCACTACAACATGCACTTCAAATTCAAACTGATAGATTGAAACAAGCAGAGTCTAAATTACTGCAGCTAGAGAACTCACGGAAGTCAAATGAGCTACAAACTCCACAGGGTAGTGGTGGTGGAGCATATTTTCAACAACAGCATCAGCAAACACAGAACCCAGCTGTTTCAAGTACCCGAAGAGTTAATACACACACTCCAGTGCTGATTTACCAGCAGCAGCAGGAATTACCAAATAATTCAAACTCAATGAGGTTTAAAACTCATAACAGCAACAGCACTCTCAGGCTAACTAAAAAACAAAAGTTTGATGTTAATAAAGTGCTCAAAAGTGCAGAACTAGATAGCTACCATGGTAGCAGGTCAGATCAATATTCAAGCTCCTAGATAAGCTACATATAATAATACTCAGTTCAGTTCAGTTTATAAACCTCTTTCATAGAAACTTTGAATCAAGCCAATCTCATTTTCAGGGTACTCTTTCAACACAACTTTGCCAGTCTCATCAATTTCAGTGTTGGCCTGGATGTACTGTTTTCTTGGTAATCTTGATTTCAGAACAATATCTCTGAATTTTGCTAGTTCAGGTGTAACTGTGGATCTGTCAATAAAGTATTTGGAACCGTTTTCTGCATCACCCGAGGACTTGTAAATATGCAAATGTCTCAAGTAGTCCTTGATAGCTTCATGACCCACGGTCTCAATCTCTTGCTTATTGAGCTCGACATATAAGTCACTATAATCAGCTTCTTTGTAAACCAATTTAACTAAACCTGAATTTAAAAGAGTCTTCAAGATCGAAAATCTCGCTTGCATGTGAGGCTGGCCCCATTTAGCAGTTGCTGGGTCCCAGAACTCTAAAGCAAGTAACCCAGCTCTTGACATTTGTAGGAAAGCTGAGTAGATAATATTTTCTTGATCAGTTTTTGAGTCAAATCCAAAGATCTTTAGCAAGCTTTCATTTGTGATTAAGTAGAGTGCAATAACTTCGGCTCTACATTCTTCGTAAGCTCCTGCTAAAGAACCAAACTTGGATCCCCAGTACTCTCCCTTCTTGTAATAAGTTTTGATTGGTTTGTTGTCTAGACCAAGCGGTGGGTTCTCATTATCGAAATTAAAAGAGCCGTCGTCAAGCTGGCTTAGTAGTTTACCTGATCCATGACCTAACAGTTCATGAATACCAACTTGGACCTCAAATGAGTCGTTTCTATACTTGTTGAAAACCTCGAAATCCTTTTCATGATTGATAAAGGTGATTGGTTCATTCGACGATTTTGAGTTTAAAATGTTACCCAAGGAGACATTTTTAAACCCAACAGTTAATCTGATATCATCGTAGTTTGGGATATTAATACCTGCTGGAATACCACTTCCCGCAAAAGTTAAAACCTCTAAAGAAGTGAAATCTGGGGCTTGAAACTTATCTTTCTCAAATTCTTTTGACCAAGGTAACAAGTTGATAAACGATTCCGCATTGTTAACCAAGTTTTGAAATTTCTTAGTACGTTCTTTATTCTGAATAGAAACCAATCCTTCCCATTCGCCAATAACACCACTTGGTTCTCTGTAAGTCTCAATAAAGCCAATGTTGGTTTCAATAACTGGAGATAAGTCTTTAACCCAGTATTTTTGAGACTCTTTATGATCTTCAATTGAGCCATTATCAAAACTTTTGATATACGCATCAATCATTTTGATTTGGGTTTCATTGGCTGCATAGTTTTTAGCATTTGTCAATGCATCAATAATTTTAGAGAACTCTTTTGAATGATCACCAAACTCAAAAGTCACTTTGACACGTTCCTCGTTAATTTCTTGTGGGTAGTTCAGAGTGTTCGTTTTGGATCTTGAAGCAATTAGGATCTTGAACTCATTTTCACTGTCTTTCTGGATACGAACATTTTCAAAATAAATCTTATGTTTGCCTAAAACTTTCTTTAACACAACCATATCGTTTTTGTTGACATTTCCAATGTAGTAAGATGATTTGTGTCCCTCACTTGGGAATCCTAACAGCGCAGTTTTAGCATCAATTTCAAAAATTTCACTAGCAACTGAGTTGAACAAGTTTAAATCAGCTTTTGATTGCTCGACAATCAACTTGAACTCCTCAATTGACAATTTTGGAATAAACTTTGTATCACCAAACGATTTGTAGTTACCCAAATTGCTGAGAAACTGGGCTGAATACTCTAAATAATGGCTCAAAACTGTCTCGCTAACAGTCAACTTTGAGTAATCTCCATTTAAGTTACCGTGAATTTGTAGAATCAAATCAAAGATCCCTTCGGACTCATGCGACACTTGTCTGAGGACAATTCTTGACCCATAGTGGCTCGCTTTGGAGAAGTAGTGTGCGTACTTCTGCTCAGTGTCAGTCAACTGATGGAAGAAATCTTTTGCTGATAGTGAGACAATTGGAGCTTTTGAATCTGCGTAAAAATTGGCCTTGTTAAAAGTGGAAGACATTCTGACTGCGGTGGTACCTGTAATGTTTTGGATGGCTCTGAACTGTGCAAGAACAAACCTACCAAAATTCATTAATTTGAAGAAGTGGAATTTTAGTGGCAAAAATGAAAAATAAATAAACAAAAATAGTGATTTGAGGTGTGCCGTTTTATTTCCTAATTGGGAAGTCAAGGTGGTGATTCCTCTAACTGGTACAACATGGTTTCAGGTGCTCAACAATGAGCGCTTAGCTGGCTCAGCAAAGCGCTAGACATTTCTCCCTTGCTTTGGACTCCCAGAACTAAACAAATCTCATCATTTCAGACAAAATACAGAAATTATCAAAACCACAGAAAATGTGCCAAAAAAGCAATTTTTATGAAAAAAAATAAAATTGATTATTTCTGCTCCCTAAAGAAATAAGCTGATAGATAAGAGCATTCTTCACCTTTGTCTAGCGCACAACCAATAAGCTTAGACTACAGATGGTTTCAATAAATAAAATATTTGTTTCGCTAACAGTTCTAGCGTCTGGGATAAGTGCAGCATCGCTATTCTCAAATACACAAAATGAACAATCAGTGATTAAAACATTGCCAGATGAGAAACCAGTTCCAGGTGATTCCCCTGTTGCGATCTGTGATATCACAGAACCACAAATCTTAGATCTTCAAAGTGTGAGCATCTCGCCAAACCCACCAGAACGTGGCGCAAACTTGACTATTCATGCAAAAGGGTTTTTGAGTAAAGAAGTTGCTGAAGGTGCATATGTTGATGTTGATGTTAGATATGGATATATTAAACTGGTCTCACAGACTTTTGATTTGTGTGAGGAGATTGAAAATGTCGACCTTACATGCCCATTAGATAAGGGGAAATACGATTTAGTGAAAACTGTTGAATTACCAGACCAGGTGCCACCAGGCAAATACGTTGTTTATGCCAGAGCGTACACAGTGGCTGACGAGCTAATAACCTGTATCACTGCGACAGTTGTGTTTACCGTGGACTCGTGGAAGATCTTTAGCTGATAAGAGTGTGAGAATCGCTAGTTCTGGCTATAATATTTTAATAAACTAATAAACTAATTGATAACCAAGTAGTTTGAAATTTAAGGTGTAATCTTTGATTAACAGTAACAGGTTAGTACCGTACTGTTGTAGCCCTTAATGTTGATTAGTGACAATGATAACGAAGTAATACACATGCAATAAATAACTTGACTCATGTCGATATCACTACTCTGGAAATATAGTAAACGTGGATTAGAGTAAAAATGCTAATAAAATGCTAAATTAATGCGAATTCAAGAGACTTGAAGATGGTTTTGAGCTATCCTCATCATCGTCTTGAATGACATCCAAGATATCACCTCTACTACCACCGTTCTGATTCTGTTGATAATCACTCAAGTGCAGTGAGCTGTATGTGTTGGTTGTTGCTTCGTTTGCGTTCAAGTTCAGCTTAATCAACTGATATCTCTTGAATATTTTTTTCAGCTGGTATTTGTGTGGGATCAAAGGCAAAAATCCGTGCTTCTCCTCGTACAATTTGATTTTGAGCATTATCACAATCAGCAACCAGTAAATGTTATAACTGAAGATGGATCCGTAGGTTGCCGTGTTATTCCAACCAACCAGTGCATTAAGAAGCATCCACCCGCCATCGTTGATCCCACTGCAGCAATTCACGTGCCATATCACATTGGTGACATCGTAAGACCCTGGTCCATTGCCAATCTCAGTCATGTCCTGCCCGTTACAGTCCTGGACGTATTTTTCCAATTCGAAAAACCACACACCTCGCGACATCAATCCAGCCGAGACTATGTAGAGCACAACAGTGGCACCAATAAGAAAGTACTGCAACTTCATCTTGTTGCCTCCTTTGTAGATGGAAATACCAATGAATGAGCCAATGGAAATCGCAAGAACAATACTTAGTGGGATGGAGCTCACAGGCTCGGATGCTGTGACCCCAGTGACAACAAAAATGGCCTCCAACCCTTCTCTAAGCAAGGTGACTAGCGGAAGAACCATCAAGGAGTACTTCTCAGTCATTCTTTTAAACCATGTTTTCTTCTTATTCAAATGGATATTGTTGTTGGCATCGATCTCTTCACCCTCGATCTCCTGCTGGTTAAAGTATGTGTTGATGTTGTTGCCGAGTTTCGACTTCCACTTCTGTGTCATCGAGTTGATTCTGAGCAGCGACAGGCCCATCACTGATATGATCAATGAGGAAAATATCGAGAAAACAGCCTCCCAGACCCTCTCATACCGGGTCCAGTAGTTCTCTCCAATCAGATAAAATAACGCTATGAACACTGCTCCAATCAACAAGCAGATACTGAGCCCAATAATGGCACCAATCCACACTTGGAATCTTAGTTTGGCGTATAGAGGATGCTTTGCATCAAAGTTCTGGTTCAAGAAAGAAAGCAGAATAGAAATGACAATGGCGCTCTCGAATGTCTCTCTTAGCAGAACAAAGAACACTTTGAAACTGAACAGTTGTGCTGTGCCCATGGTGGTTGCTGTAGGGGTTTGCTTATATTTCACTCTTTGTGTATTTTGGGTGTTTTTAACATGATTTTTTTTTTGCTTTATAATATTTTAGAGGTGCTACAATGCCACAAGCTGTGTCATAAATCTCGTATATTTTGCATATAAATAGGGTTTAAAACGTATATAAATCACTCGATGGAAATGAACTGCTTTCCTTTTGAGCTGTCGCGGATTGCAGCTTTGACTAATTCCAAAACTTGCTCGTTTGACAACTCGTCGAATTTCCACACCTTCTTGGTGACGCTAAAGTTGACCAGCTTCTTCTGCTGGTACAGGTCAATGATGGCCTCCACGGTATCGACTTTGTTCTGCGGATCCTTTTTGGCGTTCGCAGTGACCCAGTAGCCAATGGACTTCAAGTTCTTGAAAATAAATAGCGATGTTGGCAGAGTCACTGGCTGCTTGGACATGCCTCCATAAGTGATGAAAGTGGCGTCGTTGGCCAGCTTTCTCGCAATATTGGAACCGGACTTGCCCCCAACGGAGTTGAGTGCCAGCTTCAACTTGCCGTTTGTCAGTTTCTTGATTTCCCCAGCAATGCTGCGGTCTGCGTTCTCGTCTTCGGTCAGCACCTTGGTGGCACCCAGCTTGGTCAGTTTGTCAACTGTCTCTTGCAGATTTGGTCTGTCTCTGATGACACTGATCACATTGATGCCCTTGGCCTTAGCGATCTGGGCAACCAGCTGCGACACTGCTGAAGTTCCGGCATTCTGGATGATCCAGTCGCCAGCTTCCACCCCATAGTTGTTCACCAGCTGGTACGCAGTGCACGGATTGACCGAGATGGTACCACCTTGCTCCACAGTCAGGTCGTTTGGAATGAAGATCAGATCCTCTTCGTTTGCGACATTGTGCGAGGTCCACGTCCCAAAATTACTGTGAATGGTCACCACACGGTCGCCCTTCTTGAACTTGGACACCTCAGGCCCGACTTCCACCACCTCAAACAGCCCTTCGTTGCCCGCAATCGCAGAAGGCTCGTCTCCTGTCTGGTATTTCAGCGAGAATTCAGGTCTCGAGGGATAAACACCCTCCAGCTGGTTGATATCCGATGGGTTGATTGGGAACCCGAGACACTTCACTACAACCTGCTTCGCAACGGCGTCAGGAATCGTGTAGCTGTGGACCCTGATCACTTCGCTTGGTTCGCCATACGACGAGTAAATCACCGATTTCGCGTTTGTCAGAAACCGCTTGGACGACATGGCCTGCTTTCTAAGTCCAATTCCACTGCTAAAACTCTTTGCAAACATCTCACTGGCGCTCTACCGCAATCTCCTAATAAAACAAACCTCTAAACAGCTTCTCCAGTTTTAAAACTAAAAAAAAATGATGCTTTTTGGTCCTTGCTGGTGTGCGGCGCCTACCAATGGCAATTACGTAATTGCTGTGTGCCTTTTAAATTGTTTTTGTTTTGTTTTGTTTTGTTTTGTTTATTTTCTGAACAAGTGCGAATTAGCTGCTAGGAAGTGCTCAGCGGTGTGTCTGCGGGTCTGGGAGCTTGAACAAGAGGTTTGGACGCGTGTACCGTGGAAGAAGGGAGAAAAAAGCGGGAAAAAAGCGAGATATCGGCGGGATGATCAAATCTCAGAAATCAACAACAACAACTTCTGCTGCTGCTGTAGCAAGCCAGCCGGCCCAGTCTAGTTCTGGCAACGTTGTGGACCTCTCGCACACCAGAAAGACACTCAAGTCCACGACGAAAGAGCTGTCCAAGTCGTTCATCAATTTGACGCCACGAAAGAGGTCTTTGGCTCTGAAATCCAGCAGTGATAACACCAGCAACGCCATTGCCAAACCTAACAGCGACAAGTTTGTCAAGGCCATGAAGTCCAACACGAAACTCAACAGCAAGAGCACAAAACCCAGCATCTTTAATCCGCCAGTGAAGAGTGTGGCAAAACCATCCACTGATGAATCTGCACAAGGAGGACAACTCGACAACTTAGATCCAACACAGAAGAACACGCTTTTCCAGTTCAGCGATACTAAAATCATGTCGTTTGACAACCTTGATGATAATGAAAATGATGAAAAGGGCAGGCTGCTGGGGATTGGCAAATTCGAGATATTTCAACTGCATCAGAATAAAGTCAGTTATTTACAGTGTGGTAAAGTTATCCACCCAATCTTACCAAGACTGAAAATCCTTAAAATATCCAAGAATCAGTTTATCTTACCTCTACTGAATCCTGAAAGATACTGGAGGATAATACTGCAAACTGATGATGAGAATGTTTTGCAAGATTTGGAAACATCATTCCAAAAGATTTGCCAGTTTAGAAATTTAGTTGTAAAGGAGAGTGCACCAGTCAGTACTGTTAGCAATGTTGTGGAGCAGATTGAGAAAAAACTACAAACCGGAGCAGACCATGGTACAACTTGCAAACCATTAATTAAATCAACTTCAAACTCTTCAATAAGCACAACTTTAGCATGTTTGGGTTTAGAATCGAATTCTATAAACTCTACAAACTCCACAAACACTTTAGATTTATTCCTGGATGAACTGGATTTACAAACCAAATCAAATATACCAACTACAAAGGACAATACATTAATTAACGAAGAAATGATACGACAAGATTTAGCTGATACCACCATCTACTTCACCCCAGAACCTTCAATGAACGAGATATCTTTACCAAGCATCAACGATATATCAACAATGAATAACACATCAAAACTGGGAAACAAAAATTCGATAATATTTGACCAGTCAATATTATCAAAATCATCACATTCAACGTCTCTATACACCCAAGAATCGAGTTGGATGGATCCAATTGATGGACCAATCTTATCAACGCCCAATAAAGACGATGCCACCAAGTACATTCTATTGAACTTGAATCCAAATCCTAACAAAAATAAAGTTTCATCACCATTACAATTGGAAAAAAAACTTAGTGAACCACTCTTCAATTTATCAAGGGAAAAAATAAATAAAAACAGATACTCATCTTATGATATCTATAACATCTTACAAGACGTTGAAGATGATTTCTCACCACAAGAAAAAGGTTTAGTAACGGGTTTTATTAAATCATTTTTTTGAATTTATATAATATTATTTACATTAATTATATTTTCATTACTATACATAATTATCTTTGTGTCTTTATGGTTGTGGTGCGCCTGGGACTGGGTTACCGTTAGCGTCAACTAAACCTTGTTGCATTAAAGCTAATTGCTCAGAGCCTGCGGTTTCAAAAGTCAAACCAACACCAATTTTTTGTTGATATTTAGATTGGTCGATTTCACCACAGAACAAGACTGAGACAGTTGGTAAGATTCTTCTTTCCAAGAATGCAGAGATTTTACCAGTTGAATCTATTTGGCCTCTAAAGACAGATTGACGGAATTCGTATTTTGCACCAATGGTGGTGACACCTTCAAAGACCGCTTGGACACCTGGTTGTTGGCCTAATAAAGCGTCACCTGCAGTTGGGACTAATTGTGTGGTTAATTGAGTTTCAATACCTGCCTCAACTGATTCTGAGACTTTTCTCCAGAATGAAGTGATTAATGATCCGTTAGCTTGTAATTGACCTGAAGCGATCCATGAGCCACCGTTGTAACGAGCGGCATAAGAGACTGCTGCGTCACCTGGCATGGTTGGTTGGGACGAGTAGACAGTTTCTAAACCAAGAGAGAAGTTTGGAGTGATGGATTGTAAAATAGAACCAACAGCAACACCGGTGAAGTTACCGTTATCCAAGAATGAAGGGTTCAAAGCCTTAAAGTTGAAGGAGAAGTCGGAAGCCTGGTAGTCCTGTTCTAACTGTAACATGGTTGGTTGACCTTTGGCAATTTGTAAAGTTGCCTTTGAGACGTTGTTTTTGTCCCAGCCGTAGTTGACACGACCAGACAGGGAGAAGTCGTTGTCGATGTTACCTTGGGCAAAGAAGTTATCGCTGGCATACAGTGCACTGAACGCGTATGGAGGAATGGACTGTGAGCCAATTGAGAAGGTATGTGAGGTTTGGAACGCTGGGTTCATAGAGAACGCTTTGTTCAGGTCTGCTCTCAGCCCGGTGAAGAAGTATTGGTTGAGGAACACGTCTCTGGAGACTTCTTTGTTGAGGTTCTCCATGGTTCCTGGGTTGGTTAGGTTCAGCGAACGTCTGTGTTCGTGGACATTGTTGTACACATTGTTCAAGTAGGAGAAGATTGGGTTCGACGACCAGAAGCCTGAGGTGTTTGCCTGGCTTTCGTTGATTCCCGGAAACGCTGTGAGCTTGGACAAATCACCAAGTGGCAGTGGGGTTGGTGCTGACATTGTGTAGAATTAGTTGATTAAACTCTGTTAGTTCCTCACTGAAAAAGTTTTAATTTTCAACGTTGAGATTTTTGCTGAGGGCGCTGTGGCGCCTACCGGTGGCCGGTTACCCTGGCCGAGTGCCGGGTGCTGGGTCCGCTGGTGTCCTCTGGGGCCCCCTTGGGGGCCCGTTGGGGGCCCATTCGGTCCCTCAGGGTGCTGGCAACCCCCCGGCATCTGACTACATCAAATATGTTCAAACCGGTTAACTACTGAACAGCTAGTTGGGCTCCGCCTTCACGGCCACATCCTCCATGGGAGTGTCCTCCTGCTGAATGTGCTGGCCTTTCTGAATGTGCTGGCCCTGCTGAATGTGCTGGCCTTGCTGAATGTGCTGGCCCTGCTGGTCGAACCCACCCAGATCAATCTTTTCGCCCACCAGCCTCTTGAACAGCTCGAGCGACCGCGTCTTAACCGCAATGTTCCTGCTCAGCTGCTCCAGCCTCTTCTGCTTGTCCTCCTGGGACTCAGACAGCCCCTCGATGGAGCCCAGGATCTCCCGGGCACGGTTGATACGCACTTTAATAGGACCCGCCTGTTGGTTAGTTCTCGTTCCCGCACAGCACCAGGCTGCTCAGCCTGGCCACCTCGGCCACCTGGGCCACCTACTCACCGCATTGTCCACATCCTTGGGCAGCAGCTTGCCGGAGTGCACCTCTTCCACGATATCTAAAACCAGTGGCAGCAGCTCGATGCTCTGCAACTCCTCAATTTCCGGCGACACTTCCTGTCGTACCGCACTCTCCTCGCTCTTCACGTCCATCTCGCGCGTTTACTCTGCCTGTTTTGCGCCGCTATGCTCTGCGAAACCTCACCAGGCGCAAAATTATGTTGCGCAGCTTCTTATGTACACGGCTTACATAATCGCTGTGCCGTCCCTTATGTAATCGCTATAGTCTATTAAGTATACAGTGCCAGTGCCATGGTTTGGTGCCGGCGAGCCACCCCTGGGGTTGGAGGCAGGCTAAAACTTGCCCTTGAGCAGGTTCTTGACCATGTCGTAGCCCGTGAGCCAGGCGGTTTTGCCAAACGAGATAAAGTCCAGGTTGGACGACACCACGTCCAAGAACCCGAACGGCAGCATGGATGGGATCCAGCCCTGGGCCAGTTCCAGGGCAAAGGTGCCCTCGTCGATGGCGTACTGGTTGAAGTGGAACTTCTTCATGAAGTTGGTGTCTCCCGGCAGGTACACTTCTGCGGTGAGGCCACCCGGCGCAGCACAGATCTGTCTTCCGGTGAGAATGGTGAAGAAGTCGTCCGCGTAGTGGATGCCTGAGTGGCCCTCGGTTCCCGTGGCCGAGCCAAAGAAGATGAGGTACTCGGAGATGGACGCGTGCAGAATGAACATGGTGCCCATAGCACCTCCAGCCATGTTGAACACCCAGTCGTCAAAGTTCAGCGTGTTGATGAGGTCCTTGCCGTAGTGGTTTTGCAGGCTGGCGGCCAGGTCCACCATAATGGCCGTGGCATTGCCGTCTGGGTGCTGCGAGATCGCCTCGTTACTCAGCTTGTTCAGAGTCTGCCAGTCAAAAACATAGTTTCTTGGGAGCCAGTTTTTGTATAAAAACTCGGAAATCACAAAGATAACAACTGGTAAAGACCAAACCCACAGCTTCATCGTGTAATTGCAGGTAGAAAATGAGTGTAAAAGCTGGTTGGTTTAGTGAGAGAAAAAGTTTTGATGTTTTTTTTCAGCTATACGAAAAAACTAAACGAATTTTAGTGTTAAACGGCTAAACGATGTCTTCCAGGGCATTGCTGAGGGTAAACGCCATAGCAAACAATAACGATATCTCCAGTGAGGAGAAGCAGCACGAGATTTTAGCGATTTTGTATGACAATTTGGCCAGTAAAGAGCAGCTAAAGTACTTTATCAATGCAGTAACCAAGCAGCAAGTAAGCCAAATCCCGGTAAAGCAGATCCTGAACGAGTTTATAAACAGTTTACCCGCCAAATGTGGTGATACCGATGACCAGGTGGCGGTGCTCAAGCTGCTAATTGACATTTTCACGCCCCCAACTCCAATTCTGAACGCT
Organism: Starmera stellimalicola; assembly: GCA_030580055.1. Classification (NCBI taxonomy): domain Eukaryota; kingdom Fungi; phylum Ascomycota; class Saccharomycetes; order Phaffomycetales; family Phaffomycetaceae; genus Starmera; species Starmera stellimalicola. The sequence continues at coordinate 187,413 of JAKTSD010000002.1, read as the reverse complement.
GCGTTACTGAATTGCATTCTCAAGCTGAGCCAGTTCTATGAATCTGACAACAACTTACAAGAGAACATCGACTTACTCAAGTCAATCCACTTTGACTCGCTGGCATCCGAGTTCACAAGCCTGGATGAATTCAACAAGTTCAAAATAGAGATCAACTGCAAGATCTCCAAGGACCTGATTGCCCTGGATAACCTGGAAGATGCCGACGCGTACATGTCCCGGGTGACGCCCCTGCTCACAGAGCTGGACCAAATTGAGTATAAGCAGCTGATCCTGGACTCATACGAGATCATCATCGACTTGCTGATTAAAAGAAACAAGTTCTTTGATGCAACCTCCAGGCTGCTTTTCTATAAAGAGCTCAACAAAAACTCGGAATTCGACTTGCAAATCATCAAGTTTGCGATCCTCAGCTCGTATGACCCAAGCTTGAAGACCAGCCTGTTTAACAAAATACTAAACCTACCGAATACCCATTTACAGAATGACAATATTTTAACCAAAATGTTCAGCAAGGTTAAAGACGAGAAGATTATTTACAAATCTGAGTTTGAAGAGTTGATTGAGTTTTACCTCACCAACAACGAGGAAAACTTGTCTCAGCAGTTCTTGCAGGACTGTCTGATAAAGTCTATTGTCGAATCTAATTTAGTTTCGTTCAAACAGATCTTCAAAAATATCAAAATCTCAACCTTTAGCGAGCTTATTGGCGTTGAGGAGCTTCTGGTGCTGGAAATCACAAGCAATATGATAAGAGAGGATCGGTTGTCGGCACTAGTTGACGATGTTGATAAGGTTATCCAGTTTGATCTTGCAAAGAACAGTACAAGCTTAAAGAGCTGGAATCAGTACATAACTGAGACTTGCCTCCTGCTGGACGATATCGTTGCAAAGATTGATGTTAAGTAATGCCACGATAATGAGCACAGCGAGTGATCCTCAGTGCGTCAGCCTGAGAAAGCAGTCAATGATTATCTGGTGGTTGGAAAATTAAATTAACATTAGAGCTGTCTTGAAAAGCTGGTGTCTTATCCAGCTAACCACTTAGATACACTTGATCCCCTATAATAACATCCCCAGCATTGTATGTCAGCTCACCCAGTTGGGTGGAATCTGCCCGGAATTGACAGAAAATCGGAACTAAGTTAATAATGAGAATTAAAATATTTTATTAGATTTATATATATATATATTGGCAGGTGTTATTATTCACGCTGATTATGTTGCTCATTATTTAGATTATATCATTATTATATTAATTATGTTATTACACTTCACGATTCAATTAATTTGAACTAATTAATGATAGTTGAAGTAAAGATTTTGCAGCTCCATATGATCCTGGAGTTGATGAATAAAGTTTCTTTGTAGGACTTGATAGTATCAGATCGCCGTTCTCGTCGTTGCGTCTTTTGATTGGTGTTCTGAAACTGTTGTTCAAATCATTGTTGCTGTTGTTATTAACTAAATCTTCAATTTTGAATGAGCGTTGGTTTTGTTGTAGCTTTTGCTGTTGTTTTGGCTGTTTTGGTGCAGGGAATGATAGCGAAAATTTGTTTGTTTCATTAGGATAGTCGGAAATCCTGGATAATGCAGATGAGGAAGGCTTTAGTATTGGTTGGTTGGTTTTATTTTTGTCAAAGGAAACTTTCTTCGATGACTTTTGCTTTTGTATTGAGGAACTGATTGGAGTTGATGCAGCTAAGAGCGAGACATGAGATTTAGCTTTTGGTGTTGATGTCAATCTGGTCACGTTAGGTTTGAAAGTTGGTAACGAACAGGTTTCATCTTTTTTCAAAATCTCGTTGATTGATGTTTTAGTTTGGTCTGTTTTGACTTTGTAGTATGCAATTTGGAGTTTGAGCTTTAGCTTCTGAATGTTATGCTTTGTGCTATTTGATGCTTTAGTGGTTGGCTTTGAGACTGAGCTCATGCATTTTGGATTGGTTTTGCAAATGCTGGCTTTAGTAGTACTTTTTTTGCTTTTACTAGTATCATCAATATTAGTTGTTGTACCGGTAGTCACAGTATTTTTACTGAGAATATTATCTTTGCTATGACTATTAACCTTGATGTTTAATGCGTTAGATGAAACAGTTCCTAATGCTTGACGATCCATCTTGTAGCAATATAAACGGTCAACCAGCTAAAATCAATAACTTGCTAGTACTAGTAAAAAGTATGAATACTGTTTTCCTGTGTTTTTTTTTGTTGTTATTTGTTTGTTTACATGATGAAAATCACAGATCTTTCACCAACTCTGCATGTTTACGTTTTTCCCAAACTGGTAATTATGTCATCGAACGCGTCGGAAATTTGACGTTTTTTCGTGTTTTTTCGTGTTTTTTCGTGTACCCATCGATTTTTAGAGAGGAAAATAACGGTTTTTACCAATTGCAAACAATAATAAATATGCAAAATTCATCAACACAGCAAAAGTTTGTTTGGTTGACCTAGAAATAAACAGGCAAAAAAGAAAAAAATAGCATCTATTAATTTTTTAGAGGGATATCCATCAGATTGACCCAGTTAGTCATGTTGGTGATGATACGCTCATTGATCAAATCATGACGACCAGCAGCGACTTTTAAAACCATCTCGTTCAGTTCGGCGCTACCTAAAATATCCACATGCTCGGCGGTTTTTGCACCACCTCTAATATCGAATCTATCCGGGTCGTGCTTCATCTCAACAATTTTGATTGTAGAGTTTCCTGGGTTATAGCTTGATGAGTTCTTCCATAGATGACTTATAGCGTGTGTTATAGTTGGGAGTGTGCCGTCACCATCGGTGAAAAACACTGACGAGCCATCGTTTCTGAACGCAATTGAGATATTTAGTCTTGAGCTTTCTTTATTTTCCTCCTCTTGGTAAATGTATGCTCTCTCAGTAAGCTTACCAACTCCGTAAAAGCTGTAAACTTTCAAGTCTGGTGCGTTTGGTAACGCGGCTTCTAACGGATTAGACCATTTGCTGAAGTCCTGGTTATTTTGTTCCAATTCCTCTTTGGTTCTGGCCATGCCATATGAATAGTGTTCCATTGTTCTTTCAGAAAACCACTTTGGAGATGTGTCTAGTATAAAGTCAATACTCTCACTGAGACTCAAGTTCTTCTGTGAATAGGTACCAATGGCTTTATCAAACGAGATGAATTTTCCAAAAGTTCCTTCACTCGTTATGTTGGCCTGCTGATCCTCAACTGAGCCTATTTGCGGATTACCCCAAATGACATCACCACCCTTTGGTAGCATACTTGCAATACCACCAAACGTTCTCAGCATGTCTAGTCTCTCTCTTCTAGAGAAAAACTTTTCCAACCCATAGACTGCTAGCGCATTCAATTGAACTGTATCTTTCATTTCTCCAGATAGCAAAGCTGGAATTGCCTTTGGAGCTCCCAGCAAGGAACCCGAAATGTCTATAAACGAGTCAATGTGGTCATTGACCCAGGTAGGGCCTCCGTTACCGAAATGTTCGCCCTCTGCCTCGACCCATTTCATGAAATAATAGGCGACTTGCGACCCCATTGAATGTGCCACCAAGACGGCTTTTTCTCCCGTGAGACTATGCTGAATCTCCACCTGCGCCTTTAGTATCGAAAAGTATTTGTCTCTTCTTTCAAGGTCCAGATATGACAGTCTCCAGTCGTAGGCGGCTGTAACCATCTTGTTTGGCTCGTAGCCAATAACCGACAAGTTTTGCAGAATTTTGTTCCAGATCCAGTACCCTGTGATGAAGAAGTCTGCAGCCTCGAACCCCTGTGCGGACCTGATGCGGATTCCCTCAGGATCCAGGCCGGTTTTCTCGTCCAGCATAATGTGCTTCAGCCAGCATGCTTTATCTAGAAACATTGTTCTCAGCATGTACATTGAGCCCCACAGTCTCTTTCTAAAGTGTGCCTGGGAGGGACACTCCTTGGTGCCCTCGATGCTCCAGCTCTCCAAACCGGTGGAAATGACCCCAGGGATCATGATGACCGGGTGCTTTGCCTTGAGATTTTGTTCCTGGACCATGGCCTTGCCAACCGCAAAGTCCTCACTGAAGTTGATGGAGTCGCCAGGCTTCCTGTTGGTGACGTCGGTGATGATGTTCTGCAGCCCGCTCGGCAAGATGTCCTTCCAGTCGTCAAAGTAGTCCTGCAGCGTCTCAAAAGTCACATATTTGTCGAGCTCGGACGCCATGTCCGGCTTTGCGCCAAAGTACACGGCAAACAGGATCCCAATGACGGCCCCCAGCACAAAGATGAACCGCTTCGAGTCCTTGGGGAACCGCTTCTTGTGGTGCTTCTTGTGCTTGTGGTGGTGGACCGGCTCAGGCTCGCTCTCGTGCTCCTCCACTTCCACCGTGGCCGCACGCCCATCCTCCCCAGCACCCGCAGTGTCTTCGGAGTGCGCATGTCTGCTGGTACCACGTCTCTGGACTCCCATTTACTATCAATTCGTCTTTCTCCCTATAAAGCCAAAAATATAAAAATAATTTCCTCTAAAACCCATTTTGATATGCCAAACAGCAACCAACAAGCAGTTTTTAGCTGAAGATGCTGAGATCGACGTTCAACTCGTGGAGAGAATACCTGACGCCAGCGAGCCATGCTGCGAACTTCAAGGAGACTGGGGAGATTTCGCCGCAGGAGTTTGTGGAGGCTGGGGACTACCTGGTGCACAAGTTCCCTACATGGCAGTGGTCGCCTGCGGCGCCAGGCAAGCAGAGAGACTTTTTGCCGAAGGAGAAGCAGTTCCTGGTGACCAGGCGGGTGCCCTCGTACGTGCGCGCGACGGAGTACCTGGGAGGGAGTGGCGCAGGGGACGGTGGCGCTGGCGGCGACCTGGTGGAGGACGAGGACGGCTGGTTTGCCACTGAGACGCCCGTGCACGCGCACAGGGCCAGCGGCAGCCACAGTGTGGAGGACCTGGACGAGATTGAGGACCTGGAGGACGAGGGTGCAGAGGAAAGCGACGAGGATAACGATTATAATGACAACAGCAACAAGAGATCTTACGACCTGTTCATACACTACTCGACGGTGTACCGGGTTCCCAGAATGTACCTGCTCGGGTACGACAGCAACGGGAACCCGCTGACGCCTGATGCCATGTTTGAGGACATCTCCTCGGACTACAAGGACAAGACCGCCACCATTGAGAAGGCGCCGTTCCTCAACGACACCACCACGGTGTCGATCCACCCGTGCAAGCACGCCAACGTGATGCGTGCGCTGATGAGCAGAGCTGTGAGTGCTGCCAGGGAGAAGAGGAGCCTCGACAAGCTGGGGAAGCTGTCTTTATCTGATAAATCAGAAGACGACGACGAGGACCCGCAGGACCAGGACCTCGTCCGTGCTGACCAGTACCTGGTTATTTTCCTCAAGTTCATCACCAGTGTCACCCCGGGAATCGAGCATGACTACACGATGGATGCGTTTTAACTACCCTATGGATGCGTTTTAACTACCCTATGGATGCGTTTTAACTACCCTATGGATGCGTTTTAACTACCCTATGGATGCGTTTTAACTACCCTATGGATGCGTTTTCAATGGATGCGAGTTTAGTGGTACTGCCTAAGCGATGTACCTGGCTTGCCTGTTTTCTGCTTAATTCTACTGTACGAACTGATATAATGCTGGCTGCATTACACCCTAACCACTCATTGGGGGTGCCCTGCCAGGCAAGCTTAACCACCCTGGGCCAGTCTCTCGGATGTCCCCTAACAGGATGCTCTTGCTGTTAAGCAGTGGCTGATGTGCTGTTTTACCCAGGTACAGCCTTTGTACTCTGCTTATTTCATCCCCTGCCTTTGCTGTCCTGAATCAATTTATTCGAGTAGCTGCATCTTCAACTACATGTTGAAAAGATACATAGCTTTGCTGTGTTAGTTTACAATTGCACATCGCAGCGTGCCTCAAACACCAATAGTTATCGAATACACAGAACACCAGATGAGTGTGTTCTTGTGAGTGTCCGTTGCAACCCAAAGACCAGTGTTTGCAACTATTTACAGTTCTGCCTTCTTGGACTTTCAGTATACTGTATGATTAGGCTGGTACCAGTGAGTATCTCTGGTGCTATAACGTTATGCTGAAGCACTGGTATACCACAGAATCTGCTGTAGCTTTACTGCCGGAGGTCAACATTAGACGTCCTCGACTTCTGTTTGAGCTGTTTCTGTTCGTGGTCTTTCCGTTCCAGCAAATTAATCCTACTAACCCAGTGCTATACTGCTATTTGTACTGGTGGTAACAGCAAATAAAATACTACTCACCAGTGCTATACTGCTATTTGTACTGGTTGTAACACATCTGCTGTTTTATTTATGCTGACCCACACTATGCTTTTCTGCCTTTATACTACTGCTGCATTTGCTTTGTAGCTTCTCTCTTAACTACTGAAGATTAAACTCTGACCCTCTTTTTCAATCACAATTAACGTCACCAGACTTCTGTTACTTCCGTGTGCTGTGAGCTTGCATTGCTTCCAGCATTAGCTACGGCACAACTAACTCCTACTAGTTATTGGTTCTGTCTACGCAATGCAGTAACTCTTTCTGTTTACTACTGGTGTCATATGCTTTCTTTTCTTCTGTACAAAAGACCCTCGCGTCTGGTCCACTGTGCTCGCACTGTAACTACTCAGCATAGAGGATTATAAGTTTATAGATTAATAACTTCCCAGTATACAATTACAACTTTATACAGAGAATCAACTTAGTGCAGAGAGTCAGCTCGCCTGGTTGGTAGAAAGCTGCCAGTTGACTACCTCCCCATAAAACCATCTACTGCAATGCTTTTCTAACTACATCTTCAAATCCACAGCTTAAATCCTTAACGTACTGCCGGCAGTTGTCTGCTAAATCTTCAAACCCACTTACTTTACTTGTTTAGCTTATAAATTATAAATTTGTCATAAAATTTATTCCACTAACACAAAATGGCACTGACGCCTGAGCAGCAGCGGAAGATAGTGAGTGGCAGCAGGACCGCAGCAGACAGGTGTACTAACGACGTGGAAGGAAGAGAACCGGCAGAAGGCGCTGGAGAGGCTGAGGCAGAAGGGAGTTGCTAACCGTGTGAACAAACCGCTGAATGAGGCGAGCGGCAGCAGCAAGCTGACGATCAACTCGATCAAGCTGACGAACGAGCAGCGCAAGAAGATCGAGCAGAACAGGGTGCGGGCGCTGAACAAGCTGAAGGAGAAGCAGGCGAACTTCCGCAATGCGTCAGGCAGCACCAACCCATCGCTGGCAGCGGCCACGTCGCCCAGCAAGGCGCCGGGGGCCACCCAGAGCATCCGCCCGTCTATCCAGAAGCACACGTACATCGACTACGACCTGGCGACAATGAAGGACTCGCGCGGAGGGTTCATCGCGGCGGAGGAGGGCGGAAGTGGACAGCCGAGCGACGGAAAGACGTTTGAAGAGTGGCAGGAGGAGCAGAAGATCCACAGGGACATGCCGCCCCCGCTGGACATGGAGAGCGCGACCAAGTGCTACGAGTGCGGCACGTTCGACATCGACACGCAGCTGTGGGAGGTGTTCAAGTGCCGGGTGTGCAAAAGGTGCGCGCGGGCTAAGCCTGAGAAGTACTCGCTGCTGACCAAGACGGAGTGCCGCGAGGACTACTTTCTGACTGGGCCGGAGCTGGACGACCTGACGCTGCTTGCCAGGCTGGAGAAGCCGAACCCGCACGGCACGTTCAGCAGAATGCAGCTGTTTCTGCGGTACCAGGTGGAGGAGTTTGCGTTCAAGAAATGGGGAGGCGCCGAGGGCCTGGACGCGGAGTGGCAGCGCAGGGAAGAGACCAAGATCAGGCGCAGGGACAAGAAGTACGAGCTCCGGATGAAGGAGATGAGGAAGAAGACCCGCGCAGAGGAGTACAACCGCAGAATCAGAGAGGGCCGGTTCGATTCCGAGCACAGGCACCACTTCTCGTCGAACGTGGTGGACGGCCAGGTCAACGAGGACGGGCTCAGAACAGTCAGAAGACGCTGCATCGACTGCGGGTTCGAGACAGAGGAAATCGTTATGTGAGGTTCCCAAAACGGAACAATTTCTGATTAGCAGAAGATTCCATCCTGGAGATAAACAGCTTGCAGTGAGGCACGACGTGACGGGCTTGGTGTGTGCAGTGCGACATGGACGACGAGAGCATCGACAGCTACCTTCCTAGGGAGGTGATCACCCACAACTATCTGCAGCTATCGCGCAAGACCTCAGTGCATTCAGGGCTCAATGCAGGCAACGTGCTGGATGCCATCTCCAGTGCGAACGACGACCACCCGGACGAGCTCAGCGCGCTCAGGAGCCCCAGATCGCACCACTCCACCCACATTCGCTCCGCCATAGGCACCCACGACGACTACATTCCGTCGCTGGGTGCCTCGTCCACCACATTTACCACCTTGGAGGTCGAGACCACGATCCTGTCCAGGTACTCGTTCCCGCTCGTGATCACGTTCCTGCTGCAGTACTCGCTCAACGTGGCCTCCGTGTTCAGCGTGGGCAGGATAGGCAAGACCGAGCTGGCCGCAGTGTCCCTGGCCACCATGACTGCCAATATCACCGGGTACTGTCTGTTCCAGGGAACCTCCACCTCCCTCGACACCCTGTGTGCCCAGGCGTTTGGCAGAAGGGACTACAGAATGGTGGGCGTCCACTTCATCAGATGCACCATTTTCATGCTCTTGCTGTACATCCCAATATGCGTGGTTTGGATTTGGTACTCGGACGCCCTGCTGTCGCTCTTTATCCACAACACCGAGCTAGTGGCGCTGGCGTCCAAGTACCTCAGCATCATCGCGGTGGGGCTCCCACCGTTCATCGTGTTTGAGAACTGCAAGCATTTTTTGCAGGCTCAGAACAACTTCCATGCCTCAACCATGATCATCTCGATTGGGGCCCCATTGAACATCTTCCTCAACTGGTTTTTGGTGTGGAACGAGCCGTACGGGTTTGGGTTCATTGGTGCACCCATCTCAATAGTTGTCACCAACTACTTCATGTGCCTGCTGATCATCAACTACATCTACTTTGTCAGTGGCTACCAGTGCTTCTTTGGGTTTGATGACCCAAGGATCTTCCGCAGCTGGACCAAGATGCTCCGGCTGTCGTACAATGGGTGCATTGGTGTCCTGAGCGAGTGGCTGGCGTTCGAGATCATCACACTGACTGCGGCGGAATTTGGTACTGTGACACTGGCCTCGCAGAGTATCATAACCACCGTGTGTGTGTTGATGTACCAGATCCCGTTTGCAGTGAGCATTGCTGCTTCTACTAGAATAGCCAACTTGATTGGCGAGGGCTCCAAAAGTTCGCTGGTGAAATCTCTCAACGCATCAATGATAGTGGCAGTCGTGATTGGTGTGTTTAACGGACTGATTCTGCTAGTGTTCAAGTCGTTCATTGTGCGGCTGTTCACAACAGACGAGGAGGTGATCTCGTTGTGCCTGAGAATCCTGCCAATCTCAGCACTGTACCAAATTGCAGACTGTCTTTCCTGCATCACCAGTGGGGTTCTTCGCGGCCAGGGAAGACAGAAGGTGTCGGCAGCCCTCAGCTTGGTGTCCTACTACCTGGTTGCACTGCCAATCGGGTTTGTGCTGAGCTTTGGACTGCACTACGAGCTGGTTGGGCTGTGGATCGGCCTGGTGATTGCACTGGTTCTTCTGGCAGCACTTCAGGCTCTCACAGTGCTCAAATCCGACTGGGATGAGATTATCCGGGACGCACTGAGCCAGTGAGCACCCGCTACACCTGCGGTGTGGTAACTTATTTACTTGACCACAATTGTAAGTTTTAATATACCTGGTAGAGACATATACATAACAGTTATTGTTATTCTGTCACAGTTATGGCTATTCTGTCACAGTTATGGCTATTCTGTCAGATGGCTATTCTGTCAGATGGCTATTCTATCCCAGTTGCTAATTATCGTTACTATTCCATCACAGTTATCGTTAACATCTATCGTACTTATTCAGTGGATTCTTTACACTGCAACGCTGGGTTGCTGGTGAATGGCGTCCCAAGGGGCCTACAATAATCATGAATTCATTAATTGATATACCTGATATCAAGCTGTGCATAGCATAGTATGCCCAGCCTTGGATGAACGTTACTCCAGGGGAGTCAGGGGAGGCGTAAAGCCCGAATGGGTATCTGAGTGTATTGCTGGCTTGCTTTTGACGATTGTCAGTAGTGGTTTCTCAAAAACAATGGCTGGGGAGTTTCTTTTAGAGGATGGGGGTGTTGGGAGGGCGTTTCTGTTGAGTGTGGGAGAGTTGATAGGGGTCAGTGGCTGTCTGATGGCTGGTTTCTTGTGGATGGAGGCTGAGGAAGTGGTGGAAGAGCTGAAAGAAGATTTCAGCACCTGAGGCTGCTGGAGCTGGTCGTCGGAGGACTTTATGAAGGAGGTGAGGATGGAGGTGTAGAACTGGTCGACACCCTCGAACTGCAGGTAGTAGTTGAGGATAAAGTCGCTGGAATTGAGGATCTTGTCGATGATGAGGTTGGAGTAGTAGTTGATATTGATGTTGGACATGAGGTTTTTGGGCAAGATGAGGTCGATTGAGAGCTGGTACTCGGGCTTGAACTTCTTGAGGATGTTGAGGATGACCATAGTGAGCTGTGGAGGGCTGAGCTCGATGGTTTTGATCTCAAAGAGCGAGATCTCAGCGAGAAATCTCTTGAGGTTGATGAGCTCGATCTTGGACTTGATGAGGGCATTGTTGTTGTTGAGCTCGAGCTGGATGAGGTTGTTCTCGTAGGTGTTGAGGAGCCAGTTGTTGAGCTGGGGCTCGACCACGTCCCAGTTCAAAGTGTCCAGGATGTGTCTTTCCATCTGGATGAACATTCCCTCGTCATAGTTGTTGAGGGCTGAGCCCGAGCCCGAGTCCATGGAGTGGTTGCACAGGATGACGAGCTCGCTGAGTCTGGGGATTCTTGCCCGCGGGTTGGGCCCGTAGAATCTGCCCCCAGTGGGGACGTTGGTGTTGTTTATTATGTGGTTGCAGCCGCCATAGGTTTTGGCACTGAGCCACAGACAGGTGGCCAGGACGAGCTGAGCCTGGTCCTTGAGGACTATGCGCTTGGAGCAGTAGCGGTCAAAGGTCTTTGCAGCCTGGTAGAAGATGCCGTTGGTGACCTTGGTTTTGATGGAGATCTTGAGCAGGAACTGCAGCAAGGGTGTTCTGAGGTACTGCTTGATCTCTGGCTGCTGGTTGATGAGGTTGAGGTCTGGCTTGTACTTGAGGCAGGTCTCGTAGAGCGAGGAGGAGAGCTCTTCCTTGTAGTCGTCGATCTGCACCTGGTGCGAGATGATCTCTGAGTTGGACAGCTCCAGTGGGTACTTGGACTGGGTTGCAGTGACTTTGAGGCCTGACATGAAGTGCGGTAAACGAGTGTGTGCAGCTGTGCTTTCAATCCAAGTGCAAATATCAGGAAACAATATTATTTATAAACAAAAGCGCACAGCACCAAAGGTTTGGAAGGTGTCTACACTGTCCCTTTCCACATCTGATGTGGAGCGAGATTCTGTGCTGTAGCAGGGACGACCACTCCTGCCCAAATGTTGCTGCCTACAGCGTGCATAAAACCGTTTTGGGCGTGCATGAAGATAATAAGCGTGGCACAACTCGCACGTTGCGCCTGGAACTTGTGACTTGCGCGTCCAACGTGCGCCCGTCTGGTCCCAGACTCGTACGCTTTGGGCCTGCCCGCCCCACCCCTGTCCCAGCCTGGTCTGTGTGCTGTTTGCCTTTTTCCTGTTTCACCTACGCTGCATGCGGCTGCAGCCGCATGCGGGCCGCTGCACACGCGCGAAAAGGCGACGCGAAACCGCCGTTGCCGCAGCGACGCGACGCGCACCCAATCGGGAAATTTGTTTATTTTTGTGTTTTTACCCACCAGGACCCCCAGGACCCCCAGCAAGGACCCACCAGAAGCACCCAGCACCCAGCACACACCACACAGCACACACCACAGCATGTTCTGGGAGCAGGACGACAAGCAGAGCCCCGGGCTCGTGCAGTGGGCGTGGAACTCGCTGCTGAGCAGGGAAACGCCCTCCCACAAGTACAGAGCCGCCACCAGGACGCCCATGTACGACAGGCGGTTCAGCGACGACACCGAGATCGAGTCGCTCCGGAGGAGCAGGCCAGGCAGGTTTATGGTGGACAACAACGGGTCGGTGCACTCGAAGCGGCGGTACTACCGCGACAACTCGCTCATACTGGACGACAGCGACTTTGGGCTGCCCACCGCGGGCCCAGAGCCAGACGACGACGTGTTCAACCCGCCTAGCAGGCCCCGGTCCCTCCGCGGGTACCCTGGCGCGTTTCCCAGCTCGTACAACGAGTTTAGCCCCGCCGAGCACAGGTCCAAGCTGCCCAGTGGGAGCGGCGAGAGGTTCAGCCTGCCCAGCGAGACCTGGTCCAACGCGCTAAGCTCCTCCACAGCCAGAAACTTCAGAAAAGCCCAGTCCAACACCGAGCGCAACAAAAACATCAGCCTGTCGTCGTCCCCACCGGTGTTCAGTGCCCCAGGCCCACCGGACAACCTGCGCAGCGTCACAAAGCAGCTCGAAAAGCTCAGGCTGGAGAAGCAGGAGCTCGAAATCAGCTCCAAAAAGAAATACAACGAGCTCAAGCACGAGCTCATTAACGAGCTCAAAAACAGCAAGGAGCTCTACGACGAGTACTACAAGTTTGTCAACAGGTACAAGCTGCTCAAGACGGAGTTCAACCTGAATAAGCAGGAGCTCAGCAGGCTCCGGACCGAGAATGACACTTTGAAATACAGGCTGATGAAGAGACAGTCCAGCGAAACCGAGCTCAAGGAGCAGGTTGCGCAGCTTGAGCTGCGGCTCAAGGAGGAGAAGAAGGCCCACAGGCTGGACTTGGAGAAGGCTAAGCAGAAGATTGACAGTCTCAAGTACAACGACTTGAAGCGCAGCGAATCCGCCGAATTAAAGTACACCGACGACTACAGCACCTCCAAGTACACCGACGACTTGAAGTACAGCACCTCCAAGTACACCGACGACTTGAAGTACAACTCCCAGTACAAGTCCCAGTACAACGACACCAACGACTCCATCGACCTGCTGCTTGAAAAGAAGCTGAACAAGCCGTACCTAAAGGCCCGCCCCAAACCAGTGCTCGGGTCCCCGGAAACCTCTAGGCGCACCACCCTGCACCTCAACTCCACCGAGTTCTAGCTACCTAATGCTTAATGTAACGACACCCGCCGGTAGGCGCACGCTGCTGACTAAGCGTGTGTTTTTCTCTCTGATAAATAAAAAAAAGTAAACTGAGCTGAACAGCTGAAAGTGCATTGTTTGGTGTGTTTTAACAGCATAAATCAGCGCGAAATCAGCTACACTCACTGCACCAGCCATGTTGACAGAAGTGCCGACGGAGGTGTCGAACTCGGCCGGCGGAAACACCACTAACGGATCAGGCTCATCGACTGCTTCCAAACCAACTTTCAAGAGAATAGAAGTTGAGAATTTGGCCAAAGAACTTAAGAAGAAGCTGGGAAACAACAACTGGGACAAGTACCAGGCCACCATTAGCCTGTTTTTGTGCGGCCGGCTTTCAAGAAAAGAGTTTACAAGCAACCTGAATGAGCTACTAGTCGATTCCAAATTAGTCAAGTTCCACAACCAGCTGCTGCTGGCAAACCTTGCCAACTCGCTAAGAGACGGCCCACTGAACTCGGTGTCTTCCAACTCCGGGTTTGGTAAGTTTGGCTTCAACAAGAAGAAGTCAAATAAATCCAAAATATCAAATCAGTACGAGAAACTGAAAAAAGACATCATGTCGCTACCTATAAAGGAGAGAAGAAGAATCAAGCTTATAACCAGGGAATCCGGCAAGAGAACCATGGCCAATTCCGCACTAACACTCACAAGACAAACTCTATTGCCCAAAATCCCTTATGTTAGTGACAAAGAGAAAGTTGTCACGGGAAATACCGTCGAATGGACTCAGGACATCAGCCATTCCCTGCAGGCACTGCTCTGTGTGGAGAGCTACCACTTGCCCGACGCTGAGAACCTGAAAATTAGAATGCTGGGCATAGCTAGAGAGCACGGGCTCACGGGCATAATTGAAAAAGATTCTATTGACGTGCTCTATAAAGGACTCGAGTATTATATCCAAAACATAGTGGAGACAGCAATCGACTCTGTCCGCTATAGAAAGAACAAATATGTGGACAATCCATTTGAAGACCCAACAGTCAAAAAAGACGTTTCAAACAAGAAAATAACTTTAACCACCGAAGACATGCTGGACACGCTAACCATAAGCCCCTATGTGACCGACCCCAACGGTGCCATATACAGGTTGTATTCATGTAAGTTGCAGGACGACAGTTATATCGAAGAAAGGACTTCAATTGATTCCATTTTGAAAGACATTAGTGAGATCAATAAGGAAATTGAACAGATGAGTGAGGACGACAAAAAGAAGAATATCGGTACAAAGGATGAACTGAATATGGTGATCCATGATATATTGTCAAACTGAATTTATATCACTTTGCTGATTTTGAATTAATCCTTTTGGCAATGTTCAGCATTTGGTAATCGTTATCTATGTTGAAGATTGTAACAGTTTTTGTTGATTCATAAATGAATTTAAGCATTGAACTTTTCTCGTTGTTGGAGGTGAAGTATTTCTCCAATACATCAACTGAACTAACGTTCAAAATGTGAATTGATGTGTTGTTGTTGATTGTGATTTTCAGTAGTGTTAAATCATTGATTTTAACATCATATTGAAACTCATTCAATAATATTGACGTTGAACTGATTTCAGAACTGTTATTGTCAAATGAAATCTCAACCTCACCATCACCAAGTTGATCAGTTGATGTTTTGGTATCAACAATTTGCAAATTATAAGTATATTTGAAATTTGAGTATTTGTTTTCTCTGTTCATTAATGTATTATGAACTGATTTAATTAAATCCAAAGAATTATTTAAATTCCCACAATTAATAAATGAAACATTCGAGTTTTTAAAAACATTTTCTGCTAAAATTGTAAACTCATTGAACTTGAAATTGTCTTTATTATAAAATACTTTATCAAATTCATAATTAATCGAGTTAAATTTCAATTTTCTGTGTTCAAACACCTCCACATCATCATTCAATAAATTGATATAAACTCTCAGTTTCCCATTGATTTCTTCAATCGAGTTTTGTAATCTTCTTCTCAAATTGCGTTCTTTTTCAATTTTGATATTTGAATCATTGAAATTCTTGTTAACTGTATTCAATTCATCTAGTTTTGAATTCAGTTTTTCATTGATTTCAGACTCTTGGAATCTCAACAAAGAAATTTCTTTATTCAAATCTTTAATTGAGCATCCGTTGGAACTGATAATCTCGTTCTGGAAATTAATTTCATTTTCCAACTTGCAATTTTTTTTCATTAATTCGTTCAAGTCATCGTTTATCTTTGATATCTTTAGTTCAATTTGAGTAGAATTCTCTTTCAGCTTTGAGTTTTGATTACTCAACTCATCGATTTTATTTTCTTTGGAGCTTAACAAATTTGAAAATCTCTCTTCGAATTCTTGTTGTTTGGCCTCCAATTTCAAAATCATGGAATCGTTCAATTCGTTCAGTTTCTTGGCCAGGCTCATTTTTTCTTGCTTCAAATCTGAAATCTTGCTTTTCAACTCGGTATTATCAAAATTATTTGCATTATCCAATTCTTTAATTAGCATGGATTTGAACTCGTCTAATTGTTTTAGTAATTGATTCTGTTCATCTTTCAATTCTGTTGTTTTCAAATTCTTCAAATGGACAAGAAACTTATCATTAGAAAACTTTAGTTGATCGATCTGTAGATTGACTCGGTTCAAATCAACTTCAATATCGTTTTTAGCTAGTTTCAAATTATTTGAGTTCTCTATAATCTCTTTGTTATACTGTTTCTGATGCTCGATTTTCTTTCTCAGTTCTTCAATTTGGGCATCGAGCTCCTTGGATCTCAGTAAGTCCTTTTTGAACTTGTCTTTATTCTTCTCGTTATTCAGTCCATTACTTCTTTCATAAAATTCATTAAACTTTTTCAAATTCAAGCTTGAATCCTTTGCAGTGGGATCTGTTTCACACAAGTTCTTCAACCGCGAGTACATGGCCTTGTCGAGGTTCGAGTGGGACCTCGTGGGTACAGGTGCTGAGGCTTTCTTGCTATTTCTGATACTCAGTAAGTCAGGTTTGGGAACTGGAATATGTGATTTATTAGTGTTAGGTTGGTGCTGGGACACTGGCGATTTGTTCATTGTGCCCGTGATGTCGTTGAACACTTTGCGTCTTTTAGCTGGTGGGCTCTCCTGGGAGAACCTGGACTTGGACACTGGCAATTTGGACATTATTTATTGTGAGTTTGTGCTTGTTTTATGCGTGTTTCAAGTAACAGTGGTGATGCTGGTGCCATACAAGTGCCAGCTGCTGACTAAATGTGATATGTTGTATATGAGATGGCCTCCAATGCACTATTCAGACCCAGATGGTAACCGCTCAGTCAAAACTGCTAAAAGTACAGTTTGTTTGTTTGTTTACTTTTCCACCAAATGAAAACAAACAAAAATAAACAAAAAACAAACTTTGACCAGCATGCTGTACACCTTGCAGCGTTTTATAGCGAGTTAGGTTTAGCACATCCACATCCAGCATACCGTTGGAATGAGCAGAAAATTCTCATTCCATCAATGCCAAAACCACACCATCTTTGGACACCCCACCAGATGACTCAATTTTTATTACTACAAGAAGCAAAAAATATGAATATTTACAGTTTATTATGAAAAGGCGCAAAACGCTCGCACAAGAGCCAACAGAGCGGCCAGGAGCCAATCACGGCTCGTGGTTCACATGTATGTTTTTCTTGGTTTGTTTCCTCAACTTTGGGACTAAAATCAAGAATAGACCGCACTGACTGATAAGGAAATCCAGTCTCTCAGTCACTTGTAGCCACTGCAGTTCGCCTCACGAAAAGTCAGACGACTGCAAGTTTCTGGTCATGGCAGGCAGCGCAACCCTTATGCCATCGATGTCTTTGGTCATCTTGATACAGCAGCCCAGTCTGGAAGTCTCAGTCAAGCCAAACGCCAGATCCAGCATATCGTTCTCGTCGTCGTCCGGCTCCGGGATCTTGTCGTAGAACGCCGGGTCCACGATCACATGGCACGTCGAGCACGCACACGACCCACCACACGCACCCTCCATATCCAGGTTGTTGGCTTGGGCAATGTCCAAGATAGTGTCGCCTTCCGCCACTTCATACGTGAATTGCTGTCCCTCTTTATCAATAAACGTTATGTGCAGCTCTTCGCCTGGCTTTGGTTTATGCAAATGTCCGTGCGAACTGTAGCTGGTGGCACTGAACGCTCTGCCCAAGCCCAAGTTCATTCTACTGACTCTGTTCAGGCTGTAGGAATTCCCCAGTTTTGTCGCGAGGCTCGCCTGGGAGCCCGCAAAGCCCAGCGGGCGTCCTGCCAAAGCACCCGGCACCCTTCTAAACACAAACATCCTGCACCACACAATCTCAGAAGCTGCAAAACTTGATGGTCCACAGAAAGAAAAATTATCTTGAAGCTTTGGAATTTTTTCGGACTGGAAGAATTGATTACATAAGGCAGTTTTTTTTCATTTTTGATTTTTGACGTAAATTATTTTCTCCTTTAAAACCAAATAAAACACGATAAAACACGATAAAGCAGAACATGGCGAGCCAGAACCTGCTAGAGAACAGCGAGCTGTTTGAAACATATGAGGCGGACTTTAAGGTGTCGTTTAACGAGGCACAGCAGAAACTGGACGCAATTAAGAATGCGGAGGGTGCGCAGCGCCAGCAAGCAATGAAAGATGTGGAGCGTGCGACAGATGAGTGTATGGAGATTATAGACCAGCTGACGATCGAAGTGCAGAACCTACCAAACAACCAGAGATCCAGCAACAATTCCAAGATAAGAACGTTCAGAAATGATATTGAGAACATCAAGAAACAGCTGAAATCGTTCCAGGACGATGCTGATAGATTCGAGTTATTCGGTTCCCAGTCCAACACCAAATCCCAGCAGCGCTCGCAGCTGCTCAAGTCCAACGCAGCTTTGGAAAGAACCAGCGAAAGACTGAGAGAAAGCTCGCGAATTGCGTCTGAAACTGAACAGGTGGGCTCCAACATAATGCTGGATCTCAGAGCTCAACGAGAGCAGCTGACCAACACCAGAAACACCCTGTTTGAGGCTGATGGCTATGTAGACAAGAGCATACAAACACTCAAGTCCATGTCCAGAAGACTCGTGGCCAACAAGTTCATCAGCTACGCCATTATCGGGGTGCTTATCATTCTCATCTTTTTAGTTATTGCAAGCAAGTTCTGGTAGTTTAATAACAATAATAAGAGTGCTTTAAAAAATCGTATATAAATAGCTCAAGTATGTGCCTCAAACTCGTCGCTGGAAACGATATCTTCATCATCATCTGATTCTGCTGTGGTGTATCTGCTGATAGCATTTCTGATCTGGTCAAGTAACTCTCTTTCATGGTTATCATTCTCTTCATCACTGGCACCAGCACCACTCTCAGCAGTCGTGACTCTCGATAGGACGGCATTGCTTGTGGTTCTGTTCAATGTGTTGGACAATGCCTCGCTCTCTTCAACACTCAATTCTAACACTTCTGCTGTTAGGTTCATCAAGCTTTTTGCAGAACGACGTCTTTGTAACTTGCCGTACATGTTGGCTGACGACGTTTGTTTGCCAAAATAAGAGTCTCTGGATGACTCTTCAACAGGTGCAGGGGTACAAACACCACCATCTTGCTTGGATTTCAATGTAATTCCTGTATCGTGAATAAATTTTGCAACCAACGCAGTCCATCCACACTGATGTGATGCACCTAACCCTCTACCTGTATCACCATCAAAATATTCATAAAACTGAATAAATTTCTTAAAGTTTTCATCTTTACTCAAAATTTCATCTTCACCATTAAACGCTCTTGTATTTGTATTATCGTCTAAAGTAAATATTTTAGTCAAACGATGTTGTAAAAACTCTGCAATCTGAGCCAAATTCATTAAGTTTCCAGAATTGGTTGGACACTCAACTTTGAAGCTTGGTCCATAGTAAAGGAAAAACCTTTGTAATGATTCCACTAATAAGAAGTTTGTTGGAAACCAAATTGGTCCTCTCCAATTTGAATTACCACCAAAGAGACCAGAGTCAGATTCCCCTGGTAAATAAGAAATATTATACTCATTACCATTAACATCCATTTTAAACGGATGTTCTAAATGGTATTTGGATAATGATCTAATACCATAATCTGATAAAAACTCATCTTCATCCAACATTCTCTTCAAAATTGCTTCCAATCTTTCTTTACTAACCAAACTCAACAATAATCGTTCACCAACACCTTTGGCTTCCATACTTGCTATATTTCTATTTGCCACTTTGGAATTCTTTTTAATAAACCATTCAACTCTTTTCTTAAAACTTGGGAATTTTTCCATCAATTGTGGTTCTAAAGTTAATGACGCATATAAGGGAATTAACCCAACTAATGATCTAATTGGTAATTGTTCTTTATGGTCCTCACCCCATGAAATTGCATCGTAATAGAATTCATCCTCCTCATTCCACAATGATTTGACTGAATCACCACTAAATGTCATTGCATCTGCAATAAGCAAGAAATGTTCAAAAAACTTAGATGCAATATCTTCATAAACTGATCTATTCTTGGCTAGTTCCAAAGCAATATTAAGCATTTGCAAACAGAAGAATGCCATCCAACCTGTAGAGTCTGCTTGTTCTAATCTACCTCCGGTTGGTAATGGTTCAGATCTATTGAAAATTCCAATGTTATCTAATCCTAAAAACCCACCTTCAAAAACATTATTACCATCAACATCTTTTCTATTAACCCACCACGTAAAGTTCAATAGTAGCTTTTGGAAAACTCTCTCCAAAAAATCATCGTCAGTTCTGCCATAAATCTTTCTTTCTAGTTTATAAACTCTATAAGTTGCCCATGCATGAACTGGAGGATTAACATCACTGAAATTCCATTCATATGCGGGAATTTGCCCATTTGGATGCATATACCACTCTCTAGTTAGCAAATCTAGTTGTTTTTTAGCAAAATCTGGATCAATTAATGCAATTGGAACACAGTGGAAAGCAGTGTCCCATGATGCAAAGAAATTATATTCCCATTTATCAGGTAACGACAAAATATCGTCAATGTACATATGCTTCCATTCTTTGTTTCTACCATTGGCTCTATTTGCTGGAGGTTTCGGTTCGATTGGATCACCATTGTACCAATCTTCCTGAATAAAATGGTAAAATTGTTTAGTCCATAATAATCCGGCAAACGCTTGTCTCTGAATAGTTCTCAGCTCTTCGCTAATTGGAAGTGGCGTAATTCTCCAGTAGAAATTATCTGCTTCAGTTTCGCGTCTATGAAAGACTTGATCAAATGCTTCTTCATTTATCTCGGTGATATCCTTTTTAGTAAACTGATAACGAAGTGTGACATAATCGTCTGGTGGAACACCACCAGACTCGTTGAATGAAAACCACGCACAAGCCTTGGTACCTTTGTTTGCAGGATTGACTGCATCAACCTCATTATCAACAATATAATCGTGGAAAGCATCTTTTGTGAACTTGTGTTTATTTGGTTGATCATATAACTTCTTCATGTTAGTTTCATTGTCGGTGAATAAAAGTTCTGGCTCTACATCTGCATGCTCAACAGTTAAACCAGGCGCAGGAGCAAAAATCATGCGTCTATCACCAAACTTTTTATGATTGATTCCCAAAACATTCTCATCGGTTTTGCTCAATTCAGGTTTATAGTCATCATGGCCCCAGCTCCAGGTGTTTCTATAGAAAACCTGTGGAATCAAGTGTAATGGAGCTGGCTTGTCAGATCTGTTGTAGGCAGTGACTCTAAAGTACAACTCTTCGTCATCATCTTTCGCCATTTCAAACACAATATCAAAATATTCGTTTGAATCAAAGATTCCCGTGTCTAGCAGCTCATATTCCCTTTCATTTCTTGAAATCGAGGCATTGGTTTCAACTAAATCCTTATAAGGGAACTTGTTCTGCGGATACTTGTAGTGATATTTCATGTACGAATGAGTTGGTGTATTGTCCAGATAATAGTAAATCTCTTTGACATCCTCACCATGATTTCCCTGTGGACCAGTGAGACCAAACAACTTCTCTTTCAATATATCATCGTTCTCATTCCACATGGCCAAAGTGAAACATAAGAGCTGATGATTATCAGAAACACCTGCAATACCGTCTTCACCCCAACGATAAGTTCTCATTCTGCTATCATCAAAACTGAACGATTCCCAGGCGTTCCCATCAAAAGAGTAGTCTTCACGCACAACACCCCACTGCCTCTCACTGACATAGGGCCCCCAGCGTCTCCAGTACTTTTTCTTTTGTTTGTCTTCTGCTAATCGTTTTTCCTCTGCTGTTTGACCCGCAAGGGTCTTGATCTCAGCTCTGCTTTGAGTTCTTCTGACCATTGGTTAAAATAAGTTGAGACTAAGCAGCAGTAAAGGGGAAGTTGGTGTAAAACTGTACTGTAAAATGTTGCTTTATTTGCTAGTTATCTACAAAATACAAAACTGCAAAAAAGGGACAGCAAATTCTTTTAAGAAGCAAAAAAGCAAATGATTCCTAAATATATTTCCGCAATTGAGCGTTGGACGTTGGAAGTTTTGTCGTAAATGTTGCAAGCAATGAAGGAAGTATCAGCTAATGGTCGGTTATGCGGTACACTGTAAAAGCAGGCTAGCAAAGGATATTCGAAATTAAACTTTTACCCGGTGGACGCAGGCTTCTGGGGTTGCTGGATCACTGACATTGACCAGGTTTCGCCATTTCCCACAACAATTTTGTATCCTGTTATTCAGGCGCATCCGTGAAACAGACTGCACTTGTCTCAGCAAGATTGAAACTGATTTACTCGATTTAGTACTAATAGCCCTTCTGATGATCTACGGTTGAGGCACTAAACGATAGTTTTAGGTGCACACTAGAAGTTTGACACAAATTCTTTTAAAAAACAATCGATTTATGCATGGTTAATGCTTTGGTGTCTAGAAAAGAGAATAGTAGGAGTGTCAAGGCAAATAATCTACAACAATTAATAAATTCGTAACCGTTTTTTTTTTGTTTTTTCTTCAAAAAATAGTAAAATATAAAATAATGCTTCCCAATATGATCGTTGTAGTTGATGCTCTTGGGCTCAACTTCAAGATCTCCTTAAAATCCAAATTAATTCAATTAATTCAAAAGTTGTTCTTGTTTTCGTAATGATTGCTAACTAATTCTCTTTTTTAGTTTCGATTGCTGAGGAATTGACGCCAGCTAAATGAGTGTGAGAATCCTTGATAACAGCCACTCTTAAAGTGGCCAACAAGTTGTGAGCAGCGTTTGAATGTAAGTAAACACCACCGTTGAATGCCTTGGTGGCATCCTTACCAATAGAAGTTTTTAGTAAAGATTGTCCACCAGGATGTTCACTGATGTATCCTGAAACATCATGAGCGATTCCGTTAACAATAACCAATCCTTTGTTTGTCTTACTTTTTTCAACAAACTCGGATTTGTCCCATATTGGTAATTGGTTTAATGGAGTACCCCAGTTTAGTTTTGCTCTCATAGCATCAATTTTCTTTTGCTGTTGTTGGACTAAACCTTGTTCAATAGCGTTTTGTGAGAAAGTTTTCAAGTCATAAGCTAAACCAAATAATGAGGCGACATAAATGAGGATTTTGGTTGGATCGTATTGGTACCATTTAATTGCATTTCTGTAGTCTGATGGGAACTCGTGGTGGAAATTGTGGTAACCTTCACCAAAAGTAACTAAAGCAGTTAAAACGTGATCTCTTGGGGTTCTTCTGTCATCGAATGGTTGAGAACCGATCCAATGTGCTAAAGAGTTGACACAGAATGTTGCTTGTTGAATGAAGAATGCTCTTAAAATACCAGCATAGACCAATCCTCCCATGTAGTCATTGAAAAAGTATCCACAGAAAAGTGTTGGGACGACAAAAGCCATAGTAAACATAATTAATAAGTAGTGTCTGTGTTGAACTCTGACAATCCAGTCATCAACTAAGTCAGAAATATCAGCTCTTGCCTTATGTTTAGGATTTGGTTTTTGCAACATCCAACCCAGATGTGAGAACCAGAATCCTCTTCTTGCGTCATATGGATCTCTTGAGGTATCAGTGTATCTGTGGTGGATTCTGTGTGAGTGTCCCCACCATTTGATGGAACCTTCAACGGCTGCTGCACCGAACAAAGCAAAGAAAATTCTTAGTGGCGCTTTACCGTTGTATGCTTTGTGTGACCACAGTCTATGGTAACCACCGGTAATGGACAAGCCTGCAAAGCAGTATAAGATGAAAGCAGTGATTGCGGTTGGCAGTTTCAATGGGACTTTTGAGATGGACATGAACCCGATAAATGGAATGAACAACACCAAGATGAAATTCAACCAGTTGATATGCTGGTGCCAGTTGTCTAAAGTCCATGGCATCTCGCTGATGTGTCTCTTCTTAGCAAACTTCTCCTTCTCCAATCTGTCCTTTTCCAGAATGGAGTTGACATTTTTCTGTTCTTCAGTCTCTTTGAAGTGAAGCTGTGTGATTTCTTTTGATCCCATCAATGAGCCAAATCCATTCACAATTCTCTTAGTTTTCTTGTTGGCACCTGAAGCAATGACATTTGCTTCAAGCACGTCAACGGCTTCTAACTGATCAGACATCTTGTGGATTAAATGAATCTCCTTTGACAATTAGCGAACAATTTCAGGAATGAAGGTTTTTCTTTTTTCGTTACACCATTTTTTTCTTTATATTTAAATTTTCAGTTTTTTATCCCAACAAAAAAATGTTGGAAGTTAGTCAGCGCTGCGTCAGCAGACATTTTAAGAAAAGTTGGCTGTTGAACTGGGCCAACAATTGGACAGTGTAGAAACCAGTGGAAACAGGCTGATGGCAAAACGTGGTGTGATCAGTACGGTGGCGTTGTCTGTGCAAACACCAAAGAATCCAGTGGATAAAATCAGCAGACCCACAAAAAGAAATTCTCAGAGGGACCCAGTCAGATAATGAGCTTTCCTAATTGGGCAGTTTGTGATCCGGACCTGAAACCGCCCGGTGCATTTGAGTTCCGGGACCGTCACGTGCAGAACCCTTAAAATACACGTGACTGGTTTTTTTACTGAGTTTGGTCAGCACTTCCGGATCGGGCAGGTTGCCGTATCGGGCAACTCGAGATACGCGGCGCGTCAGCGCTTATGTCAGCCGACATGGGCTCTTTTTTATTTTTAGAACTTTTTTTCTTTTTCCTCACTAAAAGTTAAATTTAAGTTTTGTAGCGAAAAAAACAAATTTTTGTGTTTGTTTTGAATTCTGTTTGTTTTGATATTCAACAAAAAGAATTAAAAGGGTTAAAATGAGATTTGGATCATCATTCGTCACAGTTCTCACAGCGCTAGCGGCATCAGCACATGCTATTGGTGACTTGGCCTTCAACTTGGGTGTCAAGGACAACGATGGTAACTGTAAAACAGCTGCTGAATACAAAACCGAATTAAAAATATTGAGCTCGTACACCTCAAAAGTTCGTTTCTATGCTGTGTCAGACTGTAACACATTGGAAACCTTGGCCCCAGTTGCCGAAGAGATGGGTTTCACCGTCTTTGTTGGTGTCTGGCCAACAGACGATGCTCACTTCAGTGCAGAAAAGCAAGCATTAACCAACTACTTACCAAATATCAAAAAATCAACAGTTGAAGTTATCACTGTTGGATCAGAAGCTTTGTACCGTGATGACTTAACCGCTTCAGAGCTAGCTGAGAAAATCAACGAAATCAAAGAATATATTGCAAACATTAAAGATTCCGAAGGAAACTCATACGAGGGTACCCCAGTGGGATTTGTCGATTCATGGAACGTGATTGTTGATGGTGCATCCAACCCAGCAATCAAAGCCGCTGACTTTGTCTTTGCAAACGCATTCTCATACTGGCAAGGTCAAACCATGTCCAACGCTTCCTACTCATTCTTTGACGATATCATGCAAGCTTTGCAAACCATCCAAACCACCAAGGGCTCCACCGATATCACTTTCTGGGTCGGAGAAACTGGCTGGCCAACCGAGGGAACTGCTTTCGAGAGCTCGCAACCATCCGTCGCCAACGCAAAAACTTTCTGGGGTGATGCAATCTGTGCAATTAGAGGATGGGGTATCAACGTTATTGTGTTTGAAGCCTTCGACGAAGCTTGGAAACCAAACACTTCAGGTACTTCCGATGTCGAAAAGCACTGGGGTGTCTGGGACTCTGACTACAATTTAAAATACCAATTATCCTGTGATTTTAGTTGAATCCCAGTTTAGAATTATACCTGATATATATTAATAAAACAACTATCTAGGCTTTACCGAGCTTGTCTATCTGGCTCAGTAGATCGTCGTCAATCTCCTCAGACTTGGCTGGAGCTTTACTCTGCTGTACAGTGCTCTGAATCCAGTTCACAACTTTTTCCACATAACTCTTGCTGTTTGGAACAAAATGGCCCCCCTGGTGTCTCAGCATCAGCCTGTGCTCTTCCGCACACTTGTCCCATAGCGACAGGCTTCTGCTCTCTTCCACAACCGTGTCCAAGTCCCCCAGAACATGTAGATTTGGAATGTTTATACCGTTAGCGTACCAGTCAGAGTACTTGTTAGGCTTCAGGCTGAACCCGCTGTACATAACCGCAAACTTCAGGCTTGGAATCAGGTTCTTGGTGACAATGGCCCCGGTCAGGCCGGCACCCTGGCTGAACCCAATCAGGCCAACCACGTCGTTCTTATCTCCAACAGCCGTCATCACTGTGTCAATGGCTGGCTGCACGTCGTACTCGTTGTCCGCATGCAACCACCACCCGTACAGTTCAGTGTCGTCTGGCGTGGATGGGTCGTGCAGGGCATCGCCAACCAGCCTGATTGGTGCCTGCACGTATTCTGTCTCGTAGCCCTGTTTTTGCAATGCTTTACGCAGTGCCCCGGTTTTCGCACTGAAGATGGACGCACTCTGCGCGTAGCCATGGATGAAGATGATTCTCCCTGCTGAAACTGTAGACATTTTGGCCAAAGTTCTTATCAAAGCTGAAAAATTTTACATTCTGAAATTATCATAGTGATTATATTATCAGAAACTCACTATGGTATACTTACAGGTGAGATTGGAGTTGGTATTATGATGTATTACAGGTTTGTATTGGGATTGAGTATCTATGATATATTACAGGTTTAAAGTGGGAGTGAATATATATGATATGTTACAGGCTTAGAGTTGAATATTTATTAGCTGGGTGTAGCAAGTTGTTTGTGGTTTAGTAGTTTAGCGCAAAAGGTTGCTATCTGGTAGCTGGCTATCCAGTCACATCGCGCACTTCTCACACTTGGTGTGGTACACGTCGCTTCTGCGGTGCTGCTTTAGTGGGATTGCACTGCGCATCATGTTCATCACACGGCCATCGATCTCACAGTAAACAATTTCTTCATCCTCTCCGGCTTCAACCAGCTTGTCCCCCCAGGGATCCACCACCATCGAGTGCCCGTACGCCTTGTAAGCACCTTCCGCTTTGCTTCTGGCCGGCGAGCACATCACCACATAGCACTCGTTGTCCACTGCTCGGCATTTGGCCAGAATGTCCCAGTGCTTAGGCCCAGTGGACAGGTTGAAGGCCGCAGGAACTATGATTAGGAACCCGTCAGTGGCCCTGATGGGCTCAGAAACAATCTCCGGGAACCTCAGGTCGTAGCAGATGCACAGTGCGCAGTGTCCAAACCCGTCCAGCTCGAATTCTGTAGCTTTGGTGCCGCTGCTCAGTGTGTCTGACTCTTTGAAATAAACCCCATTGGGAATATCCATATCAAACAGGTGCACTTTTCTATGCTTAGCAATCATCTCACCGTTGGGATCAAACACTGCGCTGGTGTTGTAAACCCTGTCGTCCTGAGCGTCAATCTCAGGTATTGACCCTCCCACAATGAACACATTGTTCTGCTTAGCCAGTGCTGACAGCAGCATGGTTGTCTCCCCACTGGGAATGGGCTCCGCGAACTCTCGGAACTTGTCGGTAGAGTATGGCGACTGGAAGCATTCAGGCAGCACAACCAGCTTAGCGTCTTGCTTAACTGCCTCAAGTATCTTGCTTTCTGCATTTTTCAAATTAACCTGCTTGTCACTGCCAACGCTCAACTGGATGACTGCCACCTTCAGCGGTTGCTCCATCATACTCGTCTGCGTCATGTTGCTGGGCTCCCCAACAGAGCAAAAGGAACATTTCCCACTGTTTAAATAGCCACTTAGTGGACAGCTTCCTAAATGGGGAAATCAATAGATAAAGATTTCAATTTCTTAAGTGGAAGTTTCCTCACGTGAAAGCTTTTTCAGCACTTTGGAAGCTTCATATATGATTGCCCACCTAATGGTGCCTAAATGGGAGGCGATCTCGTCCACCATTGCCTTCAGATCACTTGCATGGATGTTTTTCAGTGCGCGAACCTCGTCTGGCGTGCCACTGGTCACCAGTGACACAAACCTTCTCATCCCACTTTTGTTATCTAGGATGACGGGCTCAACTATGCCGTCCATGCTGCCCATATGGTTGTTGGGGTTGGGCGTGGCTGTGGCTGTAGCCGGCATTAAAGTGGGATTGTGGTCCTGTAAGATCTTGAAAAAGCTCCAACACGTGATCACCGCTAAGTAGAGGCACCACGGGTAGTGGAAAGTTCCGTCCACCTCCCAGTTCTCCAAGTTTGTCAGTCCTGTTCTCAGCAGCTGCGCAGCGTGTATCACAGCTTTGTCGCTGATACCAATCTGGTACACCCACTCGGTGACCTGTTTTTTCGACTTGGAGTAGTTTTGTTCATTCACCGTCATTCCCAGCAAGTGGACGCAGCCTGCAAATATCTGGATGTCCACTAGATTGGTCCACAGGCTCAGCACAGCTGTGTGGTAAATGGTGTTGTTGGTTGTGAGGTACTTGACAAAGAATTTCTTGTTCTTGGTGTTCTCTGCAAAGTTACCACTGATCTTGATCATTATGTTTCTGGAAAACTTGTCAAAGTCCTGCTTCCAGTGGTCATACGCCTTGCTGAGCTTCAGCTTCCAGCTTGAGGGCTCCATCTGGAAGTTCAAAGACGTTTGGTCGCGACGCTGCATGTCCCACGCAATCCCCATCAGCCCATGCAGGATGAGCACCCTGGAGAATGAGTTCAGGTACGGCAAGTTGACCGAGCAGTTGAGGTACTGCTTCAAAGTGGGCAGGAAGGACAGTGGCTTTGTCTCGTTGCGGCGGTAGTCGATCCATTCGTGGACTGTTCGCGAGTTCCACAGGTTGAGGTCCGATGGCAGATCAACTTTCAGCTCGAATGCACTCATGCAGAGCGTCTGGCTGAAGAAAGTGGCATGCTGGACATCCCACAAGAAGGTGAGCAGTGCCACGCGCTTCATGGACTCCTGCTTGATCCAGTTGTACCAGGCCTCGTCCCTGTTGGTCTCGTCTTTAATATCGTACGGGTCAGTTGTTGCGCTCTCACAGCCGCTTCTTCTTATCAGGTTGATGAGCAGCCCGTGGAACAGCAGCGAGGACTCGTGCTGCTTGATGCCCGCCCGGTTCTTGCCGAACACCTCGATCAGCAGCAGCGTCTGCAGCACCCAGAGGTCTGGGTTTGGGTCAAAGTGCTGGGACGAGAAGAGTGCCCCACGCAGGCAGTCGTGGATCTGCACCGCCTGCTGGTGGATGTTCTTGGAGCAGTAGGACGCGCCCAGCAGCACAATGGAGATCAGGAACAGCGGGTCCACGTTGGCAGGGATAAAAGTGATGCAGTGGATAAGTGGGTAGGTGATGTTAAACTTTGTGAAGAACATGTTGATGCATTCCTGGAGCTGGTCGAGTTCCAGGATCTCCGAGTTCTCGGTGATTAGCGAGTTTGGGGACATGATGCCCACGACACACTTTGCCAGCTTATTTCTCGTTTCCAGGTCGATTATTGGGATTATTGGCTCTGCATAGTAGTCTGAGTCAAAATTGTAGTTCTCGGACGACTCAGTCCACGTAGAGGTGAGGTTGTTTGATGAGGGATGCTGCATTGCGCTCTCTGCAATGGACTTTAGGTGGGGGGTAGGCTGGGCTTTAGGGTGGGAGTGGTAATGTGGCTGGATATTGTGGTTGTGGTGCATTGGTATGTCGTACTCTGGCAAGTTGAAGTTCTTGAGCATCATCTCTGGTGTTTGCTCAAAGATCCACGAGTAGTCCTTGACCGTGGTGAACTGGTAGTTGAAAGAGGGCCGTGGCATCGTGTTGGTGAACTCCTCAGTAAATATGGTGGTGTCTGATTCCAGTGGCTGTGGAGTCTCAATTATGGACGAGCGTGATGAGTTTGTGGTGTCTGTCGTGGGTGGTGGCATAGGCACAGCAGCCACTGGGTCGTCTGGCACGGACCCCATGGTGGATGTGATTTGAGACGGGTTCTCGCTTGTTAGTTCATTTTCCAGCTCGCTAGAGGAAGAAACAATGGTGGACTCAATGGCACTTTTCCTCTTCTTCGAGGTGTACCCCAACACGGGGTCCCAGACCCGGGTTCTGGTTTGCAGGGTGCCCAATCCCTTGCCCCCAGCAGCCTGGTCTTTTTCCTCGTGCCTCTTGAGGTGCCTGGACAGCAGGTCTTTTCTGGCAAACTGAGACTCGCATCTGGGACACTGTAATCGCTTCTTAGAGTGGTTCAGGTGGTGCCTGTCCAGGTGGTCTTTTCTGGCAAACGATCTGCCGCACTGTGCAAAGGGACACAGATATCTCTCAGTCATCGGCTGCTTGTTTTGTTGGTTGAAGTAGAGGAAGTGATTCATGTCCACTTTTAATCTTTCTTATCTCTTAAACGGGGTGTGTGTGTACCGAACAATGCTGTGACGGGACCTGGGTGAAATAAGTGGGTTCAAACTATGCTAAGGGGTGTCCACCTGTGTTTAGTGGTTTCAGGGGTATAAAGTGGCGTTCTCCAGCTAGATATACGGGTGGGCGCTTGCCATTTTCTGTATCTCCCTGCTCTGTTCAAAATGCGCTAAAATAATTAATCATCAGGCTGAATTACTAAATCAGGTAAAAGCGTAGGTGAAACACTTTGGCTATCGGTGCACGACGTACAAAATGCTGTTTTTCGGGTATTGGTTGGTTTTTACACCTGAAGGGTCTGGGGTCTGGGGAATGAGTGCATTGCGCCTCACTGGCGAGCACCTGGTAGTTAACAGTGTGAACTTTGGCACTGTACTCAGAGGGAACTGTGCATCCCATTGCCACTAACAATCAGCCATTCGATTTGCAGCCACTGGAGAAGAGGCTTTATCAGGCAACGCTGGAGAAATGGCTTTATCAGGTATCGGATAAATAAATAAACGGTAAACCGTTATTTCAGTTATGTGTCAAAAAAAAAATTAAAGTTTATAACTTCTGATCCAACACTTCACTGGTGCTTGCGGCCGCCAGTCCTTGGCACCTTTACAACTTTACGCACAGTCAGCAAACCCGGTTGTAGTGCCTGGCGCGAAAGGGTGTAATTTGTCAATCACATGCCGTTGATTGTATAAGCTTTAAGACAGCCGAGACTGTGCAGATTACACTTGATCTTGTACAACAACACCCACCCACCCATCGGAACTACACGCTCCAGTCTTAAAATAATCTGGGAAGGCTCAGGGTGCGTACCTGTCTCACTTTGTACTCTCAGCCAACCGCTACGGTCCAGCTAAGGGCACCACGGGTCCGCCCATACCTGTTATACACCTCCCCTAGCTACACGACCCACCAGAGCCCTAAATCGTCGGATAACAGTCTTTTGCAGGTCCCAGCACCCCACCGAGCCTGTTAAACCGCAAAATCTAACTGCCGGTTGCGGCCATACCTGGCAGAAAACAGTACTTCCCGTCCGCTTAGTACAACTTAAGCTCCCAAGGGTCCAAGTGAGTACTACAGTGGGAGACCATGTGGGAAATTTGGATGCTGCAATCTTTTTTTGTTTCTCTGTGGTGATATCTCTATCCATACAGCGTAGTGTTATGTATCAAGAGGAACTCAAGTACGTAATAGTTAATCTATACAGTGTACTGATATCTATTAAGCAGAAACCCACTTCAATGCGGTAATGGTGATATCAGGGGCCTAATACCTCTTCAAAGTTGCGATATCGATTCCCAGCATCTTGCAAACCTCTTCATCAGAGGCAGGCATTCTGGCACCCGGTGGTGGGGCGTTGTTCTTCTTAAAGTCCTGTGCGATTTCTCCCATAGTGCACCACTCCACGCCTTCATGGGAGTTGATGTACTCGATCAGCCTCTCGTGCATCAGTAGTGCGTGCGGTTTACCACTTGCGTCTGGGTGAATGGTCATTGGGAAGATGAAGAAGTCGTACTCGCGGTAGTAGTAGTCGAAATGGTCTCTCCAGATGTCTTCCAGGTCTCTGGCATTGAGCCAGCCGTTGCTATCGGTGCTTCCCTTGATGAACATTAAGGGAGGCAGGTCGTCGATATGCCACTGGGCCCCGATCTCCACCAGCCCAATCTCCTTGCCTCTGACCAGGGGCTTCATCCAGTCCTTGGCCTGCTTGGAGTAGTCGATCTTGGTCCACGAGTCGCCAACCCTCAGCCAGTAAGGCAGGCAGTCGTGGTGCGACATGGAGTGGTCGTACTCAATCCCGTAGTCCAGCAGCATTTCCACACCTTTCTCGCTAGTCTCCCACCATGGAGCAACAGACCCCTTTGGCAGCTTGCCCGTGAACTGGGTGATGAGCCTGAAAGTGTGGTCCAGCACGTCCTTTTGCTGCTGCTCGGTCATGTCCACTGGGTTCTCGTGCGAGTACCCGTGCAGGCCAAACTCGTGGCCCTTGTCCCTAACGAGCGCACAGCTCTCTGGGAAAGTCTCCAGGGAGTGGCCAGGGATGAACCAGGTGGCCTTGATCCCGTACTTGTCAAACAGCTTCACCAGTCTTTGCACACCAATCTCCCCGGCCCACAGGCCTCTGGAAATGTCGTTGGCACTGTCCTCGCCTCCATAGCTTCCCAGCCAACCACTCACGGCGTCAATATCAACCCCGTAGCACACCAGAACTCTCTTCTTCGCTTTGCCCGTCTTTGCTTCGCTCATTGCTGCTGGGGGGCAGCTGCAAAACTGCGACTTTCCGCCCACTTTTATACTTGTCGGGCCCCATCCACTTAGCTTATCGCCTTATCGCCCACCTTATCGCCCACTATGTGGTCCCACCGCTTAAGTCAGCCCGCCGCTGACTCAGCGCTGACTCAGCGACTCCTTCTACAACTCACCGCTAAGCGAATTATTTATTTAGCAGTGACACCACCATGTACCCAGGAAAGCAGTACGCGCGCCCTTCGCAGCCCCCACCGCAGTACCAGTACCAGCAGTACGCGCAGCAGCAGTTCCAGCCACCGCAGGGCCCCCCACCCCAGGCGTACGGCTACTCCCCAGCACAGGCCCCACCCCAGGCGTACGGCTACTCCCAGCCAGCACAGGCATCCTCGCGCGGGTACTCCCAGCCACCGCAGGGCCCGCAGGCCTTTGGCACCGAGCA
Source organism: Starmera stellimalicola (assembly GCA_030580055.1). Lineage (NCBI taxonomy): Eukaryota > Fungi > Ascomycota > Saccharomycetes > Phaffomycetales > Phaffomycetaceae > Starmera > Starmera stellimalicola. The sequence continues at coordinate 154,713 of JAKTSD010000002.1, read as the reverse complement.
CGTCCAGTACAACAACTTCCAGTACTCGCAGTGTACCGGAAGGCGCAAGGCCCTGCTGATTGGAATCAACTACATTGGCACCCGCAACGAGCTTAGAGGGTGCATCAACGATGCCAACGCCATGCAGCGGTTCTTGTGCGACCGGTACGGGTACAAGACGGAGGATATCGTGCTGCTAAGTGACGACCAGCAGCAGCTAGTCAAGGTCCCCACCCGGGCCAATATCATCAGAGCGATGCAGTGGCTGGTGAAGGACGCCAGACCCAACGACTCGCTGGTGTTCCACTACTCGGGCCACGGGGGCCAGGAGAAGAACCTGACTGGCGACGAGGAAACAGGCTACGATTCGTGTATCTACCCAGTGGATTTCGAGGCCAGTGGGTCCATCATTGACGACGTTATGCACGATATAATGGTCAGGCCATTACCACAGGGCTGCAGACTAACAGCCCTGTTTGACTCGTGCCACAGTGGGTCCGCACTCGACCTGCCATACGTCTATTCCACCAAAGGCATTATCAAGGAGCCCAACATGCTGAAAGACGTGGGTGGGTTCGGGCTCAATGCGGTGATGAGCTATGCTACAGGCAACTACGGTGGGCTGTTCAACGCCCTGGAAGGAGCAGTCAAGACGGTTTCCCAGGGCGGTAACTACAACCGGCAGGCTGCCATTGCGAAAAACGCGTCCCCAGCCGATGTCATCATGTTCAGTGGGTCCAAGGACACCCAAACCAGTGCTGATGCGTCTGAGAACGGCACTGCAACCGGGGCCATGTCGTTCGCGTTCATTTCAGCGCTCTGCAAACAGCCAAACCAGAGCTACCTCTCGCTTTTGAACTGCATGAGGGACGAGCTGGCTGGGAAATACACCCAGAAACCGCAGCTCAGCGCGTCGCACCCGATTGATGTCAACCTGCAGTTTATCATGTGAGGGCACCACCCACAGTACTCCACATAATGTATCTAGGAAGATTGGCTCAACCTGTAGGCTGTCCTGTAGACGCAACCTCTGTAAATATTGCTGGCATATATCGATGGTAGCTGTACACTGATGACAGGTGCATTGCTTCATGCAGCTGTGAGCGTGTATGGTGAGGAACCACGCTGTGGCAGGTATTCTACTGTGGTGTACGATTAGGTATTGCGGCGTTATGAATTACTGCTGGGTTGTATGGGGTATACTGCAGCACTGCGTGTGTAGAATTGCACTGGTGCAATTATTACTGTACTGCAGACTTATTACTGCGTGAAGTGTACTAAGCTATGGTGTCGCGTACGTAGTATTTCCGCATTGTGCTGCACTGTAGCAATCAAGTTATGTCTTGGTGGTCAAACTCTGTTGCGTGAGGTTGGTTAAATGACTGGAACACTAACCTCATGTCTTTATTCTTGAATAGTTTCAATTGCGTCGGCTTACTCACTGTTTGGCACCGATTGATACAATCTGAGCCCGTCATAGGTCGAGTTAATGCTGGAAGGATGGCCCGGATGTCTTATTATTGCAGGTGATTTGTCCACAGCTTCATCGATGCTTATTTCATTACTGAATGAGGTCATTTCAATAGTGATTGAATGAGGTCATTTCAATAGTGATTGAATGAGGTCATTTCAATAGTGATTGAATGAGGTCATTTCAATAGTGATTGAATGAGGTCAAGCTGGTTGAGCCGTCTTTGTTATTGCCACCAGCTGCGGTAGAGTTCAACACAGTATAAACACCGGTATGGCAATCTATTCCTGGTCTAATTGATAGTATCTCAGCTTCAGATTTCTAAGAGTGTTGTTAGGTGCAAAGCATGGGTACTGTTGTTGTTCCAAATCTTGGGTGTCTTTCTACAGCTGACCGTGGTTTACTTTACTTTACTGATCGCACCGCATTTAAAGTCTGCAAGACAGGCTTAGAAAATGGTGATGTTAAGCAGAGGCATGTGGCGTGAAAAGGCACAGGGTGAGTCGTTATAACTGAGATATATCGTGAGAAGTGGAGTCTGCAGGGGTATATACGGCGACAGTTTGGAATCTACACTGGGTACACATAACAGTGTATTAGGTCCGCTATGGCTCTATGGACTGGACCGGGAGCGGCGTGCGCATCTATTTAGCATCCATCTTCTCCCACTCGGCTTGCAACTTGGCAATCTTCTTGTTTGCGCTCTCGATGTTCTTCTCGGTGACTGCAGCCTCAGTTGACTTGAACTCGTCTAATTTGGCGTTCAGGGCTTCGACGGTCTTTGGAACGTCTTCTGCGGTCATTGGCAAAGCAATGTCGAGCTCACCCAGAGCAGTGATGACATCAGGCTCTAAGGTGAACTTCTTAGAAGCAGGACCGCTGGAGGACTTTTTCTTGGACTTGGTGGAGCCCTGGAAGAAAGGAGTCTCCTCCTTCTTGATGATGAGGTCGTCTGGGATCTGCTCAATGACACGGCCGCCGGTTCTGGTGATGAAGGTCTTCTTGACGGAGCCCGCATTGGTGGTCTTGACAGGCTTGACGAAAGTTGGGTCAAACACTTGCAGCAAGGTGTAGATGGAGTCGATCTCGCGCTCGAAAGCCGGTCTCTTTGCGTCGTCCAAGATCTGCTGGATCTTGGTGGATCTCTCGGCCTTGTCCTTCTCGGCCTTGAGTCTGGCCTCCTCGTCGATGACTCTCTGCTTCTCTTCCTTGAGGGCTTTCTGGAAGTTTTTGAATTTCTCGTCGTAGTCGGCTCTGATCTTCTTGATCGAGGCGTACAGCGCGTCCTTCTCCTTGTACAGGGCCTGTCTCTTGGAGTAGACGGCCTGTCTCTTGTCGTTGACGGACTTGTTGGCGTCGTTGAGGCCGTCGAGCTTCTTCTGGATCTCGTCGTACTTGGCGTTCACCTCCTTGGAGTTGAGGCCCGCGAGCTCGGCCTTCAGGGCCGCGATCTTGGCCTTGTCGGCGTCAATGCTGTTCTGGATGGCAACGAGCCCGTCAAAGTCCTTGCGCAGCTTGTGCAGGTTGGAAATCTCCTTGATGTAGCGACGCTCGTCCACCAGCTTGAGCTCGCCGCTCGCAATGGCCTCGTTGTAGAACGCGATCTTCGCGTCAATGTCCTGCACGGACTTGAAGCTGTGCTTGGCCGTGGTGGCCTGGATCTCGCCCACCTTTCTCTTGAGCGACGCATCAATCTCCTTCACCTTCGCGTTCACCAGGTTGCGCTTGTCCTTGAACTCGCCCTGCACCTTTCTGAGCTTGGTGAGCTCCGCAATCAGCTGCTTGCGCTCCTCCTGGACTCCGCCCGCCGTGGTCAGCTTGCTCAGCTGCGCACTCAGCTCTGCAATCGCAGTGTCCTTCGCCTTGATCTCCGCGTTCAGCTTCTCCAGCTGCGCGTTCCGCTCCGCAACGTCTGGGCCCTTGATATGGCGTCTTTGCACGCGCTCGGTGCGCTCGCCGCGCTCCTCTCTCTCGTCAAACTGCGACATTGTTGTTTACTTGCAGTGAGTTGTTCTTTTCTCGAAATTTTTCACTTTTTCGTTTTTGTGCAGTGGGCGAAAATTTTCGCCATCACCATCCCTCGCTAGCCATCCCTGCTCTACCATCCCTCGCTAGCCTGTACCACTGGTGCTCTACCATCCCTCGCTAGCCTGTACCACTCCACAGACTTGAGCTGTAGCTTAGGCTCAAGTAGATAGCCCAAGCAGAAGCCACTAAGCCCAGTACTCCTGGCATTGCAGCCCAGGGCGGCGACTGTACTTGTTAAAATATAGGAAATACAAGAAACAGCTCAAAACTCTCTTACCATAAAGACACATCTCATTACTTTCAAGCCATAAGACAATCTCATTACTCTTTCAATCCATAAGACACATCTCATTACTCTTAGCTCCATAGAGACAATCTCATTACTCTTTCAATCCATAAGACACATCTCCACTCTCTTAGCTCCATAAAGACAATCTCATTACTCTTTCAATCCATAAGACACAGCTTTCCTGATGAATTGAATGCAGCTTTTATGGGCCTACGCTCCAGGCTCATAATAATCGATTGGTAAAGAACCAACTACTATTGGCCCACCCTACAGGCTCGTACCAATCGGCTGGTGAAAGACAAGAAGCCTTTTCACTATTGACCTACCCTACAGACTCGTACTAATCGGTTGGTGAAAGACGAGAAGCCTTTTACTATTGACCTACCCTACAGACTCGTACTAATCGTTTGGTGGATAAACAAGAAGCCTTTACTTTTGACCTACCCTACAGTCTCGTACTAATCGTTTGTGAACAAACGAAAAGTGGTAGGTAATCAGAATAGTGTAGATAGAGGAATCACCGTTTGTCCTGGGTCCAGAGTTCTCGAAATAGATGTTTATCGACTTGCAGACTTCTGTGCAAGGCACCGCTCTCACTGGCGTAGGCTCAAATTCTACAATGGACCCTAGTAGCATCCAAATAGTGAGAATAGCTCCCAGTGATCAATATCAGTATTAAGTATTGGGGCTGTGGTTGTATCTATCGTTACTTTACACATGATATAAATTAGACAGATATGCCCTTTGTTGTAGACACCTCATACGAAGATTAAAGCTAACACCACCTAGTATGGAAGAGGAAGTAGAGTAATGCACAGAACTATGTGTGTGGATACCGAGCCGGCCTATTATCTACAGGCCGTGCTACATGCGTACTATGGATACCTAGTTAAGACCATTTCTGCCTTCGTCTGTAATGTGTACACCGAGCTGTGGCCTTCCAGCACCCTTTGTGCTTTGTGCTCACTAGGCTTTGTGCAGCTAGCAGCATGCTGTGGGAGCTTTAGCATCGAAGCTGTTTGAGTCGTACGTTGACCGTACGGCCGTACCTTTAGGCATAGATGATGCGAGTGTCACTGAGCTGTGTGTGCTTGCGTATTGAAGCTGCTGAGTTGGTCCGCTGGCACGGTGTAGCTCAGTAGAGGTTTACTCCACACATCTATCGAAATTCCACCACATTGCCCCATGCTCTATCGGGTATCGTATTCTGAGCAGGCCCTTGTGCTCTGTGGCTCGTCTGCCAGTGAACCTGTCTCCTTCTAGCGCACCCGCCATTATCTTGGAGTACTTAGGCACGCCTATTCGCTGCAATGATATTGCAATGCACCATAGTTACTGCCTCTTAAAAGTGAATATCCACTTACTAAACAACAGTACGCTGTATAGCGTAGTTGGTAATGTACGAATGTAATAAACAAGAACTTGGGTGTGGGTAAAGCAGCTCACCAGTAGCTGGATCCGAGTACATCATGTCGCCGTAGGCTATCTATACGGATGGCCTGTACACATTAATATGAGTCAAACAAACCAAGAAACAACCATGAGAGTTTGACACTGAACAGACAGAACTGGTTAAAGCTCTTTTCTATCCCACCTGCCCTTTAGATGGTGTGTTAAACCAAAATCGATAAATTTCTGGTAGGTTCTACCTTAAAGAGGTGTCACTTGATGTGGCTGAACTGTACATAATGGCTTAACAATGAAAGTGCTGGATGGGCTGCCGCCAATGTAGTCAAATAAAAGCACTGCAGATTTGGAGTCCCAGGTGGCTTTTCACCAGCTTCAGCTCACGCAGACGCTGTGGAGCTAATAGACAGACAGCTGTTGCGCTGTGATGAGCGCCAGCAGGAACACCTTCAGACTGACAGTGCATACCGAAGTTTGTCCTGCAACAGGTTGACAGAAGCTTTTGCAGTGACTGAGGGTTGGACCATTGCATCTGGTGCTAGAGTTTTGCCCATGAGCTGCTAACAATCATCAATGTGTGGTGGATTGCCCATGAGCTGCTAACAATCATCAATGTGTGGTGGATCAATGTGGTACTAACAACCGTCATGGTGGTGGATCAGTGTGGTACTAACAACCGTCATGGTGGTGGATCAGTGTGGTACTAACAACCGTCATGGTGGTGGATCAGTGTGGTGGATCAGTGTGTGGAATTAAACTACCTAACTGACCACTATGAGTGCTCTGCCTCAGCTACAGATACCTGGTAATCAGCAAGTATCTTGCCAGACAACGAGTGCTATACAAAGGGTCCCAGGGTGTCTACTGCAGCCGGGAACTGCGTGCAGTACAAATTACTTACAGACGCTTATCGACACCACGTCTCACTGATACGCGTGCACTTTTCACTACTGTTTCCAATACATCATGGCCATCTAGTCGTACAGCCATCAAGTCGTACAGCCCATCCCGTCTATGTACTGCCATCCAGTGACGTACTGGGTAGACAGTCCACGCTCTGGGCAGTTGGTCTACTGGGCAGTTGGTCTACTGGGCAGTTGGTCTACTGGGCAGTTGGTCTACTGGGCAGTGGTCAGCTGGGCAGTTGGTCCATCATTTTCCCACTGTGGCCGGTCCATCATTTGCCCACTGTGGCCGGTCCCAGGCTGCCATCTTTTCGCCAGGCCTGCAGGCATCTTTTCGCGAAATTTTTCACATTGTGGGCAAAGTAAACAAATTTTTATTAGCAGCAAAGAGAATGAGCTACGACGAGCTGGTGAAGAGCCTGACGGGCGCGGACGTGCTGGAGCGGTTTCCAGAGCTGGTGAGCCTGGGCCAGACGAGCGGGGCGCCTACGAGCGCGGGCTCGGCGAGCGCTGACGAGGAGGTGTTCCAGGGCCACGACGAGGAGCAGATCCGGCTCATGGAGGAGCTGTGCATCGTGCTGGACTACAACGACACGCCTGTGGGCGCGGGCACCAAGAAGGTGTGCCACATCATGGACAACATCGAGCGCGGGCTGCTGCACAGAGCGTTCAGTGTGTTTTTATTCAACGACGAGGGCAAGCTGCTGCTCCAGCAGCGGGCCACCGAGAAGATCACCTTCCCAGACCTGTGGACCAACACGTGCTGCTCGCACCCGCTGTGCACTGCGGACGAGCTCGGCGGCTCCAACATCAACGACCTGCAGGTGGCCATTCACGGCGTCAAGGTTGCAGCCCAGAGAAAGCTGCTCCAGGAGCTGGGCATCCCTAGCGCACAGGTCCCGCTCGACGACTTCAAGTTCCTCACGCGTATCCACTACAAGGCCCCAAGCAACGGCAAGTGGGGCGAGCACGAGATCGACTACATCCTGATCGTCAAAGCGCAGCCAGAGCTTGCCCCAAACCCTAACGAGGTGCGCGACGTGCGCTACGTCAGCAGCGCAGAGCTCAAGGACATGTTCAAGGACCCATCCCTCCACTTCACCCCGTGGTTCAAGCTCATCTGCGAGAGCTACCTGTTCAAGTGGTGGGACAATCTCGACAACCTCGACTCGTTTGTCGACAACAACATCAACCACATGATCTAGTCCGCCTTGGGTCGTGGCTGTGGCCGAGCGCCAACTTTAGAGCGAATAAACAATAGCCAAACATGTGTAGTACGTGTATGTCCCCAGAGGTTGGCTCTCCCCAGCAGTTAGAGCGCATCATGCACAACACACCTTAGAGTAGACCGAGCTCAAAACTAACATGCGTGAGTGCTACGCGTGTTACTCTAAGCAGTAATTACCATTGTGCTACAGCTATTGCACGCTTGCTTAGCAGGTCACCACCTACAGAGGCAGCCAGCGAGTTCACCAAGCCTGTCAGCAGAGTCTAAAGTCCCGGGTTACTCCTCCTACTGTAGCGTTCTATACTCCTATAACTACAGTCTTCACATTTGCTGTACACCACTCATCTAGAGGCAAACCTAACTATCCTTATAACCTTCATACTCACTTATCAACTAGTTGTGCATTTGCATACTCACACTATCCTACTAACTACTACATCTCAGAACTGCTATCATGTGTAACTCTGATACTCTTATCGGTAGTGGAAGCCACTACTTTTCTATAACTAAGAATCTATAAACCATTCAATGCGTTCATATAGTTCAGTACAGCAGGTGGTGGTCCCTCAAATCTCTCGTATTCTCGTCGGCAATGTCTTTGACTACCGCAGGTATCCATCTGACCTCTCGCATAGCTATCACGCTCTCAAACATCATCCACCGGTACTCGCTTTACTTGTAGTCCCGGTGATTCTGCTTCACTTGTGGTCCCGGTGATTCTGCTTCACTTGTGGTCCCGGTGATTCTTTGGTGCCATTAACTGGGTTATCTTGTAGTCCCGCTGATTCTTTGGTGCCATTAGGTGCGGTCTGTGGTGCCAGGCGTGGTTTACAACAACGCAGCTTACGAGACAACAGCGCGCCTAGCTGGAGTGAAGGGTGGAGAGGTGCTGTATCCCTTACATGTTATTTTGCTTGCCCTACGCTGGTGTCAATCATTCTGCAGTGTCAGAGTAGCAGAACAGCACTTGGTACCGCCCTCAGTAAAGAGGTTAGTGTTTACATTGATAATTACCACCCACCACTGCTGCACTTCGGTAACCACACTTTTCAGCTATCAAAGATACAAAGAGACTCAGCAGTAGAATGTGCACTAGTTCTCTAATAGCTTTATACCTTCCTAAGTCAGCTACTGATATGTGGCTTTAGTAGTTTTAAGCGTGCTTGGTGGTTTAATTCTAAGGCCAGTTGATCTCAATTGACACATGAGACTCTGCGGACTTACAATGCAGCAATCATAACGACTACACTACTCAATACGCAGGGTAAGCTAAAGCAGCACAAGATATTCATAGCATTCAGTGTTCGTTCTACTGGTAACACTGAGTCCTATAACATATTGCAGAGTAACTCAATGCTAATCTGAGGATTTCCATGCTTAGGTCAACTGGTGCAGCACAGTTACCGCATTCCGTAGAAGAGTAGAGAACTAATCAGCCGTAGCTGCTTACCACCCACCACTGGCACAGCATTACCGCATTCTCGTACAAAGTAGATTATCAACATGCCTCTGCCGTATAGACTGGGTAGCAGCACGCATTACAGTCGTCTAGGTCTACAACCCATCACCTAGTATAGTCACAGCTCGCACAGCTCGCATCTACGCAGATAGTACATGGGAGGTGCACTTACTAATTCAGTTTCAGCACAATTTGCGCATTTTCACCTATATAAGAAATCGCCAATTATTATTAATTTCACTTCTTTTCCACACCAGCCATAGTAACAAAACCACCAACACGATGAGCGACCACACCTACCATTTTGAAGTCAAGATGAGCTGTTCCGGATGCTCGAACGCAATCAACAGGGTGCTAACCAAGAAGGAGGGCGTGTCCAAAGTGGACATCTCGCTGGAGAAGCAGACTGTGGACGTTGTCTCGTCGCTGCCATACCAAACTGTGTACGACACCATTGCAAAGACCGGCAAGGAGATTGTCAGCGGGACCACGCTGTAGGTGGATGAATATATGTTTTACGTACTGTGGGTGTAGATTATTAATATAAAATTGTAATTATTTCACGTAGTTAACCCAGCGAAGAATGGATCTGGACGAGGTGCTGAACCTGGAGGAAGAGTGAGTGTGTGTTGTGACGTGCGGTGGTATGTTGGGGGAGCAGGCAGGCTAACAGGCAGGTTCTACAGGCAGGGGCTGCGGGAGGGCCAGCAGCAGTCCACCATCAACTCGTTCATAGAGGGCAAAGAGTACGGCATTCAGACGGGTTTCCAGAAGTTTGTGCTGGTTGGGCTGGTCAGGGGGTTTGTGGAGCAGCTGGAGCAGCAGCAGCAGGCGCAGGCCGGGGCCCAGGCTGGCACAGCGGCTGGGGGAAACGCCCCAGCACAGGCTAAAGAGAACGTGCATCTGCAGCAGCTCAAGGAGCTGGTAGCGCAGCTGAAGCTCAGCAACGACTATGGTGACGTGGTGAGCAACGACAAGATCATCAACAAAGTGCGCAACAAGTTGCGGCTGCTCACCAACAGCTCAGTAGAGAAGGGCTATAAAGTGGAATTTAGTGAATTTGATGATATTTGCAAAAAACTTAATGGAATTGCAACTAAACCAAATAGCAGCACCACCACCACTGAGAGTAGTTTAGATAGCACGCGAATAAACGAGTGGTAGCATGTCGCAGGACGAGGACGATTTCAGTAGCAGCAGGGCTGTAAGGAAGAAGAGAAGGCTGGAAATCAGTGCTGACGAGTACCAGGACGATTCTGATGTGGAGGACTACGACGGCCACGGCCGGGCTGCGCAGCCAGACCCGGCTGCAGGCGGTGCAGACGACGACGATATGTTTTCTGATGGCGAGCCGGAGGCCCAGCAGGAGCACAAGCCTGTGGGAAGCAAGCGTGAGGTGGAATTACTGAATATCGAAGAGTTTGAGAAGGAGAACGAGCTTTCTGCAGAGGGTTCTGACAGCGAGGCTGATAGTGAGGGGCCCCAGCAGGGTGCAGAGGACAGCGGCGAGGTGCAAATGGAGCCGTTCAACCTCCAGAACGAGAAGAAAAGTGGGAATTTCGATAAGGATGGGAACTTTATAGCCCAGCGTAGTGCTGGAGACGAAGAAGAAGAGGAGGAGTTCTGGCTGAAGAGTCTGAAGAAAGACGAGATAGCCAGGCCCCCAACAAAGCCCAAACAGGCACCCAAACAGGCCCCAACCGAGTCCGCGGAGACCCTGCTAACCAACCTAATCAACCTGCTGAGCCCCGTTGAGTCGCCAATCGAGGCCCTGCAGAGACTCAACAAGTCCCGGCAGAGCCGAGCAGATATACTGAAGATCACAGAGTACTGCGAGAACCTGATCGAGCTTGGCTTCAGCGATGTGTACAACTTGGAGAAAGAGGAGCTGATTGTCCTGTTCAAGCAGGAGACCGGCAGGGCGTTCAAGCAGGCCCCAAACAAGTACGAGTTCCACTGGGAGAATGACGAGCAGCAGGTGCACGGGCCGTACACCAAGGACGAGATTTTGTACTGGAAAGAGCACTATTTCGAGAACAAGGCTTTTGTGAGGAAGGTTGGGGACCCTGAGTTTATTCACGTGTCCGAGTTCCAGTAGGTGGGTTGTTCCAGTAGGCAAATAATGATACAATTGATAATACTGATCCTGCTACTTACATAGTTTCACCGGATTGATTCAGTGCAGCCTATACACTGAAAAGCAGAGCACCTATAATTACCAGGAGGCACGACGCTGTTTGCTAGTTCTCCATAATATTCAGCATCGGGAGAAATGCTAGCTCTCCATAATATAACTCACAGAAACGCTAACTCTCCATGATGTAATTCAGAAAAACGCCAGCTCTTCAGTACCGGAACGAATGCTAGCTCTCCATGAGAAATGCCAGCTCTCCATAATATTCAGTACCGGGACGAATGCTAGCTCTCCATGATGTAATTCAGAAAAACGCCAGCTCTCCATAATATTCAGTACCGGGACAAATGCTAGCTCTCCATGATGTAATTCAGAATCGGGAGGTTGATGTCGTCGGCAATGTTGGAGACAAACTCGAAGTTGACGTTGATCTTGAACCTTGTTCTGGGATCAATGAGGTCGTTGTTGTTGGAGTTCAAAAAGATCTTGAGCGAGTTCAGGTTGGAGAACTGCGTGAACAGGTCGCAGTCCGTTTGTATCTTCTTGAAGTTCTCGAACTTGTAAATAGCATTCAGGATGGCCAATAAACGCTCAAAGTCGAACGAGTTGGGGTCCAGCAGCTTGGAGTTGATTTTGGGCTCGCTGCTTCTCGCCATCCGGATCTGCTGCTTCTTCTTGTGGAACCCCTTGAGCCTGGAGAACAGGATCCAGTCGTACTTGGAGTCGTTGAAGCTCGCCAGGTAGCCTGCTATTATCAGGTACTTGGACAGGTTGGACAGGTTCGATATGAACAGGTCGTTGTTCATCAGCTCGTTGTTGCTGATGCCTATCTCGTCGTCCTCCAGGTCGTTGAACTCGTCGTCGTTGACGCTCATGGAGTCGCCGATCCCAAAGTTGGACGACAGCAGGTTCTTGTTCTGCTTGATCAGCTTGATGAACTGGGTGATCTTCACCTCGCCGGTCTCTACCTTCCTGGTGAAGATCGGCCACAGCTTGAGCATGATCCGCTGCAGGCTCTTGATGTCGTTGGTGAAGGACGAGTATGTGTCGATGATGAGCTTGACGTAGTTCTCCCAGAACTGCTTGGTCTCAGCTGGGGAAAAGTCGTGTCGCTCAAACTCGCAAAACATCCTGTTGCTGTAGAATATCTGGACAATCTCAGCGGGCGTGTACTGCTGGAAGTACACCTGGGGCACGCTGCTGGTGATGAAGAGCCGGGGCAGCACGCGGGAGACGAATATGATGGACAAATTGGGGATCTTGGAGAACTCGTCGAACCGCAGAAAACTCCTCAGCACCAGGTCCGACTCCTCCACGAGCTCGTCCACCTTGTCGAACACAATGAACCACTGCTGGTCGGGCTGGGTCTCGCTGCGGAACAGCTTCTGCAGCTGGTAGATGCAGTTGTCGAACGACTCTGTCACAAACGCATCAAACACGTACTCCTCGCTGTGCGCACCCATCGCGGCCACCAGCTGCGACATCATCCGCTGCAGCAGCGTCTTGAGCGACACACACTCGTCACACGTGACCCACACGTAGCTGGCGGCGATCTGCTTCAGGTGGTGCTCGATGGTTAGCGACTTGCCTGTGGACGAGCCTCCGTAGCACACCAGCGATCGCACGGACCTGCTGGTGCTGTTGGTGACAAACGCGCCCAGCAGCTGCTGCTGCTCCTCTCTCGCAACAATCTCGCTGAACCCGGACATGCTGCCTGCGGCTAAATGTCCTTAGCTATATGTTTACAGTACAAAAATTTATAAGGCTAATATTTTTTTATATTTTAACCAGCTAAAATCCGTTCTCGCCCAGTTCCGCCTGGACCTGGCGCACCTGCTCCTGTATGTCTCTGAGGTTGTTTTCCAGCGTCAGCACCTCGTCGAACTTTCTATTGGCCTTTGCGGTTTTGACCATCTGCTGGATCAGGAAGCTCTGTTCCTGCAGAACCATTAAGTTCGTACGGTTTTCCTTGATCCTGAGGATCTCGTCCCGCGACAGCTTGACCGGTTGCGGCACTGTCTCGGCTGCGCTGCTGCTGCTGAGAATCTCCGGCAGCTTCTTCAGCGGCACCATGTTTTTCTGGATGAACTGCACGGACTCCAGCTTGATTGAGTTCTGGATCCGCGTCTCGTCGCTCGACAGCCCGCCCAGGCTGATAATCTCCTTGGTCAACCTGTCGAACAGCTCGAACGAGTTCGTCAGCTTCTTCCGCAGCTTGGAGATCTCGTGGATGTTCTCGTGGTTGGTCTTGTCGTTCTTGATGTTCACCAACAGCGCCTCGAATCTCGGCAGGTTGAACAGGATCGACTTCTTGATGTTCTGCTGCATCTCAAAGCTCTTGAGCAGTACACCCAGCGCCGCGTGCGTGTCCCTGTAGAAGTTCTTTCTGATGAACAGCAGGTCTTTGCAGTGAACACAGATCCGGACGCCAACCTGTCGTTTCAGCTCCTCGTTTCTGATGCTTATGTCCACCAGAGACGCCAGGTACTCGATGGGGATCTCTTTGGAGCACCCGGTCTCCTCGCTGGCACAGCACACTCTCCCACATATCCGGCAATGGTGCTTTCGCAGCGTGAAACTGAAGCTCGACGCGCAGACATAGCAGTGCGACACCAGGCTCTCGTCCTCCCAGTTGACGATCGATCTTTCAATCTCCTTCTGTTTCAGCACCAGCCTCAGCTTGAAGAAGTTGCTATTGAGCTCGCTGAAGTTCGAGTACAGCTTCACCAGCGAGTTCACCAGCTTGATGATTCTTCTCTCAAGTTTGTTCAGATACAGCTGATTTTTGTCCAGCTTGGCCTGTCTTTTGCTCTTGAACTGCTGCGTCAGGTCCCTATAGCTGCCAAAGTCGTTGTACCCGGGCTTGTTGGTGAAGCACTGCTCGCAGCACAGCGACCATTTCCCAAAAATCTCATAGTTGGCATGGCTGTTTAGTTTTACCTCGTAACCAAAGTGTGCCGGGCAGAACAGCTTGCCGCACTTCCTGCAGTTGTTAAGGTTGTGTCTTTTGGGGCAATTGGGCACCGAGCAGTAGTCGTTTCCTGTGGGTCTTTGCCAGTGTTTTTTAGTGACTGTGATTTCCGCCGGGGAGTTCACGCCAGAGGGGCTTGCTGTGCCGCCCGCTAGCACCCCCAGCGAGCTGGTGGACGACGTGCGCGACGAGTCGTCAAATATGTCCAGTTTGGCAAACTTCTTTATGGGAAGCATCACATCGTTGGTCTTTTTCAGCCAGATGGACCGCAGATCTGTGTCTATGGAGCCGCTGCTCTTCATTGGCGACGGGGAGGGTGAGCTGGAAGCCGACAAGCCCAGTGTGGGCGCAGTGGCAGCCGTCCCAGAGGCGCTGGTCGGGTTCAAAGTGCCGGAATGGACATCGTCCAAGTGCCTGTTCAGCTGCCGCAGACTCACCATATTTTCCTCGCAAATGGGACAGCTAAGCGTCCCCAAATCGTCTATTTTGTCCACATCCTCCTGCTTAACAAACACATCCTCAGAACTGTCCTGCAGTGTAACTCCATCAATATAGTCATTTTCTGTCACAATATCATCGCCCACTGGGCTTGCTGAGGTTATAAAAGACTTGAAAGGCGACGTGTCCAGCTTAGTGGGTGTCACCTCGGCCTTCCTGACACTCCCAATCGACCGCTTGGGCGTCCCAATGACCCGCGGACTCATCTTGTCAGCCATTGTTTTGCCTCTTTAGGTACAATTTTGCATAATTTACGATTTTTATCAATTTCTTTGAGTTTTAGTAACCAGCTGAAATGGACAAAGAAAGGAAAAATGAGCTGAAACAGCTGAACTATTCCGCATGGTTCGGCGAGACCAAGCAGGTGGGTGCGCTGGACACCAGTCTGAAGAAAAACACAGCTTTTGTCAAGAAGCTCAAGACTTGTCTCACCAAAGACTCGCAGGCTGCCATAATCAAAGAAATCAACGCATTGTCTCTGACCAAATACGTGACTGAGCTGGTGACTTCTACTGAGGAGGGTCTGCTGAAGGTGACGAAGCCCGCAGACATTGTTGCGGCAGCAGAGATCATTAGCGCCATCCACCAGAGGTTCAGCGAGGCGTACACTTTGCCACTGATCTCGTGGTTTCTGTACCAGTTTGAGAACCCCAAGGCTGGCAGCGGCAGTGCCAGCGGCAGTGCCAGTGGGCCTGCTGCAGACAAGGAAGAGAAGGACAGGATCACCAAGAACAAGTTTCTGCTGAGAGTCTTCACAGACCTGTGCGCCGTGAATGTAATCATTCCAGATGTGTACAACCGCATCGACTTGCCCAACTACTGCTACAGAAGAAACCCCGAGGGCAAGGACCACCTGCTGGTGGTGGTGCTGAAGGAAATACTGAGCTACGACGTTAAGTCGGGCACAACATTGCCCATTGCTGTGAATTTCTTGAAGAAATATCCGCAGTACTTAACCAGTGGCAACGACGAGGGCTTCGATCTGGGCAAGATCTTCTCCATCTACACCGACTCGATCATCTCCATCAGCAAAGACCTCAACACCAGGCTCAACAACCTCATCATCAAGAAAAACAAGGCCCAGATAAGGACAGGTAAGACTCTAGAAGAGTACGAGGAGAGCTACGAGTTCCTGAACAACAAATTCGAGAACTTCAAGTCCTCGATTGAGGCCATCTGCCCCATTATGAATATGGAGGCACCGACTCTCAAGGTTGAGATCAAATCCAACAACACGACTATTGACTCGATCATTGTCACCAAAGACTCCAATGTTTGGTTGAACGAAGAAGAGCGCAAATTCTACGAGGATTTCCCAGAGATTCCTGAAGCTGTCGAACACGCCAGCGAGGGAGCTGTTGAACAGTCCAACAGAGGTGGAGAAATCACAGAGTTTTTAATTGACTTGGACAACGCACAAACAGCAGAAGAATGCGATTCGTTGGTGTTAAAGTTCTGGAATAACAAATATTACAACAAAGCGACAAAAAACAGACTGTTCAAACACTTTATCATGAACAACGAGGTTTCCAAAACAAAGATTTATGCAAGGTTCCTGAAATCCAATGAACCGATATTTAATGAGTTAATCCAAGAACTGATTTCGTACTTGGACCAAGGATTCAGATCACAGATTCACCATAATGGATTGAACTTCAAAAATATAATGTTCTTTTGTGAGCTTATCAAGTTTAAACTGATCCCAGAACATTTGATCTTCCATAAAATAAGATCGTTAATTCTTAACTTGAAAACTCAGAACAATGTAGAGATTTTAGGAATTTTTTTTGAAACTTGTGGCAAGTTTCTATTGAACAATTTCAACCAGTTGATGGAGGAAATGTTGGAATTACTCAATGAAAAGAAAAAAGATCATAAATTGAGTATGAACGTCAAGTTACAAATTGTCAATTTATTTTTGATACTGAAACCACCAAATATTCAAGAACTGAAAAAAATCAAAAGAGAAAAACCATCAGAAGAAGTTTTCTTGAAAAGAATTTTTAGAAAAGACCTCAACATTAAGAACTATACTGTGGTTAAAAAGTATATTCGTTCTATTGAATTCAACGATGAATCAGTCTTACCAATTTTGATCAATATTTTTACCAAACCTGAAAAGCTAAATTTTGAAAATATAAAATGTCTGGCGGAGATCTTAACAAGTTGTCCAGTTTTCTTCAAGAATATGGTTATTGACTCAATGATTGAGAAGATTATAAGAAATATGGAGATAAATGACTATAGATATAACAGAATCAGAATTTCTCACTGTAAATATATTGCAGAAATTTTTGAGCAAAAGATTATCAATTTCAACTTAGTCCATGAATTACTATATAAAATTTTAACTTATGGCCATAAGAACAACAACCCACTACCGGGCGAGCTAACAGAGCTGGATTTACCAGACAACTATTTTAGAATCAATTTGATTTGTACCATTTTATTGAACATCACAAGAGTCAAAAACTCATTCAAGTTTAAATTGGTTGTTTTCATGAAGTATTTTGATTATTATATTTACCTCAAGGACTCCCCAGTTCCAAAGAATTTTGAGTTTGAGATTGTTAAAGTGTTTGAGAAATTCCAAGTTGAAAGAAGCGGAGATTTGAACGAAGCGATTAAAAGTTTGAATGATATTTCAGTCAAACAGAAGCTGAGATCTTTGAAGAACGGCACTGGTGCAGCTGAGGAAGAGGAAGAGGAAGAGGAGACTCAAGCAGATGAGTACCAAGAAGAGGAAGAGGATGACGATTTAGATGAGGAAGATGAAGATGAGGAAGAAGAGGAAGATGAAGATGAGGAAGATGAAGAAGAAGAAGAGGAAGAAGAAGATGATGATGATGAGGAAGAAGAAGAGGAGGACGAGGAGGACGAGGATGAGGAGGACGAGGAAGAAGCAGAAACCAAACTGTCGAAGGAAACTTATGAAATGTATGAAAAGAAACTGTTGGAGCAGGAAGAGAAAAAGATTGAGGCAGATATCGAAAGAGAGTTCCGTAAGTTAGTTTCAGACAGTTTATCCTCTTCACAAAGAAACAACCCAACCAAGGCATTATCAATCAACTTACCAAGCAATGAGGGTGTATCCAATGGGAGCACAGGCACAGCGCCAGCAGCAAAGCCTAAAATGCTGCTGAAGCCTGGAAATAAAATTGCGTTCAAGTTCCTTACAAAAGATGGTGGGGTTAAAGACGTTGAGTTGTCTAAGGACAATAAATTTGCCAACCAAGTGATCACCAACGAGGAAGAAAGAATCAAGCAGGATGAACGAATCAAAAAGTACATTCTTCAAGCGAATTTCGAGGCGTAAAGCTACAAGAGGTGTGAGACATAAAGATTATAATTTTGATTCAATGAAAGGTTTGACCAACACAATGGTGATGTCATCTTCCTTACCACCGGTGATTCTTCTACCATAGATCTGAGAATACTGCTGAGCAAACACTGAAGGGTACTGCTCATCGATACTCAGCTTGTAAACATTATCAACCAATTCATCAGCTAAATTCTGCAAAGGCTTTGCGTTATTATCATTCAAGAATATTTCAATATCCTGTGGGAAAATATTATCAGTCACACCATCTGTTGCGAATATTACGATATCGTTTGGCTGCAGCTGGAAAGAGTACTCGTCTGCGTCTTTTGGAGAGTCTCTGATATAGTTTGAGTTTTTTTCTAAAAGTTGTTGAGGTATAACGGCCAGTTGGTAAGGTGTATTGAAAGCGTGCTCCTGGTTTTTTGTGTTGAAGATGAGCTTTGAGTTTCTGAACACTCCGCACCAAGAATCGCCTAGGTTAGCGATATTCAAAGTCCCATCTGGAGAGAATTTCCCCAGACATGCAGTTGTGCCACCGACTTTGACGATTTTGTCGGTATTGATCTTGGAGAAGGACTTGTCGAGGTAGTCGACAGCGGCCAGCGAGGTGTCCTGGAGCCAGAAATGCTTGATGTTGGCACAAAGCTCTCTGGAGATGGCGCTGGAGTCGAAGCCGGCTTCAGCCCAGCCGCCCACGCCGTCAGCGACCCCGGCAATCAGCGAGCTGGAGTTGTTTGCGGTTATGACAAAGTTGTCCTCGCCCGTGGGAGACTCGATCTTCTTGTATGTGTAGAATTTATTGATGAGTTTGTTTTCATCACGTTCTTTAGGGTGATATGCCACTGCGGTGTTGAATTTCAGGTTTAGGGATTGCGCGTTCTGCGAGGAAGAAGACGACGACGACGAGTACGACGACGACGACGTGCTGAACCGTCTTCTGACCCTGGGATTCAACGCAGATCTCAGCGAGGCTTGGTACTGGTTAATCAACACGCACACACACACCACAATAATAAAGTGACACAACTTACTTTGTCTCAGCGATCTGAACATTGCGCGGCTATCTGGCTCGTTTCTGCGCCCGTCTCAGCTTGCGCACGCTCCACAGTATATGTTGCACGCGAATTGACCAGTCACAGCGGGATACAACGCTCGCAAATCAGTCCAGTGCGGTTTAGTTGGGTAAATATTGCAGTGATCAAATTTTCTGAATAGATGGAGACGTCCAGATGCGGAAACTTGCCTAAACGGGACACCAGGTTTACCCGAAAAACGGAATTTCCCAAAAGGGGAGATCCGGGGGCCAGTGCGGGCATTCCGGGGGTCCACCGGTGAAAATTATTTTGGCGAATTCCAATTGGATTGTTGAAAACAAGTGGAAACACAGGAAAAAAGCACTGAACCAACAGCAGCATGTCCACCATCAACGTCCTAAGATACGCAGCCCTCGCCACGGGTATCACCTACGGGTTCTTTGAGGCCAAGTCGATCAAGAACGCGCACCACAGGGCGGAGGAATTGAAGGAGTACAACGAGAAAGTGAAGCTGATCAACGAGGCCAAAGCCAAGTTTGCAGCGCTCAACAAGAAGCCTGAGACGGCCTCGTCGGAAATCAACCTCGACGACAAGGACCTGGACTTTGCCAAGGTGATCCTGTCTGCAGTGGAGAAGCTGCAATAGATGAATCAGATATCTATTCCTTTATATAAAATATATACATAACAGCACGCCACCAGACACATAGTGAACTTCAATAAACTCAATTACATTCGTGGCATCCAGCCGGGGCTCAGTTGTGCTTCTTTGGTCTTGGTTTGTAGTCTGGGAAGTCCTTCGCGTAGAAGGTCTTTTTGTTGGTGTAGATGGTGCCCTCCGGCATGCCGTACAGCTTGCGCACGCTCTCCGTGTTGAGGTCCCACTCGCTTCTCCACAGGTGTGCGCCCACCGCCGTCAGCTCGTGCTGCTTGGCGTACTGTCTGATGTCGAACGCTCTGTCTGCCAGCTTGTCGCTGATGGTGTTTGGTTGTCTGAACACCCAGACACAGTATCTCTGCGGGCCCAGGTTTCTGTCTGGGACTGGTGGCGCGTACTCGATGATCTGGTTGATGCTCGAGTCCGTGGCGAGTCTCTGGGGCCCCACGAAGTTGTCGTTGTACCCGATCTTGATGTTGGACAGCCCGTACACGATCTCCGTCTTGTACGAGTCGTTAGGCACGTCTGGCACGTCCGGGTTGACAATCAGGATGGTGTACATCTGCTTCTGTGGGTCCACCTGGTCGAACTCCTGGATCTTGAACGATGGGGCGAACGAGGTCACGTTGGTGGACAGCTTGACACCGGGCTCGATCCATGCGTTCTGCGTCGAGTGGTTCAGGAACTTCATCTTCACGTCGCAGCGTGGGTCCAGCGTAGGCAGCGTGTCTGGGATCACCGCCATCTGCTCCAGTCTCTGCATGGTGATCATCAGGTCGTACGACTCCCAGTGGTCTCTGGCAAGCTTTCTGTAGATGGTTTTCGAGTAGTCGATCAGCTGCGGGTTGTTGTCCACCTTGTCGTTGAACTGGAAGTTGGCAAGCACTTCCGGGTTCTTGATCTCGGCGTCCACCTCCAGGGCCAGCTTCTGCTGGTTCAGGCTGGCTCTTTCCTGCTCGCTGAGCTGCTCGGAGCTCAGCTTGGTGTTGATCTCGTCAATCTGGTCGTAGCACACCTGTGCCTTCTTCTTCAGACGCTCGTAGAACAGGTCGAACGCGTCCTCCATGCCTGCAACACTGTGGTACCTCAAGTCCAGCGTGTTCGACTCGTTTGTACCATTAAGAATCAGGTCTCTGTACTTGTGCTGCACCATCTTAAAGCATGGAACCTGCCCGTCCTTCTTGGAGAAAGCCCAGTTTTTACTGATAGTTTGCTTCTTGGCAACGTTTGCAACGTTTGCAACAGTTTCAACCGTAGAAACAGTTGAATTAAAACGTCTAAATGCAAACATTTGGCCTCTGCTTAACTGTTGGAGTTTCGTTGAACAATAAAAATTTTGAAAAAAATTTCACACTAATTGAAATATAAGTCGAGTTCTGTAGACGGCACGCCAGAGAGCCCTGAGCTCATAGTCTTCTACCCGAGGTACACTGCCAGCATGTTGGCGCCCACCCACTGTCTAAATACTGGTTTACACTGCTCAACTGATTTCTCATTTCCTAAAAACCACCTGGAAGCCCACCTAACTGTACTCGTTACACTAAAATAGCTATATATCAAGTTGTAATCATCTCTTTTGGCACATGTATCTCTATCACTTGGCCCATCAAGTTTTTCTCCATCACTTGGCCATTTCTCATTGTTCATGCAATTGTTGTTTCTGAACAGATGAATGTGAGCAGCTGCCGGGACCAGCAATCTTGTTTAAAACTGTGCTGAGTACATCGAACATTGGTTATTTGCGCTTCCACTTACTGTGTAGCTATTCCAGCTTGCTGCCTTAGACGCTAAAAGTATACAACACTAAGCATTACGTGCGTTCTTTTACTGAGTTAAAGCACTTATGGCTACAAACCAACACACTGGCCTCCTCACTATGTCCATAGTGAATGCCATTATCCTGGGTGGCCTCCTCACTGTGTCCATAGTGAATGCCATTGCATGTAGAATGAACAATCCCATCAGTAACCACACTAAACCTCAATACCTCAACAATTATCTAATGAAGTTATCCAGCTACTGCTACCGCTACCGGTACATGAATACTAAATCTATGAGCTGGACTCACGATATTTGATGCTTTATGTCCAGCACACATTGGACTTGTGGCATTAGGCTGAAGTTATTAAGATACACATTGGACTTGTGGCATTAGGCTGAAGTTATTAAGATACACATTGGACTTGTGGCATTAGGCTGAAGTTATTAAGATACACATTGGACTTGTGGTATTAGGCTGAAGTTATTAAGATACACATTGGACTTGTGGCATTAGGCTGAAGTTATTAAGATACACATTGGACTTGTGGCATTAGGCTGAAGTTATTAAGATACACATTGGACTTGTGGTATTAGGCTGAAGTTATTAAGATGCATATCCAGGTAGAATAAACCAAGCATCTGCTCTTTTTTAACAATGCCATTAAGAAGCATAACTGGCATTCCCAAAATGAGACATCCTATTATACGTTATTAAGATAGTCCGTCAATCAACTATCTTATAGGTTACCGATATGGTTGCAACTCCTCAAGCTGAGTTCAATTCTCACTGTGATCTAGAGGTTTTAGTGGTGAAATGGTTGCAACTCCTCAAGCTGAGTTCAATTCTCACTGTGATCTAGAGGTTTTAGTGGTGAAATGGTTGCAACTCCTCAAGCTGAGTTCAATTCTCACTGTGATCTAGAGGTTTTAGTGGTGAAATGGTTGCAACTCCTCAAGCTGAGTTCAATTCTCACTGTGATCTAGAGGTTTTAGTAGTGAACTATAATGTATTACTAGAATTTGCCTCAGTCGGTAGTTCTACTATATTTCTTGATATTACGAATGTTCAGGAAAGAGTATGAAAACATTGTCCAGAGACTAGTGGTTATTGCGCACTACATTTATGAGTGTAAGTAAGGAGTGCATAATATTCCTGGGATATTACATTTACTTAAGGTACTAGGTTCACGACTAGCCCAAGTCTGTACTATGTAGTTATAATAATCATACCTACCAATAGGTATAAATCTGATGGTGGACAGAGATGGCGTATAACCAAGCTGGTTACGCCTAACAGGACAGTTGTTTGACTAACAGCATACAGGGCTAAAAAGTAAAACGGTGTAGTATCCTGGAAAGCTACAAATCACAAATTATCAGACTGCAACTCAATGCACCTACACACTAAGTCAACTCTTCAAACACTCACTCAAAGATAGGGAAGCTGCCCCAGTTTGGCTGGACAAATCTTCTCTCGCCAAACTGGTCAATCAGGCCGGTGATTTTGGCAAAGTCCTCCTCGGACAGGTCAATCTCCTTCAGGTTGTCCTCAATTCTCTTTGGGTTACTGGATTTAGGCAGCACCACATAACCTCTCTTGAGGGCCCAGTTGATCAGCAGCGAGGCAACAGACACACCGTTCTTGGTGGCAAGTGCGCTCAGGGTCTCGTCCTTGAAGTATGGCGAGTCCACAGTGCCCAGTGGCGAGTACGCTTCAACGACAATGCCGTTCTTGTTGCAGTACTCGAGAATGTCGTTCTGTGGCAGCAGTGGGTGGATCTCCACCTGGTTGGCTGCAGGCACCACGGTGGTGGAGTTGGCCAGCAGCAGTGTCTTCAGGTTGTTCACACTGAAGTTGGACACACCAATGGCCTTGGCCTTGCCTGTGGCAAGGATCTTCTGCATGAGTTCCCAAGTCTTGATAAAGTCCCAGTCATTGTCGATTCTTCTGGACCCGTCTGGGTTGGTTGGGATCTCCAGCAGCTCGCTTTCGTTCTCGGCAACCAGTGGCACGGGCCAGTGCATCAGGTACAGGTCGACATAGTCCAAGCCCAGCTTGGCCAGACTGGTGTCCAGCGCAGTCTGTGGTGTTCTGTGCGAGGTACCCCATAGCTTGGTGGTCACAAACAGCTCCTCACGTGGAATGCCACTGTCCTTGATCGCACGCCCAACCTCGGCCTCGTTCTTGTACATTGCTGCAGTGTCAATGTGCTTATAACCCTTGGCAATTGCCGTCTTAACTGCGTTGTACGCCTCTTCTGATGTTGATCTCCATGTTCCTAGCCCAATCTGTGGGATCTCTGCTCCTGTGTTTAGCTTCAAAACTGCCATTTTTCTCCTCTGTGTTCGTTGCTCCCTAAAACTGGCATGCAAGCAAAACTGCCTTCTTTTATACCTGAAAACTGTGTTTGGATCTGCACTTCCCCCAGCTGCAGTTTTTCCTGAAATTTGAGTAATTCCGGCTGACTAAGTGGCGTTATGTCCTGTATTTCCTGGTATAGACGCAAGCACGCAAGCACACCACGACACAACCACACGCAGCAACCATACACACCCAGACACCCGCACACCCCACAACACCCGAACACCACATGAGGGCAATAGGCTCACCCGCCCCTGCGCTTGCTGAGCACCCGGACCAGGTTGAGCACCGTGCTGAGCCAGTTGACTGCCTTCTCAATGCTCGAGTGCACGCGCAGCCTGCCCATCTCGATCAGAATCAGTACAAAGTCCACCAGGTAGCTCGCCAGCTCCCAAATGGTCTCGTTAAACTCCTCAGCAACCAGCTCGAGCTTGGCCCTGAACCTCACAGCCACCTCACTGTTTATAGTCTTGCTATATCCGCTATGGCTCGCCTCGATCAGCCCAATCAGTCTCTGCAGCTTCGTCCTTAGGCCATGCAGCTTGATTAACCGGCCAACTAATCTCTTGCAGTTGATCAGAATGCTCACTATCCACAAATAGTTCATGTTCTTTGCCAGGTTCTTCAGAAGCAAAGACGAGCTGAACATCTGGAACTTGAGCAGATAGTACGAGTTATCCAGCAGCGCAATGGCTGTCTCAAAGCTGTTTAGCAGGAAGTCCTCATTCTCGATCTCGTTCTCAATCTGCTTGTTTACAGAGTTCTCCCGCACCAGATTGCCAGCCTCCAGCACCAGATCAACCAGGCTGCGGTCCTCCACAGTCCTGCTCATCCTACCTACTTGCCGCTAAATGGCTACTTGTTTATTTACACAAAAACATTTTCTGGTGCCACTCAGCACTTACATAAGCAGAACAAGATTACCTCATGTATTAGCTAATCTGAAATACCCAGCTCTTGGGAAAAGGCGATGTTGTTTGGTTCTCTCTTTAGCACGAGCTTCAAGTTCTCGAGCTCGTCCACCGAGCCACCACGGCCGAGGATCACCTCGCTGTACAGAGTGCCGTTTTCAACATTTCTTAGGTCTTTTGCAAAAAGCGTGTAGAACATGTCTGCTGCAAATACTTGCGACCACAAGTACCCGTAGTAACCAGCCTGGTATCCGCCCATGATGTGTCCGAACGAGTTGAACTGTTTGAGATCGACACCGTCCGATGACAGTAGCGTGATCTCCTTGATTTTGTTACTCAATTCCAGGATATCAAAGCTCTCCAAGTCACTGGTTTTCAAAATGTGTAAGTTCATATCGAACTTTGCAAAGTACAGCTGTCTGAGGTAGAACAAACCTGAGTTGACATGTTTGGTTCTGATCAAAGAGTTTGCCAGCTCATCCGGGATCGGTTCCCCGGTCTTGTAATGTTTTGACAAGAACTTCAACTCATTCAAATCCCATGTCCAGTATTCCAACATTTGTGATGGGGCCTCAACAAAATCCCAGGAAACACCACTTGGACCATGCAGGCTGGCGTATTTCACTTTACTCAGCAAGTCATGAATTCCGTGGCCCAACTCGTGGAATAAAGTAGTCACTTCCTCGTGTTTGAGTAGTGACGGTTTGGATTCAGTTGGCTTACTGAAATTACAAACCAATGCAGTGACCGGATAATTTCTAGCTCCATCTTCCTTCAAGTAGCCCGGATACAATCCAAAGTTGGCCGCGTGGCCATACTTCCCGTCTCTTGGATGCAAATCCAAGTACAAATACCCAACCAAGTCTCCATTATTCTTCACACTGGTGATTTTAAATAACTTAACATCCTTGTGCCACGAGTCAAACTCTTTTTGTTCTTCAAACTTGATGCTGAACAAGTTCTCAAAAATCTTGAACATGTTGTCAATGGTGTGGTTGATTTCAAAGTACTCAGAAATCAACTGGTGATTGATGTTGAAGTTCAATTCTAAAAATTTATTATTGTAGTAGGAATAGTCCCAAACGTAAAAGTTTGATTCACCAGTTTCCTTCAGTTTCAGCTCTTTCAACCCGTTCAAATCTATTTTACCCAGCTTGGTTAGTTTGGTCTCCAAATTGTCTAAGAATTCAAGCACAGTTTCAGAGTTTTTAGCCATTTTGATCTCTAAAATGTAATCAGCAAAGTTTTTGTATTTCATAATCTGCGCCAAGTTGGTTCTCAGCTTTATGGTTTCAATTAGCAAACTTTCATTTTGTGGGAGCTTGTTTTGGTTGGCAATGTATGCTAACTTTCTTGTTTTCTCAGAGTTTGCGTACTTCAAGACTGGCAAGATGTCAGGGTATTTGAAGGTCACTTTCAGTTTGTTGTCTTCGACTTTCTCAAACTGGTTAATGACATCAGCTGGCACACCCTCAAGCTCCTCGGCGGTGAACAGAATGAACTCTGTCTGCTCACCTAAGTTCTTGTTAAACTCTGAAGACAGTTTGGCCAGTCTCTTTTGGATCTGCTCCACTTCGGCCTGCTGTTCCTTGGACAAGTCCAAACCGTTTCTCTTGAACTCGGTGTTGATCTTCTTCAGGTACCTCTTGGTTTCGAAGTCCTCATCGTTTGGCACTGTAAGTGCTTTAAACTTGTCGTACACATCAGCCCTCAAACCGGACTCAATTGAGAACTCCTGCAGTTTCTGCTCTGCCGCAGTGGACGCATCACGCAGTTCCTTGTCTGGTGAGACATGCTGCAGAAACGTGATCTGGTTCAACAGTCCCTGGTACGACTGGTGGTGGCTGGCATACTTGAGCAGTACATTTTCAACAGATGGTGCATTGGTGCTTGAGATTTCGTCATCGAGCCGCTTGGACTTGCAAATGTACTCGTCCACAACTGTCGAGATCTGCTCCGGATTGAACTTCCAACTTGGCGGCAACTGAACCATTCTTCTGATCTGTGATCTGACTGAATTCATTGAACTAACAGCAAATTCACTTTTCGATGCGTCAGCGAAATTTGTGCTGATTTGCGCCGAATTGCCTAATCCGGGAATTGCTGCATCTGGCAGTCCGGCGCACACGACGCACCTTCCCAAAACGGACTCTTCAGAAAGTGGCAACATCAATTTGATATTACTAATTAACCTTTGGGTATATAAAGGAGTGGATTCGCTGGTTACAGGTGGCGTTGAGCAACTCAATTGACTCTGCAAGCACAAGATGAAGAAAACCGACACTTACAAGCTGAACAACGGGCTATCAATTCCAATTTCAGGATACGGGCTGTACTTAACAGAGCCAAACCAGGCAGCTGAGCTGACCTACCAGGCGCTGAAAACAGGCTACAGACACATTGATTCCGCAAGATACTACCAGAACGAGGCAGAGGCTGCCGAGGGTATTGCGAGATTCCTGAAGGAGTTCCCTGAGGTGAAGAGATCCGAGATATTCTTCACCACTAAGATCTTCAACGATGAGCACGGCTACGAAGAGACTAAGAAGGCCATTGCGTCCTCTTTGGAAAGAGTCAAGTCAATTGACTACATTGACCTGTTCCTGATCCACTCGCCAATGTCCAACAGGGAGAAGAGACTGGAAACCTGGAAGGCTCTGCAGGAGGCTGTTGAGTCCGGCAAGGTGAAGTCCATTGGTATTTCCAACTACGGTATCCGCCACATGGACGAGCTGCTGGGCTGGGAGGGCTTGACCATCAAGCCAGTGGTGAACCAGCTCGAGCTGCACCCATGGCTACCAAGAAAGGATATCCAGGAGTACGCGAAGAAGCACGACATCCTGCTGGAAGCGTACTCGCCGCTGACCCAGGCCAAGAGACTGGACGATCCTGTGCTGCTCAAGATCGCCAAGAAGCACGGCTACACGCCTGGCGAGGTGCTGCTGAGCTGGTCGTACCAGCAGGGCTTCATTGTCCTGGCCAAAACCACACACCTCAACAGAATTGTCGAGAACTTCAATGTCCTGGACCACGTTAAGCTGGACGCAGAGGACTTGAAGGAGCTGGACCTCCCTGACAGCTATGTCAGCTACGCATGGGACCCAACCACCTACGAGGGCTGATCCCAGTAGCAAATACACACTTTAACTGATTGCACACGTAGTGGCCCGACCGGAACGAAAAATCCCGTAATGAATTTTTCAAATTGTCCAATAATTTACTGAATATTTAGCCATTTAAGACGAAAATAAAGCAAATAAGAACGAAATGTCACAATCAATTCTTAACGACAGATGGGACGTTGTGCTGTCCAACACAATTGTCAAAGCGGGTTTAGGATTTGGCGCAGGGGTTGTTGCCTCGGTGGTCCTTTTCAAGCGTAGAAGTTTCCCAGTTTGGTTGGGTTTAGGATTTGGTTTAGGTAGAGGGTATGCCGAAGGTGATGCTATTTTCAGATCCAATGCCGGTCTGAGAACCGTCAAGGCCTGAGCTGCTGCGTGCAAACGATATAGCGATACAATAAAACTCGATAAACTGATTTGGTGTAGTAAAAGATGGTGTAGTGAGGTCGGTGATTTGGGTTCAACTAGGATTTGGTGTAGCAAGAGTTAAACTGAGATTTGCAAGGAGATCGTGTGTGGTGACTATGGGTGTACTGTGTGGTTTGCAAGAGGGTGAACAGTGTGCACAGCACAATGCTATGGTGAGGGTGACTGTCTGGCAACTGAGGTGTATGCAAGCTAATACTGCAAGCTATGTCAAGTATCTCAAACTTAGTGTCAGTGTAAAAAGCGGATAGGAGCATTATGCTGGTTCCTTATCTTGGTAGATCAGTCGCCTGGACAGCGCTGGTAGTTGTGGAGGTGAGTGCTACGGTTTCAGGTCATGTGATCTCGTTGTACACTTGCCATCCCAATGAGACCCAACCTCTCACTGGGTACAAATAGTTGATGCATTAGGCTCAATGTCTACACTTGGGCATACTGATTAAGAAGCTGTAGTTGGGTATTGTTATGGCGTAAGTGTCATAGCCTATTGGTAACTATCTCAGTAAACCAGTCTGGTCAATAGCAACCAGTCCATGCCTATAGTTGGATCTCGGCTGGCCTAAACGTGGTGTGAACGGGTGCCAACTCATGCTAAACCGAATGCTACAAAACTACAGTTGCAGCCTGTTACAGCGCATGGCGACTGCAGTGAACTTGTCACAGAAGTGTGATGCCAACCTCAGAAGGTTTAGACTTACATGGCCGTTATAAACCACTACGCAATACAGAGCTGGATCAAAAGGAGCTTAGTTTAGAGCCAAGTGTGATGCTTGGGGTACTGCAGCTATAGGAGAGATGTTAAAGTTAGACGCTGTAGCTAGAAGCATTTAACAGTGATTGAAGGGTTTGAATTAGCACTTGGGCACAGTGTTTGGTATTTCTTAGGAACAAGTAGGGTGTAGTTTACGTTTGTAGTGCAGCTTGTTAAGGTGGTAGGGCACTGGAGAAGAATAGTTTGGAGACTCCTTGTTAGGTGATGCCAACAGGGTGTTGCAATGTTTAGGCACAAGTAGGAGTCTACGCTATGCTTCTAGTTAGCTATATGATGTGTAGCTAGGATTCACGTGCCAGGGTGTTTTAGGGTGCGCAGTAGAGGTGATGCGGTGTCAGCAGCAAGTGGCTACAAGAGTAATGTCATCATATCATAATTCAGTATCAGAAAGAGTAGCCGCAGTCGCCGGTCTCGACGTGGAGGTTGAGCCACTCGTCCACGGTGCTGAACTTCTTCTTGCACAGCTTGCAGTGGCCCGGGACGGCGTGTCTCTGCTTCTTTCTCGTGCCCGGCGGGTACTCGAAATGCAGCGCCTTGAGGTGGTTTTTGTATGTGTCGCAGCGCGAAAAGACACCGCTGGAGTGGCACGGGGTGGAGTTGATCATGAGGTCCTTGACCCGGGGGTCACTGGAGTCGACTGCCAGCTTGTCCTGGAGCAGCACGGCCGAGAACGGGCACTTGAAGGCGCCCTGGATCTGGCCGTTCTCGCGCCAGTGTCGTTTGCTGTGTCTGTGCAGGTCGTTGGACCGGGAGAAGCCGCTGCCGCACACCGAGCACCGGTACGGTCTCTCTGGGTCGTCCAGGTGGACCGTCATGTGCGTGGTGAGGTTGGAGTAGAAGTTGCCGCACTCGCTGCACTGCTTCTTCTTTCTCTGCTTGGAGCCCGGTGCAGGCTGGGCGGCTACCGCCGCGGAGGGACTGGCGGTGCTGCTGGCAGGCCCGCTGGTGCTGCTGGCAGGCCCGCCACCAGCGGGCCCGGCCGGGCTGTCCTCGGGAGCCGGGCTGGCGAGCGGCGTGGCGACGCTGCGCAGGCTCGCGCTGGCGCCCGCGCTGGCACTCGCGCCAGCCCCGGCAGGGAAGGGGCGGTGCTGGATGGCGTCCAGGGCCCGTATGGCTGACTGCGGGTGTGCGTGTGCGTGTGGATGTGGCACCGGCTGTGGGACCGAGCTGATGTTGTACTGGATAGGTGGCAGTGGGGGCGTGTGCTGGGCGTAGGACTGCGAGCTGGGCCCGAGGCTGGGGCCCGCGCCGCTGTAGATCTGGTGCACTGGCGGCAGCGCGTTCGGGTGGGCGCCTCCAGCACTGGCAGGCTCGCTCTGCCTGGTGGCGGCACCGTTTATCAGCGTGCTGTCATAGCTCCACAGCGAGTTTTGTGTCGGTGGAGGCAGGATGATCGAGGACTTGAACATTATATCAACAAATACAGCACACAGCTCGATTTACACATTTGTAATATCCAGCATGCGTGGGATTAGCACATTTTTAAATGAATTCCAATTTATTTGCATCGATATTTTAGAAAAGAACGGCTGCTGGACCCTTTAGGAAATAGCGCATAGTGTTCTGTGTCGAGCAAGTGGGCGATTTGCGTGGGACCCAGCCTGGGCGCGGAGCTCGGTCCGCTCCCTGCGTGTCTGGGGGGCCTGCCCAGGCGTGTTCCGCGTGCAACACTGCCAGATCGCACCTCTACTAGCCTTATTGTTACGCTTTGTATGGATAAGACGGCTGAATTGAAAAATACCGTTTATTTTTGTCGTTTGTCTAACCGGGCGGTTCTGGTTGGGCCACGCGGCCTGAGATGTGGACAGCCAATTCCGGTCTGCGGTAAGCGAGGACTAATGCGGGACTAAAACGGGACTCGTTAGTCCCACACAGAACAGCTGGCACCAGCAGAAAAGCCAGAAAAAGCCAGCAGAGAAGCCACCAGGAAAAGCCAGCAGAACACCAGGAAAAGCTCGCTGACTACGCTGGCTACGCTAGCACGCTCACTGGCTGCTCACTACCTACACAGGTCAATATATTTTTATATTACAAGCTGGGCCTCAAAACATGTTATCTGGCTCCAGCTTACACAACTCTAGTAAGAATTAGTTCTTCTTAACGTGCTTCTTTGCTGGTTTGGCATAGATCTTCTTGTAAAATGCAATGAACAGCACCAAGTAGCTGCTCAGGATGACGCAACCGGTTGCGGCAGCAAAAGGTGTGCCAAAACAGGTTCCGGCATTTGGAATCCAGATGCCCAGCTCTCTAGAGTATTTTTCGGCATAGAAGGTGTAGGTGGTGAAGTAGACAAAGATCAGGTCCAGGACAAACTGGATGATCTGGAACACGGTGATGTACTGCTTCCACCACACTCTGATGCCTCTGGATGCTAAGAAGTAGTACCAGTACATGATGACGTGGACGGACAAGTTCAGCAGGATTGGAACCCAACTGACCGAGGTGGCTCCGCCAAGCTGGATGAAACACAGCAGCGCAGTGGCTCCGTGGTGATAGCTGTGCAGGAAGATGATGTTCTTCTTCTTAACAACAAGGAAGAAAGTGTCAATAAACTCGACAAACTTGGTCAAGTAGTTCAAGTAGTAAATGACAACAACCTTTCTGGTCCACGAGTTTGGCGAGCAAACAGAGTACAGCACGCCGTGTCTGACAATCACAGGCAGAATCTGCTCGAACAGCAACGCCCACAGAATGAAACTGGCCGTGGTTAAGAACAAGTTGTGCAGCTGGAATAAGTAAGTCAGCTTCCATGGGTTCAGCTTCTTGAAAACCATCTGGCCAAACGTGATGATGAAGTAGTACGCCGCAATCACTGCCGCAACCTCCGTGTAGGTCGACATGAAAGTCTCCCCCTCAATGTACTGGAACTCGTCTGGCACAAACCATCCACCGGTAACTGTTTTCACAACATGGTTGAAAACCGGCCATAACTCCACTCCAAACGGTCTGTCCAGGCTTGGAACACCCACGCGAACCCACTCCGCGGTCTGCGCGTCCACAATCTTCAAGTAGTAGCTCAGCTTGTCCATCTTTAGCAACGTGTCACGCAATATAAATGAACGCAAAAATAATAACGGTAAAAGTCTCAGAAAAAACTTCAACAACAAAACAAACAGAAAATTAAAAAAAAAAAAAAAAAAAAAAAAAAAAAACAAAAAAAAAAAAAAGAAAAAAACTAAAAAAAAAAAAAAATAAAAAAAAAAAAAAAAAAAAAAAAAAAAAAAAAAAAAAAAAAAAAAAAATTAAAAAAAAAAAAAAAAAAAAGTCATTGATTCGATTACATAATCGCTCGCTCAGCAAGCGCTTACGTCAGCGCTTACTCGCTGATCTTGCCGAGCTCGCTGCGCTTGAGGCTCTTGTCCCAGAAGTCGAGCGAGGCCACCACGTCGTAGCCGCCCTCGTCCTCGTACGCGTACAGCACCTCCTGCGAGCCCGTGTGCAGCAGCCGGATGTTCTCGCCCATGATCACGCGCACAATCTCGCCGCTCTCGATCGACCGGATCTCGATGAACCCTGCGTCAAACGCCAGCAGGTACGGGTACCACAGCGCAAAGTTCGTTGGGATGCCCTCCCAGTTCACCAGCCACTCGCTCTTCGTGCGCCACC
The DNA here is from genome assembly GCA_030580055.1 of Starmera stellimalicola. NCBI lineage: Eukaryota > Fungi > Ascomycota > Saccharomycetes > Phaffomycetales > Phaffomycetaceae > Starmera > Starmera stellimalicola. Next base: position 122,370 of record JAKTSD010000002.1, on the reverse strand, counting down.
CGTTCTTGTTGATGTAGAAGCTGAAGTCGGAGTAGTTCAGCAGAAAGTTCGTGCCGATTCGGTAGATTGCCAGTGGTTTCAGTCCTTCCTTGTTGTTGATAAAGTCCAGCGACGTGTCCGCTGGGTCCAGAATGCTCTCGATCTTGCCGTCATTCAGCGACACGATTTCAAACCCACGCGTGCACCCGACAATCAGCCCTGTCTTCAAGAATGATATCGACACTGGCTCACTGCTGAAGTTGTACTCCTTGGTCTCGTTCTTGAACTTCTTCTTGGACATCTTCTTGGAAAACGGATCCGTAGGCTCAAACACCCTGATAAGATCAGACTTGGCGGCACAAACAAGAATCTTTCCGGAACAGATTCCAACTTTGAAGAATGAAACATGCGACATCAGCTCCTTGTTCAACTTCTTGTCCTGTGAGCTCAGTTCCAGTGGTACTGCATACAGCTTCTTATCAGCCAGCACCATCAGCGTCTGATACTCTTCCAGAACCTCCAGCTGCGTCACATTGATCTTACTGATAATCTTGACTGGTTTACCAACAATACGTTTACCATCACGATTCTTCACTTCAGAAACAAATATTCCGTTATCGGTTCCATAAATAAACTTTCTGCCACCGTCGCATGGCGCAACACAGTTGATTCGATTCGATATGTCAAAGAACCTTTCACATAATGGGGTTAATGTGAAAATGTCGTTATTTGCCAGTAATTTCTTTTGCTCAGTCTCAATAGCACTCAAAAGTGATTCTTGAACACTGCTGGTACTTCCATATAATGTTAGGTCATAACCACGACGACCGACATAATGAAATGATATAGGATACTTATCATTATGAATAAACCTATTGCCATTGGTCAGAACGTGGGCGTACGCACCAGGTTTGCGAGTAAACTGTCTCAGCGCAGGCATCTCCTCAGTTCCACTTACATACAATAATTGAAGTGGAATTGGTCTCTGGAATACTTTATGCTGTTCTCTTTTGTTAATCACTTTAACCCGAACAAATAACAGCAAGTGATCGAGCAAATAAACTTGAATATCACCTTGCGAGTCTTTATCTTGATTTTTTCTCTTTAATGGTGTTGTATAAATGATCTTTCTGTTCTCTGAACCTAATTTCAGATCAACAAATTCACCTGGTCTAAATACTAATCTTTGCTTCAATAAGATTAATGCATGACGATCTTCTGCTTTACCCACCTTGATATTAATACGTTCTAACAATTTCAATATCATTTCCGATGCTTTCTTCAAATCTGGCAAATCAATAGAATCTTCTCTTGTACATTTAACTATATCTCTCAACAACAGATTATATCTAACTGTTCTTGTAGTTGCCTGTGATAAATAAGAACTGATATTCAATCTATTCGATTCAGTCAACCTCTCGGTTTCTTCAACAAATCTTGCAAATAGAGGATTTGCAACTTTCTGTCTTTCCAATTCATATTTCGCAAAACATTGTCCTGCATTGTATGAGACGAATGGTTCAAAATATGAAATGTATTCTAAAAATATATCACCAATGTTCTCCACAACTGGTTTTAATTGTTGTCTTCTAATTAATGCATCACGGAATCTAATTGCAACGCTTAAAATCTCAATAACATTGAAAAACACAGTTCTAATAAACTTTTCACGTTCTTGGTAAGGAATAATGTTACTTTCTCGAAGAGGAATAATCCAGTAATCTCTTAAATACTCCAAATTTTTAACAAAAGTACGTTCTGTTGAAATCACTTCATAAATTAACTCTTGTCTCTTAATTTCCCTCTTATCCAATGATTCTAATAGTTCTTTTGGAACAGTATGCGACCACAATTGTTTCTTTTCCTCTTCCTCATGCAATGAGGCATTACTTTCATTACGTTTCAATCCACCTTGTGGCTTCATGTTTAATCTTGCCTGTTGCTCCAGACGACGCGGACATGCAATTGAATAACACAACGCGTCTCTTGTACATGTTGGCGAGTAACATTCTGACAATAATGTGAAAACACCATTAACATTGTGATCGTCATTTTGCTGCTGTTTCTGTTGAGTTTCGTTCATATTACCAGTGCCATTCCCACCATGATGAGATAACAACGTTAAGTCACTTGCAATTGATCCATTTCTTTCTATGCCAACAATTTCAGTGTTTATAAATGTTTCATTAAACTGATAAATTTCGTTACTTGAATCCCTCAACCTATGTTCATAGGTAACATCGTGGAAAAGTTTTTGAGCATCTAAAGCACGTCCTAATAACAATGCCAGGTTTCTATCAGTTGTACGGATCAAGTACGAGATCAAATCAACTGCATCAGACCCGGTAAATGCATCACGATATTCTAACCCATCCTTATTATACTGCTCCAAATGAATAGTCTTTTTAAACAATGTTGCAACTTTTGATAGCATTGCAGGATACACTTTTGGTGGTTTTGTGGTGTATTTTGATTTTATGATGGCAGCTGTTGCATTATTTGCATTCAACTTACTCAGGCTCATTGAACTTCTTGAATTAAAGGAAGAGTTCGATGGTACTCGTCTTGCAATCGAAGATAGGCTTCTAGATTTCAGTCCTAACCCACTTGTTGGTGTTATGGTAGTGTTACTTGATGAATCAATTGAAGCAGCACTGGAAATGTCAAGTTTCTGAGGAATAACTCTGCCACTCGATGTCTTTTGCTGGTATTCTTTTGAATGATGCTTTGATGGTTCAGAGTTCTTGAAAGAAGATGAGCTCAACGACATACTTCTGGTGCCGCTACTGTTGTTATTGCTATTATAGCCGTTACCATGACTGCTGGTGGAAAATGAAGATGGGGCAGTTGACACTGCAGGACTTGTAACGTTTCTCGTAGATGATCTTGAGAAGAAGTTCATACCCTGCTGCAAAATAGGACTGCGGCCCTTGAGGATAGTTGGTGATGGAGAAGGTTGGGACTGAGATTGGTACCTTTGAGAGACTGGGGCACTTGAAGGATCGGTTGTTGTTATTGGCTGCAGTCTTGATTTCGGTAATGGTTGTGACTCCGGCTGGTGTTGCCGATAGTGCTGTTGGTGTTGTTGTTGGTGTTGTTGTTGGTGCTGTGAATCAGAGATGTAACTCTTTGGTTTGGGGATTGGAGGGATTTGCTGGTAGATGTTCAAGTTCGGGTTGGGGTTGCTGGTTAGGGAGAAGCTTCTCTGGCCCTGCTGTGGGCTGGAGTTAAGCTGTGGGTTCTGGAGCGGCTGAAGGGGTTGCGAAAGCACCCTTTGGGACTGCTGTTGTGGTGGTTGTGGTTGTTGCGGTTGTTGCGGTGGTGGCACTCTTGCTCTGGGTACGCTGTTGCCGGTGTACTGCTGGCTGCCCATTGGGGGTTGCGGCTGGTTTCTGGCATGCTGGTGGTTGTACTCGGGCTGGGGCTGAGGCTGAGGTTGAACGTGAGGCTGCTGGGGATACTGGTGATGGAGAGAAGGGGCGGAGCCGGGAGCAGGGGCCTGCGCAGGCACCGAGCCTGGGGGTGGTGCCGGAGGTCTTATATGCTGTGGATTGATCTGCCTAGAGTGCGGGTGCTGGTGCGGTTGTTGGGGCAGCTGGTGCAGCTGGTGCACTGGCTGCGGTTGGTATCCTTGCTGCGGATGTGGTTCAAGCTCGGTTCTGTTCATGTTTCTGTAGGGATGGGCGACGGGAGCTTCGCTGGGCCCAGTGCTCACCTGCGTGTATGTGGAGAACTGTGCTGGGAGCTGGCGCATGGCCTTGGGGTCCAAGGTGGAGCGCTGCTGGCGGTCTTCCCCAAAAATGTCGCTGAAGAGCTCGTTTCTGTCCCAGTTTTGCTGGCTTCCGTGGGTGGTCTGGTCTGGCATGGCTGCTTGTCGATGCGTCCGCGGTATGGTCTGTAGGAGGATGGTTCTTGAGCGCGCACGCTAGTTCATCAAACGTGCCTGGTGGAAATGCTAAATCAGTTGATAGTGACCTGCGGATTACCGGTTGGCGGGTGCAGAGCTGGGCTGAAAAGTTGGTCTCAGGCAATTGCACACGCTGTTCGCACTTCGTCTGACTGCCTAACGGACTTCTGGATGGTCCACGCGCCCTTTTATTCACAGTTTCGTGAATTTTGTCTTGTTGTGAAACAGAAAAAGCTTAAAAATAAACAACTTTTTGCGCATGTTGAAATATTTCGTTTTTGTGTTATTTTTTTTTTTTTTTTTTAAATTGGAAAAAAAGGAGTAAACAGAAACTGTTGCAAATGCCAGTAAGTGCGCTGAGTCTGAGCTGCTGCGCGGTGCCAGCAGGTCAATTGCGATCCAGGAACCCCTACTAACCCGCGCTGTGCCAGGCGTACCACTCAACGTTCCTCTCGGACCCACAGGCCAACGAAAGACTTGTGGGAAACTTTGCGCTACTGCCTCTCAGAACCAAGTTCAGGGGCCCAGCGTACCCATCCACAGACTACGACATCATAGACGAGGTGCTGGACCTGTTCAGGGCCAACTCCTTCTTCAGAAACTTTGAGATCAAGGGCCCGGCAGACCGTGTGCTGATCTACGGCATACTGTTTGTGTCCGACTGCCTCTCCAAGCTGTCGCTCACCACCTCCAGCACCGAGGCCACCAAGATACTGACAAACCTGTCGCTGGACCACTTTGCCATCCCGGGCGACGCAGACTTCCAGCTCAACTCGCTGTACCAGCCTCCTAGGGACCGCAACGAGTACGACCTCCTCCAGTCCTACATCCAGCAGTTCCGCCAGGAGCTCAGTGCCCGCCTCATACAGAGACTCTACAAGGACAGCGAGTTCCCAAGCAAGTTCTGGCTCGCCTTCACCAGAAGAAGATTCATGAATAAGAGCTTATAAAGTGTATCCTCCTACCACACCTGTAGCTCCTCGAACAGATCCACCGTGCCGCTGCACGACCCCACGCTGTCCGCTACTGCGTTCCGCACATCGTCGCACATCAGCGGGTGCCCGCACGTCACTATACCCAGTGACCCATCGCCGGTTTTCTCGACTTCGCTGCTCAGGTACTTTTGCGCGCTGAACTTGGCTCTGTAGAACCTGACAAACGGCACAAGCGTGTTGAACAGCCCCATCACCTCGTCCTCGTACTCCCCCTTGGGCACATCCCTCGTCACATATATCTCAAAGTGGACATTATCAAACTGCCGCAGTTTCAGCAGCTCACCTTTTAGCCACTTGAGCGAGTTCAGGCTCCGTATGATCCACACAAACTTCAATCTCTGCTTGGGTATCAGGGGCTTGCTCAGAAGCTCGTAGTAGTGGTACAGCGGGCCTGGCACCCCGTTCCCACTGGTTATGAATAATAAACTGGAATACCTGCTGAGAGGCAGTTCTGTTCCATACGGTCCTTCCACCGCTATGTTCATGCTCAGGCTGCCGCCATTGGCAATAACCATCTCCTTCAGCTTCGCTGTGATCCCGTCCTTGGTTTTGATGAACACGCAGACCTCGCCTTCTTTGGCCATAGAGTCGATGATTGTGAATGGGTGTGACTGCCAGAACAGCTTTATATCCAGAAAGTGGATAAAACCATAGCAGCCAGGAAACGTGTGCCAGTTGTCGGGCTTTGTGAACCGCACTGTGAACGTGTCATCAGTGATAAAGTCCAGCTGAGACTGGACAATTCCAAATTTGAACAGTTTGACCAATCTAGCGGCTCTGTCAAGGGCCCAAATAGCCCCAGCAGCAAAAATCCATTCCAGCCATCCCAGGTTCTTACAATGTTCCCAGCATCCCCATACAATAGCAACACCCAGCACGATATGCAGGCCCAGAAACACCTCGTAGTGGGCATTTCTGAAATTATTCAATGACTGAATGAGCACCACAGCCAATGCAACCACTCCAATAAGACCCGCTTGTAAGTAGAACTCTCTTCTAATAGCAGCAATCCAGTCCTCTATAACCATCATGTAGCCAAGGTACAGAATGGTGTGCAGCACGCTGTCCAGTATCATTATTCTTCCAATCCACTTATGGAATATCATAAACACGCTGAAGGGCAGTTGCGAGACTCCAATCAGGATATTGTTTCTTCCCCCAAACAGTATCAGCAGTGGTAACTGAGAAAATGCAATGATACCGGTTCTGTCAGCCGCATAACGCAGCACCTGGGTGGTGACGTTATTTCTGAATATCGTGTTTTCTTTGTAAATGTTGTAGTTTGAGACAACAAAGTAGAGGTGCAGTGCGCTGTACACGCTCAGGATAGCAAACTCTAGCGTTGTTGGTAGTATCATTGTCAGTATGCCAATCTGCTTGAACCTCGAAGAAGACATTAGTGGTAAAGTCAGGTATTGTCTAATGAAACCCAGCCTACTCATCATTCTCTGACCAAGTCGGGACCCCTTCATCCTGTTAACCACGCCAAACCAAACCAGCACAGCCACCCAGAACAGTATCAAAACAGTTCCAAAACTCTGCGCGTTGTCTAAATTAGTCATAAACGCCTTCAAGTCTCTAAACTCGGTCAGTGTGGTTTCCCTAGAAGGCAGCACGGGTGCATACAGAGCGTCAGAAGAGTTGAAATCGGGATCCTCAGTGTCATGAAACACTGTTTTATTCTGTAGTAATTCCTTTATTTTAGCGTCAGACAGCTCAGGACAGGACCTCTGCTGGAATATGCTGACTGCCTTAGTGTAGCTGGTGGGGGAGTATGTGCTGATGCAGTGAAGCAGTGACTGTATGAACGGATCGTACGTGCACGCGCACTGGCTGAATGATTCGCCACAAGCAAAATTGAACTTGGCTAGCGAGACCTCACACGACAGCAGAATGAGATTGGCGGTCGAGGAGTGTGCAGCCCTGGCAGTGTCGGCCAGCAGCAGAAACACGGTGGCCAGAAGCTTCAAACTGCACATTTTATAGGTTTCGGGGGGTTGCGGCTGCTAATCTGTTTGTAGATGGAAAAGATAAAAATAATATCGAAAAGATAACTTTTCACCGGTTTTCAGCTGAAAACTTTTACTGCATATTGCAAGCAGCTGAGGCTTTAGTGGTTACCATTGTGCACCCTAGCACTGAGCACTCGCACTGTGAGTATGAAGGTTTTATAGGCTCTCTGTTAGTACTACGGTTCCCGCTATCCAGCTTAGCAGTGCTCCTCTCGCTCACTATACTCTTTCACTGCCCCTTCAAGCTACCACAATTCATGTATACAGTAATTTTACAGCCTAAGACACATTAGTTACTCCAGCATCTATTGTACCTGAATGATATTTATTACCATTTTATGCAATTTTAAGATCAATTCCTGATAAATTAGGAGGAGTTATTGCTATGTTTGGAGCTATTTTAATTTTATTAGTATTACCATGAACAGATCGTAGTATTATTAAAGGAAATAGTTTTAGAGCATTATCTCAGTTCCCCAACAACTACAATTCCCGTATTCAAACTCCTTCTTATAACTCAATACATTAATATCAAACATCCCACTAGTTCTCGACCCTTTGAATTTCAAAGCGTTTCGACTGTCTCCAGTTAGTCCTGTTGATGAGCAGCGCACACCCCGACGCAATGGACAGGACAATGGCAAAATAAATAATCAGCACGGTGATTTTCGACTGCAGTGACACATTGTCTGGGATTTCATGGTGGGAATGGCCCATATCCTTGCTGTTAGGGTCTGTTTCGCTCTGCGATCCACTCTTTTCAGCCCCTAAGTCCTCTTCCTCGCCCCACGGTGTGATTCTTTTGTCCTCTTTGTAGTCCAGGTAGTCGTCGTTTCCCAGCCCGTTGCCTTTAGTTTTGATTCCCTGGTCACGGCACACCTGCAGGTGGTCTGGGGCTATGAACTGGTTGTGGATGTCGAGTGGCGACTCCACGAACACCACGCCCAGGCCCTGGACAGCGTGCCACTCGGTGTGGCAGTGGAAGAACCACACGCCCGGGTTATCTGCGACAAACCGTATCACTATGTAGCCTCTTCCTGGGATCATGGCCGTGTCTCTGATGACGGGAAACTGCTCTAGCTGGGCAGTGGACTCGTTGTAGTGCTTCCTGGAGCCACGCGCAACCAGCTGGAAGTTGTGTCCGTGCAGGTGGAACGGGTGCCTCATGTGGTCGAGCGAGTTCACGACAATCTCCACCACCTCGCCCCTGTTGATGATGAACGCGTTGGTGTTGAGGCCGTAGACGCGTGGGTCCAGCAGGTCTGTGGTGTTGTCTGCCGAAGTGACTGTCAGCAGTGTAGGGATCTTGGGCGACAGGTGCGGGTACGAGTTCATCATGTAGTAGGATATCTTGTCCCTGGTGAAGTACCTGTCTGTGTAGTTGAAGACGAACTGGTGTGTCGGGTTCTGGAGTATGGCGGGTCTGGTCAGCGGCTTGAGGTCGAAGTCATCGACTGTTTTGATGGACTTTGCGTTCTTGGTCCACTGGTTCAGCTCCTTGCGGTCGTCGTACACCAGCCAGTTGTTGGAGTACAGCTTGTGCATCATCAGGTTGGTTGCCTGGATCATGGCGTAGTTCCTGTCGGCAGAGTCCTTGGTGGTGAGAATAACGCCATACCTCTGGCCCGTGGCTACGTAGACGCCCTCCACCTCGTGGGGCTCCACCTCCACTCCGTCCACCTCCACAATCCGCAGGCTGTGCTCCTCCACGTAGAAGTACTGGCTGCCAGACATGCCCACGTTGATGAGCCTGAGGTAGTAGTTCTGGGCGGGCCGCACGTTCAGCTTGAACCCGTCGAACTGGGCGTCGTTGATCAGCGAGGAGTCGATGGAGGGCTCGCCGCCCTCGTCGGGCCTGTTCATCTCGTCCACCAGCAGCGAGGTCTCGGTGTAGTACCAGTCGCTGAGCAGCACCGTCTCGTCACGGGTGTACTCGATGTTTGACACAACATTGTGCTCTGGTTTGATGACGAACGCGCCCCTGAGCCCGTCGCCGTACTGCGCACTGTCGTGCGAGTGGTACCAGAACGTGCCTGGTGGCTGTGTGATGGTGAAGTTGTAGGTGAACTGGGCACCGGGCGGGATGGGGCACTGCGTGATGAACGTGGCCCCGTCCATGGCGTTGGACCCGTTCTGGAAAATGCCGTGGAAGTGCAGCGACGTGGACGTGTCCAGCCTGTTTGTGAGGTGGATGATGAGCTGCTGGCCCTGCCTGACCTCGATCTGCGGGTTGGGCCACTGGTTATTGACTGAGATAACTCTTCGCGAGTGCCCGTTATTGAACTCCACCTGCTTGTACCCGAGCTGCCACTCGAGTGTCACCGCCTGCGTGCCTGCCACGCCCAGCACCAGGCCCAGCAGTGGCGCCAGCACCGTCAAAAGCCTCATTCTCGCCTGTCTGTTGGTTTTGCTGTTTATTTTCTGTATTTAGCGCTATCTACAGTGAGCAAATAAATGGGCTTTGAATTATTCTACGTTCGAAGCATCGCGTGGTTGTAGTATACAGGTGGGTTCTGGTGGCCGTGCCCAGGATTTCCAGGGTGTCCGTGGCCAGGGTGTCCAGGTTTTAGGATTTCCAAAGTTAAGCACTGTGGTGGGTGTGCCAGGCTGCCCTCACTTCTTCGGGTGGATCGTTATGTTGATAAAGTCGCCAAAGAAGTGCACGTTGTACGAGGTGGGGCTTGCACTCTTAGCAGACTTGTTCTGCTGCGTGGGTACCTGTGTGCTCTTGGATGTGTGCGACAGCGTCTCGTTTATCTCAAATATATCTGTAAGCATTGTTTCGTAGTCGGAGTCTGCGTGTATCCTGTGCTCTGCTGGTGTGAATCTGAAAAGCTCAGTGTCTGCAATGTCGTTTATATTTCATCAGATGATTCATTTTTCTTTTTACTGAAAAAACCTCGACATGAATCGCCCAAAGAGGAAATTTCTCAATCGGTATAGATTGTGGCCCGCGGTGCTGCTTGTCATCTCCCGGGCACGTCAGCTGTCACGTCCATGCTGTAGACAACTCCAAACTGTAGACGATTCATCCATGTTGTAGAGACAACTCCCCAAACTGTAGACGACTCGTCAATGCCGTAGGACAACTCCATGCTGTACATAACTCATCCATGTCGTAAGACAACTCCCCAAACTGGAGTGTGGTACTGCCGAGCTGGGCCTGTGCACTCAGTTGATGCTGCGCAGAAGGCCCAGCGCAGCTTCCAGCTCCTTGATAGCGGTTTCCCTGTCCTCGTAGTTCATCGCGCTGATGCTGAACTTGCAGTGCCTGGTGGCCTGCGAGTACACCTCGTCGGTGTCGATAATGTGCTGGATGTCGATTGGGGCGGTACCACTCCCGGCACTGCCCTCTGGGATACCGTCTGGGGTACCGTCTGGGATACCGTCTGGGGTACCGTCTGGGATACCGTCTGGGGCCTCGTCTGGGGCCGCTGGTGTCTCCTCACGCAGGCTCAGCGTGTTGTCTGGGGCCTCTGGGGCCTCTGGGGTACCGTCTGGGACCTCAGGCAGGCTCAGCGTGTTGTCTGGGGCCTCTGGGGCCTCGTCTGGGACCTCTGGCAGGCTCAGCGTGTTGTCTGGGGCCTCTGGGGCCTCGCCATTCGAGCCTGGCTCGTCCATGAGTCGCGCCATCTGCGCCTTGAGACGTGCCAGCTCGTCCTCGTCGTCACTGGCATCACTGCCTGGGACGCCTGGGACGCCTGGGACGCCTGGTGACGGGAATTTGGACGCCGGCCCAGAAACACACGCAGCCGGCGCCTCATTCACATCCTCACCTGACTTAATCCCCTTTAGGATCCGCGCAGCATGGAACTTCGCATACCGGCCCATCTTGATAACATCCTCGTCATTATTAATGCTGTTGTCGGGCCACAGCTCGAACAGCGAGATAAACTGCACCAGCGCCAGAAGCCCTAAAGCTGTAGCCCTATTTGCCTTCTTCTCGGTTATCTGCCTGCTCAGGTTGTTAAACACCGCCGTGACAAAGTTGTGGATGTGCGCAACACTCAGCTCCTCGTCCCTCACAATCTCTAAATCACCCTCGCCCAGCTCAGCCTTCGCAGCCTCCACTTGGTCCAGCAGTCCCAGCACAAACCTCGCCTCCTCCTCAGTCTGGTGCGCCCTGTCCCGCAGCAGCCGCTCCACACACCACAGCTCGCAGTAGTACGAGATTACGGGCGCACTCAGTTTCAGCTCGCTTGCCCTAACAAGGCAATTACTAATGCTCTTTGGTATCATTGCTGCTATTATTAATTATTAATTGAGGTACAGTTTTTGTGCTGCACAGTAATTTCTAGCAATTCTGTGGGAAAAGGTATATAAAGGGGTGTTTGCTCGTTGTGGGCTGAGTGAAGACAGCAAGGATAGTAAAATGAAAGCTGCTGCATACACTGGAATCAAAGAGGACGACAAACTGCTGGAAGTGGTGGAAGTGGGCAAGCCAGTGCCTAAGGCGCATGAGATACTCATCAAGGCTGCTGCGTTTGCGTCAAACCCTACCGACTGGAAGCACCTGTACTCAGACTCGGGCCCAAAGGGCACAATTGCCGGCAGCGATGTCAGTGGAGTGGTTGAGCAGGTGGGCTCGGACGTGCAGGGGTACAAAGTGGGCGACTATGTGTCTGGGTTCTTGCACGGCAACGTTGATACCGCCAACGGTGGGTTTGCTGAGTACGTTGCGCTGAACCCAATCACCTCCATCAAGTACGCGTCGCTCGACACCAAGCCACTGAGCCCAGGAGACCACCCAATTGGCAAGGTTGACAACTTTGAGTCGGCTGCCTCTGTCACCTTGGGCTTAGTCACCGTGGCACTGTCCTTTTCCACCCACATCAGAATCCCGCAGGACAAGGCTGCCAACAGCAACGACTTCATTCTGATCTGGGGTGGTGCCACGGCCACCGGTTTCCTGGCCATCCAGATGGCCAAGCTCGTGTACGGGCTGAAAGTGATTGCTACAGCCTCGTCTAAGCACAGCCAAGTGCTGAAATCGGTCGGAGCAGACTACGTGGTGGACTACCACGACGCCGACGCTGTGGACCAGATCAGAAAGATCGGCGCCGGCCACATCAAGTACGGCCTGGACACCGTCTCCAACGAGACCACCTTCCAGGCGCTGTACGACTCGACCTACACTGAGAACGGCGATGTCGTCCTCGACAACCTGCTGTTCCTCAACGAGTCCAACCTGAAGACCGACAACCGCAAGGGCTCCGTCAGATACTGCGGCACCCTGGCCTACACCGCCACTGGCGAGAACATCAAGGCGTTTGGCGGCGAGTTCCAGCTGTCCCAGGAAGAGTTCTCCACCTACTCCAAGTTCTGGAACGACACCCTGCCACCATACCTGCCTCAGTTCAAGCACACCGCACTGAAAGTGCTGCCGGCAGGCCTGACCAGCGCCAACGAGGCCATCAAGCTGCTCAAGCAGAACCAGGTGAGCGGCGAGAAGGTGGTGTTCCACGTCTGAGCCGATTATGTCATTGCTGACTACGCTGATTATTATGTAACTGCTTACTAGCTGTCTTATGTAATCGATTACTACTCTATGCCCTCCGTTTTGTAGCCGAAAATTGCACTGTTAGCAACCACTGCAGCATGTTCTCCAAGATACTCAAGAGCGTGCTGGGCCTGTACCTGCTGTCCAGCTACAAGTCGCTGCCGCTAGCGTACTTTGTCAGATTCTACTACCAGCTGCTGAAGCTGATTTTCCTGCCAACGTATTTCCCATCACTGAGAATCAAGAATGAGGATAAGTCACCATTCCAGCCAAGTGAGCTGAAAACGTTCGTTTCACCATTCGAAGTGGACTTCTACATGCACAAGTCCAACTCCACCTACTTCACCGAGCTGGATATTGCCAGAACTAAGCTGGTTTCCAGCTTATTGCAAAACTTCTTCATCAACTACCCAACCAAGTCAGGTAGCTACCCTTATGTTCCAGTGGCGTCCGTGTACTCCAACTTCAAGAAAGAGATCAAGCCATTCCAAAAGTACAGAGTGGAATCCAAGATCCTGTCGTGGGACTCCAAGTGGTTATTTGTGTACTCTAAATTCCTAATTAAGAATAGCAAAAAGAAACAGGACGAGGGCGAAGAGATCACTGCAGCTACATGCCTGACCAAGTACGTGCTGAAGGATGGCAGAAAGACAATCCCACCTGTTGAGGCTCTGAAATTCTGCAATTTGTACACGGAAGAAGACGAGAAGAAATCCGCAGAGAACATGAAGTTTGTCGAGTGGTTCATCAACAACGACCAGTTCGATGAGCTGTAAACAAATAAAAATATATGTATTGCTATGGTTTGTATATCTATTCAACAGGTTTCACACCTAGGTTATTGACATTTCTAAACATTCTAACACCATCGTTACCATCGACAAACTGGCACCATCTGGACGATTTCCACAGTGAGACAAACATATTTTCGTCGGTTTGCTGGTAGTGCTTACCCATAACTTTCTTTATTGCTTCACTTGCCTCTCTAGCGTTGTAAAATGGGATTCTTGAAACGTAGTGATGCAAAACGTGAGTTTCAATGATATCATGGAAGATGTGTGGCCCAACAAAGCCAAACTGTCTGTCGATAGTGGCAGCAGCTCCACGTGCAAAGTTCCATTCAGATGCGTCGTAATGTGGCATTGTTGGTGCAGTGTGTTGTAAAAATGTGATAAACACCAACCAATGGTTAACGTACATGTATGGCAAAAAGTAATTCATCAAGAAGTTGAAAGCACCAAAGGTTTTGTACCATTTGTACAAGATGGTGAATTGGATCATCAAACCAATGTCACTTAGCACAATAAACCAGTAGTCTTTTTTCTCAAACATTGGAGCAGATGGGTTAAAGTGGTTCACTTCCCATGCAGCTCTGTCAGGATACACTTGTCCCGTGACATTAGTGGCCAAGTGAGCCCACCAGCCACCTGCCTGTTGCAAGATCAGCTCGTAAAGGGTGAAAATTGGCGAGTCTTCACTAAGGTCTTTCAAGTTGTCAACAAATCTCTTTGCCTTGAACTCCTCTTTAGTTGGTGGCACAAAAACAGTGTCTCTGGTTAAGTGTCCGGTGGCCTTGTGGTGCTTACCATGGGTGTACTTCCATGAGAAGTATGGCACCAACAAGAAGGAGTGCAAGACCCAGCCAGTGAGGTCGTTGACCCAACCGTAGTCACTGAAGGCCTGGTGGCCACACTCGTGGGCCAAGACCCAGATCCCGGTGCCAAACAGGCCCTGGATGGTGACGTAGCAGAACCAGGCGACGCCTCTGGCAAGGGCGTTTGGAATCAGTGGGATGTAGGTGTTGGCAATGTAGCCAGACACCAACAAGCACAAAATGTCTCTAAACACATAGTAAAAAGACGTTGTGAGGCGACGCTCGTAGCAGTGCTGTGGGATGGCGCTGAGCACGTCCTTGATGGAGAAGTCTGGCACCTCAAACACGTTTCCCAGGGTGTCAATAGCCTTGATGTTGGTGTTCAAAGTGGTGACATTTCCTGTTCTCTGTGTTGTGGTGGACTCGTTGTTGGACACTCCAGTGGAGCTTGTAGTGGTGCTTGTTTTGGCAGCAGACATTCTGGTAACACGCTAAATACACACGGCTGGTAGATTTAGCAGCAGCAGCTCCGACACACAACTGAACAACAAGGAGAAGAGAAGAAGAAAATTTGTACAAAACCAAAAAAAAATTATAAAAAAAGAAAAAAACTAAGCTTTTTCCTGCAAAGCTACTGATTTGACGACACTATCTGGGGGTTTGAGAAATGTTGTGCGATGTGGCAGATAAGAGGGAGGTAAAAGAAACGAGGCAAGTGCGAAGCTGCGGAAAGTGCTGAGGAAGTGGTGCGATTTTGGGTGTTTTAGTGGTGTGTTTTGCACTTGCGTGGAAACTGCGCGGGCATTGGAACAGCTGTGCGCTGCTCAACATGTTGTCGCCTTATACCAGCAAAAGACCCTTTAAAATGGTGAAATCTCACAGATTTTCACTAAAAGTTGAATTTGTTGGGTTTTTCCCTGTGTTGGTGGGATTTATTTGCGGATCTGCACGCGTCAGTCGCGCGCAGATCCCTGCTCAACCGGGAAAAAACCGATTCCAGCTCGCGGTTCAATGTCGCCTGTGTGACGACACCGGCTGTGCGGTGCTGCCGGTCGCTGTGGTATGCACCGGTTGTGCATAACGGTGCGCTGGGGTGCATGCCTGTGCACCTGCTACCAGGTGGTCTCTGGCACATTGATTGTAACAACGGCACAATGTTATGTCATTGTACGATAACACTGCTGGGCTCAAGCTGGCTCGTTGTAATGTACTGTAAAGACGATAACACTGCTGGGCTCAAGCTGGCTCGTTGTAATGTACTGTAAAGACGATAACACTGCTGGGCTCAAGCTGGCTCGTTGTAATGTACTGTAAAGACGATAACACTGCTGGTTCAAGCTGGCTCGTTGTAATGTACTGTAAAGACGATAACACTGCTGGCTCAAGCTGAGATTGTACATTACCTGACTAGTTGAAGCTTCATAGGATTTAGCACAATACAATGAAAAGCTTTGGTGAACAGCAACCAGTTAGTGGGTTGTATCTGCTGAACGGCTTGTTGCCTAACCGGTTTAAGTATGATGAGGAAGTCAACCTCTTGACGGAGCTGATTCTGATATTTGGGCCTGTTTACTTCTCCAAGTGAGCTTCCAGTGTGTGGGCAGAGACTGCACTCTTTTCTGGTGATCTGGCGCACAGCAATTGACTCAAGCGTATGTATTGCTCTCAACTTTTCCTAATCCAAGTCACTTTCTCACCTACCCGCAGCGTTACAGCCTCAGCATTCAACTGCGGGACAACCCAGCTGATAGTGCCCAGCACACCTGAACGAAATAGGTGAGGTTACTGGAGCATTCAGCTAGTTTACTGACTTTATTTCATAAAGCTCTTAAGGTAGCACATACAGCTTGTGGAACGCTAGAACTCTACTGGGAGCACGTCCAGCAGCAGTAACCACACTACAGGTGAGGCTCGCTAGGACCCCAACTCTTTCAAAGTAAAAGCGTGTGCATACAATGCAGACACTACAGACTGAAGCTACAGGCTGAAGCTACAGACAGTGGACACTACAGGCTGAAGCTACAGGCTGAGTGAAAGCTTAGACTTGACAGGCCAGTCCCACTATCAACCAGCACAGGCCGCTCCGCAGCCCAGCTCACAACACACACAGGTGTGCCAGGGTGTGGTGGGTTCTCGTGCCTGATTGGCGAGATGTGAAATTTCAAGCTAATCAGAAAAAATGACTGACAAAAAAAAATGATAAATTTCTTCCACCAAACCAACCGCGTGAACAACCCCGTTGAACAACCCCGTTGAACAACCCCGTTGAACTAACCTGTTGAAGCAGAGAACTGAAAATGAGCACTTCCAAACCATTAGAGAAAAAACCAGTTTCGTTTTCCAACATCCTGCTAGGAGCTGGGCTCAATCTAGCAGAAGTCACCACTTTAGGTCAGCCTTTGGAGGTGACCAAGACCACCATGGCAGCCAACAGAAACCTGTCGTTGCTGCAGAGTGCCAAACTGGTGTGGTCCAGGGGTGGTCCTTTGGGTTTCTACCAGGGTTTGATTCCTTGGGCGTGGATTGAGGCCTCAACCAAAGGTGCTGTGCTGCTATTTGTGTCCACTGAGGCTGAATACCAGTTCAAGAAGATTGGCGCAGGCAACTTTGGCGCAGGTATTGGTGGTGGTATCATCGGTGGCCTGGCGCAAGCATACCTCACCATGGGGTTCTGTACCTGTATGAAGACGGTGGAGATTACCAGATCCAAGCAGGCTGCCGTTCCAGGTGTGGCGCAGCAGACCTCTTTCCAGGTGTTCAAGGAGATCTACAAGAAAGAAGGTATCAGAGGTATCAACAAGGGTGTGAATGCTGTTGCCATTAGACAGTGCACCAACTGGGGGTCCAGATTTGGGCTGTCCAGACTGGCTGAGGACGTTATCAAGAACTTGAGAGGTAAATCCAAGGAAGACAAGTTGTCGTCAGTGGAAAAGATCTTTGCGTCTGCCATTGGTGGTGGGTTGAGTGCCTGGAACCAGCCAATTGAGGTGATCAGAGTGGAAATGCAGTCCAAGACTGCAGACCCAAACAGACCTAAGAACCTGAGTGTCTTTGGTGCAGCAAAGTATATTTATTCACAGAATGGTTTGAAGGGTTTATACAGAGGTGTTGCCCCAAGAATCGGTCTGGGTATCTGGCAAACCATCTTCATGGTTGGTTTCGGTGACATGGCCAGAGAGATGGTTGCTAAGCTGACCGGTGAGAAGCCTGCTGCAAAGCACTGAGCTTAGATTAGAGGTCAACACTGAGGTACTGCAACGCTGTATAACGCTGAGCTGTATAACGCTGAGCTGTATAACACTGAGCTGTATAACACTGAGCTGTATAACACTGAGCTGTATACACTGAGCTGTATAACGCTGAGCTGTATAACCCTGAGCTGTATAGATTATGAGAAGCCTGCAACACCGAGCTGTAGATTACTATTTCTTCATGCCCCACCGATCGTACGAGTACAGCCCTATTAGAGTGAGCAGCAGCCCTGCCCCCTGGACACCGTTGATGCTCGAGCTCTCCCAGATCATCGCCATCGAGATGACAACGATTCTCTTCATGATATTGGCAATTGAGTAGTTGACCGGCGATATTAGGCCAATCAGGTGGAACGCAATCATCGCCTGGAAAAAATGGCTGATTCCGTGCAGCAGGATCAGCGTTATCACACTCATATTGATCTCAAACAGGCATATTTTTCTGTGTGTGATCTCGTTGATGAGGTAGATGGGCAGTGTCAGCAAAAAGCCAAATATCGAGCAGTACAGCAAGATGTTCAGCTTGTCGATGATCTGCTCTTCGCCCTCGTCCTTGTTCACGGGCAGCGAGCTCTCCTTCACAGTGAGGATCTTCTTCGCGTACACGTTCTGGCTCACAAAGATAATCATCGAGATGAATGCCAGCACGAGCCCTTTGTAGAACCCAAAGATGTCGCTCTCCCGAGACTTGTTGGACAGGCACGTCATCATGACACCGCACACCAGCGGGACCAGCGTGACGTAGGTTATCTTGCTGTAGCTCTTGTGGAAAAACAGCTTGTACACGAGCACAGTGGTGATTGGGCTCAGCGCCTTGACCGAGTGCACCAGGCTGACGGGGATCACGTGCGTGGCCATGTGCGTGGTGATGTGCCCGATGAACTGGAACATGCCCATTGGCAGGGTGGTGTTGATCACCAGCTTGCTGGGCTCGATGAGCTTCCACAGGCTGATGGCCTTGGACTTGCTAGGCAGCGTGCCCTTGGGGAAGCAGTCTGCCATGCCCGGGTACTTGGTGAGCACCAGCATCATCAGCATGCAGAACATCACACTGCACATAAACTGCAGCTCGGTGAACGCGGTCGGGTACGGGAACTGGCCCAGGATCTCCTTGCTTATGTTGGAGGAGATCCCGCTCAGCGCATACCAAATGGCACAGTACGCCACGATTTTGTAGTCGATGGGCGGCACAAACTTGTCCAGGTACCGTCTGGCGGTCGACTTCGGGTGGTATTTGAAGTACTTGTCGTACTCCTGCTCGGTCAGGTTCGCCGACGACTTGGACGGCTTCAGCTTGAGCGTTTCTCGCTGGATAAAGTTGGCTAGTAAGCTTGGAGCCTGCTGCTTCTGCGCAGACTGTGTGGGCTGCGTCGTGATCATGTTCGCACTCCCGGTGTCTGCTGTGGGTCTGCTAGGTCTGGTTATGGTCGCTGGGTCGTTGCAAAGTCACTGCAAGCACCGTTCTCTATCGTCTATGCTTCTATGCGTTTGTTTTGTTTTGTTTTATTTGTGAATTTTGTTTTTTTTCATTTTTTCATTTTTTTGCTGAAAAGTAAACAAAAAGAAAAAGAAACGCAGCAGAGCAACTTCTGATGGACTACTGCAGCGTGCTGTGTGGTTGATGGAGTTTACCTGGCCACACCCAGAAAAAAGCTGGCGTAAACTGGCATAATAGCTGTAGATCGCTTCCTCTGTTCGCTGTCTATTCAGTGATTACCAACCAGCTAACAGTGACGTACTGCGAGTAAAGATGATATGATGCTGCTGCTGAGCACGCAGCAGGAACTGTGCTGTTCATGGAGGTGATTGATGCTGAACAGCACTATCACGCACTAGCTGTGAATCACACTTGTGAGGTAATATTCTAACTTAACTCACCATGGCACAGATCATTTCTTACTGTAGTAATATCATTACTTAAGGGAAGTTCAGCCAGGGAAGGTTCTACCCAATAGCATCAACATCATCATGCGTAATGGCAGCCCGATCTATCCCAAAACTCGAAGAACTTGTTATCATTACTGCAAGGACCCTCGTGATAAATAACTAGTAAACACTTCGTGAACACAACGTGATAGGTACGCGGAAGGACAGTAGGTTCTAGTGGCAGAGCGTGCTTGTTGACTGCCAGACACCCCCAATTACAGTTAATTGTACTAACCAGTTATCTTGTTATCAGCTGGTTGACGCTCTTTAGCCAGTCAGTTGATTACCAGTAGACCAAGAGCTTAATAGTTCTCTAACTTTCAACAATCATGGTCTATTCTCGTCCTTTGGTCTACAGACAGCTATAAGGGTTTTGTACTTTGTATCTGGATTGATAACTACTCTGTCGCTAAATTGATAGCTAGGCTATCATCTGCTTGGTGAGTTGGTGACCCAGCGTTACCAATACTCCCAGTACTAAGTGTAATAATCCAGGTCTCTCAGGTATTCCAGGTCTCTTAGGTATTCCAGACCCCTGAGCGACAGCCTACAGCTCCCCAGTGACACCCTACAGGAAATCCCAGACTACTTCAATTGAAATATCCATTTTCCTACCAAGATCAACAACTCATTTCAAATTGATAATTTAGTTAAAGATTATTGTTATATTTCAAAGGATTATCAAGAAGAACGTCCTACAAGTACATATTAAAGTCCTGTTACTCTTGTTATTCTTGATGTAAATTATATCACTTCAATGGCAGATCTATCACCACTACAACAGCGAATCCTTCTCCTTTAGCTTTCTCTCCTGCTCAATCTTCTTGATCTTCTTCTCCACCTTGTTCTTGTGCACCTTGATGCCGTGGAACTGGTGCGACAGCTGCTTGTACGCCTCCTTGCTGTCCATTTCTCTGCCAAACTCGTCAATGTACTTCAGGTTCACCTCCGGCTTGTAGTCCTTCAACTTGGAGCTCACCTTAGACAGGTCCTGGTCCTGCTTCAGATACTCCAGCTGCTTGTCAACAAACGCCTCGCGGTCCTTCTTCGACAGCTTGTTGAACTCGTGGTCGTTGGACAGCGACTCGAGCAGTTTCCGTTTCTCAATCTCGTACCGCAGTTTATTGAACTCCGTTTCCTGCTTCAGCTCGCGACGCTTGCGCTCCTGTTCCAGCTCCTGGGCTGTTTTGGCCCTGACAACGTTCTTGTCCTTCAGGAACGACAGCGTGGCGGCTATACCTCCGCTGAAGTTGACATTTTGGTCGTCCTCGTCCTCTTCGTCCTGCGCTTCTGCTGTTTCTTCGGCTTCTGGTGCGTTATTGGTGGTATCCTGCATCTCCTCGTCCCAGTCGCGAGCACTTGGCTCAGCCATCGCTCCCCGCTGGCCGTCTCTGGCTTCCACGGGCACAAGGTCCGCCTTGATCGAGCTCAGAAACTCGCTGTTCTCATCAACCACAAACTCGTCCTTATCATTGCCGTCCTCGTCCATATCGTTCGCAATCTCCTCTGCAATCTCCTTCGCGCTCCTTCTCCTCATCTTGCTCTGCCTCTTGAGCGAAAGAATGCTCTGCAGCTCGAAATCGTCCTGGATAACATCCTCGTTCTTCAGCTCAACTGATTGGATCTGGACATCTCCGTCCTTGTCCAGATGGCTGGACGCTTCCCTCTTTCTTTCGTTGCCAAACTTCTTCTTCAGCTTCTTCATCTTCACCGGCTTGCTTTTGGCGTAGTCAGACCTCTCCTCGGCCTCGCTGTCGTCGTCCAGACTGAAAACAACTCTCTTGCTGCTTTCCTCCTCCTTCTGCTTCGCCTCCTCCTGTTTCTTCACCGCGATGGTCCTGCTCAGAAAGAAAGCCTCGCTGTCTCTGTCCCCATTAAGCTCCTCGTCGTACTTCTGCATCAGTGTCTTCTCTTCTCCGTCATACTTATTAAACTTCTTTGCGCCAATCCGCTCAGCCACCTGGTCCTCCAGCTTCCTCTTGGCCACCAGCTCCGACGACTCCAGCTCGTCCTCCTCGTCCAGAATGTCCTTGTCCTTCAGTGTCAGCACCACATCGTGGTCCAGCGACGCGATCTCGTCTACACTGTGGCCCACTTTCAGTCCTTCGAGCTCTTCGCCCTCTTCCTCTGCACGCAGCCGCGAAACAGCCTTCACATTCTTCTTCTTCGGCTTCTTAGCTGGCGCCTTGATACTGTTCAGCCAGTCGTCCGTGGTGCCTGCGGCTCCTGTGTCTTCTTCGTCGCCTATAATCCTCTGGAATGTGGCAATCTTCTTGCGTTTGGTCAGATTGCTCCTCAAACTCTCCATATTCTCCTCCAGCTTCGCCTGCCTCTGCTTCCTAGCATTCGCCTCCTGGTACTCCTCGGTAGTCACCTCCTTCTGGGGCTCTTCTTGGCCCACTTTGATCGGTTTCAAACCAAGCGAAATTCTCAGCTGGTTGGTCTCATCAACAGATATCTCATCCTTCTTCCTCGTGCTCTCCCCAGCAGTGGGTATGGGCTTCAGTCCCAGCGATACCCTGAGCCTGTTGGTCTCCTCAACAGAAATCGACTCGGCCTCCATCCTTTATTCACTTTTTATATGCAGAAAAAAAATATTTCACATAGTTAACAAAATCTACAAATGCTAAAATATCTTTCATTAATATTACTTTATATAATGCTGACAGTTTTGGTTATAATAATTGCTAATTTACAAATTTACTCAGTGGGGACTGCTGGATTATTTCTTGTCCTTCTTTTTGTCCTTTTTGGACTTTTTCTCCTTCTTGGATTTCTTAGACTCTTCGTCCTCGTCTTCTCTCTTACGCTTTTTGTCCTTCTTCTCCTTCTTGTCCTTCTTTTCCTTCTTCTCTTTCTTCTCCTTCTTGTCCTTCTTGTCTTTCTTCTCTTTCTTTGGTTTTTCCTCCTCTTCGTCGCTTTCGTCGTCAGAGTCCTCGTTGGCTGCCTCAGTGGTCATGACAGTGTCGGCATCGGCGTTGTACGCACTGCTTTCGCTGATCTCAACCTTCTTGTGGTCACGCACAACCTTGGAAGTGGTTCTCAGGTCACGTCCTTCAAGGGTAGACAGTCTGTTCTCAACCTTAGCACGCACTTCCAAACCATATTCACCAGAATCGTCTCTTTCTTCAGCTAGAGCATCGTAACGCAATGCAACAGCTGCCTTGGCTGCCAAAACTCTCGCAATCTTACCTTTGTTACGACCGGAGGCCTGGCCAACTAGTGACGCATGGTACAACAAACCGTATTTTGGTGTGTCGTGTTTGGTCTTTAATGCTCTGAATAGAGCTTTTTCCGCACCCAAGATTTGGATGGTAGATGCTGGTGCCTTGGCCAAAGAGATCAACGAGCCAGAGTGCGCAATAAGTCTGGCTCCAACCAGTTCACCAACCAGTGCAGTCAAGTTTGGTGCAATGGCTTGCATTCTGGAGGACAAGTACTGTGACAATTTTTCTCTGTAGGTTGAGAATTCAACAATTTGTTCAGCTAATGCCTTGATGTTGATCAAGTCCAGCTCTGTGATTTCGGTACCCATGGAAACTTCGGCTGCCGCTTTCACTCTTTCTTCCATCTCTTCAGGTAATATACCACTGAAGTCGGTTTCTGCAGCGTTTGATCTCACTCCCATAGTTAAGATGATTCTGGCGTAAGCAGTCGAGTCAACAATGATCTTGGCTAATTCAGGAAAGTGCCATCCATACCACTCTTTACATCTCATGGCGTAGGTGTTGAGTTCTTTGTCTAAATCATCTAGCAATGCAATAGCTTGGATAATCATTGTATCAACTTTGTCCGCACTGAATTTCAGTTTATGACGACCAATTGAATGTGCTAAACCTAGCGACATCTTAGACAGGTCGTTGTCTGACAGTCCTGGTAATAAGTCTGGTAAATGTTCTCTGACCGCTCTGTATAAATCCAAGGTGACGGCATCTGAAACAACATTGAAGTTCAATCCCAACTTGTTAATTGCGTTTCCTAGCTTTGTGTCCGACACAACTAAGGTTTTTTTGCTGTCGCTTTTGGCTTCTTCCAGCAGTTTTTTCAGCTGTTCACTGACTTTACCATCGATGATTGAGTTAACCTCTTCTAATGCGTTGGCTGCTGAGGTGAATTTGGAAAATGCTGAGATTTTGAATTGATCCAAAACTTTTTCAGTGCTGTCCAAATCTTTGATTAAAGTGCTAGACTTGTAGATCTTCTTGTCTGAGGCCTTAAGCAAGGCATAACCTGCTGCAGTCTCGGTCAAAACGTAAGCCATTTTTCGATTACTTTTCTCTGCTCTTTAGCTTTTTTTATGAAATTAAATTTTTTCTTCAAATTTTACAAAAAAAAATTTTTTTAGAAAAAAAAAAAAAAAAAAAAAAAGTGAAAAAGTCCCAGTTACCGTTTTGGGCACTTTTGGCACAAAAGTTTTTTTTTCGCTAAACTGTCCTGTCAAACTGCCGCCAAACTACCGAAACAAGAAAGACATGTGATTGTGCTGCATTTCATTCCGTTTAAGGTAATTTTTGTCCCTTCAGCTTCCTAAACAGGCAGTCGTTGCATAGTTCTTCCTCTTCGATTTTCAAAATTCAGGAAATCAAAATTTATTTATTTACTAAATTACAACTTTGCCAGTATTTTGCTGATTATAAACACCACCAGGAGGCCCACAGTTGCAGGTCATCATACCATAGTATAGCATCATCATGGCAAGGACCAGATCGTCGGTAAAGGCGATGAAAAACACGTCCGACGTGAATATTCGCATAACTGAAGCAGATGATACCATAGTAAACAATGAAAATGATAGTATCAGAAAAATAAATGATAGTGATAGTAGCGATAACAATTTAACCACAACCACAACACATGTTCCAGAGGACAACGACGTGGTGCTGAAGGTTGATGTTGATTATGTTGGAGAGCTGAAGAAGTCAGCAACAAGTCCAGCATTAGCTAATGATTTTTTAACCGCCCACAATATTTTTGGTGACTACATACGTAAACATGAGATTCCTAGAAAGGTTTTCCATAGTTCAATTGGGTTTATAACGCTATACTTATTCTCATTGGGAATGGATAAGGCAGGTTTTGTTAATCCTTTGTTAATTGCATTTATAATAATTTTTTCATTAGACTTAATAAGGCTAAATTGGAAAGATTTTAATTATTTATATTGCCAAGTTGTGGGTTTTTTAATGAGAGAGAAGGAAATTACCTCTTTCAATGGTGTCTTGTGGTACATTGCAGGGTGCTGGTATCTATTCAAATTTTATAGTGATGATATTGCAATCATATCCATTTTACTATTGAGTTGGTGTGATACATCTGCTTCAACCATTGGCAGAAAATATGGTTACCTGACACCAAAAATTGCAAGAAATAAGTCTTTAGCTGGATCTTTAGCCGCATTCTTAGTTGGTATGATTACATGCTTTTACTTTTATGGCATTTTCATACCAAAATACAATCCAATTAACCCTCAATATAATATTTCATGGAATGAAAAGACAAGTTATTTGAATCTAACAACCATGAGTATACTTAGTGGGTTTGTTGCTGCGTTATCAGAAGGTATTGATTTATTCAACTGGGATGACAATTTTACAATTCCATTATTATCAGGTTTTTTCCTAAAATGTGTGATAACAATATTCCATAAATAAGTATTTTTACCAAACCAAAGTAACAATTAATAAATACATATACAATACAATTCTCACCTACAAATGAAAAAGTTTGTTATATAAGCTTTTTTTTATTATCCATTAAAATATACAAAATAATTAATTAAATTTTAAACCATTTAGTAAAAAGTAGATGGACGTTTTGGAGCGTAAATACCAGCATGTTTTTGAATACGATGTGGTAATGGGAATTTCAAATCTTTGGTTAAAAATTGTTTGACGTATTGACGTTTGACATCATCAGTTTTTTCTAATTCAACAACTTTTAAGATGTGGATTGATCTAAATCTAGCTCTGTGACGAGCAGCTAAATCTTGGTACATGGTTTCAACAGCACCAACTCTGGTAACATCTCTGTATTCTTTGTACAAGTTGTGAGTACCAGATCTTGAATCGTAACGAATCCAAATACCAAAGTTTTTAACTTTAGTTGGGTGTGCTTCAGAGATAACGTTAACTGAAACAATTTCACCAGAAGCTTTCTTAACTTTGTGTAATTTTTGTAAGAAGTACCAGTAACGAGATTTTGCAACAACTGTGTTTGGTGCAAAAATTCTCATACGGTATAATTTTGGTTCTGGAACGGTTGCGGTAGGCAAACGACGACCAATCACTTGATATTCATTAAGACGAGACACTGTGGCAATTTGTTAGTATACTTAGCTCCCCAAGTCTTCAGTTTGGTTTGATTAAATACATAAAGTAATTTATAACAATATTTCAATAATTCGATAATTCAACTGTTTCATCTTTTTCAACTGAATCTTCTTCATCAAACCAAATAATTGCTTTAAATTCAATATCAAATATCATCATTATCATTACTTCATTCATTTCAACCAAACTAATACACCTCAAACATACTTTTTGAATTAGATTATGATCTTTAATTGATGATAAAACTAAAATTTCAAATTTTAAATTTCAACTTTTTCATAAAATTTGTTTGAAAAATTCTTAAAAAATATTTTCTGCGTCCCGAAACGCTTTTTTGAAAACAGCAAACTGCCCAAACGGGATAATAAAAAGCATCTTTGTGGTGCTAACCAAATATTTTCTTATTGAATGTCTGGATGTCGCAGTCACAAATATTTTGTAACCTGAAATTACCACGAAGTGATTAAAAATACTTAGGGCTTCAATTATGACATAAATGGCAAAAACCCTAATGGCCTTTTTACATTGACACAATGAGGACTACAACAGATGTAAACTAAATAAAGATTTCAGTATTTAGTTTGAACAACCACACACACACACAACACTTTCCCGTGCTCACAATACCTCAACAGCAGCTGGAATTGTTGAATCTGCTAAAACTGGAGTTGAAACTGATTCAGTTTTCTTAAAAAGTTTATTCCATGCTTCCACTGTACGGTTGACAACTTCGTCAGTTAACTCTTTTGATGTATTAATTGTGGCTTTGATAGATGAGTTAATTGCATCAATTGAAGTTTTAGTTTCATCTTGCTGTGTTTCTACATCAGAAAACTTTTGTAGGTTCTCATTGTAAACTTCAAAAACGTGATTTGTCAAGTTGCATGGGATTTTAATTGTACTAACCACAGCTTCATTAATGACTGGAATTGATCTTTTACCAAATTCCAAGTTCAAATATAAGTTTCTTTCAATCTCACTTGAGAACTCATTAGAAACTTTTTCGCCCACTGGTAAGATCTCATTTGTATAGTTTTCAACTTTTGAATTAATTGGTTTGAAGATTGGATCTAATGAAGATCTCAGCAGAGGTTTTCCATGAGTGTCATAAACCTTCTTGTTATAAAACGAGCGGAATTCTTTAACTGAATTCTTTGTTGGTGAGATTAAATTATTTTCAATTGAATCATTTGCTGAAACTATTGCATCTTTGATCAGCTTATCAGTTTTGATAATTGGTGATGAAACATCTTCATAAAGTTCTTCAAAAGTTAAGCTTTTAGTAACTGGTAATAACCAATCGATTTGATTCAATGTTGAATCGCCTAATTTATCTGAATTTTCCAAGATCAACTTTAAGAAACTCTGTGACTCAGTAAACTTGACGATTGGTTCGATGATTGGTAATGACGTTTTCTTGATTGAAGTTGTGATTGGAAATGAGTCTAGAAACTGTTTGGTTTCTTTAACCATTGGGTAGGATTCTAGATGTTCGATTGAATGAAACACCAATGGTTTTGAGTCTGAGGATTCTTCAACTGGCGCAGCTGCTGCAGTTGTTTCTCCCTCAGTAACTGGCTGCTGTGCTGTCTGTTCAGGCACAGTTTCCTGCTCATTTATTGGAGTAGCTTCAGCAGCAGTGGCAGCAGCAGGTTCAGATTCAGTGTTCATAGCTTTTGTATTAGTTTTAGAATGCTTTTTAAAGAATGACATTTAATTTAGCAACCAAACAACAAGCAGGGAGTGTTGTGAAGTATAAAGTAAAGGCACAGCAGTGCTCAAATGTGTCCTTATGCTTCCTTTATACTTTTCAAAACCCTTTTGTGTTTTGAAGTACAAAAATGGTACTAATCTAAAATTATTAGCCCCAGTGGTTGCTTACTTCTTTGCCATCAAGCACTTCCACCCCAACCCTGAATTATAACACCTGGAAACCACTTCTATGTGGGTTTTTCCAGTTGGTTTTGCCTCTCCAGCTCTCTATATTTAACCGACTCCACTACCTGATAACATTTCCTAAACACTTCAAGCACAGTTTCTAGCCCCAGAGCCTCGCTCAACCACATCTGTCACTCTGAACCTAGCAAGACATCAAACATCAACAACACCCAACACCACTGCAGCTGCTGAACTCTTATCAACATTGCTTATATAAGCTGTTTTTTTTTCTTTTTTTGGTTTTGGCTGATTATTTTTTTTCTTCTTTCTACCATTTTCAAAACAAAATAAGACAAAACTGACGACACAGCAAGCAGTTTGAGCCTTGAAGTTCAACCGGTACGCCAGGAACCTCATACACAGACAAATACAATAGGTCCGTCTACTACTATTTTGCAGCTGACTTTTTTTCAATAGTATAACGAGAATATCGCAGTCTTCTGGAGACTACAGCATGACAGTGCAGCCAGGAAGTTCAAGTAAAAGCACAAAACGGAGCACCAAAATCAACAAAAGTCGGAAAGGAGTCTCAAAGATCCCTGTATTGAGCATGAAACCTAAATCTTCACCTACACCATCCACAAAAACATCGACAGCGGACTTAAGACGGTCTAAAAGAAACCCGTTGCCTCTGAAAGGTGCGGTCCCATCGCCTAAGAAGGTGTGCTGTCCCAAGAACCTGCTGGTTGATAATTTAAAGCCAGTGATACGGCTGAAGGATGAAAATATGTTAAACCTAATAGTTAATTCACCTAGTGGACTATTGAACGAATCCACCAAGTACGCCACAGAGTTTAACAGTATCAATGGTGAAGGGATCCCGCTACCCACCACAGTTGACGAGCAGATTAGCGTGCCAATAAGGAGCGGCAAAAGAGCGAGAAACAAGAATTTGAAAAAAATGGCAATAGTTCAAGGCATACTGAACAATATTTCCTCCTCACAGACGCTTAGTGAAGGTGAAAAGCGTGTCACGTTGGGTTTCTACTCTTTTGACGACTATAAAAAGTTTATCAAGAAGAAAGATGATGATTATTTCACCAGTAAAGTTGGCAAGAAGATGACCAAAACTGTCCATTGGGCTAACCAGCTTGAATGGTAACAGATGTATAATATAATGAATGATGAACAACTAACTAAAAACTTTTGAAATGGCTCTATGAGCTCTAACAGCGCTCTCTAATTGGCTCTATGGGCCTTGAAAACCCTGTTTGGGGCATATGGGGGTCTCTGGAGGTCCCGCACTTCATGGTAGTATGCCAGGCAACTGTCATCACTGCCCCAGTTAAAGTCCTGGCCTAACAGACAGGTGCAATGCAGTTTGAACCGCACTTCGGGGTCTCTTGGACAGTTAGTATGTGGACTGTGAAAGTACCCCGTGTTGTCAAAATAGTGTAGCTCGTCCTTGTTGAGCAGAAACGAAACTGCCAACGTGTGGACTGGCGCATCTCCCCAGCGCTCATAAAAGAACCCTCCAGCTCTGTCTAGATAGTTGAAATATTCCTCGTACTCACGTGACCTGAAAAAGTCCAGGTCGCCAATTTCAAAATTGGACCAGTAGTGGCAGAAGTTGTACGACTGGGAGTTGTCCTGGGTGACAAACTCGATCGAGTTGTCTGGGGCTATGTAGTCCTTGTGCATTTCGAAGAAGAACTTCTTGGTGCTTCGCCATAGGCCAAATATCGTATCTGGCAGCTCGTGTAACGACATGGTGAAGCCGTACTTCTTCTTGTTTTCCCTCATGAACTTGAACACGTCGTAGTCTATGTCGCAGTTGATCTTGATCTCGGGCTCGACTCGCCAGTAGTACTTATACTTGGCTAGCTCTTCCAGCTTATAGAAGAACCCACTGTTGAACCTACACATGTGTCTGTAGCTCTCTGAGCCGCCGTAGGTGACCTTGTTCTTCTCCATGCGCTCCCTGGTGGCCCTGGCCTTGTCCTGGTCTATGAAGTCAGGGTACGACCAGTACTCCACAGGTATTTTGGAGAAAATAGCTTCGCCACTAACGAGGCTGGAAACCTCCTGCTTAAAAGTGTCAGTGAACTCCACCTCGTTGGCAAACACCCAGTCGTAGTGGTACTTCCTGTTGAACCGGTCCTCAACAAACTTGATGGACTCAAGCATCTTGTACAGCTCTTCGTTTCTCACCAGAGAGAAGATAACCGCATTTTCCCTCACGTAATTCTCTTCCGCGGCGCCCATCTCATCAAACTTGGCCACCTGGTTCTGGTCCGCAAACTCCTCCACCTGCAGAGACTCGAACAAGACGAAATTCCCAGCAGATTCCTCGTCAAAGTGCCGTTCTGGGTACAATATTTGCAGAACTTTCAGTCTCGTGTACTTCTGGAGGTACTCGATGGCAGTTTTGTGGTGGTTGTTTCGCACGGTGATGATTGACGTGGTCAGCAGCACTGCCAGGACCACTGCAGCACCAAAAAGCCGGCGGTGCCTTATCAGTATCATCTTTCTGCGGTCTGTTTAGGTTTTAGTAGAAAACGAAATTTCCTTTCCAGCTATTTTTATTTACTTTTGGCACTAAGCTGTGCTGTGTCTGTGTAGTGCGCCTGGTGCAGCCCCAATGGCCCCAAAAGGCTTCAGATGGCTCCAGGTGGCGCTTGTAGTGGGTGCTGCTGTGCCCGGACGGCCGCTACTGAGAAGATAACTGCGCGAGAGTGAGAATATTAGCCCAAAAAGCTGAGAGGTAAGCTTATTCCAGTAGCAGGGCCGTCCAGGGACCTGTGGGGATGCTCATTTCTTCTTCTCTTGTCCCAGGCTATAAAAGGGGTCAATCTGGACAGTTTGGGACTGCAGTTTAGAGGCCCAGTAGGTGATGATCGGTTTGGCACATTTGAGCTCGCTAGTGGTACTGCACCTCGCGTGGTGCACGTCTGCGTTCAGTGGGAACGTTGCAGTGTACTGGGGCCAGGCCTCTGCTGAGTCGCAGAATGGTCTGCGGTACTACTGCGACATTGAGAACGTTAGCATCATCAATCTAGCGTTCCTCAACAGGTTCCCAGAAGGCTTTGACTACGAGAATGACAACCTGTTCCGCCT
Source organism: Starmera stellimalicola (assembly GCA_030580055.1). Classification (NCBI taxonomy): domain Eukaryota; kingdom Fungi; phylum Ascomycota; class Saccharomycetes; order Phaffomycetales; family Phaffomycetaceae; genus Starmera; species Starmera stellimalicola. The sequence continues at coordinate 91,882 of JAKTSD010000002.1, read as the reverse complement.
GGAAATATTCGATAAAGAGTGCACCACGGCCCGCGACAGCACCAACGACAACCTGGAGCGGACCAACTGCGAGCCACTGGGCGACAGCATCAAGTACTGCCAGAGTTTGGGCAAGAAGATAATGCTGTCACTGGGCGGTGAGTCCAGCAGGAAGTCCGCCTACGGGTTCAGAGACGACAATGAGGCTGCTGCGTTTGCCCACGTCCTGTGGAACTCCTTTGCGGGCGGGCACTCGGCCTACAGGCCGTTTGGGGACGCTGTGGTTGACGGATTCGACTTTGATATCGAGAATGGCGATAGCACAGGCTATGTGCAGCTGGTTGAGTCGCTGAAAAGTCTGTGTGCTGCAAGCTCCTCGGGCAGGAAGTACCTGTTTACAGCAGCACCGCAATGCACGTTTCCAGACGAAAGTCTGCAGGACCTGATCACCAGCGTGGAGCTCGACTATGTGTCTGTGCAGTTCTACAACAACTACTGCGGTTTAGAAAGCCACCAGTTCAACCTGGACAAGTGGTCTGCCCTGCTCGAAGGATTCAGCACGAAAATCCTGGTTGGACTGCCTGCCAGCAGAAGGGCTGCAGCTTCAGGGTTTGTGGGCTCCTCGACCATCATCAGCAGAGTGAAGGAATCTGTTGCTAAGTACAAGAACGTTGATGGCGTAATGTTCTGGGACGCCTCGCTGGGGTTCAGCAACGGCCACAACATCACCAGTGAGAACAGCTTTATTGCAAAGATCATTGATGAGCTGAAAGCCAATGAGCTGATGACGAACTCGGCAGCTTTCTCAGTGGCCTCTTCCGGCTCTACAACAACGACCAATGCGAGCCCTCGTGCAACCGGGTTCGTCCAGAGCTCAAACTCCAGCACTGCTACATCGTCAGGATCGCTTGGTCTGAGAAAGCACCTCTGCTCAGCACTTGTGCTGCTTACAGTACTAGTAACAGTTATAATTATTTGATTTCAACATGTTTAACCTAATCTAAACAATTCTCTGTATTACAATTAGTTGCGCTGTCAACTTGGCATTGATCACCGGCGTGGGTTCCGTAAGGGGTGGTGGCACCGTCTCTCAAGGAAGCAGTGGAGCGTCCTCCTGCTAATCTCTTGAATTGGTCACGGTCTTCCTGTGACACGACATTGCCAATGAATTCAGGCTGGACAGTGGCTGAGTGAATACCGTATTCGTGCAAGGTGGATCTGATCTCTTTGGCAATTTGTAAGAATTTTGCTGGGGAGGCATCAACCTCGATATGTAAGGAAGCAATGAAAATGTCTTCAGTCAAGTTCCAGATGTGGAAGTCGTGGACCGACACAACCCCGTTGACTTTCAAGATGTCGTCCTGAACAGAGTCTGCAGAGATGTCTGATGGGGTGGCTTGCAACAAAATCTTGGATGATCTTCTGCATAATGGTAATGCACTAGAAAAGATGATTGCAGTAATAACTAGAGAAATCATTGGGTCTGCGTAGAACTTCCATGAGTAGTCTGTTTTCCAGATAAAGATAGCAGTCATCATAACACCAATGTTACCTAAAGCGTCACCAACAACATGTAAGAACACACCTTGCATGTTCATGGATTTAGCCTTTTGTTTGGTTAATTTGGCGTGGGAGTGGTCGTTACCAGCTTCTTCGATATCGTCAGCTTGGTAGGTTGAATGGGAGTGTGCGTGATCATGTCCGTGTCCACCGTTTAGCAGAGATGAATGTTCGTTGACAACAGTTTCTGGTAAAACGGCATTGATAGAGCTTTCCTCATCAAGCAATTCGCTAGCATGGGAATGACCACCTGAGCCACCGTGCGAGTGTCCATGTTCATGGAATAAGAATAATCCAACAATATTGGAAATCAAACCGGCAGTACCAACATATAAAATCAACTTAGGGTTAGTGATAATTTGTGGGTTGATTAATCTCTGAATTGCTTCAATTAAAATTGAAAAACATAACGCTAAAAGGAAAACCGCATTGATCAATGCACCCAAGATTTCAGCTCTTTTCCATCCGTAGGTATATTTGGCATCCGCCTTGTTGTTCTTAGCGACTCTGACTGCCCATAATGCAACAAATAATGAAAAGATATCGTTCAACATGTGGAACGAGTCCGCAATTAATGCTAGCGAATTGACCGCATAACCAATGATAATCTCTAAAAAGAAAAAGAATGTATCAATAAGCAATAGCGAGTAGATTCTGATCTCCTTTGCTTTCATCATCTTTGCTGATTTCTGTTATTTCTTTTTCCCTAAAACTGTTTGTACCACACACAAAATCAAAAAAAAAATAGCAACTTCAAGCAGATTGTAGCAACTTTTAACCTCAAATTTAACTGATAAAACTTGATTCCCCTTAATTGAAATGACTTTCTGGTCTAAGTGGTTAAAATTTGTAACAAAATTGGTTGTTTTTTCTTTTTAACTTGAAAGTAAAATAATTTTTACAAAAAAAAAAAAAAAAATTATATACATTTTTTAATTGAAAAGACCAATATTTCTTTTGCTTTCCTTTTGTTGTTTTACAAGTTAATTTCTTGTATTGTTAAAGATGCAAATTGCACATATTTTAAATAAAGAAAGGAACTAAAACCCTGTAGGTGTCGGTATGTTTCCGCATGAAAACGTTCGTCCAACTCCAAAAAAATTTCAACCTGCTAGTAAAAAGCGAAATTGCACCTAGTGGTTACTGCATGATCATGCTGGGTGAATCGTTTAAAGCCGTTTTAGTGCTGGTTAGGTTGATGAGCCGTTCTAGTTGACTCAGTTTGGCAGCGAACTTTATTTTCTAGGGCTCAGAGGCAAACCCTCGAACGGGTGTATGCTGCTGTGTTCAGAAGCTTAGCTGCCAACAGTTTAAAGACGTTTATTTGATCTGCTTACGTACGTCTCGCTAAGCGATAACTAAATGTCTTGTAAAGTGGAAATATGCAGTATCTAGATTTCCGTCGGTTTCCAGAATGGAATGTTATATATTTTCAGCTTACAACACTTTGAATTATATGCTAAATGAACATTTACTTAAAGTTGTCAGTGTTTTTGAGTATATTACCTACAGCTAAACCATCAACTGTGCATAAGTTCCAAGCGAGTGAGGCATCCTATTTCAAGAGGTGATACTTCACACTGAGTAGTAGTATGTTATGTTGCTACACGGTGTGGCATACAATGTGTTCCATGACGAACAAGAGCCAATATGATAGGTGATAGGCCGGTTGGTGTATGTTGTATGTACTTCTTGATCTGTATTATTGGAATAGTTGCAATTTATTATATATACTACTTGATCTGTATTACCGGAAAACTTGCTATGCTAGCAGGTAGCTTGTATCACACACTACTAGCAAACATTGCAGTGCACTTCTCTCCAACGAATAAACTCCGCACATGCTTATGGAAACCGAACATAAGCAGCCTGGGATTATTATATAAAGTTTTATTAAAGCAAGCTCGATATTAAGCTTTTGATTCTAGAAGCGAACTTTAATGAGCAGCAGTATTTAAGTACGTTTCAACTCCCACAACCAGCTCAGCATGCAACGCAACAAATTGAACACAACATGCTCAGACTAACCATTTCAATCATCTATTTGCTGAACTTGATTAATTTCACCGAGTCGAAGGGTTCTGAGGGCTCAGATTCTGCACAACACCAAAAATCTGAACACAATAAAAAGATTGAGGGCAAAGCAATATCTTCACTTTTTAAAAGAGGTGGTACTTGTGCTTTCCCAAATGGCTCAGGCATGGTTGCAGTCCAAAAATCTGGTAAAAATGCAGGCTGGGCAATGCATGAAGACCAAGTCTGTTCTTATGGCTCTTGGTGCCCTTATGCATGTGAGCCTGGGCAGTTAATGGCACAATGGGACCCTGAAGTTACAACGTATTCGTATCCAGGGTCCCAAAACGGTGGTTTGTACTGTGATGACAACGGTAATCTACAGCAAAAGAGATCCGGTAAAGGGTATTGCTACCAAGGAAAGGGAACTGTTTCTGCCAAAAACAGCTGTGGATCAAATGTTGCCTTTTGCCAAACGGTTTTACCAGGTAATGAAGAGATGCTGATTCCTACCAATGTTGATGGTGGCTCAGAACAGGTCTTGGCTGTTCCGGGCACCGAGTACTGGGCTGGCACTGCAGCTCATTACTATATCAATCCACCAGGAGTGTCCGTTGATGATGGCTGTAAATGGGGTTCAACTGCAAACCCGTACGGTAACTGGGCACCCTATGTTGCTGGTGCCAACCAAGACTCCTCGGGGAACACGTACGTCAAAATTGGCTGGAACCCAATCTACTTGGAGCCTGCCACCCCGTTCAGAAATACCAAACCTTCCTTTGGTATCAAAGTCACCTGCGACGATGAGAGCAAATGTGTCGGGTTGCCATGTTCGATAGACCCATCAAAAAACGATGTAAATCAAATCGGTGGCTCCCAAGTCTCCGACGGTGCTGGAGGTGCAGCCTTTTGTGTTGTCACTGCTCAGAACGGCGCAAAGGCTAAAATTGAGGTTTTCGAAAGCGGCACCAGCAAAATCAAACGTGACGAACGTGAACATCATGTCCACAACCCTCACCAGTCAACAGTCACACACACCAAAACCGTCTACAAAACTGTCAAGGCCTAAAAATGTACTTTAATACAACCTCTTTATTTATTCTTCTAAACCAGCAAGTCAGCTGTAGAGTTTGCTGTTTCACCTTTTGACACATAAAAACGTTGAAAATAGCAAAAAAAACTGCCATTACCTGGAATCGAACCTGGGTCTGGTCGGCCACAACGACCTGTACTAACCACTATACTATAATGGCGGGTTTTCGGAAGTTGATGTTTACACACTTTGCCGAGATGCACCATTTCCGGTGCGGTCGGAATTCAAAAATTCCTCTTTTTTTCTTGTTTTTGTTTTTGTTTTTGTCTGTTTGTTTACTTTTTAGGATAAAAAATTTCCTAAAAAGCTGTAGATTTGAAGTTTTTTCCCATTAGTGAAACTTGTTGAGAAAAAACAATGTCACTGAGAACGCCTATGAAGTCGAGTGGGCCTGGATCCACCTCAGGCGCCAGCAGCACTTCCAATTCTGGGATTCCGCAACCAAATGATTTAGTGTTGGAATCACGCAAACGTCAATCTAAGCGTGATGAAGCGATTAGAAGAAAAGTTGAGAATGACTTATCAAAGAAGAGACAGACACCTAAGTCTCCTAGAAAGAAGCACAGCAGATATGTTAATTCCACGCCGGGATCAGTGTTGTCTTTGAAACCATCGGATCCTGTTATTTGTAAACCAAGTTACACAGCTTATGAAGCTGCCCAGTTAATGGGCGCTAAAAGAGAAAACTGCATCCTTGTTGTGGATGAGTACAACGAGCAGCTGCTGGGAATCTTCACAGCAAAAGATTTGGCTTTCAGAGTTGTTAGCAGAGGGCTTAATGCATCAAGTGTCACAATCGATCAAATCATGACAGAAAACCCACTGTGTGCCACAAGCGACACATTAGCATCCGAAGCTTTGAATTTAATGGTGGAGAAAGGTTTCAGACACTTACCAGTCATTGATGAAGAAAACCACTCAATTATTGGTGTCTTGGATATAACAAAATGTTATCAGGAAGCAATGGAAAAACTGGAAAGAATGTATGAGTCTTCAAAGAAGCTACACGATGCACTTGAAGGTGTCAACATGGAAATTGGCGCATCATCAAGTAAACACCCATCTCATGTTATCAAATATTTTGAAAACTTGAAATTAGCAATGAATGGTCCTATCCTAGAGAATGTTTTAGATGAGAACACCTTGCCATGCTATGTCAATGTCAAAACAAATGTGTATGATGCAACAGTCTTGATGAAAGAAAACCACACAACTGCTGTATTAGTTAAAGATAACAATGACGAAATCTCGGGAATTTTCACCTCAAAGGATGTCGTTCTAAGAGTTATTGCAGCAGGTTTAGATCCAAAAACATGTTCAGTCATCAGAGTTATGACTTCTTCTCCAGACGTTGCTCCAAAGGATTTGACTATTCAGGCTGCTCTAAGAAAGATGTTTGATGGTCATTACCTAAACTTACCAGTTGTTGATGACGGTGAAATTATTGGTATTGTTGAAGTTTTGAAATTAACCTATTCAACATTGAATCAGATTTCCATGATGAAAAACTCTACCCATGGAGGAAGCGATACCGAAGAGAATAACAGTGAAGGACCAGCATGGAATAAGTTCTGGACTTCGTTGGATAATGAGGACACAGACTCAATAACTTCGGATTCGCAAGCTGGTAATAATTTGATTCCTGATATTTCACAAACAGAAATTAATCAATTTTCATTCAACAATGACAATTTGAAACCAAGCGACTCGATTTCTGTAACAAACATTGACAATAATTCAAACATCTTTAATCAAAATTCATCAATTTCTACAAATACTAATTTGATTGACAATAAAACTTTACCATTTATTTTCAAATTCAAGTCTCCATTGAACAGAAACCATAGAATCTCGATCAAACCGATTGATGGTATTGATGAGCTAAAGAAACTGATTTTATCAAAATTGAATGCGAATGAAATTGAAAAATTGAATGACGGCGATTTTCACATAAGTTATATCGATGATGAAGGCGATGTTGTTGCAATTACCAACGACCAGGACTTGATTGACTGTGTGTTGATTTACAAGAACTCTAAAAACGAAAAAGCTGACTTATTTATACATCATCCTGATGACGAAATTGATCTAAAAGAGTTTTATGAATCCAAGAGTAAAAAGTTGAGCCCAAATAACAACAATGCAAATACAAATTCCAATGAAATAATTCCTGGAGTGAAAAACGAGATCCTGCTACCATCAGTTTTATTTTTAGTTGGTGCATCCATCGTCACCTTATTCGTAATTAACAAGAAATAGAGAAATATATACACTTTTTTTTTTGGCTTTAAATATATTTACATGTATTACTTCTATTCAAGCAGTCACAGTTGGCTGTTTTGCATTCTTCATCAATTCATTTGAGACTAATTCCTGTCTCTTGTTCATTTCATTCTCGATTGCTTGAAGTTTCAATTTTCTCGCACGTAAAGTGACTCTCTTTTTGATTGAAATGTTTGGTGAGGTGAATTCGTACTCATCAACAGTCTTAACATCTGGGAATCTCTTGTGGATTCTGCCTGTCAATACTTCTTCTTCAAAGAATTTTAGTAGCCCTGTTCCTTTATATGACTGTGTTAGAACCAAGTCAGGAATTATGAATCCTGCAAGCTTTTGAATCTCGGTTGTGTACTTAAATCTAAACTCCAAGTCAGTTAGGTCAATGTGAGAGATCAACGTGACCTGTTTACCTGTCATTTTTTCGTATTTCTTCAGTAATAGTTGCTTGAACTGCTCGAGGTCTTTGATTTCTGTCTGGTTTAACCAAGGCTTGACTCTGAACCCTTTCAGTCTCTGTTCCAGTGGTAGCTTTTCACGAGGGTCTGTCTTGAGACCAATGAACTCAATGTTGTCTAGATGGAGTAGTTCTTCCTCTGGCTTGATGCTTTTGTTTTCTAACTTTTCAATATAGCTCTTGGTTGGCTCGGCCTTTTCCACTGCTTTTTCGTCCTCTTTCTGCTTCCATGAAAACCAGTCCATAAATCCGCTCTTCACACTAGTCGTGTGGATGCTTCTGGCACTGGAAACACCGCAAACTAACCGTCTTGAAAGCATTTCGATCAACTGTTCCCAAACAACAAATTTCACCAAAATTTTTGATTTTGGCTATGATTTTTTTTCAAAGAAAAGTACAACTTCCCAATCGGGAAATAAAAGTGTTGAGTGCCTTGCAGTGCAGTTGCTGGCTGAAATTATCTCTAAAAATTGCAATTTGACTAATAAAATTTGGTATTTCAAGGATACTGATTGAACTGAAGAATGGGGATCTGCCTGTCGTGCCTGCGAGGCAGCGGCGAGGACGATGTGCCAAGTCAGGTGCGTTTATTTGCTTGCACATTGGGGGCCATGCCAAAATTGAGAGAATGAGCCAACTAACTGACCCAGCTTAACGAGACTTCACCACTGCTAGACAGCGAGAACAGGTTAGTTTACTTTAGCGACGAGTGCGCAAGGACCCGGGCGGGCGACTAACAGCCGCAGAGACTACGACAACGACGCCGCACTAAGGGAGAGAGAGGAGGAGCTGAACCAAATAGTCAGCGAGACGAACGAGTGAGTAGCCAGCCAGCATTGGTGTGAGCCGAACCAGAACTAACCGCAGCGCGCGCAACACAGAAACATGATTGATATATCGGGATATATCAACTTCAACAGCGACACAACGACCGCAGACTTGGGCCTGAAGAAATCGGTAAGCACGCTGAAAAGCGGCCCTTCGCAGCCCCAGAAAGACGAGAAGCCCGCCGCACAGGCCAGCGTGGCCAAGCCTATACCTGGGGACTACCTCACCGTGGAGGAGAAGAGCGCACTGAAGGATATTCACCACGAAATCTTCCAGCTGATTGACGATTCCGTGAAGATCAGGGCGTCCGGCCCGCTAATCGTGGAGTTCTAGCCCAGCCCAGCACCACTCGCCCTCAAATAATAGAAACATTGTGTACCAATAGCACGGAACCGTCGCAACACCGCGGTGTCGCAGCCTGTAGGCAGACTGGCTCAGCGTGCGCCAACCAGTTTTCTTTTTCTCCCAAAAATTTCCACGAACAAATTTTGTTTTTGTAAAATCAAAACAATAAACAAAACACGCTTAGTTAATTGGTCTGGTTGGCGCTGTGGATTGAGATGTCAGTGAAGCACAGAAGAAGAAGCAGCACGCAAGCGAGCCAGCACAATAAAATGATGAGGCTCACGCCCCTGGACACGAAGTACGCAGATGCTTTCATAAACATCTTGAACCATGTTAAGCAGTTGCCCATTAGCATAGATTTCCTCGAGCTGCCGGACAAGAAGCTGTATCCCGACTACTACACCATCATAGAGAGCCCTATAAGCATCAACGAGATTGAGGAGAAGACCGCCACGCTGGAGAGCTATGACTTGGACCAGCTGGTTGACGATTTCAGGCTAATGGCAGACAACGCGAAGACTTACAACGGGTCCTCCAGCGCGCTTGCGGAGAATTCGCTTGTTATTTTGCGAGCCGCTGAGAAGATGGCCAGGGAGGAAGACACTGAGAACAAAGAGCTTGATTTGAATGAGGAATTCACCAAAATCGTCGACGTATTGGCGAACACTGAGGTCGATAACATAAGGATTGGCGACACTTTTTACGAGAACGTGAACCGTAGAGAGCTGCCGGACTACTACAAGGTTATCAAGACGCCAATGTCATTCTCAACTGTGCTGAAGAACATCGAGTCCAATAAGTACCAGTCCATTGAGTCATTTGAGAACCACATGAATCTGATTTGGCAGAACGCACAGACCTATAACGAAGAAGGGAGCCTGGTTTACGACGACTCCGTGTACCTGCAGAACGAGTTCAACAAGCTGATTGAAGAGTTGAAACGTAAATTCAACAACAACACCAGTAATGGCAACAGTGGGCATCCAAGGCTAAAGCTAAGAGTCAAGCCACCTACGAAACTCAAACTCCACATCAACCTAAAGAGAGAGAGCGCTGGCGAAGCTGCTGAGATAGAAGACAACTCGTCTCCTGGGGTGGGTGACGATTCGTCTGCTGCAGATGACACGGCGGCTCACGAAAATTCTGAGACTCCACAAGCAACCCCAAGGGACACATCACAGCCACCACTGCCACTGGGATCCATAGCTGCAGGAAACTCAACAACTTCTCTAATACAAGAGGTTTCAATATCGTCCTCCAGATCTGTTTACAAACAAATAATCAGACAACCCAAACAAAATGCGATCCCACAACCACTGATACAGAACTGGTTTGAGTACAAGTTTGCTGCATTCAAGCACAGCAACGAGAACTACACAATCCAGCTACCTCCACAGCAAAGTGCTATTACTGTCACAACCTCATTAAAGGACTCGTTATCTTCCTCAAAACGCCATGAGGTTGAACTACTCGTCAATGGAGAACGCGTCAACCCAGTTCCGTCCTCACAGTACTCAAATGACTCCAACCCGATCTCCAAGCTAACCTCCAGATACGAACTGAAACTAGCTGATGGGCTGAACTTTGTGGTCTTCAATGTAGCAGTTGATGCCTCTGAGGATAGAAAATCAGAGAAAATAATCACAGAGAAAGCGTCTTTCTGGGTGATTGTGCTGTAAATGGAACTACGACGTCTAATGACTATTTAAAGGAGGGATTTTTTGAAATTTCATCTTTTTCCTGTTCCAACAAGCAAAAGATATCATTAAAGCCGCGAGCAATGAGTGGGAAGGCATTGGGCTCATGGTTTGAGAACGAGACATTGCAGGAGTGGAACCTTAAGGTGCAATCGACATTCACAAATATTCTTAGAACTGGTGAGCTACCAAAGCATGTCGCGTTTATTATGGATGGCAACAGAAGATATGCGAAAAACAACGACTTGAAACTGAGCCAGGGACACAAAGCTGGGACTATCAGCTTGGCCAATGTCATACAGTCGAGCAAAGAACTGGGAATTAAGTTTATTACAATTTACGCGTTCTCAATTGAGAATTTCAATAGAAAACCTGAGGAAGTTTCCTTGTTATTCAGTTTGTTAGTGGAGAAGTTGAACCTTTACCTGAATGGTGACGGTAGAATCAATGCCAAAGACGAAGCGAAATTTAAAAAGATGGTCAAAATTAGAATTGTTGGAAATTTAACACTGATTCCTGCTGACTTGTTAGCACAGCTCCAAAACTTTGAGAATTCAACTGAGTACGATGCCGAGGATGATGCAATGGTAATTAATGTGTGCTTTTGCTACACCTCGAGAGATGAAATCACAAGCTCAATCAGTAAGAGTTTAGAACAGATTTCAGCTAATGAGTTTACTAAAATTGATATAAAGCTAATTGAGAACAACTTCTATTTCAAGCCCGACGTCCCGCCCGTTGATATCTTGATCAGAACTAGTGGCCATACGAGGTTGAGTGACTTCCTACTGTGGCAATGCAACGAGAGCTCTGAAATTATTTTTCTGACTAAATTGTGGCCAGAGTTCTCAAACTTTGACTATTATTTGATCTTAATCAAGTGGGGGTTCTGCAAGATGGTACACACCAGGAAACAACAGTGGTGCGGGTATTTCCATCATGGCAAGGATGATAACAATAGTAAATTCATCGATATCAGGAATTTACCAAAGCCTACAAATTTCGTATCAGTTTTAGGTGAGAAATCCAACTCTGACAACTTGCAGAAGAATATCCAAGCTGGGTTTGAGGTTGCCACCGAGGCTGTTAAGAAGGCCTCTTAGCTTGTTCATTTATCCGTTTATTTTGCTTTGCATTGCTCCAATTAATATATCACTTCCCCATCAAATAACAATTGTCTCAACAATCTGTTTGATCTCCTTCTTATTCCTCTCCACCTTCTTAGCTAGATCCACCTTTCTCAGGTACGAGTTGAACACCACAACCTCTGCAACCAGCACTAGTAGACCAAAAAATAAGCACATCAGTACTCTCGTTGATAGTGAGTTGTAGTTTTGAGTCCAGTACCAGATGGCGTAGACCACCGAGCACACTGAGAGCAGGATATTGAAGATGGTGGTGACCTGGTTCTTGATTTCTTTATTGATATCCGCAAATGTGGGTGCTGGCGAGTCGTCGCTTATACTACCAAACTTATTCTTATTGCTGTTGATGAGCTGCTTGTACTCCTCTTCTTGCAGCCTCAGTCTGATCTCATCCAGCTGTTTCTGGAACTCGGGCGTGTAGCCTGGCTTCTCGGGCAATGGCTCTTTGTAGAACCTCAGTGGCTTTATATCTGCTAGGGACTTATTTGACGACTTTAAAATGAATATCAAGTCGTTAGTGGTGAGCCATTTCCTCTCAAGAAACGTTTGCCTGTGTGCTTTGATGAGCTTGTGGGATGATGCGTTGACCAATTGAGCTACTTTGTCGTTCAGCTCGTACTTCATGCTGCTTTACTGAATTACTAAATGGAAAGAGGTGAAGTTTTGATTTTACGCAATTTTGTGCCAGCAGTGCTGCGCGTACCACAAGTTTGCGATGGAATTTGCGATGAAATTTGCGAAGCTGATAAAATATCGGTAGGCGCAGCATTCCGACGAGTAGTCACAAATTGATTACATAATCACCGGCACCGGAGCTGCTGGCCGGCCAATAAAATCTTGGAGGAAATAAGCAAAAATAAAAAAATATAATAAAAGTGATATAAAATGACTTATTTCACAACTCTGATTTAGCCAACTACAACATAAACTGAGAATGTTTAGACTACATCAATTGACACAAGTGAACCGCAACCAGCTAAGCCAGCTGATTGGCAGAAGACTGCTATCAATCAAGACAATCTCAACACCAAATGAGAATGCACTAAAGTTCCAGGTAGATAAGTCACTACTGAACAGCGGCAACAAGTCGTCAATCCAGTTTTCCAAGAGCTCAAACAACTACAACAGCTCGCCATTAGCCAAGGAAATCTTTGACAACGTGAATGACGTGGAATCGCTGATGATTGGCTCGAATTTCATTACAGTTAATAAGAATGAGTTCTCCCATTGGAACCAGGTTTCGCCAGTGGTCCAGTCGATCCTGCAGAAGTTCCTGCTGGAGCACGACAACAAGCCAGTGGTGAACGAGGACCACAGCGCAAACATGCAAAGTGGCAGCGACCACGACAGAATCCACGAGCTGAAATCAAAAAACAGATCAATGCTCAGTGAAGAGGACCAGGAGATCTCTGATATGTGCGAAGAGCTAATCGAAACCAGAATAAGACCAGCCATCCAAGACGATGGTGGAGATATCGTGTTCTTGAGATACGAAAACGGGAAAGTGTATGTCCAGCTGCAAGGTGCATGTACTTCGTGCTCGTTGTCCGATGACACGCTGAAATCGGGAATCCAGTCCATGCTGGCGCACTACATTGACGGAATTGACGAGGTTGTGAACCTGGCGGAGCTGGAATTCCACAAATTCGAGGAGAAACTGAAACAGAGCAAACACTCTGAGGGCCATGCATAGAGGTTTTGATACCAGCAGTGGACGAATAGGTTAATCACTAGGGGGAAATGGGTTTGTATTTTGTGTTTTTATAAGGTTTTAAGCATTAGTATTATCATCATTACTATATATTTTAAATGTAGAATTGATCTTTTCAGCTAGGACAAAATCCACATCACTGACTGAATTGAGATCATGCGTGAACAGACTTATTTCAACTTTGTTGTAACAGGTTTTGATTTCCGGGTGGTGGCCCATTAAATGGCTTCTCATTGCGATCTGGTTGAGGAAGCCCCACGTATGTTCAAAATTTTTGAGCTTAAAGCTTCTTGCCAGCTTGTTTTCACTGTTGATTACCCAATGCTTTGGTAGCACCGCGAGATCTGTGACGCGTTTGGCTGCCGTCTTAACCACTTTGTTGTACATTCGCGTGCTCAATTGAACTGCTGAACTGACTGTGAAATCAAAAATTAAAAAAAGCCCTACAATGTCTTACTAAGCGCTTACCAGTATAATGCTTACTAAACAATTACCAACCACACTGCTTAGTCAGCGCTCACACTCTATAGAAATACTCATTGTTGCACACTTTGTAGCGCACCCATGGGAAGCAGTTATACTTCAGGTTGTTTTCCATAACCTTGAGGTAGTCAATTTTGATGCCGCTTATGGTCATATCTGGGAGCTCAAACTGAAATTTAATCAACTTGTTCTCATGCTTTTCTCTATCATCATTTTCATGCTCATTATTCAAACTCTTCTTTAGATCGTTGAAGATGGTTCCAACTTCTTTAGGCTTTGGGTCCATTCCCAGTTCTTTAACCGCATTACCGTCATTTTCACTGTTCAGACTGAATCGACACAGTAATTCGAATACTCTGTCACCTCCAATCCCATTCAGGTTCCAGTTAATCTCATCGTTATTGACATCATACTTAACCGTTCCATGCTGACATTTGAATTTCGGTATTTTTTTCCAGTTTATATTGAATTCCTCCTGCTTAACAGGTATACAAACCTTCAAATAGTTCATTAATAGTCTTGTTCTGAAATTTGTCTTTATTTTGAACTTCAAGTACAGAAATTCCTTATCAATCTTAATATCGTTCTTGATTATCTCAATCATTGGTGTTGACTTGATTGGGATGTTGTACTCACATAGTACAAAATCCCCATCGGGTGGTATAAATTCAATTAAATTTTCCTGCTGTAGTTTGTTCAACAGCACACATTGATGGAATTTCAGATACTTCAAGTACTTCAAATCATTCAATACCAAGTTTAGCTCTGGCATTCCACTAAGATAACACTTCGCATTGAACTGGCCCTTTATTTCATGTTTGATAATCTCATTATTGGGATTTATAATTATATCAATTTTTTCCACAACATCAATGAAAAACTCATTTTTTGTGTAATATATCCCCTTTGGCCTCCACGAGATATTGGTAGTTGATGATCTAAGGATACTAGAGTTGATTTCCTCAGTGTACTTGCTGTCGTCGTCATTTCCGTTCTTACTTTTACTTTTCTTCTTTAATTTGATCTTTGATTCGGCTTCACTCTCCGATTTATTAACTTCAAGTTTGATAACATCTTGCAAAATAGTCAAGTCGGTTAGCTGTGGTATCCCATTGTCAAACATCTCATCAAACAGTTCGTAAATTATTATAAAGTTATCGATTATTATATCTTTGATCAGTTTATCAACTTTAAAATAACTTTTCAATATTAGTATGAATTTGTTCAAAAACAGCACAATTGTCATGCAGTTCATGCTGTCAATATACCCAATAGACAAAAAGATCAGCTCCTCTTGCTTAACAAAAATATAGTTAATTTCATTAACTTTGAATACTGGCTTCTTAAATTTATTTATTGCATTAAATTCCCTAAAGTTCCGCAGAATCTCATCATTTTCCACTATTCCATCCTTATAACTCCTCTGAATAAGACACTGGCATTGAGAATCAAGTATGAAAATGCTTGACATTTTTACTTATTTTGTTTACTTTATTTTCATTTTACTTCTGATTTTAATGAATTTACAGCTCAGCCAGTTTCTTGGTTACATAAGACATTACATAATATTTTGTTATTACATAATCTATGTATTACATCATATATTACTCATGTTCTATTCAGTGTGTTTAATTCTTTGATAGTTTCTTCAATATTTCATTTTGTCTCTCAATAAACTTCTTCTCGTTAAGTAGGTTCACTTCCCAGGTTTCCACCATTTTCTTGTTTGTATTGAGTATTTCCATTCTGATTTTTTCAAATATCGTGTCATTAAAATCGAGCAAAACTTTATCCAAGTTTTCTGAAATTCTTTTGATACCTAGAACGAACCCTAATGCACCCAAACCAAACATTGAATAGAAGCTAAAGTCAAATAGCAGGTTGCCGCAGCTGGCAACCAACAGCATTGGTATCTGTAAACCAAAAAAGTTTTTATAGAAAATAGACTTGATTGATTTTTTCATAATTGGTACATCGTTATCAATAATGCTATTCTTTAAAGTATTGAATTCGTTCTTGAATATTGGTTCATTGCGAGGTTTGGTATTCAGGTTGAATGAGTCAATCAACCCATTCATGAAAATGTAGTTTTCAATTGAGTTATTCAAGAATTGTTTGTTCAACATTTTAATTAATAGTTCATCAATCACATCTAGTTTGTAGTATAGTATCCAGAATGTTATGTTTTTCTGCTCAAACTCGGTGTAAAAAGGTTTCAAAACTGACTGGAATTCGTTGTGTGTTAACTCATTCCAGTTATTGATGTTTCTTAGTATTTTTTCATTCTTAAAGTTCAAATCATTCAATGTTAGTGACTGCAGTTTGTTTATATGAACAATGTTCTTTTCAATGTACTTTATCAAGTTCTTGATGTAGAAATCATCTTTAGTGAGCTTGAGAATTAATTCATCAACTCTACTAAAGTTTGATTTGCTTATCAGATTCAAATACTCGGATGAGTTTTTTGGACTTGAGATTAATAGCTGAATTGCACTGAAACTCTCTGTCGAGTTTATCTCGTTCATTGATAATACTTCTAAATTATCTGTATCATTAAACTCATAAACTGGCCAATTCAAGTACTCTGATGAGAATTTGTTATCACTAAATGAAATCATAAAGTGGAAATTGTGTTCAAGTTTTTCAGTGTTGTTTATTTCAATAAACTCAATGTTTCTCTTGTACTTCCCAAGCTCACTTAGATTGGTTGAAGGCAAAGTAAATTCATTTTCTAGTTTATTGTTCTTGAAATCTGATCCAAATTTAACAGTCAGGTTCTCCTTTCTCTCCCTCTTAACAAACTCGTTGAACCAGTCTTGGTTGGATTCAAAGGGGTCTGCCACTATGGTGTTCAAAAAAGATGGTTTGGATCCTAGTAGCCCAACTTTAACTGGACTGTTTGGTTTATTCTTTACATATTCAGTCAGCAAATTCAATTTGCTGTAAAGCCCATTTTTATCGGGAAAAGATTCTCTGATTTTGGTTATGTTTTGAGTGTCAAGCAGGCTATATGTGGACGAGTCATTGCCAACTGTATTGGAATTGTGTGATATTTTGTTTGCAGGTGAAACTGACTCTATTTTTTTGCTTGGAATTGAGCTTATTGGTTTGATGGAAATGGATGAGTACTTCCTTGCCAGCTGTGGAAGTTGGCGCCACATTTCAATCAAGTTTGGGCGTCAATTGGTGATAAAGTCTGAACGGTTTCTGATTTGCTCAATAGGAAAAAAACAACAAAAACCAAAGTTGATGAAAAAACACAAGCATCACGTGAATATTGCACTCGCAGCACATGCAAAAACATTACCCGAAATGGAACACCCACGTGACCTGCAAGACCTAAAGGCAACACGAAAAAAATTTCATGTGATTTTGCTATTTTCTAAATTTTTTTTGAAATTCCACCGCAATTTCAGAAATTATTGCAAAAGTTTGCAATTTAACCCAGAAATTTTCATGTGTCAAATTTTTTGTGCCGCAAAAGTGTAGTTTTTTGCGAAATTCCACCGCAATTTCAGAAAAATTGTACCAAAACTTTTAATTGCAGCTAATTAACATATGATAAATAATTAATAATTGTGTTTTCTGTTCCCTTTTATCTTTGAGTTGCGCTATTTTAATTACTGTTTGGTATTGCAAGGAGGGAGACACAGCGATCAGTACCAGTAACAAGCGGGAAAAGCAGCCAAAAAATGGATAACAATGAGCTGGAAGCTATAATAGCCCTAGAAAGCATGAAAACAGGGAGAATAAAAGAGATAAAAGATGCGAACGAGTTGAACGAAGCCAACGAAGAGGAGGAAGAGTACTACGACTCGAACTCGTCAATACCAAAAGAGTCGTTTCTAGAGAACATCAAGAAGAACGCGGTTGATATTTACAAGCAAAACAAGCCAACAATCAAGTATGGGATGGAAGCGACGATTTTGCCCATGGTGAACATAATCGAGAAGAAGCACGGCGAGTGGAAGCGTAAGAGAAGACTGACAAAGGCCAACTCGATGTTTCCTGAGAACATCAAGCTGGACAAGGCGGTTATCAAGAGATCCTCAGTGGGTTGCTGTTCCGGCGAGGACAGTAACAACAACAGCACTAAGCAGCAGAGACTCACCATCTGCCTCAAGCTGCTGATCCTAGCGAACAACCAGATAACAAACAAGGCGAAAAGTCTGCAGATATACGACAAGAAAGACGACAATGCCGTCATAATAAATGAGATAATCTCAATAATCAAGAAGGTTGTTTCGTTGATATCAAAGTACACAGGGAACTCCATCTCCACCGAGATCAGGGAAACCCTGCGGGAGATCATCCTGAAGCTGCCAATCAAGTGGAACAAGCTCAGCAACAACAAGAACAAGCTGATAATAATAGCCAACGACTCCATCAAGTTCATATCGAACCTGATTGCGCTGATCAACCAGTCGCTGAACTCTGATCTGAGCCTGATGAAGAAGGAGAAGTGAGGGGTCCCGGCTGGCTCGATAGGGGGTCCCGGCTGGCTCGATAGGGGGCCCCGGCTGAGGCCATCAAGGGAAATGTAGTTATTAGGGTAAAAAGCACGTGACAGTCCAGGCCGAGCACAGCAGCCCCGCTCAACAACTGTGCTTCCAGGCTCTGCAGCTCAGTGCATGTTTAATAAGTAATGTGGTATTAGAATCAGCTCTGTAGGGCGTTGAGACGCTCCCTCATTTCACTCAAAACGTCTTCGGTGTTGTCGTCCTCGGAGACGCTTTCCTCCGCCTCGTGCTGCTCCACCTGCTGCTGCGGCAGCGACACGCTAGGCACCTGGCCTGCCTTGTCCAGCTTGTCGCTGGTGAGCTGCATAACAATCTTGTTGATCTCTTCCTCCACCTCCTCTTCTTCTTCCTCGTCCTCGCCCTGAGCGTCAATCACATCCCCAACCATCTCGTTGATGATCCCGCTCTTCATCAGCTCCTTCTCCAGGTCCCGCATCCCGCTGGTGATCTCAGGCAGTCTCACCAGCATGTTCACCTCGTGCATTATTGCTCCGCTTGACTTCATCTGCTGGCTTATTTTCATCATAT
Organism: Starmera stellimalicola; assembly: GCA_030580055.1. NCBI lineage: Eukaryota > Fungi > Ascomycota > Saccharomycetes > Phaffomycetales > Phaffomycetaceae > Starmera > Starmera stellimalicola. The sequence goes on along the minus strand of JAKTSD010000002.1, from coordinate 73,246 downwards.
TAAAGCTCTCATCTATCTGCAGGCTCACACTGTTTAGAGTCGCCAGCGAGTTGTACAGCCTCGTCTGCTGCTTCTTGATCCCATACAGCTCTTTTGCGAATATTTTAACCGATTTTTCGTCTCCCTTTTTGTAGCTCTTTTTGATTAATCCTTCAGTTTTCTTACTTAGTGCGTTTATTTCACGTATGCTCTTCTCTAGCGAGCGCCCATTGCGTCTCAGGATTGCTTTGATTTTGCGGTGCTGCTCCTTGGGATCCTCGCCCCAGATCGCTTTCTTCAGGTAGTCCATTGCGGCCTCTTTTTCCCACTATTATCTAAAACAGTACAAATTATCAAAAATATTATTTATTATTTCGAATTTTAAAATTTCGCAAATTTCCTATTTACATTTTGGAGTTTTGCAGTTGGTTTTAGTATTTCGCAAAAAATTGCGTTTTTGAAACGTTTCGCAAAAAAATTGCATTTTAAGAATTGACATTTCGCAACTACCGCAATTTGCAGCTTTTCGCTGCTTTTCGCAACTTTTCGCAACTTTTAGCATTCTTCACTGCATAGATCAAATCTTATCAGTCAGTTTCCGTGTGTAGTACATTCTCAAGCCAAGTTGGATGAAGGCAGAACCAAGCATCATAACACCCGTAAAGATTGCAACCTGATGAAAGCCCGTTAAGTCACCTGATGCGCTGTTAGTTGGCAGGAACGACCCACATATCATTGGCCCAAACAATGATCCTAAACTGCATATGGTGAACATTATTGCGGTTCTGCTCTGGTTGTCCACAATCCCATGTAGTTGGGTAACAATGGCTGGGTAAATTGAGATGAACACACCTGATGCAAACCCCCAAAGGATACAGTAAATCAGGAAAACAACCTCCGAGTTACTTGACACCAACCACAGGCATAGTGGGAAGATACCACTCAGCAGCACAAACGGGAACAGCATGTTCATTCTGCCAAATTTGTCGCCTAAGAAAGATGGCAGAATTCTACCAAACACACTTGCAGCATTCAGAATTGATAAAAAGTACTCCGGTTTGATCAGCTCATGTCCCACCTTTGCTGACAGTTTTGTTGCGTACAAGTCAACATAAAACAGTCCTGGCATTAGCCCAAAGGTGCCAACTAAAAATGCGAAAACCAGTATCAGGAACTTGATATCTTTGGCAACAGCAAAGTTGATGATTAAAAAGTTTGGGTTTGGGTCTTTTTTAAAGTCATGTTTCAAGGACAGCCTGGATTTCATACCCAGCACAATCACAGTTGTCAGTCCCAGGTACATGAAACCCAGGACCCTATTGGTCCACCTGAAGCCAATCTCATCAAACATTCTTCTAATGGCAATAGGCATGCACACACCGGCAGTGCACGAGCCACTGGAACCAAGCCCCATTGCTATTGCTCTTTTCTTTTTGAAGTACTGGAAAAGCACAATGATGGCTGGGTTGTAGATCAGGGCAGCACCAAACCCAATGATCAGACCTTGGATAATGAAGATCTGCCATAACCCGGTGGTTATGGACAGTAACATATACCCGATGACCTGGATAAGCATACCAAGAAACACAGTCAGCTGCGAGCCTAGATGGTGTAAGCTTGAAGAGGTGAGGCCCGCAAAAAAGTAGATGGAGAATGCCTGTAATGAGCCGATCACTGAGATTTTGAATGGCGTCTGATCTGAGTATTTTTGAATGTAGTAGGTTTGGTAAACACCAAACGAGTTGATCATCCCGAACGAGAAGGACATCACAAGCCACGTTGCTGCAATGACAAAATAGCCATATCCACCTTCGGGAAACTCCAAATGGTGATCAAACTCAAACTTGTTATCTTTTCGATCTAAAGCTTTGCTCTCGTCAGACATTTTGTATTTTATATGCGATTTTACCCCCAAAAGTTCCCTTTAAGAGTGTTGCCCACAACTATTTATATACTGCAAACTACACCCACTAACTGCACTACTAAATGCACTAAAACACTAAACACCAGCGTACTGACCTAAACGATATAAACGAATATTAATACGGAAGAAAAAATTGATCAAATAGATAATCTGACTTTTATTTACCGGACATTACAGAGAATTATCGGCAAACCAAGGACCCTGAGAAACCCAATAAAATACCTTAAAATACTTTAAATCCAATTAAATTAACAAGACGCTGACGCCGAGAAAGACCAAGGCACCAATCATTGACCACGAAGAAACATAAACTGCTAATGGTGCATTGTTTTTCGTAAAGTCGAAGCCTAAATCTTCATTCTGGCTGTTCTCGTTAATAAAGAGTAACGATGGGTTGTTCTTGAACTTTTCTCTTATCAGCAGCTTGCTTGCTGCTGTGGTCGTGGCCCGTGCTGAGCTTCTACTCGGCTTGTGCACGCTCCTGGATGGCTCGTCTTCCTCGATAACGTTTGAGTTGTACTGTGGATTTTTCAAGAATTCGGCCGCAACTTTAGGGGTTGCTGTGCCCGTCTGTGTGGCTGTGCCTGTCTGTGTCTCTATTTCTGTTCCATTCATTTCAGAACCCGACTGGTTATTCGCAGATGCAGCAGCGCCAAACAAGAATTTCTCAGGTTCGTAGTACTCTCTGCTTTCTTCGCCATTTTCATCACCTGCACCTCCCTCCATTTCTTTCAATTTCGCTCCAAACCTCTGTCTGTTTTTGTTCTTGTCGAATTTGAACAAAACTTTGGATTTTGCAAGCTTTTTAAACCCTTCATCGTCATTTGAATCTTTGACTGTTGGGGTTTTTGGGGTAGCTGGTTTGGAAATTGGACTTGGAACTGAGCTGCTCGTGGCAGCTGCTGGTACAGTTATCCCAAAAGACTTGGTAGCATCCACTTTCTTTGGCCTTTTATCTTTCAAGCCAAACTTATCCACCAATTTCGTGTTTTCTTCAGTCTTCGAAGCAGCATTTTTCATTGAATCAGTAACCTTTTCATGAGGTGATTTATCAAAACTGTTTTTATGCTCGGAGAGTTTCAGCTTTATTGTCTTCTCTAGCTCGTCTTCTGGTAACTCAAAAGCGTTTCTACCAAGCTGTTTCAACGTTGAAATAACGCCCTTTAGATCTTGCGCTGAAACTATCTGGTTGTCGTTATTGCCAGCTTCGCTCTTCTCTAGTTGCTGTAATGACTCAAAATTGTTAATGTCAATATCTTCCAGTATAGGTTCTGCAACTGTTTCATTTGTCTTGTTATTGAAATTAATAGCATTTTCTTCCTCAAAACTGGCAGATTTTGTTAACAATAAGTCCAAGACATCATTAATCCTATGGATTTTGTCTTCATCTTGCTTGGAAACAGAGTCTTGCAATTTATTGTTCAAGTACTCACGAATGGACTCATTCAAAAGTTCATCTTTGGATTGTATGGTTTCTTCTGGCGTCGAAATGGTTTGGGTTTGAGTTGGGAGTGTCTTGGTAGCTGACTCAACATTTTCCAAAGGTGCTGCAATAGCTTCGGTTGGCGTTGGTGTTGGCAAATTGGTAATCGTAATAGTTTTATAAGAGATGCTGTGAATTCCTGCTGATGAGCTTGAAGTAGTAAGATCCCCAGTCTGCGACTGTGCTGTTGGTAAAGCTACTTCTGTTACAATTTCTGTTGCAGTTGCTTTGAAATGTTCAGTAACCGTGACTGTTTGTTTCTCAAGGTTATAATACTGATCTAAAACACGTTTGATCGACTTTTCAATGTTTAGTCCTTGTGGATGGAGTGAGCTGTCCATCTCACTCGGCCCGTCTTGAACCGTAACTGGCTTAACCTGTTCCAATTTATCGTTATAAGTTTTATCACTGTGAAGCTTAACGCTTCTTAATTCAGACGTTCTCGAACTAGTTGGCTCAGTTTTGGCAATCCTCTCAACCTGTTTAACCTCTCCATCCCGTTTTAAGGTCATAACATCCCCATTCTTTGAGACATTTCTGAATATTTCAGGCTCGTCATCACCATTCAAGTGCTGTAAAGAGCCAAAATCAATTTTGCTATTAGAATTCAATGCCTCAGTGCCAATCGATTCAATAAATGGTGCTAGTGCTTTATAGCGTTGCAGTCTCAAAAGTTCACCGTCCTCAGAAGTGTTCAAATGCTCATTGTTCAACTGGCTAAACTCAACAGTGTCATATTCTAGTGCTTTAACTGCTAACAAAATACAGCTCAGAATACCTAAACTTAGCTTCATAGTGTGGAAACAACCAATCAAGTAAATATTAGCAACAATTATCAGCTTTCCCAGTGCTTAATTTTAGTAAATAACATCATTTCGAAAGTCACAAACCTATTTTAGCTCAACTGTGTTTGTTGATAAAAAATGGCACAAAACCAAAACAAATAATTTTTGATTTTTTTAGTTAAATAAAAAATTGAAATTGCGAAGAAATTGCGGATATTTACTTGACAAAAATGTTCAAGTACTCTTCATTTATCAGGGCCTTTCATAATTCCAAGTTGCTGTTGAATAACCTGACCAGCTTGAGAAACGAAAACAACTCAATTGCACAACCTACAATCTATGCACTATCAACGCACTTGGCAAGATCTGCAATTGGTGTAGTGAGAATTTCAGGCCCCAACTCAAAGTTCATACTGGAGAAACTAAGTGAAAAGCCTACCCCTAAACCTAGAAAAGCCTCAGTAAGGAAACTGTATCATCCCACAGACAAAGTGCTGCTGGATGAAGCACTTACCTTGTACTTCAAAGAGCCAAAAAGTTACACAGGTGAAGATTTAGTAGAGTTACATTTACATGGAGGAATAGCCGTGATTAAGGCAGTTATAAAAGCCATCCAGGCTTTACACACCGAGGAGAACCCAATAAGGTATGCAGAAGCCGGAGAGTTTACCAGAAAATCGTTTCAAAATGGAAGATTTGATCTAACAGAGATTGAAGGAATCAAAGAATTAATCAATGCAGAAACTGAAGTTCAAAGAATCGGTGCAATTAACTCAGCCATGGGAAACAATAGATTGAGGTTCCATAGATGGAGAGAACTTATAGTTCATAACGTTGGAATGCTATCTGCTATAATTGATTTTGCTGATGATACCGAAATCGAAGATGTTGAGTCAATCTTTAAAAAAGTTTCAAATGAGATCAATGAACTATCATTTGAAATAAACAACTTTCTAAATAAGTCATTGAAATCCAACATCTTATTAGACGGTATCAAAGTGACTTTAATAGGGCCACCAAATGCCGGAAAGTCTTCAATTTTGAATATTTTGGCAAACGATGATGCATCAATTGTTAGTGACGTTGCGGGAACAACAAGGGATGTTATCAATGTGCCAATTGATATCAATGGGTACAAAGTGATTGCAACAGACACTGCAGGTATTAGAAACTTTCAAGAAGCTGATAAAATCGAAATTGAAGGAATTAAAAGAGCTAAAACAAAATCTTTCCAAGGTGACTTGATATTAATGATCTTGAGCTGTGATAATCAGATCGATGATTCAATGCTGGATCATTTCAACGAGTTGAGAGCAAATGGATGTGAATTTATGATTGTACTCAACAAAATGGACTTATTGGATAAATCTCAACAACTAAAGATAATCAAAGAATTAAGTTTGAAATTGAACATTTCTCCTGATGATATTTTAAAAGTTTCATGCAAAGATGGGTTTGGAATATCACAATTAAATGATGCTTTGTTAGCAAAATTCAAGAATTTAACTTTAACAGATTTATCAACACCACTAATTTTATCTGAACGTGTTCAAGATATATTGAAAAATGACGTCTTATATGGATTTGAGCAATTCAATCACTTTAAAGAAGTTGAAGATGCAGTAATGGCCGCAGAGGCTTTACATCATTCAATTGAAGGGATTGGGAAAATCACAGGGCAAAGTGTTGATGTTGAAGAATTACTAGGTGTTGTTTTTTCAAATTTTTGTGTTGGTAAATAACGTTCATGGCCAAACAATAACCAAAATAGCAAACATTGCCATCAATGGCATTAGTAATTGATTTGAGTCTGACTTTAAAATAGTTTGCAATTTTTTATCTTTAACTGTTATGTTGAGTTTTGATAATTTTTCAATAATTGTGATATTGATTGATGAGTTTTGCGATAAATTTACTGAACTGTTTTCTTTGATAAATTCAGTATCTATTTGAAGAATTGGATGCGGAACTTCATGTAATCTTTTTTCCAATTTGTGGTCATCATCATCTTTATCATCAAATGTAAAAACCATATCAAAATTGAAAAAGGATTCCTCATTGATTTCATTATATTCCTGTGAAGTGAAAAGTGGTGTGAAAATTGCTTCCAAGTCCTTTATAGATGGTGAAGTATCAAAAGACGATTTAACTTCCTGTTCAAATTGAATCTCCTTATCACCATTTGAAGTTTCTAAATTATTCCAATCAGTAAATTTAGAATTGTCATCGTACCAACCAAGTCTGTTGAATATTTCCATTTCAAAATAATACAATAGCTCAGTTGGTAATTTTGAAACGAAATTGACCTTATCAATTGTTTCCTGTGATAAATTTTCAAAATATACATATAACTTGACTGAAATTTCGATCAAACAAAATTTTAATTCATACAAGATTGTTGACAATATTCTTAAAATTAACATAATGAAAACCTTAAACTTCCAAACAACATTCCATGGGAAATTTTTGACAAAGTGTTTAATTTTTTTAATCAAGTATTTTTTAATCAACATTAGGCATCTTTTGATTTTTTCAATTGTTTTCATTATTTTTAAGCAAATCTTTATCTTTTTGATTCTAATTACTTTCTTTAGCTTCATTAATTTCAATATAATGGTGAATTTTCTTTTCTTTTTCTTGATCTTTTTGATTACTTTTTTCAAAATTCCTTGGGATTCAAATATTTCATTTAGCTTAGATTCACTTTCACTACTATTGGTGCTTGATAAAAAGTAGTCAGGGTCATAATAGTTTGAGTCAATTTGACTTTCTAATGCATTTAGTTCTTCGAACTGTATCAAACTGGGCTCGTTATCATCAAATTCATATTCACCCAAATCAACTTCATGTCTTTTTAGTAATTTCTGCTCCCTCGCTAAGAACTCCTCTCCTTTCTCTTCTTCTCCAAAATTGTTGAAATCATCCACAATAACATCATAGTAGCCATTTTCACTAGTAACTAAGAGCTCACTCATTTGAATAATGTCTTCATCACTTAGACTAACTAATATTTTGGTAAAATTGAATAATTTCTGATAAATTACTTCCAAATGATCATTCAACTCCTCCAACTCTTCCTCAATCAGCCCCATTGGTTGATTTCTAATTGTCTGCACATATTCAAGATTGTAGTTTTCCAGTTCTGCGTGCTCTAGTGAATACTCGTTGTCTGAATCAACAATAAAAGGTGTCAAAATATCTGAAGTTTCCATTAAATAACTCAAAACATGGTCCTCGCTGATGAATTGCTCATAGTCAACAAAAATTGCATTACATACACTTAGCAAGCTAAGTGCGTAGAGCAAGAATATCATTCTTAAAACTTAACCGCCGAGCTGCTTATCAAGTTAAAGTGATATAAAATTTTATTTGGTTGTTGTTTTAGTAAAATATAAAAGTGGCAAAAGGTTTGACATTTATATAACCTTTTGTCTCAATATAATAATAAGAGCATATAATATAAAGACTAAAAATGATATAAAACTTTTGAAGCTTGTAATAAATACGGTTTTAACTTGTTGAATAAATTATAACCAAAAGAACTTCGGGCTGAAGATTCATATAAAAACAGAGAACCATTGGTGTTAATATTGCTGCTGTTATAATTCAATGGCAAAGATTGATTCAAAGTAGCATTAAACAAATTAATGTCAATTTTCTTTGTGATAAGTTCGTTAAGACTTGTTAGATTAATTGGATTATCAACAATGACCTTCACTTGATCAAAAGATCTTTTTGTGATTCTAGTAAATTCGTTGTCTTCGCCCACAAATTCCATGTCGAAATTAAAACTATACTTTTTAACATCGTTGTAATCTTGTTGGTTTAAAATAGGTTCAAATAGTTGTTCCAATTCTTGGGGTAAAACCAATGATGATACTGAAAACTCACTTGAGTATTGATAATTCATATCATCAAAATCAAAGCCGTTTGGTAAGTCATCTTCATTTTCCCATTCTAAATAGTTAATGTCATCTTTGACTTCTTGTTTTAGTTCCATTGAGTAAATTAAGCTTTTCTTCTGTAATGTTGTAAAGTACATCAATATTGAAATTGGAATTTTCACTAGAAACTTTATGAATAATGCAAACTTGTATGTTAAGTCTGTAAATAGGAACTTCAAGTCATAAATGATTTGAAACAATTTTCTCAATAGAAATTTAACCAATAGTTTGATTCTCCAATAAGCTTCTGGTGGGAACTCTGTTAATAACAGTTTAACTTTTGTGATAATAGTTTTAGCTATGAACCGAATTAAGAGTTTTATCTTTTCAATAGTTCTGATGATATACCAAATGATAAATGTCTTTTTATTCTTCAATAATTTTTTTGTCTTGAACATCTTAATCAGAACCATTGCATTCAATTTTAGTTTCATGGACTTTCTTTTTAACATGTTCAGAATTCCGCTTGTCTCAATTGACTCTTCTAGTTCTCTTTTATCTAAACTTGTTGAATTAAATTTATCAAAATCGATAAACAAGTCATCGTTTTCTAATAGTGCGTCAGTGATGCTTGTAATACTATGATTATCCAATGAAATAATAAACTTCGCAAACTTCAATAGAGTTGTATAGGTCTCTTGTAGCTTTAAGTTAATTTTGAATAATTCAATTTCAATCAAATCAGGGTTTTCCTCAATCAAATTAGTTTCAAATGCATTGATCGATTCTTCTAGTTTAGCAAGTGAGCTTTCAAAGTAGTCTGGATCTGGCTGGAAGGTTGGGCTTAAGATATCAGCATTTCGTTCAGATAAATAGCTAAAATCCAAGTCCGATTTGATAAAGTTTGAATAGCCGTCCAACTGGTCTATTGATTTATCCACCGCTGACGAGTTGGCTCCTGCTATGAGAGCTATTGCCAAATACACAATCTTCATTTTGTATAGTGTTTGTTCCCGTGGCACACAAGAAACAAGAAACACTATGTATTTAAACCACAGTTCATATTACTGAACACAAAACCTTTCAATTTGTAAATATTTATTTCAAGTTCATTTCTTTATTGCTGACACTTTGACTTTCAGCTCCTTGGAGTATTCTTCTAGCTCGTTGGTGAGCTCTTCTAAATGGGACACTCTTGGTTCCAGGACATCAATCTGTTCAATTATCGAATGCACTTCATCGCCTTTATATATACTGTGTTAGTGTATTGATTTCCTCCGGCAAAACAAGAACGCCTAACTCACACAAGCTCTTCAGCTGGTCCATTTTCTCACTTATCGGCTTGAACTCTTCTTCCTTCTTCAGAAATTGTATAGTTGTAGCCGTATTCTTGATTCTAATCGACTCAATTTGGGATATCGTCTTCTGTGTATCCTGCTCGAAAATCTGCTTCACTCCATCCAGTGCACTCTTTATATGCTTCTTCTGTTCCTGCTGCGCCAAAGACTGGGCCGTAACCATTGTTAAGTACTGTACTTGATCAAAAATAATCCATAAACAGCCCTTTGAACTATTTTGATGATTATCGGTCTGAGCTTAGTCAGCGCTTATGCAGCAACAAATATATTACTTGTTTCTTACTAATCAACTAAGACAAAAAAAATAACGGCTCCAAGACATTTTTCCATCGGCCATGCATAAACAGGCATCTGTATGTATCGATTGGATATGATCATCCGCTAAGTGTGCTTTTCACATGTTAGCTTGCATGGAAAGTCTGTTTAACAGTACAAATGAGGTAATTCGTTTCCTACACAACGTAAATATTCACTAAAGTTAGTCTGGCTAAAACCTGTTGTGATTTATCAAAATCAAAACTAATAATAATTTATTTTAGGCATAATAGCAAAATAAAAATGAAAAAAATTGCTTGAACCACGTTTTTGCCTGGCTTACACATTTTTGTATGATACAAATATTGGTGTTTTTATGCCTGCTGATTTATTAGTAATCCCTGGACTGTTTCATGGTGATATAAACTGAACAGCACGTAAATAAATAGCAAAAAACTTGTATTATCTTTTTATCAAAAATGTCTCTTTTTTACTGTGGTTTTCTGGCCATTTATGGGTCTAGACCAAAAAACCACCTAATACAGTCTTGTACTCCCACAATTTTGTGTATAAGAAAATTAAAATTATCGTTTAGTACTAGAATTTAGCAGTAAAAGTTAGCTGGCTTTTTGCATTGCATGCTATCAGAATATTTTCTTGATGTGGCAGAGGGAAAAAAATCAAAAAAATTTCGAAAATCAAAAATAAGAACCGCACAAAACTACGTTGCATTCACCTGTGCATAGCAGTGAACTCAACATTACCGTGTGGAAGGAAAAGACAAATATTAACAGCTACTGGTACTTTCTCCAAAAAAAATTTACATAGTAAATAGCAACAAGAGAAAAAGATGTTATCAGTAAAATGGATCCAGTACTTCATAACTAGGATAGCACACTCTACTACCAGAATTAGTCTAGCCTTCTTGAGGCAGAAGAACTCTTTTCTCATATTAACAGCATCAATTTGTTTTATTGCATTCCAGCTATACTACTTTGCATCACATTCAGATAACTATGCAGATATACTGAGGTACCCTCATGACCATAATAACAACAATAATGGTAATGCCAAAAACACGTTCAAATCCAAAGGGTCACGAATCATAATATCAGAAACAAACTCACCAGTGTCCACGTTATTTGAGAATCTACTGAAGGACAACGGTGTTACCTTAGCAGCAAGTTCACATGAAGAAAAATGTGACGCCTTCTTCACTGAGCTCTACAAAATGAATCCGGACTGGGTGAACAATGATTTCAGCTCGCTGCCTTACGACGGTGGTATCTTCAATAACAAAGATGGCTTCATATCAAACTACTTGAAGAAGTATAAAGAAAATAAAGAAAAAGCTGATAAAGTTGAAATCAGCAAGGAGGACTTTGAAGCCATGGTAAAAGAGAAGGGGCTCAGGGCACTTGCCGAAGAAGAGTACAAGGTAGCTGTTAAGGAAACACGGAATACCGAAAGAACTCTGGTTGACTTATCAACCTCAATGAGAGCTTATGGTGCATGTTTCTTAGGTCAATACGGCGAAATGTCTGGGTCGAGTTCTAGTTCAAAATCCAAAAAACCGAAGGTTGCCTCGTCAAACTGTCATGATATCGAGATAAGGCTGTTCCCGTGGTTGTCGAGAAACTTGCCTGTGTACACCAGATGGGACGGAACCTCAATGAGGTCAATCCCAACGATGTCTGATTATGTAAACATAGGTACCAGTGGTGCCAGCTCCAAGTTCAGTGGTAATAACAACCAGTGCTATCTGAAGAGCTTGAGAGACTCGTTGAACGGGAAAGGGTATGCCATTTCAGCCTCAGATCATCATTTTGATGAACTCAAACAGCTGATCCCGCTATTGAGAATTCTAGGTAACCGTTTACCTATTCAAATAGTTCACAAAGGCGACATGAGTGAACGGACCATGAAAAGAATTGTGAATGTTGCAAGAGACTTCAAACCAAACTTTGATTCCAATCCAAACTGGTTGTTGTTTTTGCAATCACATAATTTACCAGTTAGTCTGTTAACGCAAGATTTAACCAAAGATCAGTGGAACACAATTTATCCCAAGCAAGAAATTTGGTTTGTTAATGCCAAGGACTCCATTAGTGAGCAATACCACTCCAGGTTTAACAGTTACGCCAATAAGTTCCTAGCCTATTTCTTCTCGTCATTTGAAGATATTCTGCTGATTGATACAGATACTGTGCCACTCGCAGATTTGAATAAAGAAATTTTCCAATCCAAATTTTATAAAGAGCACTCAGCAGTCTTTTTCAAGGACCGTGAGGTCTTTTTCCAAGGTGTTGCAGCTGATAAACAGTTTTTCTTGAAACTGCTGCCATCAGAAGCTGATAATATTTTCTTCAACGTCCCACCAGCCACAGATTTCACCAAGAAGAATAGATTTTTAGGTGGCAAGTTTGCCCATTTGATGGAGTCTGGAGTGGTTGCTATCAACAAGAAGAACCATTTTCTGGGTGTGCTAACAACTGTGCAGATTCAAATCTGGTCGCCGGCGGCATCTAAATTTTGGGGTGATAAAGAACTATTCTGGCTAGGATTATCGATTAGCGGCGACGAAAACTATTTCTTCAACTACTATGCAGCAGGCGCTGGTGGAGTCATCACACCAAGGGAGTTGAGAGTGCTGGAGGATGAAGATGACTTGACTAGAAGAAATAAGCTGATTAGCACGGAAGTGTGCTCGACGCATCCAACACACATCTCATCAAACGATAATCAGACAGTATTGTGGATGAACTCTGGTTTCAACGTCTGTAAAAAAGCCAACTCAGCAGAGGGAGACTTTAAGGGCGACAGAAAACTGAAGAAAATGTTTAAATCACTGGAACAAGTTGAAGAATACTACAACTCGATTACAGATCTAGAAGCAGTTATTGTGCCTCGTCCAAGCGAGTTATACATTGATAATGATAAAGGTGAAAACAGGCGAGGATGGGAGATTCAGAACCTCTGTCGTGGATACATTTATTGTGCGTATGACTATGTTGGTGGCAAAATAGAACCTGAAACAACTGGCCATTTAATTAAAGTCGATCCACTCAGCAGAAATATGTATAAGTTCTATGGATCGGTTTGGAATCTGCTAACCAATGTCGACAACAAAACGTTTGACCCTCCTGAGGCTAAGAAGAAGCCAGCAGATGGAAAAAACTAATCTATAACCAAATGAGAAACTCACCAAGTTTCTTGAAGGTATCTATTTTCAAACTCCAAATGAATCAGATACTGCTTGGCCACGTCCATGGCCAACCCGCCAGTTTCATTCAGTATCCTCTCGATTGTGGAACGGACTTGTTTGGGCATCTTACCACTAGATCCACAAACAAAAATTGTTGCATTCTTGTTAAATAATAAATCAACTATTAATTTATCCTTCAAGTAGATTTCATCTTGAACATAGCTTTTGATCAAGTCTCTTGAGAATGATGAGAAGAGGGTAATTTTGTCTTGCTGCGCTAGTGCAGAGAATTCCTCGCCGTATAAATAGTCTTTGGACTTGTATCTATTACCAGTGAATAGAAACAATTGGTCCTTATTGAGACCTGAGTTAGAAGTTTTGTCAAGAATCAGGCTTCTCATTGGGGCAATTCCTGTGCCTGGCGAGACCATGATAATGGGATCACTAGCTGGGAATTTCAAGTTGTTATTGTGGATTTTGAACACGATTTCATCATTCTGCTGGAGTGTCTTTAGCCATGTTGTGCATAGTCCCTTTCTAGGTACTTTCAAGTTGGTTTTGTAGTCGACTATTGCAATCGTCAGCTCAACAGACGAGGCCGATGGCAGCGACGATATAGAGAACAGTCTTGGCTTGATGATTGGGAATAGGTCGAAAATGTACTCAACCGGGATTTGAACAGAAAAGAACTCTTGCAGCACTTCACTGATGGTTCTCTTAGGTCTGTTGGTGTAGTTGTACAGTTCCTCAGGGTCTGCGTTGGAGGCAAACTCTTTCAGTTTGTCGATTTCTCGTTCGTCAGTGGCAAAATGCCATAGTAGTTTGAAGAATGATCTTCTGGGAACCGCAGAGAGGTCTATATGGTGTGTGAGGAGTGATCTGAGAGTCAGGGTCTTCACCAAACCACCCTCCACCTTCACGTCCAGCAAGTCGATTTCAACTTGCTTATCGGCAATGTCCTGCCAGCCCTGGGACTCTATCAGATACTCAACCTCTTTAGCACTATTTGTTGGGTACAGCGAGACAGTGTCGCCAGGATAGTAGTTCATGGCCTTGTTCGACTCTAGTTCGACATGGCGGACATCCTGGAAATGGTCTTGCGCCGTGATGCGGGCATTTTGTTTGACTTTACCAACGAACAGCTGGTTCTCTGATAGGTTTCTTTCAATGGCAGTTTGTTTGCTGTTTGAAGTGAGCTTCTTGGGCTTCCGCATGTTGATGGTGAGCCTGTGCTTTGGCAGCTTGAGCTCGTCGTCGGAGATCGGGGCCAGTCCCGGTGGCAGCGGGAACCTGGCATTCAAATTCTTGATTAGCTGGTTTTCAAATTCAATATAGAACCCGTCGACACCCTGCGGGTTCTGCTCGTCGCTCTCTGCCCGTTTGGACACCTCGATGGCCCCCAGCTGCAGGATCCTGTTGTGCAGTTTCTTGATGGCCCAGTTGAACTTGGGATACGACGAGTCGCCTAGCCCAAACGACGTGAAGTAAATGTGGTTCAGCAGGTTTTTGGGTAGCTTCTTCTTGAGCAGGAACTTCCAGAACTTGAGCGAGTTCTTGGGGAACTCGCCTTGTCCCGTTGTGGAGCAGAACACCACCAGAACGTCGATGGAAACCAGCTTAACTATATCAAAATCGTTTAGTGAGCAGCAAATGACATGGAAATGCAACCTCTCGAGCTTGTCGGCCATCATTTCCGCAAAGTCCTGCGCTGTGCCTGTCTCAGACCCGTACAGCACCGCGACAGTTCGGCCTGGCGCGTCTGGGCTGCTCGTTGGCCTCATCTCGTTCTGCAATAACTAACTTTTCCTATTACAAATGATAAAGAAAATAAAAAGAAAAAAATTTCAGTGCTTAGCTATTTCTATTGGGTTTCTATATACATTGGGCCCCAGCTGCGGGCTCAGCGCAGCTCCACGTTGAACTCCCTGGCGACAATCTCGCGGATCTTGTTCTGCAGCACGTTCACCTCGTCGTTGGTGAGCGTTTTGTCCATGGACTGGTAGTTAATTCTGTAGCACTGGCTGTTCTTGCCTGTCTTTGGGTGGGTAAACTCGTCAATGAGCGACACGTTCTCCACCAGGTCCCCGGCTATGTTTCTCACCACTTCCATGATATCGTTGATGTGGACTTTTTCGTCGACTGATGGGACCCAGAACGAGATATCTCTCTGTGTGGATGGGTATTTGGAGTATGGCTTGAAGGTGGATATCTTGCCGGCTTCGAACTGCTTTGCGAACCGCTCGTCCAGGGACCAGAACAGCCTGATGTCCGGGATGCCGAACAGCAGCATTGCGATTCTGTCCAGGCCAATGCCAAAGGCCCAGCCAATGGAGTTCTTGATGCCGGAGTTGGTCAGCACCTGCTCTCTCACCACTCCGCAGCCACAGCACTCCAGCCACTCGCCCTTCCACCACACCTCGATCTCCCACGATGGCGCAGTCCATGGAAAGTACGCCTCGACCCATCTCACTTTCAGCGGCTCGTTCAGGTACGGCTCGTCTGACCCGCTCAGTTTGGCAGACTTCTTTGCTTCGTTGAAAACCTCGTTCACCAGCAGCTCGATCGTTCTTTTCAGGTGAACTGACACCAGATTGGTCTCCTCGTCGGTCATGTAGCCCTGCTTCGGGTTGGTCTCCGGATCAAACGTCGGCTTGAGGTCCTCCACAATGATATCCACTTTTGGCAACTCCTCGATGTCCTTCTTCAGCTGCTCGATCAGGTTGCTCTCGTCCCTGGACCACAGTCTGGCACCTTCCATCTGGTGGAAAACTGGGTAGTGGGATCTGTCAATCTCGTCTCTTCGGTACACGTCTGCGCTGATCAAATACCCTGGGGTTTTGCATGTCTTGAAACACTCGTACTCGTGCGCTGAGGTGTGTGTTCTCAGCAGTGTGTCCTTGTTGATGTAGTAGGTGTCTGTCTTGGAGCGTCCCGGGTGGTCTTTTGGGAACCCAAGCACATCAAAGTTCTCAAATGTCGACACAACCGGTTTGAAGTCGTTGTAAAATGTGTATCCCATGTTCTGCATTCTCTTCTCTATCAGGTTTCTCAGGATCCCAATTGGATGGTTTGGCTGCAGGTGCAGTGCCCTGCCTGTCTTGTCCAGGATCGTTGGCGTCACATTTGTCCACTCGTCGGTCTGGTACTCTTTCCCATCTATCTTGATGCTGGAAGGTGGTTTGCCTGCAATTGTTAGCTTCTCAGTGCTCCTTGTCGCTCCCGCCCTCTTTTATACCCACTTGCAAGTGCTCGCACACTGCCCACACTGCTCCGCTTCGCCACACTGCTCACAACTGGTCTAAACATCTCGCTGTGCTCACTTCGCTGCGCAAATAGAAAATTTGGAAATTCGAAAATCCGTGCGCTTCTGCTTACGCGAACGCTGACTCATCCATTGCTTATGTAATTTGTGGTGCTTACTCATTCGTGACATAACCGCCAGTCGTCGAATTTGAAAAAAATAAATGCGAAGCCGGTTGAGTTTGGTAAAAGTCATCAGATTGCGGTTCAGAATGCTCCAGTTTTTCAACATCCAGGCCAGACAGCAGGGCGTGGTGGGCTGCACCAAGTTTCTTGCTACCACCAAGCGTTTCAAGCACGAGCTGGCGCCAAGATTCAAGATTCTCAGAAAGGCGCAGAGAGGAAGAGTCCCAGTCCGTACGGGAAGCTCCATCAAGGGAAACGACATTGAGTTCGGCGACTACGGGCTCAGACTGAAGTCTGAAGGTATCAGACTCAAAGCCATCCAGTTCAAAGAGGCACAAACTATCGTTATGAAGTATATGAGAAAAGTTGGAGGACAAATGTGGACAAGAATGGCATGCAATATCCCTGTCTTTGTCAAAGGTAATGAGACACGTATGGGTAAAGGTAAAGGTTCATTTTCGCACTGGATGGCCAGAGTGCCAACCGGTAAAGTTTTGCTGGAGATTGGGGGTGAAGGTTTACATGAAACCATTGCAAAAGAGGCATTTAGAAAGGCAAATGTCAAACTTCCTGGTAACTGGGAATTTGTCAAGAAGGGGGACCCAATCAGAGTCTCTCTGACCCACAAAATCGCAGAGAAACCTGCTCCAATCAACTACTCAGAGTTGCAAAAGAAAAACCCAAACAGAAAACTAGCCAACATCTTGAAATCACAAGAGCCAATGTACAAAATGTATAGAAACCGTTGATCAAGCACCCAACATCCTTCAATGTATATAAATATATAATAAATCAAGACGATTCTTATTAAAACAATGGGTAAATCAATTCTTTTCTAAAACAACCATAACTTTTGTGATGAATCCCTCTAGATGGAAAATGGACTTCGATCCAAGGCTTAGCCTTTCATCGAACTCGGCCGCAGCCTCAATAATCTTAGGAATTGTCTCCTTTTTGACTATTTTGATCAACTCGAACAGTAAATTCTTCAAAATGATCTTTGGTGGTATACAGTGGGATAGCAGCTCGTAGAAGACGGTTCTGGAATTAGAAATTCTCGTCACCGAGTGGTCTTTCTCAATATTGGCCGCTAGCTGCCTGATAACAATCTCCCAGTCCAGGTCTATCATTGGCGTGGACGTCTTGATCAACTCATTTTGCATCGAGAGCGATTCATACAGCAAAATCGATCTTCTGAGGTTTCTTTTACTTGAAATCGCAATATTCTGGAATATCTCATGCTTCTCCATTTCATTTTCTATTATATTAACCTGTTTCTTCTCTGTTATTTTGTTCAAGATATTGATTATATCGCTAATTTGTGGTAACGAGATTCTGATCAATAGTGTTCTCGACTTGATTGGTGGAATGATGTTAGACGTTGTGTTTGATATCAAGATCAGTCTTATGTTTCTCGAGTACTTCTCCATGGTACGACGTAGCGCAGCTTGTGCGTCTCGCGATAACGAATCTGCTTCATTGATGACAATCACTTTAAATCTATGTTTTCCCGTACTGAAGTCAACTTGCTCAGTTTGTGCAACTTCCTTAATCAGGTCCTGGATCACAACCCGGTCATTATTACCCAAATCACTCGGTGTCAGTTCCAAATGGTACTGACTTGAGATGACATTGAACTCGATTTTTCTATTCGATGATGTTTGGAAAGTACGCACATCAATCTTCATCTTTTCCACTCCTGCACCAAACAGTTCGTGCAGCACTGCCAGCACCCTTGTTTTCTTGCCTGCTCCTGAAGGCCCGTAGACTAATAGATGCGGGAAATCGGACGAGGACGCCTGTCGTAGTTAGTTACTTGGTCCAAGTGCGGGCGTTTCAATAATCACTCACTAGAGCCTTCAATCTGTGCCCAATTTCTTCATGGTAGTCCAGGCTGTTCAGTGTCGTTGGTCTGTACTTGTCGATCCACAAAGACATCTTTACTCTTTTGTACTGCGGCAAACTGACCGGATACAAATGCAGTACGAATTTCGAAGCAAATTTATTTTTACGCGTTGCAGTCACGTGAAGTGTATATAAGCGCTTATGTAAGTGATTTTATTAGCGTGCGGTCTATGGCAATGTGTGTATTATGCCTGTTGACTAAGTGTAGTAGGAGCACGTCTAGAGCTTTGATTTTGCGAAAAACTCGTCGGCTAAAGAGACAACCAGTTCAGCAAGTCCGTACGAAGCCTGGTAACCAGCACCGGCAATTCCATAGTTATGGATGATGTTGCCCTCTCTTTCGATTCTAACACCGCCCTTTCTGGCTGGTCTCAGGCCAACGTTGACTTTGACAATGTCAATTTCACTAGGATTGCCCAGTTTTGGATCAACCAGTTCAGGATTCAGCTTGATAGCTCTCTGAATGGTTCTTTTCGCTAATTCATAATCTGGGGTCTCGCCATAGTCATTTGGGACCATGGTACCACCGATGATGCACCCGCCTTCTTTTCTAGGCATCATATATGTCAGCTCAAATGGGTGTCCCTCGACATAGGTATCACAGCACTGTTTTGTGATGTTGTTTCTTGCCCAAATGATCTGTCCTTTGACCGGGTACACCTTGGAGTCTTTGACCCCACCCAATTCTCTGGCCAGCAGCCCACTGCAGTTGACTATCAGATCAGCTTTGAGTCCTGAGTGGTGCAGTGAGTAGCATTCATTAATATGGTGAATGTGTTTTCTCTGCAAAGTGCCGCCCAGCCTGAATACCTTCTGCAGCAAGTAGTGCAGGTAGATGTTCACCGTCACGGTAACGCTATCAAACTTATAGCCGAAAGCCATGCCTTCTGGGAGCTCAGACTTGTCCAGAATTTGGAAATTGTGAACAAAATCCTTGAACCATGGGAACTCAAAGCCTGACTCGGCATATTCATGTTCGCTGAGGTAGTTGTAGCTACTGGCAACAAAGATACCTGAGGCTGGATCTTTGGCGAGTTCCATAAACTTTTTGTACGCAGCCTTATCAATGTTCTGCTGTTTGATATCATCGTTCGCAGCAAACGACTGCCAGTTGGCACCCGCATAGGGGCTCGTGTAGTTGATGTCCAGGTCCCCCGGGATGTTTCTGCCCACAATTGAAACGTCGTGGCCCTGCTCTAGCAGCAGCAAGGCTGAAGTCAGTCCTGAGACACCAGCTCTGTGACTGTGTTAGTTACTCGTTCGATGCTTGAACGCACACCTCACCCACCCTAAAACCACTATTTTACCCATTTGTTCTTCGTGCTCCTCGCGTTGTTGCTTTCAAGGTGCTTTTAGGGAAAGACGACGATATTCACGTTTTTTATACAGTTTGATGATATGATAATCTGCGGATTAAAGCGGACCGCACCGGAACGATCAGTGGAATTACAGCTAAGCAGGGTTCTACAGCTGTGTATGGGGCAGTGAGCGAGCGCACGCCTGCTGTGCATGGGGCAGTGAGCGAGCGCACGCCTGCTGTGCATTGCGGCAGCATTCTATTCCAGCTTACACAGACTTCTTCACTTTACGCTTCTTCATAACCACGGCGGGTTTCCTCTTTAGTTTCATAATCACATGGGTGTCGAATGCGCTATCGCACGCTGGACACTGCGCATCGTTCGGTATTACGCTCAGGACTGGGTTGTTAGTAATAGACTCTGGGCAGACCCCAACACGGGCGTGCACGATACTCACTGCATAAGCACACACTGCAGACGTAGCCGATGTCCACCACCTTCCCTGTGAGGAAGCAGGACGCTCTGAAGTCGATGTTGCCTATTGCCGGGCGGTTGAGGATGTTCCTTAGCGACGGGTCGATGAACAGTGCGGTCTGGACATGGTGTTAGTAGCTGTAAATTAGTAAACGCAGGAAAAGAGTACTCACGGTCAAATACTGCACCAGGCCCTGGTAGTTCTCCACCTGCAGGTACACTCCGTTGGTCGAGTCGGAGGCCTGCTGCAGGAACGTGGCGGTCTTGCCCAGCTGGCACACGTCTATGGGGACTTTGAGCTTCTGCGAAGCAAATATACAGTTCATTATGGGAATGTACTTGAGGTGCTCGTCCTGGCTCAGGTTGATTATCAGCACCCGCGCCTTCATTATCGGGTTGAGCTGCTGGATCTTGTTGATGTACGTCAGGGCGAGCGACAGCGAGCTCGACAGGTAGTTTCTAGGCGGTTTTGATATTCCCTCTGACGATTTGATCAGCTTGTACAGGCTGTCTATCAGCTGCTCGTTCACCGTCTTGAACTGTCTGTACATAGACGAGCTGATGAACTCGTGTTTGAGGTCTCTGATGTCCTGCTGCTGCTGTGGGTCGAGTTCTGGCGAGGCCGTTTTCTCGTCGCTGTCCTCGCCTTCCTCCTTCGCCGTCCCGCCCAGCTCGCCCTCCCCGTCTTCGGCGTCCCTACTCGGGTACAGAAACACCGCACCGTCACAGTGACTCGCGATAATGGCCACGTTGTTCGAGTTGTTGATAGACAGATGGGCATTAATGCCAATCAGTAAGCTCTGGATCATCGACTTCATGCTCAGCTTGTCGCTTATTTTGTGCCACTCGATGGGGTTGGTGTCCACTATTATGGTCAGCAGGGACGGCGACTCCTCCTTCAGCACCTTCTTGCCCTCATTGCCAAACGTTTTGTCAGCAATCGCATCCATTTTGCTCTCTATGTAAAATAGAAAATGAAAATTTATAAAATGTTTATCTTTTATACTGCTGCAGTAGCTGGTACCTATAGCTAGGGGTTTACCAACCTGGCGAGTGTGTAGCAGGTCTGATTTTGTAGTTGGGTGTAGTGGATGGGATGCTGGTGTGCAGCACCGGCATTATATACGTGATTAAACATGCTGTGTCTTGGCTCCACGCATAGCACACGCAGCTTAGACACAGATGGTGAGCCATTCATGCAGCACAAAAATGCTCAGCTATTCCTCATTCAAGATGTATTGTCAATACAGTGGTTACCTACTTTGCAACAAGATATGTCAACGTCTATTCAGTGGTTTACCTAATTACTAACTATCTCAAGTCAGTGCGGTGATTTACCTAATTCACTCCAAATCTCAAGTCAGTGCGGTGGTTACCTATCTCACTTTACTACATATATCAACCTCAATGCAGCAATCTGTATCAATTTGAAAGTTCTAGAAATACAGTAGCTACGTCTCTGATATTACTACAAGATTTCATTTTAATTATGATAGAACTATGCCTAATATAAATTCTTGGTGATACCACCCTTCCGGTGCCACTAGTGCTATCCGGTAATCTTAGCACTTCTAAAAGGAACTACCTTTCTAGGATAAATGGTATTTAATCTTAACGATGTTAGCTATAAATACTGACTGAAACTTTCTGTCTGATCTAGCTGGTTAGCTACTTGTTTAGTCTACAGTTGGATTTTGTAGCACTAGGCAAGCTAAACAACTGAATGCAGCCATTGAACAAATTGACTTGAGCTGGTAAGATAAGGTTTACCATTCATACTGCTAAAGTTATAATGATGAGCCTCACCACCTTATCAAGCCATGTCATCCAGCCATTGGTTTGATGAAACTGTGATTTCATTAAGAGGATTTATCAAGCTGTAGCTATATTGCAGGTGTATTTTCACTATCCATGCCCTCTCATAATCCAGTCTTGACCGTTCATTCCACTCGAATACTATACAAAATCAGCCAAAGAGATGTCTAGTTGGGTCAAATGACATGAGCGCATGAACAACAATAAACTTAAAGACACAAATCTATTGGTTCGTTTCTACCAGAAAGCCAATGTGGTGCTGTAGAAGTTTACATTGTTCCGAGATGGTAAGCAAATCTGTTGTGCTATTATTATGAGAACTCAAAGTGCCTTAAAGTGATTAAGTGGAAAGAATCAGTGCGCAAAATGTTAGCACAATGACACATTCTATAGCCCTGTCTGAGATACCTTTCACAGTGAAATGAATTTATTACTGGGTAAATCAATTTCTTTAGAGTGAGGTATCTGACTCTGCAACAGACACCTTTTCGTCAATGTAGTGGTTGAAATCAGTATGGTGTGCCTACCTGACATCACTACAAGGGCACTACCTCACTTTAGAGATATTTAAGATATCTCATACAGTACAGTGCACAGGGCGAGTTAAAACATACCAACTATTATTAATACAGAACAGAACAATCAACTGTAAGACTCTATATCTAGTCAGCCATCTGCCGACCGATTACGCGTACTCATAAAGCCACCACGACACTCTCAATCTTGGAGTAGGTGCACACGAGCTTGTCGCTGGCGCAGTTCCACTCCAGGCTGGTGACAAAGTTCGTAGAGTCCTCCTGGGCCACCTGGGGCTGGAACTGAGCAATGTCTTTGAGCTTGATATCGTGCGCGAGCTCCACCTTGTAGACGGAGATTATGCTCTCAGTTGTGGCGACCGCAAGCTTGGAGCCGTCCGGGGACAGGGCGCCGTTCAGGATGGGCACGCCGTCCAGGACGAGGTCGAACACGTCCTTAGCGAGGCTGGTGTCCCAGATGCGGATGGAGCTGTCGAGCGAGCACGAGACGACAAACTCTGTGGACAGCCAGGCCGCAAAGGTGATGGGCTGTGAGTGGCCGACGAGCACGTGGGAGCTGTTGAAGGAGTTGCCCTTCCAGATGCGCAGGGTCTTGTCGTCGGAGGCAGTGAGCAGCTGGGAGTTGGCGGTGTTGAACTTGATGGCGGAGATGGCCTTGGAGTGGCCGTTGAGCGCGCCGATAGGCGGTCTGTCGCCCAGTCTGAACACCAGGATGTTGCCGTTGAGGCCTGGGATGAGGAACTTGGCGTCGTCGATCCACTCGACGTCGATGCCCAGCGACAGGTCGTCCGGTTTAGAGGCGTGGGCCACAGCTGGGCCCGCGGGCACGGGCTGGTCTGGGGACTTGGACAGGTCGATGTGCTGGAGCACGCTGCCGGATGCCACGTCCCACACGATGGCTGCGTTGTCTGCGTCCAGCGTGATGAGGCTGAGGCCGTTGGCTGACCACTTGATGGTTATTATAGGCGAGTGGTGCAGGTAGAGCACGTTTTTCAGCCTGCCGTCTGCGTTCCACAGCCTGATCTCGCCGCTCTCGACGCAGGTGACTAGCAGGCTGCCTGTGGGCGACCACGAGACGGCTGTGATGTCTGAGGATGCGGGCCCAGGGCCCAGGCCCGCGGTGTCGCCGGCCGCAAGCGGCACTGGGTGCTTCAGCACCACCTGGGCGCCGTCTGCAAGGTTCCTGATGCGTGCGCACGCGCCCGCGAGCCCGTACGCGAACGTGGCGGCGCCCGCTGGGCTCCAGCTCGAGCACAGCGCGGGCTCGAACGCCAGCTTCGTGTCCAGCACCTGGATAAACTCTGGCGAGGCGTCCCTGGCGGCCGCAGCCGGGGCCCCAGCACCCCCAGCACCACCCGCGGCACCCCCAGCACCCCCAGCACCGCCGTCCACGTCCATACGGCCACCCCCAGCACCCCCAGCAGGCTCGAACCGCCCGCTGGGCTCGATCCGCGGATTCACCTTGCCGTCCGCGCTCAGCGCCCGCAGCACGCCCAGCCGCTCCCGGTAGTACAGCTCGTCCTGCACGCGCCCGTCCGCGCGCACCAGCTGCTCCGTCTCGCTGTACAGCACGCCCTTCTGCACCAGGCTCACCAGCCCGCCAATGGGCACAAACTCGCCATACTTCTCGTCAAACGCCGCCACAGACGCCTCGTCCCGCAGCGCAAAGGCTGCCAGCTCCAGCCCGGTCTCCTGCAGGTACCGCCAGACCAGGTAGTTCAGCTCCTCCGTGTTCACAGACATGCCGCTCAGTTACTAAGTAAATAAGTAAATAAATAAATAAAATTTGTTTATTTTGTTTATTTTGGTTTGTTTAGCAACAAGTGGCGAATGGATTTCTCGCTGCGGAAGACCAAGGCGCTGAGAAGCTCGCGCGGAGCGGGCGGTGGGAAGAAGCCGTCGCCGTTTGACGATGTGCGGCAGAAGAAGAACGTGCAGATCTCGCTGCCGTCGCTAGACAAGAAGAACCAGGAGAAGATTGGGAAGCTGATCCAGCGGCGGATGTCGGTGCACCAGCTGGACGGGGCCAAGCTGGCGTTTGCGGGCGACGCGCAGGGCGCGCCTGCGCTGCCCATGCACCTGCTGGGGGCTCAGGGCCCGCCATTGGCACAGGGGGGCGGGCAGGCCCAGGGCAGCGGTGGAGGGGTCCAGGCGGGCTCCCAGGCGGGCTCCCAGGCCGGGCAGAGCCTGCAGAGCCTGCAGAGCAGCGGTGGAGGGCCCCGGGCCGGGCCCCAGGCAGCGCAGACCGGCGGGGCACCCCAGGCAGCGCCCCTCAGGCGCGCAGACACCCTCAGCAAAATCAACCTGCACGACCCCAGCGTCATCAGGATGCTGCAGGACCCGTCGTTCGACGCAGACAGCTTCATCTCGTCGCGGCTCGCAGACTCGACCGCCTCGGACATTGAAAAGTTCAGCTCGAGCCTGGCGCAGCTGCACGAAAAAGTGGCCAGCGACATCCGGGCCACGTCCAGCGACACGTACCGCACGCTGATTGCCACGACCGAGGACCTGGCCGCCACCAGGGCCGAGCTCAAGCTGCTGCGCAGCGCGGTGACCGAGCTGCTGGGCATCACCAGCCAGATGAAGGCCACTGCCGAGAAGCGGATCGAGCTCGAGCTCGCCAAATCCGACACCAGCGGCGCC
Source organism: Starmera stellimalicola (assembly GCA_030580055.1). NCBI lineage: Eukaryota > Fungi > Ascomycota > Saccharomycetes > Phaffomycetales > Phaffomycetaceae > Starmera > Starmera stellimalicola. Next base: position 48,276 of record JAKTSD010000002.1, on the reverse strand, counting down.
CAGCCCACCACCAGCAGGGCCCGCGACAGAAGCAGCATCCTCGTGCTCGAGAAGATGTGGGCCAACGAGATGAGCTCGCTGTTCCGGCACGTCGAGGGCGCCCAAAAGTTTGTCGCCGCCATCCCAGGCCGGCACGTGATCACAGAGAGCGGCCGCTGGTACGAGCTCAACTCGGCCACGTTCAAGACGCTGCAGCCCGCGCACATCTTCATCCTCAACGACGTGATCCTCATCGCCACCAGGAAGCGCAGAAACAACACCCTGAACGGCGGCGCGGGCTCCAACGACTCCATCCAGAACCTGATTGCCGACCAGTGCTGGCCGCTGCGCGAGGTGCAGCTCGTCGAGATCGACAGCGTCGCCAGAAAGACAGGCTCCCCGGACAGCAAGGTGTACACCATCAACATCCGCTACAACAGCCTGAGCTACTTCTACCAGACCGACAGGCTCGACCACTACGACAAGATCAGGTCCGGCTACAAGAAGGCCAAGAACGAGCTCAAGGACGTGCTGGAGCTCGAGAACGAGAAGCAGAAGCGCCTGCGCGACTCCATGACCCTGCTGTCCAACTACGACGAGCGCAAGAGAAGCAGCATCAACTCCAAGACAAACTCCATCACCATCACCACCCAGAACGACCTCAACCTGCTCAAGTCGCTCAACAGCAAGGTGGCTGCGCACTCGCGCTCCCGCAGCCTGAACAACAACGGGCCGGCCGCCACAGATGCGTCTGCAAACCTCAAGCTGCTCAAGAAGATCGACGAGGCCACCAACGAGGTGGACTACCTCATCTCCCAGGAGCACTACCAGGACGCGATCAAGTCGCTGCAGGACCACGAGGCCGAGCTGCACGCGGCCAGAGCTCACTTGAACGACGACGAGGTGCTGTACTCCAACCTCATCAGCCTGAACATTGCCGCAAAGAAGGACGAGATCGTCAAGAACCTCATCAGCCTGGTCCAGCTCGACAAAAGAAGCCTGTCGCTGCTGGAGCTCGAGCACATCCTCGCCATGCTGGTCCACCTGGGCTTCTCCAAGCTCAGCAAGAACCTGTTCCTCAACAACAGGTCCAGCTACATCCTCAGCCTCATCGGCAAGATCGAGAACACCAACATCGCAGAGTACCTGGTGGAGATCTCCATCGTGCGCGTCCAGTGCATCAAGTCCACCATCGACCTGTACAAGAACGTGTTCACCGAGCGCGACCAGGCCTCGTCCATCAGCACGCTGATCGAGTGGTGCATCAACGAGATCAAGATCCACATTGCCCAGCTCAAGTCCATCATCAACGGCGTCAAGCTCACCACCGCCAGCCTGCAGAGCGCCATCGTCCAGATCCACAGACAGGTGGCCGAGCTCAAGGCCAGCGGCGTCAACGTGGAGTACCTGTTTGACGACTTTTACCAGAGCATCGACGTCGAGTGAGGTGCTGCGTGGCGCATTCACTTGTGGCGAGTGAGGTGGCGCATTCACTTGTGGCGAGTGAGGTGGCGCATTCACTTGTGGCGCGTGAGGTGGCGCGTGCGTGCGCCCCGTACCGAACTTTGTGCGCCCCGTACCACTGGCCGGCAGCTTTTTTTATTTGGAAACTTCTAGCATTACAGCCATTCCACTTATAAGAAGAGCACACGCACACCGCCTGCACACGCACACACACCCATACAACACAAAGATGGACAAACTACTGAACTGGTCGCTGGCGCAGAACGACCCGGCAACGGCAGCCAAGGCTGGGGCACCGGATCCTGAGTTGCTGGCTAAGCTGTTTGGAGCAAAAAAGGACGATGCCACGCTGATGCTGGAGTCGATCAGCATTGTGCAGAACGACGAGGTGAGCAAGGAGGACAAGTTGATTGCCCTGGATAACTTTGAAATGCTGATTGAGAACCTGGACAATGCCAACAATATTGAGAACCTGAAGCTATGGCCCACACTGATATCACTAATCGACAACTCCGACGCCGAGCTGTCGTCACAGGTGTGTGGGATCATCGGTACTTCGGTGCAGAACAACGCCAAGTGCCAGGATGACTTCAGCAACTACGAAGACGGCTACACTAAGCTGATCAAGAACTTGGAATTAGCAGAGGGTGGCGCAGAAGACAGCTTTGAGCTGAAAAACAAGTCGCTTTTCGCGCTTTCAAACCTGATAAGAAACAACAGCAAGTCGTTTGAACAGTTCACCAAGCGTGACGGGTTCCAGGCGGTTTCCAAACTGCTTCTGGCCACTGCAGAATTCAGCAAAAAGAATGAAAAGCTCAAGCTGAGAATACTGTCGCTGTTGTCGTCAATTCTGACAGTCAGTAACGTTAAGAACAGTGCTGGTGGAGAAGAAGGTGACGAGATATTCAAGTTCATCGAGCAAAACAATATCATCAATGAAATAACTCTGCTGGTTTCAGCAAAAAGCTCCATTTCCTATATCGACACCTCGCTCAACTTCCTGTCCAACCTGCTAACCTTGGGGTATAAGTTCACAGATGCTGAGAACGACAACATCAAGTCCACAATTGCAGTGGTTAAAAAGGACTTCAGCCAGGTGGTCGACATGAACGACTATAAAAATCTGCTAGCTTATTAGAGTGGCAATGGTCTTGTTGTGCCATCACTCGTTTATCAGATCGTCCTCGTTGGCTGTTGTGAACAACTGAATGATGGATTTCTCAACATTGGAATTGACGATTTTTTTGCCGTTCTCATCCAGGGGGAGCCTGCCCAACTGTGAATAATAAATCAACTTTTTCAAACTAGGAATGTACTGTTGTATCTTGTTGCTGGAGTTGGGTGTCAGGTACTTGAACTGCTGTAATATTTTTTTATAGGTATCGATCTTGTCGGTGCCTGATTTGATGGTGCGCCCAATATGCGACAAGTCTGGGTTTCTTTCATACTTGTCGTATCGCGCACTTGCTATGGTGTATGTGAATGACTTGAGAAATAGCATTGTTTCATGGATGTTTTTAGTTTTGAATATTTTGATGTTGTTGACTTTGAAATTGGAGATGATTGACTCGATCAGGTCTATGTGCTCGGTGTAGTTAGTGGGGGTGGTGCTGTTTGTGGCTGTGGTGCCACTGGTGCTGGTTGCAGCCATCAGCTGCCGCACAGACGCAACGTATTCCTTATTGTGCCTATTTCTCAGAGCTTTAATCTCTGAATCATAGTTGTAGATCATTATGATCAGGTTGTTGCTATTAATTGACTTGAACCTGCTGAGCAGCTGTTTAAAGTCGGCAGTGGTCACCAGCTTGATGAAATTCCGGGCATTAAAAACCAGACAGTTTAAACCTGTTTCATCTATCACTTTAAACTCGGCTGGCTTGAAAATACGTTCATTGGGGTCATAAACTGAGTTTGTTCTCCTGCTCCAGGAGACACTGATGAGCTCTTCTTCTTCATTGGTGGTGGTACCACTAGCAACAGGTTTAATGGTTATTGGTTTTAGCTCGTCTAGCAAATCTTCAACTGATTCAATAAATAGCTGGGGCAGGTTAATGATCATCTCAGATAGTAGCTCATCTTTAGTTCTGTTGGCTTTATTCAATGCTTTGAACAGCTTTTTGTGCTCTTTTTCCTTTGCTTTTTCGTCAATCGTGGTTGTGGAAGGCTTTGGTTTCTTTCTGGCTGGCTTTGTGCTGATATTAGCCTTGGTGCTGTTTTTTAAAACCTTTTCTGTGTCTTGTAGGGGTCTTTTGGCGGCTTCCAGGTCTTTGCCAATGAACTTTGATGGCTTTAATAAGTCCAATATACTGTCATCGTAGTCAGAGTCAGAATCAAACTGATCGTTTGCGTTACTTTGTCCACTTGCCCCATCTCTTAAATCATCAGCTAAACCGCCGTTTAGCCCACCCATTCCATACACCTCTTGGTGCGAGCTGTTAACTATCTCATCAGTAGGGTAGCCGCTGTGGATGTCACTGCTCAGGGCCACTATTTCTGCACCAGCAGGCGACGAACAAGCTTCACTGGAAAATAAATTATCTAAAATGTTGTTGTTCTCCCTCCTTGTGGGTACTGGGGGATTCTCTGTGTGTATTGTAGGTACTGCAGCCCTCTCTGTATGCCCTGTGTGGCCTACAGGCTCTGGTTCCTGTATTTCTATTGGATTGAAAGATGCATTTCTCACGTTAACTCGATAATTATTGCTAACTCTTTGTTTTACCACTATTGGCGATGAGAATATCTCAATAACTTCTTTTCCCTCTTTGCGTTCAGAAGTTTCCTCGTCTGAGTCAATGATCAAAATTGGCTTGCTCATGGGCACCACCAAGTAAGCAAAAACTCCTACAAGTTGTAACAGAAAATAAACATAAAATAAAAATTATAAAAATAATAAAATAACGGCAATTAACATATAATAAAATAACATAATATAATACAATTCAAGTAATTATACCAGATAAAAACTATAAATTAATTCTGGGAACATTCAAGCTTGTTGAGCCTGGTAAGCAGCTTTTTCTTCTTCGTATCTCTTTTTATCGTTTTCAGCTTTTTCTTCGTATGGTTTCTTCTCTTCTGGGCTCAAATCTTTCCATTTTTCTCCAAGAAGCTTACCAACTTGTCCGAATGAGATACCTGGGTTCTCTGATCTGACTGAGTCTCTGGTGTCATTCGCAAAGAACATGTATGCAGACAATGATCTTTTTGGTGCGTTTGGGTCCTTCTTCTTTCTGGTAGCTTTTGGTTTAGTTGATGGTGCCATTTTTACTTCAGCTGGTGGATTTCTCGGTTAGTAATGAGTTTCTCAGTTCTGAACAGTGCTAATGCTGATTAACTTTTTGTTATTTCTGTTGTTTTTTTATATTGTTTTTTGCTAATTAAAAAAGAAAACAAAAAGACGCGTTTTTCGTCAACAAATCTGCCAATGTCCCGAAACGGCATTTCCGTTTTGGGACCACCCGGCGCCATTGTTTACGGTCTTCCGCATCCGGCTGTTTTCCCGATTTGGAAGTTTTTCCTTTTTGTTTTTCAAAATTTTCTGAAATTTCTAAAAAAAAAATCAGAAAATTCAAAACTTCAAAATTCTTCTTTTCAACTAAAACTAAAAAACAACAAAACAACAAAATAATTTGAATTAAAAATAGTAGAAAAAAATTCCATATTTTTAATCTTCCAGTAGCGCAAAAACTGCTTAGAAACCATGATGAAATTGGGACTGTGCGGCTAAGCTGAAAATTGCTCATCTTAACCTAACCGCTATCACCTTGAATTTATCATGTTTGATAAACAGCTTGAATCATCTTGTGAAAACCCCCCCTAAAATAAACCAATTGACTTATATAAATGCCATTATAAAACCAACTAACTTTATCCCAAAGGGCCTCTCACACCGCTAATCGATGCCTTAAATTAATCAACATTAATTTTTTTTTTTTTACTCACTTAATTAACAGGTTTGTTAGTACTATGACAATTTGTTAGTAAATTAAACAGTTAATGTGATAAATTTTGTATGGAAGAAATTTTTGTTAGCAAGAAAAAGGGCAAAAATCATCTTTTTTCAAGGAGAAAAATTTGTGGTGAAGCGATGATTACGTAAGTGCGTGTGGGTGCAGGCAGCTACATATGGCTGTTTAGCAGCTAAAGAGGTGCTGCTGAGTAGAGGTGCAGGGCTGTGGGCGGGGGTACAGCACTGGATTACAGCTGGTGGAAACGCTGGTGGAAAGCACGCTGGTGGAAAGCACGCTGGTGCTGAGATGGTGTGATGCTTAGTCAGCTTTTTGTGTCAAGTTGCAGTTGGCTTTATAGGAGCAGGCACTGCTTCAGGCAGCTGCGTAGTGGTCTGGGGCTTAAGGAGTGAGGTCTGCGCCAGTGTGTAGGACTGTTTATGGAGTAATCTGGTACTAATGGGCAATCCACAATCAGAGCTCTGATCAGCAGATAATTATTTATGCTTGATAATCCGTGCTTGATCCCACCACTGGTTAGCAGTTGCTGTTCGGGGTCTATTGGAGAATCTGGTGTCCCAGTTCACACTAAACAGAGTTTAATGGAGTAAAAGCTGTCCGCTCGACTCTCTCACAGCTAAAACGTCTACAGTGCTCTCTGACAACTAAACCACATCTAATCACTCCGTGACAGCCCACGCCTACTCTGCTCGTGACAACCCACGCCTACTCAACCCACGCCTACTCAACCCACGCCTACTCTGCTCGTGAAAACCCACGCCTACTCTACTCGTGACAACCCACGCCTACTCTGCTCGTGACAACCCACGCCTACTCTACTCGTGACAACCCACGCCTACTCTGCTCGTGACAACCCACGCCTACTCTACTCGTGACAACCCACGCCTACTCTGCTCGTGACAACCCACGCCTACTCTGCTCGTGACAACAGCCATGCTGAACAGTGTCATGCAGCCTGGAAAATAGTCAGCTCCTGTCCTGCATTTCAATGAAATGCCAGTGTTTTTCACCACCAGCTAGACCAGATAATCCACCCACAAATACATCCGATAGCACCCCATCTCAGCAAGTACACCAGAACACCCATGTCACTTCGTTTATCTCACTTTATACAATTTATACAACTTCCGAGGGTGCACCCCCGGAACTCACCACAACTATTAACACAACATCGCATACCCGCTACACAACCACTCAATCATTGCGCTTGAACCTGTCGTACGCCACTAGTGTCTCAGGAGACAGTCCCTGCTGCTGTACGAGCTGTATAACCGTCATTGTTAGTACCCTGCCAACACAAATCACATACAATCAGTACTCACCTGGCCGATGGCAATATTCGCCTTGTAGAACTTGGCGACACATCTGTCCACACACGCCGTCTCCCCCTTGTTCAGCTCAGCCTCCCCATACTCCTCAGGGATGCATTTATTGCGACACGTCCTTAGCATGCTGCTATCGTTAGTACGGTTGTCCACCTCAAAACTCGCTTCAAAAGCATCCACACTCACTTGTTAAAAGTGTATGACATGGCATCAAACTGCACCTCAGCTAGCTTCACCTTCTCAGGGTCAACTTCCTGGTTTATGAAGGCATTCTGTAGGATAAAGGACATTTTATGGTTCCCAAAAGGTGAAATGAAAATTAAATCAAAAGAAAAATTTTAACAAATTTCATAAATTGGCTAATAAAACTAAGAAAGCTGGTCAAAATGCACGTCTTGTTAACCAACGACGATGGTCCACTGAACGACTTGACCTCTCCGTACATCAAGTACCTGGTTGATGCCATTGAACAGTACACAGACTGGACATTGTCAATTGTCGTGCCAAACACTCAAAGATCCTGGATTGGTAAGGCGCATTTTGCTGGCAAAGACTTAACTGCTTCTTTCATCTACCCAACTGGCGAAGGAAACACTTTCAAAGGCCCTTTCCCAACCCCGCAGCCGGAACTGATTGCCCAGGGTGCCACCGAGTGGTGTTTACTGGACGGAACCCCAGCCTCGTGCGCAGATATTGGAGTTCATCACCTGTACAGCGAAAAAGGACCAGTTGATTTGGTTATTTCAGGCCCAAACTTTGGCAGAAACTCCACTGCTCTGTACATCACCTCCTCGGGTACTATTGGAGCAGCAATGGAGGCTGCTCTGACTAATGTGAAGTCAATTGGGTTAAGTTATGCATTCGAGTCCAGAGAAGTTGACCCAGTGGTCACTGCTGAAGCTGCGAAAATCTCAGTCAAGCTCATCCAGCACCTCTACGACTCATGGCCAGCGGGTGAAGTTGACTTATACTCGATTAACGTCCCATTGATCAGCTCTCTAAAGCTAAACGAAACAAAAATTCACTATGCGCCTATCTTGCCTAACAGATGGGGATCTATCTTCACCTCTAGTGCAAACAGCAATAAGGGAGACTCAGAAACCGATATTGTGGACTCGTCGAGCTCCAACCAAATCCAGTTCAAATGGACACCTGACTTTCACGCTGTCCACAACTCGGTTCTAGCCTCCAAGGACAAGAATGAGCATAACGACGGTGTTGTGCTGCTTGATGGTGGTATCAGTGTTACCCCATTAAGAGCGATTTTCAAGGATGTTGGCATTTCTGGTGAAATTAAGTTAGAGTAAGTTTGTTATTATTGTTTATGTTAATAAACGTGGAATTGTATTAACAAGTTGTAGCGAGTGTGAGAGAGCGTCAGAAGAGGAACAAGAGCAAGAAGCTGCTCTGATTTCAATAGATCAACATTCATATATTTACCCAATCATTGAAAGTTCAATCAAAAACCACTTACCAAGTTTAAAGATAATCCACTCAAAAGATGCTGGGAAAAAGTGCAGCAAGCTGTTCCAGTATGGGGAGTATGAAGACCTGGACTTTGATAGAGTTATGGCAGATCCAAACTATCTAATCAACTCGTTTGTTTACAGAAAATCACTAATTAGAAAACACTATCTATCACACACAATCCACTCGTATGTCGTGAAGAACCCAAACTCCATATTGACCAGATCGTTCCCTGAAACATTCAACATTGAAGTTGACTATGCTGAGTTTCTGGAAGATGCACTGGACGAAGTTTATGACTTGAAGCAGGAACTGGAGAAAAATGAGAAATTCTGGATCCTGAAGCCAAGTATGAGCGACAGAGGTCAAGGAATCAGAATCTTCAAGACGATCGATCAGCTGCAAGAGATCTTTGATGGGTTTGAAGAAGAAGATACAGACGATGAGGGGGAATTCAACTACACGGAAGATAATCATGGAATTATCACTTCACAGTTAAGACATTTTGTTGTCCAGGAATACATGATGAACCCGCTGCTGTTGCCCTGCTATAACAACAAGAAGTTCCACTTCAGAACCTACGTTGTTGTTAACGGGTCCATGAAGGTGTACGTGTTCAAGAAGATGCTGACGTTGTTTGCACTGTCAAGTTACAAGAAGCCAACTGAAGACGGTGAAGGAGTCAGTATGTTTGGCCATTTGACCAACACCTGTCTTCAGGGAGAAAAGGCTATTGGCAACAACAGTGTGGTTGAGTTCTGGGAGCTGGATTCGGTGACTAAAGAGACCAAAACAGATATCTTTGATAAGATTTGTGAGATTGTCAAAGAGCTGTTCAAAGCAGCAATAAGTGTTGACAGACTCAACTTCCAGCCTCTGGACAACGCGTTTGAAATCTTTGGGCTCGATTTCATCATTGACGATCAGTTCAATGTGCAGTTACTGGAGGTTAACTCGTACCCAGATTTCAAGCAAACTGGTGAAGAACTCAAGACGCTGATCAATGAACTGTTTGACTCGGTTGTCGGGGCCTGTGTTGTTCCATTTTTCGATAAGCAGGCTACACTGGAAGAGGATGAGCTACTAGTTAAGGTGCTGGATCAAGACACAAATGGATGGTGATTTACTTTCGCTTATTATTTGTAGTTGTGGTTGGTTTACTTTCGCTTATTATTTGTAGTTGTGGTTGGTTTACTTTTGCTTATTATTTGTACTCGTGGCTGATGCTGGGGCTGTCGCTGCTGCTGCTGCTGCTGCTGCGTCCTTCTCTTTCTGGTACAGATCAGCCTCGTCCGGGTCCCCATTCATCTCCCTGGCCCAGGCGTACAGCGTCTCCTTGAGCTTCTGCGCCCTGACGATCCCGTTCCGTATGCTGGACAGGCTTCGGATGTACTCCTGGTTTCTCTGTACAGCCACCTGGGACAACTGTCTGGCTTCCTCTGCTAGCTCGGGCTTGAGTCCGCAGTTCATGTCTATTTTGAGCGCAGGCAGCGCGAAAAACGCATCGGTTTCATGCGTCGAGCGTCTTCTGGTGATCCGCTTCTCCTCTGGGGAAACCATGTCCTCGTCGTGGTCTGCAGGGTCCGTGGCGCTTTGGTGTGGCGCAGCTATCTCGGTCTTGGTTATGTCAGGCAGCTGCAGCTCGCTTTCCAGCAGCAGGCTGGAGTCTTCGCCGAGCAGCAGGTCCAGCAGCGAGCTCAGTTTGTTGACGTGCTCCTGCTCCTTCTCGATGGTTTCAATAGTCTGCTGGGCGAGCTTGATCAGAATCTTGTTGGTGTAGGTCTTGGATATGGAGCTTCTGGTGACCAGGTCTGTCTGGTTGGAGATGGGCGCCAGTATCTCCTGGATGTTGATCTCGTTGTACGGGTTCTCGTCGCTGTCGAACTCGTCGTCCTCATAAACCTCGTACTCGTACAGGCCATCTTCATAGTTGTACGTATCGATTCTTCGTCTTCTCTTCTTCTGCTTGAGCTCGTTGCTCACACGCTCGTACGACACCACATCCACCGCCTCGATGTCGTTGTTCAGCCCGTTCACTGCGTCCCGGTGCACTCTTTCCGCTCCTTCTTTCAGCTTATTGCCTCTATTACTGGTCTCACCATTGATTCTTCCCTCTCTGTGCTCCGGTTTGACCCGGTTGATCTTGTCCCTGAACGCTCCAATGCACTCTATTTCGTCAGACGTCCCGCTCTGCTGCCCTGCGGCCTCCCTTTGTGTCATGCTGGGTGCTTTGCTAGTCCAGTCAGCTTTATGCTGCTGTGCTAATATTTTCGCAGTGGAAAACTCCTCAAAATGGTAAAAAGCCTGGTTGGGGCCGCACTTTTGCAGCTCTCTCACGAAGATGTGCCGTAGCCCGTGGTTTCAGCGGGTGCGGTGCCTGGCTGGCCCTGCAGCAGCCCCCAGCTGCACCCGCCAGCTGCGGCCCCGCGGTTACACGCCCGTTTGGCGCAACAACCAGCACAAGGCGCACCCCCGTAGTAAAGACCCGGTACGCGCCACACAACGCGTGGAATTCGCAGGCCAAACGAATTTTCAGCTTTACGCGTTTTTTTCCCAGTCAAACAACCAAGTGAACCCCAACACAATGCTTGAAGCCAAATTCGACGAAGCCGCGCTGCTCAAAAAGATCATCGACGCGTTCAAGGACACCGTCCAGCTGTGTAACTTCAACTGTACAGAGCACGGAATCACCGTGCAAGCAGTGGATGACTCGCGTGTGCTGCTGGTGTCGCTGCTCATTGGACAAGACGCATTTTCCAGCTACAGATGCGACCGCAGCATCACCCTGGGAATCGACCTGAACTCGTTCAGCAAGATCCTCAAGTGTGGGAACAACTCAGACTCCCTGACCTTGCTGGCAGACGACGACCACCCAGACTCGGTCATGGTGGTGTTCGAGGACACTGCCAAGGACAGAATCTCAGAATACAAGCTCAAGCTCATGGACATCGAGTCCGACTTCCTGAACATTGACGACATGGACTACGACTCTGTGGTCACCATGCCTTCGGCAGAGTTCCAGAAGATCTGCAGGGACTTGTCGCAGCTGTCGGACTCGCTGACTGTTGCAGTGACCAAGGACACGGTCAAGTTTGTCTCGGAAGGTGACATTGGCTCCGGTAGCGTCATTGTCAAGCCCCTGACCGATCTGGATAAGACAGAGAACTCGGTCAAAGTCGACCTGACCAAACCTGTGGACCTGAGTTTCGGCCTCAAGTACCTGCTGGACGTGATCAAGGGCTCCTCGCTGTCGTCCAGCATCACTGTCAAGCTGGCTGACAAGACTCCGGCTCTGTTTGAATTCAAGCTGTCCAGCGGCTACCTACGCTTCTACCTGGCTCCTAAGTTCGACGAGGAGGAGTAAGTGCTAATGTAATATAATACAGGGTTTATTGATTTATACAGCTAGCGACGTGTGCAGGAACCCGGATCTCTGCGTGGATTTCTCAGTGATTGGTAGAATGAGCCTGAACGCATCGTGCTGGTTCAGGTAGTACCGGTACAGCCTCTTGCTCCGTATGAAGCCCATGTTCTCGTACAGCGAGATCGCGGCAACGTTCACCACCTCCGTCTCCAGCATTATCTCGTCCGCTCCCTCCTCTATCATCGTCTCGATCGATCTTCTCACCAGCTTCTTTGCAATCCCACGGCCCCTGTAGCCCTTCTCCACCGCTATCATCCCAATGTACCCTCTCAGCCGCACGTCCCTGTGTGGTTCCAGCTTGCTGATGATCACCCCAATCACCTCCTGGCTCGAGTTCTTCGCCAGGTAGCACAGGTTGGGCCACTGGTTGAGGAAAAATCTGTACACGTAGATCGAGTACGGCTCGCTGAGGTCCTGCGAGATCAGCTGCTTCAGAGCCAGAAAGTCCTGCTCGTTGTTGATGTCCAGCTGGCTGTACGTGATGTCCATCTGCGCGGGCTGCCTACCCAAAGCGCAAAGGACCCAAATTTGTCTTTCCAGTGCGCAGCGGGCTGCTGATGTAAGCAGCACAGGCGATAAACTGCCGAATTGAGAAATTGCCAAATTCAAGCAGTTAGCGAAGCAGACAAACCTCCAAACAGCACAAAACAGCGTTAAGTTGATGCGCAATGCCGGCGGTGGGCGATGTGAGGCTCAGGAATGCGCACAGCGGCGCGACAGTGGTGGAAAACCGGCACTTTGTGGCGTCCCTGGACGAATTGAAGCGCATAGTGTCCAAGCAGTTTGCCATTGCACTGCAACAAGTGTTTATTGTGCTACCGAGCGGCAGCAAGCTGAAGCACCTTGAGCAGCTGGACGACGGTGTCGATGAGCTGTTTGTGTTTGACAGACGGTACTTCACTATTGAGGCAGATGTGCCCGCAGAAGGCGACAAATACAAGCCAGAGGCAAATCACCAGTTTGTTGAGCCAACGCAGTCCCCTCTGATGGACATCGATCTGCGCATGATAGACGGCAGGCAAGACGCCAATGGCGACAAGGTGCGGCAGCTCATAGGGCTGCTGACCACGAATCTGGGCTGGTGTGCCGCAATCCAGTCAGACTCAAATCTGATCAATAAAAGCACACTCAACCTGGCTGCAAAGATAGATATCCTGCTGAGAAGCTTCAAGGTTGCCTCCCTGTACTTTGAGAAGTACTGTACCCACATGGACGGCTCGTTCAGAAGCTCTTTGGACTCTTTCCACGGTTTGAAAACACATTCCTTGGTTGATAACTGGGAATTCCAGTACAGCGAGGTGCTCAAGAGAATTCCGCAAATTACCAACGAGTCCCTGACGCTGGCTGACTTGCTGAGCTACGACGAGCTGACACAAAACTCTGAGTCCTCCGTAAGTACAATAGCCACGCTGGATGACTTGTTCCAAGCGACAGAACAGTTCTCGATAAGCAGCACCGATTTGAGGAAAGCGGTGAGTGCCCAGTTCAGGTCCCTAGAAATAGACACCACTCACCAGCTGTCAGTTAGTGCTGAGTTATCACAAGACCTGGATCAGTTAAATGCACTGTCCTCAAAAGTTCAGTTTGAGATTAAAGACTTGCTGAGCCTAAATCTGAACTCACATCTCAACTCAAATGAAACAAATATTACCACGATTCTAGACTGCTTGAAGCTGCACAAGTCCAGCTACACTACCACCATCTACAAATCATCAAAGAAACTGTACGACTACTATTTCACCCTGGAAAATCTGTACACGAATTTACAGAAGCATATTTCAGTTTATCTAAAGAGCCTATCAAAATCCCAGTACGAAATGGTTCAGCTCAAAGACTCACTAAAAGCGATAAATTTGTCAATTATAAAGCTTCAAAATCACGAAGCATTTTTAGCGCAAACAATTGATTTGCCTGTTTTATATGGACTGTTTATAATTGAGCAAATCAGAAGAAGTGACTGGCTTGCGAAAATGAAGTCAATTGCCTCAATCACAAATGAAAATTTTGCGCAGTTGCGAGATAGAGAAATAAAAACAAGATCAAAATGGATATCAGATTTTGGTATTATCTTGGAACTGTTTAAAACCGCTAACAATGATGACACAACTAATGGTTTCAACATTGATAAATTTATTGAGTATGAGAATATTGAGTATTTTGATATTAATATTACGAATACTGGTGACAGCAGTGATAGTACAGTACAGCAGTTTGACAAAAAGCATTTCAAAAAATACTTAGATATATTGAAAAAGCTGAATATAAATTCAGAAATCATTTCAATTCTGGAAAAGAACTTTAATGAATTATCCGCTAAAATGGCAAAAGTTAAGCTATTTGAGAATGACAACTCGATAGATTTAATTAAAGGCTACAAATCAAGGATAAAGAATTTAGAAAATTTGTTATACAATGAGCAGGTGAAGAATTCCAGCTTCAACTCTACTCCTAACTCTAATAATGTGGGAAATGGCTGGCCATCCACACTTTTAACAGATTTATCTAGATCACCTTCTCCAACCCAGTTGAGCAAATCAAAACAAGAGAATATTCAATTGTCAAATGAGCTGAGTAAATACAAAAGCTCGATAGAAATTTTGAAAAATGAAATTCATCTAAAAGAAGAAGAATTCAAGAAGCAATTGAAAAGCTTTGAAAACATAAAAGATGAAAATAGAAATGAAATCAACAAGCTGAATTTGAAAATCTCAAACAACTTCAAATACAAGTTTGAGTTAGAGGAACTAACAATCCTACAAAAGAACGAAATCAAACTGAAAAACGGTGAAATCTTGAAACTAAGCGAACAAATTGATGATTTGAATAAAGATTTAGGCAAGAATTCACTGGAACTGAATAAGAAAGAGCGCAGCTTACGAGACTTAACAGATGAGCTTGTAAACTTGAAGGATGAGTTTGGTAAAAATATGAGTTTGATTGAGTCCAAGAACAAAGAGATCACGTTGATCAATGAGAAGTACAGAGAAATTAGTCAAAAGCTAGAGGCATCAAATGAGGAAATTAAACGCTTGAATGGTGAACTAAAAGAGTTCAAAGCGTTAGAAGAAGATATTAAAAAACTGAAAGCTGAAAATGCAAAGCTACTGGAATCTAAGGATTTGGAAATCAAAGAACTAAAACAAGAACTCAAATCAATGGAGCAAGTTAAGTTAGAAAATGAAAAGCTGCCAATCTTAACAGATAAAATAAATGAATTGAACTTGGAAATCGAGGACCTCAAAGAAAAGAATTCAATCAAACAGGAAAATTTATTACTGAAACGACAAGATTCAGAGATTAATGAATTATCACAGCAAGTTGAGCAGTTAAAGTTAGACAATTTTGAAATAAAAAAGTCCAAAGAATTTTTCAAGGACAAAAACAGCGAGCTGAACTCAAAGCTGAAAGAAAATGAAGCTGAGATCACTGCACTGAAAGAAGAGCTGGAAAATTCCAAAGAGGAAGCGCAAAATAGTTTAGAATTGAAGAAACTGAACATTGAAAACGAAAAAGAACTAATCAAGCTGAGAACAGATTACAATTTCATCAAGTTAATGAAGGAAGACTTGCTGGAAAACATGTCAAATAGAGAGAATGAGTTTGCAAACGAAAAGGAAATGACCCAGAAGGAGATTGAGTCACTGAAAGTGAGGATTGAATCTTTTGAAAAGAGTTCAGGTGAGCTGAATGAGGTCAACGTGAAGCTGGCTTCAATGGTTGCAAACTTGATTTTGGCACTGAACTCAGTCTTGATCAAAGTTTGCAAAATGAACAAACTTCTATTCAAAAACTATGAGATGTTTTGTGTCACGTTGAAGTCTATTGGTTTGCTGCCAATCAAGCTGCAGTCTAATTCAAACCCAGCCGAGCAAGTGAGTATAATCAGAGTTAAAGGGCTGAAAAAACTACCACCGGGAAATAAGCTTGAACTGAACAATAAAGAAGAGTTTGCCAATAGTGAGATTGTCACGGACATTGAAAACGATGTGATTGGCACTATGAACTGGGTTGATCTGATTGATTCTGAGCTGGTTCTGAGTGTCAAAGATGATAGCTGTTTTCAAAACTTTCAGCATATTGAAATGATCTACAATAAAGTGCTTGAAGCGATGGATTTTGACAACATTGAGGTCCGGTTTGACAAGTTTGTGGAGCAGGTCACCAACCTGGACGAACAGTATGCCGCGAGTGTTGGCAAGAGGTTCAAAGAGGTTGAGAACTTGGCCAAAAGGACAATCAAAGACAACAAGAAACTGAAGAGTTCCGAGATATTATCGTTCAGTGGGAGTGCCAGTGCGACAGGCAGCGCCACGGCAGGCGACACCGGCGATAAAATATCAATCAAGGACTTCAAAGTTGGCGACTTGGTTCTGTTCCTGCCCACCAAGTTCAGCAAAAAGGGAAATACGTGGGCAGTTTTCAACGTGGGAGATGCCAAGCTGCTGCTGAAGGGTGCGAACAGCAGCACAGCGGGCAAGGAGTGGCTGACGGGCAGACTGACGGCTATCGAGCCGGCAGGCAGCCCCAGCGGCAAGGAGTTCTGGGTGGAGGCCGACTTGGTAAGCGATTAGGTAATATAGTGATTATATAAGTATTATGTAATTGTGGTGCTCTTATGTAAGCGGGCGGTCGTCCAGTTTTCGTTCTATCAGAAAAAGCAGCTTCCTGAAACCACTGATAAAACACGACAAAGATGGCTGGTTCACCTATTAGACAAGAGAACGTTGTTGAGTACATCCACTACCCACCAGTGCTGCCAGAAACACAGAAGGGAAACAACGTGGTCTCCCAGAGCATGCCAATGGCTGCTATGTTTATGAAGTTTGTATTCTGAACAGATCCGTTGCTAGTGCCAGCTTTACTAACTACATGCGTACAGAAATAAGTGAGTTTTGTGCTTTGCTGCCGTGCACCTCGTACTAACGCCGTGTGCAGGTTCCTTTCGTGGTTCTCATTATTCCAGACAGTCGGCCAGGTTCTGACTGACTCAAGCACTGCAGAGAAAGAAGAGGGTGCCATGTCGCCTTTCTTCCGTATTGGGTGAGTATCCTGCGTGCCCTGCCACACCCCACACCTTGCTAACCGCTCCAGAATGGTCCTTGTCGGCCTCTGCGTCTGCTACATGGATGTAAGTATCCGTGCTTATGTAATGTGTCCGCCCGTGATTACTAACACGCCTCCGCCCAGCTCGTTATGCCTACTGCCGCCGGCCTGCCTAAGGCTGCCAACAAGGCTGCTGAGACCGTTGCCTCAACCGTTGCTGCTGCTGCTACAAACTGACTTTAATCTATAACACTTCTATATGCATGTAGCACACTCGGTACCACTTCCATATGCATGTAGCACACTCGGTACCACTTCCATATCCATGTAGCACACTACTCGGTACCAATGTCCTCGTTCCAGTCCGCTGGTCTCTCGTCAATAAACTTTTTCATCAGCTCTTTACATTTTGCGCTGTCCAGGTTGATCACCTCGACCCCACGCTGTTTCAGGTACTCCTCGCCCCCCATGAACGTTTCGTTCTCCCCAACAACACATCTCTTGACCCCATACATGATCATGGCCCCGGTGCACATGTCGCATGGTGACAGGGTGGTGTACATAGTGCAGTCCTTATAGACGTTTCCCTTCAATCTGCCGGCATTCTCCAGAGTGGAGATCTCCCCGTGCAGAGTGGCTGAGCTCTTCTGGAATCTCATATTGTGGCCTCTGCCTAGAACTCTGCCATCTTCAT
This sequence comes from Starmera stellimalicola, assembly GCA_030580055.1. Lineage (NCBI taxonomy): Eukaryota > Fungi > Ascomycota > Saccharomycetes > Phaffomycetales > Phaffomycetaceae > Starmera > Starmera stellimalicola. Next base: position 30,912 of record JAKTSD010000002.1, on the reverse strand, counting down.
GGATCAGGGCTCCACCAATAGGGACCCCACCTTCTGCGTATCCTGTTGCGGGTAAAAGTTAGTTTGTGCTACTCGGAGTTTACCCAGCGCATAGTACACACCTTTTTCTGCCTCCTCAATGGCAATTTGCATTCCTTTAGCGTCGTCAAATGGCATCTTTGTGTGTTTTTATTGTTTTAATGTGGTTATTATCTTTTATCAGAATTTTTTTCAGCCTGTTTTTTCTCTTACTGTGATTTTCGGGCTCAAAGATAAGAAATCTCGGTGAATATTACATGTTGATATAAAACGGTTTATAGAGGCAGAAAAAAAAAAAAAAAAAAAAAAAAAAAACCGTTAAAATAAAGAAAACCGTTACATGTCAAAACAACAAAACCGTTAAAGAATTCTATAAAACCGTTACATGTCAAAACAACAAAACCGTTAAAATAAAGAAAACCCTTAATTGTCAAAACCCGTTAAAAAATTCTATAAAACCCTTACATGCCAAAAAAAGTTAAAGAATTCTATAAAACCCTTACATGCCAACAATAGTTGAACAATTCTATAAACTTAATCCCTACAAACTGTATCCTTTATAAAACCATCTATATTTATTTTTGAAGTAAAAAGAGAACATACAGAGCCCGCCTGTCAGGTCTCAAAAAGTTACACACATATAGTCAATATCCAGTCATTTGTCAACTGCCAAACTTATCAATGTCCAGATCAACATTGAACATATCCTTAAAAAACTCTTCAAAGGTGTCAAATTTACCAACATCTGGCACCCCGCCATTTCCAACCCTTTCTGAGCCTTGTGTTGAGTTTGTTAATGTTGGCGAGGCATGATTGTTATGACTGCCTGCCATGTTGTTGTTGGAAGACACGCCTTCTCGTATCGAGCTTGTTGACGGCTTCGAAAATGAACTTCTCATTTTGAAATAGTCGCTACTGAAATCATTGGAAATCTCATCGTGTAATGGTGCAAAATCTCCAAAATCCTGTAATGTGCCATTGAAAAATTCCGATCTTGGAGTGTTGCCATTGCTGTTGTGGCCCAGACTCATAGATCTAAACATGCTGTTCGATGGCGTGTATGACATTGGTTTTTCAAATAGTCCCTTTTCGCTGCTATCAACTAAACTTTTAATGATTTTCCCAACAGTGTCTGTGGCATCGTTTTTCTTTTCTCCAATATGATTCAGATGCCAGTAAATCTTGGAAATCAAGTTAAGTGTCTTATTTCTCATTTGTTCTTTCATTTTACTCAAAAAATCATAAAGTGTGAAACAGGCATAGACAATTTGGTTTAGTTGAAACGTTGGTGATCCACGAACCAATGAAGTAGGCAGTTCCAAAAATCTATTAAGCACTGCAAACGAATAATGGCATGCTGTTTGGTGCGCCACTTCCAAATACTTGTCAATTCTTGAGTCTTTGCCAAAGTATTTGGAGAACGAACTGATGAATCTTCTCGATAGAATAACATGGTAAAACTCAAAGCTAAACATAAGCACGCCAGATGTGTCATTATGAATCAGTTCTTCCCACTGTTGCAGCCAATCGCTTAACTCAACAAACCTGAATATTTTAGACCCGTTTTCCAGTATTTTGATATCATTGCGTTTGATTATCTTTACAAACAGATCCTTCTGGTAGAACAGCTTATGAACCAATATAGCAACATTGATTTCTGCAAACTTGATATTGTCTTCGATGTTGCTTCTTGGGTATTCAACAGCTAACTCGCATAGATCAAAATAGTCTTCTGGGACCATGAATGGCCGCCCAGTTCCAATACTGTACTGCAGGTGGCACGCACACAGCGAGTTCAAGATTCTCAGGTGGAACAAGTCGGTTGGCAAGTACTCCTGTTTCTTACAGCGGTCTTTGATCCCGGTGAAGTTAATGGCAATCATTATGTGCTGGACACCCATTCCAGACATGATCCATCCATCTAGCGGCGGCTGGTGTGGCTTTCTGGCAATGTTGTACAGCGAAACATAGACAACGGCCTCGATGTCGTGGTCTGTGAGCGGAGTTGTCAGCAGTGCTGTGCCCAGTAATCGTCTGACAATCCAGTATAGCTGCTTCTGCTCCTCCACGTACTGGTAGTTCTCATCAAAGCACATAGCCAGCAGCACAAACACTGCTGTGATGAACGGGTGTCTCAGCACGTACTCGTTGGAGATCTCTCTTAGCCCGCCTGGCATGATCCAGAAATGCGCAGTTTGCAAGAATGACTTCGACAGCACCAAGCACAGCTCTTTGTTCTCTTCGTAAAACTTGAGAAACTCCTGGCACGAGTCCTTGAGCGGCGAGTACCGGTCGCTTCTCTTGAACAGCCGTGAATCGATTCTGGATATGAGGTTCAGTGGGGCATTGTAAGTGGAGTTGTCCAGATAGTTGGACTTCTGCGCATTCAGGTGCTCGAATATCTTGAAATCCAGGTTCACCGAGCTGTCGTCGATCTTTCTCTCGACAGTCTTGACCTTCATCTCGTTGCACAGCACGTCGAGCTTGCCCAGCACGTCCTTCAGCTGGTTCTCCACCTTGACCAGCCGGTCCGAGTTGCTGCCGCTGCTGCTCAGCAGCTCGTGCTCTCTTTCCTCCTCGGCATTGGCCTCTGCAATGCTGGAGCTGATCTCGTCTGCCCGCTCGTGCGTCAGCGAGCAGTCCATCTTGAGCACATTGCATCTGTGGCACTTGCCCACTATGGGCTCGAAATCGCACCTGGTTTTCAGCTTCCTGCACGAGCGGCAGCTGAACGTCTTCCTCTTGCGCTTAACCAGCGGCTTGCTGTCCTTGGCGCCTGCCTCGCCCACTGACACGCTTCTCTTTTTCATGGGCTGCGCTGCCACCCGGCTGGGTTCGCCCTTAGCGCCCGCTACGGCGCCCCCAGTTGCTGCCACAGGTCCTGCTACCTCAGCACCACCACCCGGGCCCTGCCCGCCCTGGCCCACGCCTCCCACGACCTCGCCAGGGCCGCTAGCTTCCTTATCAACAGCGCCACCCAGACTGGTACTTCTCTTGCTCATTGTATGTCCCCAGCACGCTTGCTGCAGTCCGTATAACTAAGCTGCCTATTCCCTGCTCAAGCCAAACCAACCCAGCCAGTCCAACAGTGGCAAATAAGTCCTAACTCAGCTCAACCTGTAAATCAACAATGCTTTTATCACAAGCAAAAACAAATCGCTCTGATTTTCAGATTGGCGATTTTTTCCTGATAAAAAACGATAAAAATCGCCGGTGGGGAAACTGAGTTTTCCGCCGGACTGCAATGCTTGGTCAGCAATGTGTCATTGCGGGCTGCCTGCCTGCTGCTTACTGCCTGCTGCCTGCTGCCCACTGCCTGCTACCTGCTGCCTGCTGCCTGCTATGTCCACTGCCTGCTACCTGCTGCCTGCTGCCTGCTATGTCCACTGCCTGCTATGTCCACTGCCGGATAGCGGCTGGCGGCTGGCTGCCAGCGGTCTCTCACTACGCAAACTACAAGCCACCTTGCTAGCAATATCCATTTCCCAGTGGGTGCGAACCACCCACTCAGAACAACGTGAAGAACAACACCACAACCAGCGAGATCGAGCAGCTCAACACGCTGCTGCCGTTCTTGACATTCCTCAACTTGTCCGAGTTGCCGTTGTCGCCGTCGTTATCGACACCGTAAACTGCACTTTTGCTGTTATCTGTAGAATTACCATTTTCATCGATTATAGAAATATTCTCATCTAGGATTGACCCGTCCTTGTCGTACTTAACCACCTGCTGCTTGGAGCCTGAGGTGCAGTCGATCTTACCTCCCCGGACAATAGACCCGAACTCGTTGACCCCAGAACTGGAAACACTGCCATGGGCCCACTTGGAGCAGTCAAGTAAGTCTGATGCGCTCTTGATGTATGCACTGCCCTTGACTAGCTTTAGCTTGTTGAACGATGTCGACTTGATGTCGCCAATGAACCTGATGGCTCCCCCAATCACATTCAATTTGGGGAAGAAATTGATCTTACCGATATTGGTGTTATTGACAATCATCAAACCACCGCCAATCTCTTCAACCGTCGAAAACTCAGCATCTTTCAAGTTGTAGTTCTCAATCAAGCTCAACGTGCCACCGATTCTCTTCAAGTTTGGGAACTTGACGCTCTCAAAATTGTTATCAATGAGCTCAAGTGATTCGTTAACGCTGTTGATGTTTGACAAGTTTAGTGACGACACATCGCGAACTGTGATGTTATTAGCCCACTCCAACTGTGGGAGTGACACTAGGATGTTTTTGGCATTTGCAGACACGGATAGCTGCTGCTTAATACCCTTCAAGTTCGTACTGATACTCTCTAAAAATCTGTTATTATTGATGTTCAACACATCTAAATACTCGATATCAAACCCTGAGAACCCAATTAACGATGTATCTGATATCGTGATGCTTTTGATTGACTTGATACCTGAGTCAAATCCCACTGTGCTCAAGATTGGTAAAACTTTCCAATTGATTACACCCACATTGCTCAAGTTTGGAGCTAAAACTGACGTTAATGATGTCAATCTGTCTAGTCCAAAAACACTGTTGATCGAGTTCATTTTTGGAAGATTGACTCGAACTAAATTAGACGCATTCGAAATGATAAAATCCCCAGAGATGCTTCTCACTGACCCCAAATCAATGATTGATCCACCATAGTTATTGATAAAGACAGATCCGTCAACTTCGTCGCACCCACTCAACTCGTTTAGTTGTCCTTCATTTTCAATATTGAAGTCCTGTGCACATTTATTTAATTTGTATCCTCCGAGGTTCTCTTCTTCCTCTTTCAGATCCTCGCCAACATCGTTTGAAGTGGTTAACAATGCTGAAGCTTTTCCAGCTTCTTCTCACGTTAGTAAGCTATATCACTGTATAGATAGTTATATAAATACTCACTGTTAGCACTACCTGATGTAGCTAATGGGTCTGCTGGGTTCAAAGCAGTTAACGAATTTAAAGAGTTTGTGATTGCACATAATGCAATTGTCATGAATAAAAACGTAAAACAGATACTAAGTTTAAGCATCTTCTTTTTTCTAATCTTCTGATGGCTGTTCTGTTGATTAATAAAGAGGAAATGAACAAAAACATTTCAAGTTTTGTAACTTTAAGAGTAATGAGTTTCAAGAAAGAAGAAAATTGACACAAAAACCAGTCTGTTTCTTGTATTCTGTGCGCTCTGTGGCTTATCCATCGCAGTAGTAAGCCCTAATTAGTAAACACGCAACCCTACAACATCAAAACATATCAATTTGTATTGATTAAATCAATTTATTCTGCTCTTTCAATTGACACATTCTTTGCCAAATCTCTTCTGATAATGCCTCACACAATCCTGGCTGTTCCCTTTCTGCCTTCGTTAATTCATTAAACAAATGACGAACAGCGGTTTTGGTATCACCGGTTTTGGCTCTAGTATAAACTCTGCTCAAGCTGAATAACATAACGTCGTTAAAATAACTAATTGATTTTGAATCGTTTTCTTTCTTTTCTTCCTCAGCTTGTTCAACGTCTTCAACTTCCTCAACCTCCACTTCTATATCATCTGAATGCTCATAAATTATTGCGGTATCCTGTTTCTGCTGTTCTTCAACAAACTCTTTCGATTCGGTTAAAATATCATCAATCAACATTTCTGGTGAAGTCAAGTCTGTTTCTGAAGAGTCACAGTACTGGTCTGTTGCTGTTCCTGGAGAGCTTGAGTTGTGCTCATCCGTTGGTGAGTTGCTGCTACCAACATGTTTAAAATCTTGTAATTTCAATGATCTGGCCGTGAAGTTCCACTTAAATGTTGGATCACTCAGCTTATTACTATTACCGCCATCTTTGTTATAAATATTTTCACTCAATTTATATTTCGGTTTTCTAGCATTTGGTCGGTGATACCTAAACCATTCGTCTTTTTGTTCAATTAATGGAATCAAATTAATATGTCTTTTGCAATTTCTTATGAATTTTGTTTTTAGTAAAATCGAAGCTGACGGTCTTGTTGATGGATTTTTAACAAGGCAAAACTTGATGAATTCCTTAATTTGATAACTATACTGTGAACCTGATAATAATGGTGCAGGTTTTTTAGGAATTTCAAACAAAATTTTCATTGGTTCATGATCTGAGTATGGAGGTGATCCTGTAATTAATTCAATTGTTGTGATGCCCAAAGACCAAATATCAGCCTTTTCATTATACCCTGATTTTCTTGTTATAACTTCAGGTGCCATCCAAAATGGTGTACCAACAAATGTGTCTTTTTTAATATTTGTTGCAGTAATTTGTCCTGATACTCCAAAATCTGCTAATTTAACTAAGCCATCTGATGTTAGTAAGATATTTGCTGATTTAATATCTCTATGGATCTTTCTTTGTAAGTGTAAATATTCTAATCCTCTTAAAGTTTCTCTAATAATAAAACAAACAATTTCTTCATCTAATCTTTTGTGGCATTTCAATAAATCTGCACACGATCCACCTCCACAATATTCCATTATAATCCACATATTGATATCCTTTAAATAAGTCTCAAAATAATTAGTTATATATTTTGATTTCAATTGTGATAAAAATGATATTTCTTGAACTAAAACATCGATATCATCATCAGTTTCTTCTAAATTGACAACCTTAACAGCAACAACTTTATTGGTTTTTTTCTCAACTGCTCGATAAACATCTCCAAAATTCCCTCGACCCACACATTCTTCAACATCAAATAAGTCTAATGGATCTATAACTTCAGCATTTATAGGATTTGATGATGCTGATGATAATGATGATGAGGAGGAATTTTTGGAATTCATTTTATTTCTATTTCTATTCCGTTTGACAGCAAATAATAGCAGTATCAGAGCAATTTTGTTCTACTTGCCAGTTGCTCTTCACAAAGCTTCTGTATTCAACCACTGTATTAAATTATAAACAATTTATAAATTGTCACAAAAATCAAAACCCAAAAGTATCGAATAAAAAAAAAAAAAAAAAAAAAAAAAGTCCTATCACTCATGGTCTCTCTCTCATTTTAACTTGGCCAATCTCAAAAAGCTTGATCTGTTACTCTTGTTTGATTTTGATTTTTCCTTTGATTTTGAACTCTGAGAATTTTTTCTAAAACTGATAACTTTATTTTCATCACTTGATTTTTCATGTTTTCTTTCTTTCAGTCCATAAACTAATAATTGATCATTCCAATACTTCAGTTGACTATCGTTTAGATTCAATTTGTGGTTGATTTTCTCACCGCATGAAGCATTGTTTAATAATAACAATTGAGACACATCATAAATATCTTCATTATTTTCGTCTTTATGAGAGTGATATAGTGAATATTCAAATAATGATATATCTAATTTCTCATTGTTGGGAAAGTTTTTAATAACATATAAATTGATGTTTGCATTGAATGCCAATGCCTTCAAGATTTTCTTAACATCAGCAAAGTGAATTCCTTCAACCAATAATTCATTTGAGTTTATATTTTCTCTTTGTAAGTATAATTTATTCAAATACTTATTAGTTATGAATATTTGACGCTCTTGCTGATTTGATGACTTGGATATTTTCTCATTTGGATTTAAATTTGTTTCCCAATAACTATTTGAATATCTATTTGATACGTTTTTCAACAATTCCTTTGATTCAGGAGTTTCAAATGACTTATTGTCAAGGGTTAAAGATCTTATCTTGGAGATATGCGTTCCTAATGATCTATGTGCACCAGAACAATCAATGCACATAACGATCAATAAATTGATAGAAATCCAATCAATTGAATTTGAAGATCCACAATCGCAGCAATATCTATTAGATTCATCCGCATCTTGGACAATTTCTAAAGCAGATAGTTCAACTTGTTCTTTTCTTTGTTCGTTGTTATGATGTGGACTTTGGCTTGATGAATTAACTAAGCAATTTAACTCATTTGTATTATTTGAGAACGATCTTGGAGATTTAATACTGTTGTCTTTTAAATGCTTTGAAGATTTGGGTTGAGTTTGAATTGCAATTGCTGCATTCAAAGCCTTCAGCCAACTATCTCTTTCAATATCATTATCTGCTTGGAAAATCCTTTTAGTGCCCGTTGGAGTTAAAACTTCAAAACAATAATTACGATCTTTGACTGAAACCTTCTTAATACATGAAAAAGTCAAATTGATTGGATCACATCTAAGGATTTTTCCTTCTTTCCAATCAGTGAACTCACTTAGAATATTATTTTCAAGAATGATATACTGCTTTTGCCAATTTTTAGTGATCAAAGTATTTAATATTCCCTTTTTTAAAACCTTTGATGAAGTTGAAGGAGGTGAATTTGAAGTTACTGCTTTATTAATTTTCACTGGACTCGCAGAAGTTAATTGAGTTGGTAAAGCTGGAACGGGTGGTGTGAGTGGTGTACTTATAGAAGTGATATGTGCTGTTCCAATAGTTGCGTTGCCCGACTTGGAGTATGAATGTAAGCGCGAATGTGAATGCGAATGCGAACGTGAATGAGATTGTAAACTTGGTTGATTGCTTTCAATTTGGAAAAAGGATTCCAACTCTTGGAAATTCTTCAAATTTTTTAATTCATTTACTTTCTCTAGTTGTGAATTATTGAAGTTATTATAGTTTTCATAGAGGAATTTGGCTTTTGCAATATTCTTATTCAATTCATTCGAGTTCAAATTTGCACTTGATTTACACTCTTGCAAAAAATCTGCTAGACAATTCAAGAAATTTCTGATAAAATAACCATATTTGAATTCAATTAATGAATTAAAGTACATCAATCTGTTAACTTCAAACTCTTTTCTTTTTTCAAAAGCAGTTGAATTGCTTTTAACATTATTAACCAAGAATTTATTTTGCCAATTGTAAAACTCGTTTGAATTTTCATTAAAAGTTTTCTTGTTTTGATTAATTAACTTCAAGTCGGATTCGTAAATCATTGATAATGGTGTTATAATGTTTTTTGTGATCAGATTAGATTGATTTAAATCTTCAGTGGATTGAATTGATAGTAATGACATTAAATCATTGATTAATTCAGTTGAATTTAAGGAATTAAATTGTAATAGCTCATTAAATAGATTTGATAAGGAAGATCTAATAATTGTAACGTTTCTCAAACTTTCATCTAATTCCTGAGATTTTTTAACAATTGCCTTGATTGTTGGTCTTAAGTTAATTAGTTTTTGTTCAATTTCAATTATATTGTTTCTGAAATCTGGACCATCATTTAAGAATTTGAATTTCTCATCAACTGTTGATTCCTTATATAAAATAGATGATGGTGGGGGTTTCAACGAAACGTTTGGTTCAACTAGTTTTTTGATGGAGAATGGACACTGTATTAGAGTTTGATCACTGGTATAAATGATTAAATAAAACTGACCAAATTTTGGTAATAAAGATAATGGGACTTGAATATTAAAAATATTTTCATTGTATAAAATGTTTAACTGCTTTTCTCCCTCTTTTTTAACCTCGTTTAAATTGATTTCTTTGAATAGTAGGTATTTTGAAATTATATTCTTGTTCAAGTCTAAGAATGACAACTTGACATCTTTATAAATTGTTTTATCTTTAAACTTTTCAAGTACTTCATTTTTCAGGTGTAGATTGAAATTAATTATGTCATTCTGGTTCAAGTCAATTAAGAACTGAAATTCTGTGATATTTGAATTTTGAGTAAAAGTTGAAATTGGTGATGATGGCAAATTTAACTCATTTGAACTATCAATAAGGATTTTTTTCAGTAATTGATTATTCTTGTTTGTTATATTAATTTGTGATAGTTTCAACTCATCTGAAATTGAAATTGGTGATTTGAACCCTCTTTCAACACTTGAAACTTGTCCCATTAATTCAAGTAATCTTATGATTTGTTATTATTATACTATTAATTATTACTATTATAATATAATAAAATGCAATAAAAATACAACAGAATTTAATGGATTTTGATAGAACAGCTAGCGGAGCAACCAGTTAGCTATTTAAATGGCTTTCTTGTTTCGTCTTATGTAGTCTTAAATGGTTTATATTAACCGCTTTACAGGCTTTTTTTAATTAAATTTTTATTACTTTTTTATTGTTTAACTTGTTAAAACACACATTTCTCTTTTATTTTTAAATTTTAGTTTAAATGCTTAATTGCCGTTTCGGGAAATTGCCCTTTACGGCGGTTTTGGGCCACAGTTTTTTTAATTTTTTTTTTCTGTTTTTTTCCTTATCTTAAAAATTATCTGGTGATAAAAATTGAGTTTCAGATTGCGAAATGTATTAATAGAAAATACACGATTGTACTGTGAATACCACCTCAAATAGTAGTAGAAAGCAACGATAAGGTACTACAATCATTAAGTTTAACCCATGTATTTGTATTAAAGCGGCACAACTTAAAAAAAACCTTCTAAAAGTACACCAAACATATAAAAAAACAGAAAATTAATTCAATGGAATAAATAATAAATGCCTGCTTAAATTAAATTTTTAAATTAATTAAAGTGATTTGGGTGCTTAGAATAAGAAAGCAACACCAGCAGCAACAGCAGCACCGAAAACACCAGCGCTCATAGCGTTGGAAGCAGCAGCACCAGTTGAGACTGAGGTGGTGTCATTTGATTTGTTTGAAGCATTTGACTTGTTAGCAGCTTGGACAGCAGCAACGGAAACTAAAGCAGCGACGACGGTTTTGAATTGCATTTTGTATGAATATTAATCAAAATTTATTTGTTGGTTAATTAAAAAAAAGAAAAAAGGGAAGAGGAATTGGAAAACTTGAATGGGAATGGCGCGTTTAAATATTTTTTTTCGCGGAAGAAAAATTTTCTACAAAAATTTCAAAGGGAAAAAAAAATGTTTTGATTTCTTTTTATCTCAGTTACCGCTTTAGGAAGTCAAATGTATGTTTTGGGAAATCTGCAAATTATTAAATTCTAGATTCACAGCTGGAAAATTAAAGTAAAATTCCAGAGTTTTCTACTGCGGATAGTGCTGTTGTTATTGCTGGTTAGCCTGCTGAGGCTGTGGGTGTTGCTCTGCGCAACTCAATTGCAATGTACTTCTTCACCAGAAGAGCTCTGTAATTATCTTTTTTACTCAATTAATTAAATTAAAAAGCCTAGAACTCTGCGACGCGCGCGTGTGGCGCTTACCGGTTGGTTTCTTTTTCCGGAATTACAAGATTGACTCAATTTTTTATTAAGGTTCCAGCACCGGTACTAACAGCACCTGTCTAAGTTAAAGTTGCACCGTGTTTTGGTGTTTTTAAGTTCTACTAGTGACTAGTGGGCAATCTATAACCAACTAGCGCACAGCTAATTAGACAATTACGATATGGTTAATATACAAACTAAAATGACATCCGTATCCGGTTGGCAGACGAATTGTGCAATATCAGCACAGCCGGTTATATGCTGTTGTCAGCGCTAAAGAAAAAGTAATCTGAAACTCACGAGTTGTCACGGCAGAATTGGCTAACAAGCCCAAAAAAGCACACAGTACATCACCCACTGTAGATGGCGTTATATAATTGTAGCTAATTTAATAGGTCGAGAGAGAGGCCTCATGAGATTAACAGCTCACTGCAATTACTCGATGTTAATTTCTGGCTAGCCAGTGCCCCTTAATCCAATTTCCTGCTAACAACGGAAAAACTCAATTTCGCACTTTAGAAGCTTTTTCTTTGTCATTTTTGTGAATTGTATTGATAGAGCCCTTCCATTGCTTCCGCTGCTGCTAACAAAACAATCGACATGTGGAAGGAGTCACTCTGATAACGTTTACTATTGAAATTTTTTAATTAGACGCGTCAATTTACATTGCCGTTTTAAGTAATTCTTGGCCTGCTGCCGAACTGTTATCGACGCAATTCCATCAAAATCCATCCATTTCCACCACAATTTTTAATGCGTCTCCAGTCACAGAGCCTCATCCTTAGTGGCCAGTTTGTTAGCGAGCAAACTTGATTTCCACACCTTGCGGTCCAAGTTCCATAAAGCAATCAATTTCAATTCCGTCCTCTACAAGGCTACACTTTTCTCTTGCTTAACTAGTCTACAAGGTATCAAGCCTATGTCGAGTCCCTTCTCAATTTTATGCACCCATCCCTGACATTTGGTACTTATCAGCCATCGTGTGCACTCTAACTTAATCACTACCCTTACTCATTATCAGCATTGCCCACCTGGCAAACACTTAATTACTTACTCATCTTATTCAACCGCGAATTCGCTGAAACTGTAGATCTCTGAGCCGAAGCTTAAAATCTCAGCGATCTTCCTGCACTCGCCAATGGCTGTCTATTATTAGCCACACTGCGCGTACCACTTTCACTTATATAACAAAGTAGGGATTGTTAATAATACTAATAACCAAATTACATTCCACTACCACCGACTGAATTCCACTGCTGAAAACCTGCTACTAACAAACTGTTATACTACCAATTTGCTAACTTTCTGAGCCCCAAAATCAAGACATTTCATTAAACTTTTCTTATCACACCTCACTGCTGACTGGTTATAAAGCGGATATCGCCACTGTCTTATCAAATTTATTACTACATACTAAAATATTATTAAAATCTGACACTATAAAAAACAAAAAGTAGCAACCCTTAACAAAATTAATTAAATTATTTGCTGTGTTTCTAACTTGAACATTTATATCAACATTAACAAACAAACAGTTACAACAACACAATGCACTCCAAAGATTGGTTTCTTGTATTTCTGGGAATTTTCTTGCCACCATTACCAGTTTTCATCAAAAGAGGTTTTTTCTCTGCTGATTGTGAGTATATTTCGATTTACAATTTCATTTCATATAAGTTAATTATACTAATAATTTAAAAAGTCCTTATAAATATTTTATTATGTTTGTTAGGTTTCTTGCCAGGTTTAATTCATGCCTTCTACATAATTAGCCAATACCCATACAATGAAACTTCAACTTATACTGGGGCTACTTATCCTGGTCGTTCAGAACAAAACTATGGTTCAATCTGAAGTTATTTAACTCTTCTATTTAATAATTTACACAACAGTTTTGAGCTGATGTAGTTAATTGTTATTATTGATTAGTCTGAACTTTTCTTACAAGATCATAAGAACCGGTAAAACAAATTGAAAAATCTGTTCGAATTACGGCTCAATTTAAAATTATTTACTCTTCTATCTAATAATTTACACAACAGTTTTAAGGTGATGTAGGTAAATATTATTATTGGTTAATTTGAACTTTTCTTATAAATGATTATAAGAACAATTAATCAACTTTAAAAAATTCTTAGTTATTATTATTTAATAATAAATAATAACAACAGAAATACATATTTATCAATAAAATTAACATTTCAGAACGAAATTTAATTTTGTAATAGTTTCTCTCCGCAAAAAGACTAATTGAATCAATGTAATTAACAAATTTTTAATATTTCAAAAAATTTGGTTAAGAATAATTAAATTCTACTATTGGTCAACTTAAGCTTTGCGTTAAGAATTGAAAACTTCAAGACAAAAAAAAGCAAAACAAAAGTAACTGGTTTGATCTCAAGCTACTGATCTCCATCACACCAGTTGCCTCATTTGTTTTTCAATATCTTTGCTTTCAATTCAGATAATAATGAGAAAAATTGTGAATATTTTTTTTTTCTATATAAATTTTTTTTTTTTTGTTGAAATCCGGGCAAGCTCATTACCCCTCGGTTCTCAGTTTTTGAAACTGAAAAACTCGACACGTCGACAATTTCACTTATTTTAAGTGCAATTTAAGTATGCTTAAAGAGGTCCCATAAAGATATAATTATCACCATTAGACTTGCAAGATCTGTACCTACAGAACAGTACAAGTTGCGTCTAGACTGTGTAGTTTTCTGAAACACTTCTATTCCTGCCAGACCTTCCTATTTTGGAAAAACTTATTTTTACACACACAAAGGGGCGAATTTCTCGTTTGCCTTCTTAGAAATTTATCTTTTATATATATTTAGCCTGGTCCGTTTACCTCAGAAACATACTATGGCATAGCCCCAAGCTTCAGCTACTGAGTGATCTACTTTGCAAAGCGCTAGGACCAGTATTATATATAAACACCCGTACACCGTCAGCAGTGCACGCCACCGAGTTATTGGATCGCCACGGCAACTATGTGGTACAAACCAAGTTTTGCGTTTAGGTCAAACCGGGTAATGTTAAATTTGGACCAATCAAATTGCAGAACCCCCTTTTTTTGAAAAAATTCTTTTTTTTTCTTCATTTTTTTTATAAAGAAGTAAATTTTTTGTTTTTTTTCATTTTTTTAAAAACCACGAAAAAAAGCGACAGAAAGAAAAAATCTGTGCAATTTTGCGAAATTTTGAAATTTTTAAATTTTTTATTTATATTTAAATTTATTTTCAAATTTTGTTAAATTTTATTTCAACTTTTATTTAGTTTAAATTTCAAATATCAAATTTATTCTCTGACCACTTTATTGTGCTGTTCAGTTATTTCAGAATTTTTGTTTTGTTTTAATTATTTTTTAAATTAAAACAAAAGTTTTTAGACCAATTGTGTGCGTATTTGCCCGATCAGGAATTTTTGGCACTAAATTTTGCATCATAGCATTACTGCTTAATTAGATAATCAGTCAAACTAACATTTTATTTTTTAAAGATGAGTTCTTCTCCAGTTTCAAATATAACATCATGTTTATCTTCTTCAAGAAACCATAACATTAAGAGAAGCAAATCATTTGGTTTGGGAGTTTCATTTGCTCCAAATAAAAAGATGTGTTTTAATTCTGAATTAAACAAAAGAAGAAATTCATCATTTTTAACAACAAATGCTCTAACTTCATCTGATGATTCAGGTGATGATGATTCAGATGACGAAAGTGGATACTTGAATAACCAAAAGAAGGCTTTTAAGTCTTCACTGTATTCAAGAAGCAATTCCTTTTCAAATTCAAGAATCAGTGACGCAATTTCACAATATAGTGATGATGAAGAAGATTGTGAAAATAATGATAACAAAGAAAATGAATTTGATTTCAAGAAAGATACCAAAAACATAAAGTCTCAAAGATCAAATTCAAATTCTTCAAATCTTAATATGATTCCAATTTCACCAGTCAATTCAATCACAGTACGCAAAACAACCCCAGCTTGCGATCAAATTGCTAGAGGAAGATGTTTTGACTATTTGGTTGGAGCTATTGACGAAGCTTGGGCTCGTTATTGCGATGCCACTTCTTATGCAGAAGATGAAGCATATGGTGATGTATCATTTTTACCAAACACACCAGCATCTATTGGTGCGTCCGATTACGATGATGATGAGGAGGAAGAAGGAGAAGATGAAAAGGAGGAAGGTTATAAATCTTCAGCAACCAACATCACTGAATATGAAAGTGATTTGGAGTGGAAGAAAATCAGTTCACAACCAAGTAGCGTTAAATTACAGCAATTGAAGGATCGTTTGTTGAATGCAAAGTACTATTTACAGGATTTTGTTGACACTAACGACTTTGAAGATGGATCTTTGTTCTGGAAACGTTGGGATCTTATCAAATACGCAACTATCGAACTGGTTGAAGATGATGATGATGACGAAATTATTGAGTCAACCATTGATGACTTAGAAAAAGGTCGTTTTTATGGCCATTGAATAGGAGAAGATGAAGGGAAAGGGAAGAATGTACTATAGAAGAAGCGAGCTGCTTATCATTGGAAAAGTTTGCTTGATTTGTTTTTATTTATTTTATGGTTAGTTTTGTTGTTTAAAGTTTAAAGGATTGGGGAATAAAAGTTTTGTCTGTGGATTAAATTTCCACAGCTCTATGATTGTTATCAGGTTATGAGGATCAGGAAAATATATGAAAGAAAAAAAAAATGTACATTAAATTTCTAGTTTAAGTTGTAGACAGCCCTTTCTGATTGCATCATGACGTAAAAATGAAATTCCCTGCATGATCTGCGTATAGAAATTACAAAAAAATATTTTTGTTTATTTTTATTTGTTTTTATTAACCTTTCAAATCCAATTTCAAAACAAACCTTGCTAAAAACCAAAAACTGATTGAGACAGCGGTTAAAGATCAGCTTTAACAACTGGATTGATATGTCTAAAAGCAGTGGCAACGATTTTGCGAAAGAGCAAAGATCGAAATCCTCGCAAAATGAAAGATTTAATGAATCAACAGGCTTGCTTTCATCCCAACCAAATCTTAAACGATCAACTTCTGAATACCGATCATTGGGCAAAGATCATGGCAAGACCGGTAGCAACACTTTTGGTCTGGGTAGTCATTTAAACAAAATCAATTCAGATGAGTTTTCTAATATTTTGAGGCACCAACCTTCAGTATCCTTATTACAAATGAGCCAGCAATCAAGTTCAGCAATCAGATCACCAAGGTTGGACACTAGTGATGATCACGTTAATAATAGTAGTGCCGATACTGATAACCATGGCCATTACGATGGGGAGGATGACTATATTAATTATGATAACAGTCATAAATCAGGATTTCGTCCAATGCTAAAAAAAGCACTCACATTTACTGGTTGGTCCAATAAAGCAAACAATCACTCATCACCTCCATTTTCAGGATCTGAGTCTTCGTCAACAATTTCATCTATATCAAGATTGAACTCTTCACATCATACAAATACTCATCGCCATCAACATAAACCTCATATTAACAGGCATTTTTATGATGATTTTACTTCAGTAGACTGGGTCAATGATACCGTTGAAGAGTCAAAAAGGCTTCATAGTCTTAAAGTTATTAAGGGGTTCAAAGGTCGTTATTTAAGGCTCATAGATAACTTAACCGGTTGGTTATTAATTACTTTGATTGCATTTGCATTTTCAATTGTTGCATATGTCACTGATAGATCCGAGTCTGTACTAGTTGACTTGAAAAGAGGATACTGTCAGTCTAATTGGCTTTTAAACGAATCAAGATGTTGTAAAGCTGAAAATAGTGCATTCAAATTCCATATCAATTCACCAAGCTTTCCAAATCATCCAGATAATGAGGTTTGTACGAACTGGAAACTCTGGCCTCAAGTATTTGACTCATCAACAACAAATATGCTCAAACTTGATTTTTTGATTTACTTAATTTCATCAATTATATTAGCATATATTTCGGTCAGAATTACATTGACAACGAAGACAACAAATCCATTAATCCATGACGACGGCTCAGCATCAAACTTAAATAATAAGCAGAAGCCTCCAAAAGTTATTTATTCAGCTTACGGCTCAGGTGTCCCAGAAGTTAAAACAATTTTATCAGGATTTATTATCAGAAAATTTTTGGGTACTTACACACTATTAGCAAAGCAAACCGCATTAATTTTTGCTATTGGATCTGGACTATGCGTTGGTAAAGAAGGTCCTTTTGTTCATTTGGCAACCTGTGTTGGAAATATTTTATCAAGATTTTTTAAGAAATTTAAGGAATCAGGATTAGAAAGAAGACAAATTCTATCAGCAAGTGCAAGTGCTGGTGTTGCTTTAGCATTTGGTTCACCTTTAGGTGGAGTGCTTTTTAGTTTAGAAGAAGTTAGTTACTATTTACCAGGAAACCAACTGTTCAAAACATTCTTTTGTGCAATTATGAGTATATTGTTTTTAAGATTTTTGAATCCATATGGTACAGGTAAAACAGTTTTATTTGAAATCAATTATTCATCAGACTGGAAAACATTTGAATTGGTTTTATTCATTATTATTGGTGTTTCTGGTGGAATATTTGGTGGGTTTTTCTGTAAATTATGTATTTGGTGGAGCAACTGGTTTAGATCAAAGAAATTAATTAAAAACCATCCAATTCGTGAAGTTTTGCTTATTGTTATAGTGACATCAATTTTATCATTTTCAAATCCATACACAAAGACAGCAATCCCAGAATTATTAAATGAGTTAGCCTCACCGTGTTTTAATATTGATGATTTAACCAATAAAGACGGAATATGCCCAATTGATTTCAGAACCATTCCGAAGGAAGTCAAGACTTTATTGTTTGCATTGGTTACCAAGGTTTTATTAACATTCATAACTTTTGGTATTAAGGTTCCTGCAGGTATTTATGTACCATCAATGGTTATTGGAGCCTTATACGGTAGAATATTTTCCATGGTTATTGAATATTGTCAATTGAATTACTTTCCAAACAGATTTTGTTCAAATCAACAATTAACTCCATGTATCGATTTTGGGATTTATGCAATGATAGGGGCAGGTGCATTCATGGCAGGTGTCACAAGAATGAACATCACGTTAGCGACTATTATGTTTGAACTAACTTCAAGTTATACATATGTTTTACCAATTTCTTTGGCGATTGCAGTTTCAAATTGGGTTGCATACGCCATTGAACCAAATTCGTTATATCAATTACTACTGAATAAGAACGAGTTTCCTTTTTTTTCAAATGGCAAACTTCATGACTTTGACTCGTTTACAAAAGTTAAAGATCTGATTCATGGAGTTGATGATTCTATCCTAATTAAACTCAAAGCCAGTGATGAAAATGAAACATCCATAGGCTTTTTGAAACTAAGAAGGTATCTAAAGGACTTACAGATCCAAGGATTAGTTGATGGTTCAATACCAATCTTGGATTCAAACAATAGATTGATTGGTATGCTACCTGCACCCGAATTAGAATTCAATCTAGATAGGTTGGAGAAACTTTGTAATGAGTTTGAGATCAAATATGAAGACATTTCGGTCAAGCTCATCAAAGATAAAGATGATGAGGCAGAGAACGAAGAAGAAGAAGAGCAGCCAATTGATACCAGGATATTTTCATTCAATGATGAAATGAGTATAAGAGATTTCAATATTAACTTACTGAATGAATTTACAGATTTCACTAAGATAGTTGAAAATACACCAATAATGTTAGATATAGCGTCACCATTATCTTTAGCTGAGATTGTATTTCAGAAATTGGGTAATAGATACATTTGTATCTTTAAGAATGGTGAATTTGTTGGAGTTTTATATAAAAAGGTGTTTATTGATTATTGTAAAACATGCAAGAATTAATTTAATTTGTCAAATAGTGGTAAGAGGATGGATCCAGTGAAAAGCTAGTTGGTAGCCAAAATTGTTGGTATTTTGTGGAAAATATTTCTAGCTTTTTGACTAGCATATAATATTGTTATAAATTCAAGGAAAAGACTTAGGTTAGTTCTTATTAAGTTTGAATCAATAACGGTTTTTTTATTGATAGATGACTGCCAGTCTGAAACTGAAACTGATAAATTTTCATTAGTCAAATTCAGGAATTTTGAAATCAATTCATCATTTGGTTGTAAAAGTTCAAAGTCCTTTGAACCATTTTTATTAATTTCATTATTTAAGTTGAAAATCTCCCATAGATAATTCAATATTGATATGAAAAGACCTTCACCTTTATCATTATCAATTAAAATGAAATTGAAGAATTTCCCACCATTTGAGTGAGCTAAGCTTTTAATCAAGGAAATTAAGTTACAGTTAATGTTTTCAGAATTTGAGAAAAAATTGATGGTCAAGAAACAAATTGCAATGGGTAGTTTTTTTTTGAAGTTGAATGATAACCAACGTCTTTCACAACTATTACCAAATCTGTCAGTTTTAATAAAATTTGATTGTAACAACTCAAAGGATTTTGTTAGATTTGTGAAGAAAAAGAATTTCAAATTGTCATTAACTTTGATAATTTCTTTGAACTTTGATGTTAAGGGAAATATGTTGCTTCCATTTTGAATGATACTGTTTACTGAAGATGAATTATGGTGCGTATAACAGTACTCTGAATCACTGAATAGTTCTATTAGTAAATCTAGTGAATTTAAAGTTGCAAACAAATTAAACAATTTTAGTGAGGAAATAGTTGAAACTTCATAGCTATTTATTTCATGAGTGTTGAATTCAAGTTGATTACAGCTCAAAATCAAATCAGTGAAAATGTCCAACAATGGAAATGAATTATTGTTCATATTCTTTTTCTTTTTGAAATAGCTGTCAATTAATTCATTTAAAATAAAATTGAAAGTGAAAGTGTTTGATTTTGCACCCGAGGTTGATAATAACTTTTCAAATGTTTTTAGTAGTAGGAATAGAGTATTTGATTTTGAGTCCAAATTATGTGAATGGTTATAATAATCAATAACTTTGTTTAAGAAGTTACTCTCAAAGACGGATAAAAAGACAAATTTGATTTGATCATGTGTTGAAAAAGTTATGATATCATATAAAAAGTCGATATACCAGTTGAACTGAATGAAACTTGGATTGGACTCAATGTCACTGACAAACGGATTGCTATTGAAGATTTGATTGAAGTTTGAGAACAATCCAGTTATGATTAGTTTTGGAAACTCACTTCTTAATATCCAGTCTCTCAAAGGTTGGGAGAATCCTGAAATCATTATTATATTGATCAATGTGTCTCTAGATACGCTGATGAGATTGTCACCAAAAAACAAAAAGTCTTTTGATAACTCATATAATGGGAAACAGTCAGCTGGTATTGATTTGAAGCTTGACACCAAGAACATGATGTCTGGATCTTGGATGCAGTGCTGGAACCAGAGATCAACCAAGTGTGTTAGGATCAAGCAGCTGTTTGATAAATGGAAGGTGAACAAAGCAATTGACTCGATAATTTTAACTGGGAAGTTATTGCTGTAATATTTCAAGCAGTTCACTAAAAAGGCACCAATTGATTTTGAGATTGCAATCTCTGTACTCTCTTCATAGTCCGTGGACTGCGTGCTAACAAAGTTCTTTGCCATTTCCACTATCAAAAAGTCATAAATGGCAATTATATCTGTTATGGAATCAACTGAGAAAAGCTCCAAGTTACTGAATGATAGGAGCCTCAAGACGCCTGATCTTTCCACCTGGAAGCATAGATTTGTGTCCTGCGCAACCTCCCGGTACAACTGGTGGACCAAGATGCTTAGCTGAGGGTCAGCCTGGCGCATTCACCATTAGTATGACGATCATAATTATATGGCATGCAATAGAGTGCAGCAGATAAAGTATGTTTAGTTTATACCTTTTTTTTTAATATAACCACTTTCAAGGAGTGCAAAGTGTCTGAAATACCAGTGCTACTGCCTGAATCAGCCTTAGCAGGTTTACCAGCTTGCTGATCGCTATTACTGTGGACTTTCTTTCTATAATATTCGCCATATTTTTCTGCCACCTGTGCAGTGTTCAACCAGAAATCCTGGAAGAAGGTCTGCTTTGGTTTCGCAGGCATTGTGCTTAACTACATGGCTATTCAAAGCTGTTTCATTTTGCCCTATTTTTATTATGTTTCATCTTTACACAAAACTGAGAAAAACAATATATTAAATAGAACAAAAGTTCAAATCTTGAAACAATTGGATTTGAAACGTTTGAACCGTGTTTCAGCAGCTTGGTTATAAAGAGAGGTGAGTGGTACTTGTTTGTGGTTGGATGTGCTGCTACTTTTACCTTTATTTCATGGTATAAAGTGAATTGATAGGCAAATAAATATAGCATGGAGCAGCTTGTTAACAATAATCACAGCTGCATTAGGCGCTACCATCCCCATAATTTCTACAACCACAGGGTGCAGGGTATCAGAAGAGCTATGAGCTACAACCACAGCTATGGTGGGTCAGCCCAAGCATTGGGTGGTGGCGGTGGCGGCGTGGTGTCTACCAGCTCGCCAGTCACCATGGACCAGTTCCAGCAGAGCAGAGGAGCAACAGAAGCTCCTGGAGGGAAGAGCAGACAGAGGCTCTTGAGGTCCAGCCAGCCTGGTCGCCAGCAGAAAGGTCACACAAGCCAGCAGCAGCACCAGCAGTCACAAAACCTGGTTGAACCACCAGCTGATAGTTACCTAGGCAACAACTATTCGAATAACTATATCCACACGGGAGAGTCCCCCATTAGCTATATTAGAAACGTCAAGAATACCGTTGAAGGGTACCCCAAGCTGCAGAGACTATTCCAGCTGAAGGAGAGCCAGGTTGACGAGAATGCACTGATTCCCTATGGGTGTCGAGTGGACATTGACACAATGATTCCCACGCTCAAGAAATGGATATTCAAGGACCATCTGGCGTTTGACGTTATCATGATCGGGTCGCTGACGGAGAACCAGTTCATCTACCCGCTGCTGTCCGAGTTGCCACTGGAGAAACTGTGCTCCAAGCCGGGCTTTCTGTTCATCTGGGCCTCGTCACAGAAGATCAACGAGTTGACCAATCTGCTGAACAACGACAAAAAATGGGGCAAGAAGTTCAGACGCTCCGAAGAGCTGGTGTTTGTGGCGGTTGACAAGGAGTCACCGTACTATCCAGGCAAGAACTCGGCAGACGAAGAGGCGGTTTTTGAGAAAATGCAATGGCACTGCTGGATGTGTATCACCGGAACTGTCCGGAGATCAACGGATTCGCACCTGATTCACTGCAATGTGGACACAGACTTGACTCTTGAGGCGCTGTCTTCTTCGTTTAGTGGCACTAGCGAAGCTGAAAAGACGAAAAACACTGTTGTGCCAAACCAGATTTACAAAGTTGCAGAGAACTTCAGCACTTCGCAAAAGAGGTTGCACATAATTCCGTCCCGGTGTGGGTTCAGCAATGTTGTCAGGCCAAGAAGAGGCTGGGTGATCATGTCTCCAGACATTATTATTGACAACTTTGATCCATCTGTTTACAAGAGTGAGATTGAGAAAACTGGTGCCAACTTGGAACGGAACGACGAGATTGAGAACTTGAGACCCAAGTCGCCTGCTCCAAGACCACACAAAAGCAGTTTTTAACTGGAGCTTGTTGCTTTTATGCTATGGGGGACTAGCTACTTATTACGCTATGGGTGACTGCAAGACACAAAGCAAGTTTTTGCGGCACCCTGTTGCTTACTTGGCTATAGTACAACCACCAGTGGCTATTACTGTCTGTAATAGTATGAACTAGCACTGCAAGACAGTCACCTTCTGCTACAATCACTTTATATTTGCATATTATCACTTTCATATTATAGTATTGATATTGCCTTGCATATTATAGTGTTGATGTTGCCTGGAGTGGTACAGCTCACTTGAACCAGTTTTCAACACCATTCTTGAGAGGAGTCAAGAGGCCAGCCTGTCTTGGAATATCCTCGACTCTGTGGTAGCTGTTGATGTTCTTTCTCAGCAAGATTTGGAAACAGGTGGCAGAACCTTGTCTGGAGATGATGGTGGAGTAAGCTAAGAAGAAATCCCAGATTCTGACCCATCTTTCACCGTACTTGGCAGTCATTTCCGGTTTCATTGTTTGCCAGTTTCTGTACCATTTCCACAAGGTTGAGGAGTAGTGAACTCCGATGTTGTCAACTGAAATCACTTCGAATCCGTTACCTTCTAAGGCCCCAGTGACAAAATCCAATGGGGTTGAGGCATCAGCACCTGGGAAGATGTACTTGTTCATGAACAGACCCCAAATGAGGTCCTCGTACTGCCATGATTTTCTCAGTCCGGCAATTTGCAAGAAGAAGAGTCCATCATCGTCCAGCATGTTATACACCTGGGTCAAGAAAGAGCCGAACTTTCTGACACCGACATGCTCAGCCATCTCCAGACAGGTGATCTTGTTGTATTTGCCTTCTGGGACCGGTGTGTCTCTATAGTCTAAGCACAAGATCTCACTTTGGGTTTTTGGGATTCCCTGGATTTCCAGTTTCTCATTACCCCATTTGGTTTGGTTCTTACCCAGAGTGATACCAGTGACACTGGCACCATACACCTTGGAAGCATAGGTGGCCAGGGTACCCCAGCCACAGCCCAGGTCGAGCATGCGCTCGCCCTTTTTCAGGTTGATCTTTTCACACACCACCTTGAGCTTGTTGTCCTGGAGCTGCTCCAGGGACTCCTCGCGGGTGATGTCGGAGATGATACCGGAGGTGTACACCATTCTTGGGCCGAGGAACGCATAGAAGTCGTCGCCACGGTCGTAGTGGTCTCTGACCTGCTCCTCGTCCTGAGATCTGGTGTGCAGGATGACTTCTGGGATCATGCCGAACAGGAAGAACTTGAACAGCGACAGGGTGAAGGAGAACTGTGCCCAGTCGTGTCTGTACTCGAGGATGTCGAGGGCGTCGCCCTTGAAGTCGACTTTTCCGTCGAAAAACAGCTCGTGGAACGTTTCCATAGGGATCTTGTTGTTGCCGGAGTACTTCTTGGCCAGGGCCTCATCCTTGAAGCGCAGGTAGTGCTCGACACCCCTGTTAGGCAGCTTGACCTTCTCGTTGAGTCGTGGGGAGAAGGTGGAGGCAAAGGTCCAGTACACCATCAGAATAGGCAGGAACAGCAGCAGCACGAAAAACAGCCAGGTGTAGAACCCGCCGTGCAGCTTGTACTTGAGGTAGTACGGAATTGCGGCAATGGCACCAAACACCAGGTAGTTGTTGAAGTTGCGGGACCCAGCACCGTCTGCTGGCAGTGGTGCGTTCTTGATTGCTGGGTAGCTCGTGGTCAAAACTCCGCATTCTACGGAAGGTGCCGGCTGGCTCGCTGCCTGCGGTGTCTCCTCGTACTTCACGCCAAAGAACTCGTGGATAACAGCCATCTTGTGTCTCGTGAGTTGTTGCGGGCTGGAAGTGGTGCTGTGGGTCTTTATGAAGAAAAAAGCGAAAATTCACTGGGCTTGATGTATGAGCACGCGCTTATGTAATCAATAATTGGGCGCTGACTCAGCGACCCGTTGCTGGCTCTGGTGTGCTGCTGACTGCCATGGTGTGCTGGGGCTGCCTGCCGTGATGCCATGGTGGGATGTGCTGACTACTGTGCCCGATGTATACCCAGCTATCTCGCTCACCTTAAGGGTGAGCTAGTTACGAGCTAGATAGTTTATGACTGAGTAAAGATATGGCTAGTGTGGTGGTGTACTAGGCTGCTGCTGAACGTAACCTCAAGCTGAGAAAGACTAGATAAAGTTTATAGCCGTGCGTGTGAGTGTGCTGGTCTGTGATGTGGTGTATGAGCTTGAAATGTACCACTTTCTAGTAGAAATGAGCTAATTTGTACCAATAGATTATGAAGGTTAGTGCACCTAGCAAGCGTACACCAGAGTGCAAGAGTACAAATGCACTGCTAACCTTAGGTGTGAGCCTTGACCTAATTGCTGTCCCATCACAAATTTTATTGCCGAGTATGCACGAGCATGCAGGTTTCAATAGACTATGAGCGTCAGATGGTAGTGGACCACTAGGAGGCGTGCAGCAGTGGGTGAGAAATGCTGCACCGTGAGCGAAGTATGCTTCTCAATCTAAGAGTTGGCTACTGTGAGCGTGAACCTCAAGCTGAGTAACCCTGTACTACTATAAACCTATACTTGCAGGTTACAGAGTTGAGTTTAGTAGACGTGCATAGTAACCTCCAAACCTAGACATATACAGATAATAGGTGTCAGTACTTGAGTTTGTAAAGCTCAAGACACTCCTCTATAAATGTAGCTTGTAGTACCACAAGGAGTATAAAATAATCAAAGCACTTGATTTGAGAATACTTGTCAATTATAAGTGTGACTGATGGTGCTACGGGCTTGAGAATCATAATAAGTTATTATTCAAATGGTGTACTCTCTCACGGTAATATTCCAGCTTTTAGAATTGTAAGGCTTGAGACCTGCTGAGGCTGTAGCCGGCCATTGTCTATTTTCAATCTAGTAATTTTAAAGGTCAAAGAGGTTGGTTTATATGGTTATGATATAAGATCAATGGCAATTACAGCATACTGTATAATACAGCTTGAAGTGGGTATGAGTAGCGTTGCATAAATATACAGTGCAAATATGGTGGAGCGGCTGATATTACTTGTAGATTGGTCAAACATACTGTGAACTGATATGAAGTTGAACTGGATTCACATCTCACAGGTTCATACCACTTATCACATAATCAGATCTGTACTCCCTACATCGTTATTTTATTGCCTCTTTATCTATCCATGGGTAATTACATTAAGACACCATTTATCTATCTCTGCACTACAGCACTATTAGTATTACACTGTTATCTTTATATCTGTTGAAGACATACACTCGAGATCATATTTTTAAGCGTAGTGACATGTAATTCTGATTAGCTCCATCATAACGGTACTAGATATTTCTCATAATGCCCAATCCAGCTTCATATTCGTTCTTTTGTACACTGTCTATTGGCTTCATATTCGTTCTTTTGTACACTGTCTATTGGCTTCATATTCGTTCTTTTGTACACTGTCTATTGGCTTCATATTCGTTCTTTTGTAAGCACTGTCTATTGATTATTTGGTTTCTAGCTGTATTCTACTATAACATCGTGAATTGAAATTGCTAGTCTATTATTAGTTTGATTGAGACGGTGCATCTGAGCCATAGCTTCAAATATCATAGCAGAATACATAATACGCGTTCAAATTAACAACTTATTACTTACTTAGATATAGTTATGGTAGTGCAGGATAGTAGATCTTAGTCAAGAAGCAGGCTTTAGAAACGTCATAGCACGCAGTAGCATTGTACTTGGATACCTAGCCTATTCATGTAGAGATTTCAATACAAGATCTCACCTAGAACTATTTCCTTATACCGGTTAGCATCACTTTTTCTGGAGAGTACCAGAGGCTTACTGCGAACTCTCCATCTATTGTCATTATCTTTGCAGCACTATCTATACATGGAAATATCCCAGCAAGTAAATGTGCTTGCATAGTTAGGATGGTAGCGGCTCAGTGGGGCAATACTTGGTTTATTCAGAGGTATGCTGGATATGAGTGTAGTAAGATCGATCCAAAGTGCTTTAACTAGTTTTTATATAATACGCTTTGAAGCAAACCATTCAATCTAAGCTGCGCTCTTCAAGTTGCTACCTGACCATTCTAGACCTTCACACAAGCCGCCACCGGGGTTGGAGAGGTGGATCTTTGGCGGATGGAGTGTTACAGCCGGTGTCGGCTCGATAGAGGCTCAGGTGCTGTGGGAAGCGGTCACGTGATGTATCATGTGATCTGGAACAGCCGGGTACCGCTGACATAAGCGCTGACGCGGCAAGTAAAATTTTCATGCGATGAGCTAAAAAATATTTTTTAAACCCAGCTAAGAGGCACAACTAGAACCAAGCAGGATGGCCAAGACACAGAAGAAAAACAGCAAAGGTCGTTTGGACAGGTACTACTACCTGGCGAAGGAGAAAGGGTACCGTGCGCGTTCGTCGTTCAAGATCATCCAGATCAACGAGAAGTACGGGCATTTTCTGGAAAAGTCCAAGGTTGTGATTGACCTGTGTGCTGCGCCTGGGTCGTGGTGTCAGGTGGCGTCGAACCTGTGCCCCGTGAACTCGCTGATCATCGGTGTGGATATCGTGCCAATCAAGCCGTTGCCGAACTGTATCACGTTCCAGTCTGATATCACGACAGAGGACTGCAGATCCAGGCTGAGAGGGTACATGAAGACGTGGAAGGCGGACACGGTGCTGCACGACGGTGCGCCTAACGTGGGTCTCGGGTGGGTGCAGGATGCGTTCACGCAGTCGCATCTGACGCTGCAGGCGCTGAAGCTGGCTGTGGAAAACCTGGCACCGGGCGGTACATTCGTGACCAAAGTGTTCAGATCCAAGGACTACAACAAGCTGGTGTGGGTGTTCCAGCAGCTGTTCGAGAAGGTGGAGGCGACGAAGCCCCCAGCGTCGAGAAACGTGTCTGCGGAGATCTTTGTGGTGTGCAGAAACTTCAAGGCGCCTAAGAAGCTGGACCCGCGGATCCTGGACCCCAAGGAGGTGTTTGAGGAGCTGGCGGACGGTCCGCAGAACAACGAGGCCAAGGTGTTCAACCCGGAGAAGAAGAGACGGCAGAGACAGGGGTACGAGGAGGACAATCTGCTGCAGCACAAGACTCTGCCGGTGATGGAGTTTATCAGGGACGAGAACCCGATAGACGTCCTGGGAGAGATGTCTGAGCTGACGGTGGACGCGGAGGACGCGGACTGGGCCAACATCTCGAGGATGCGGCAGACGTCGGGCGAGCTGCTGGAGTGCCTGAAGGACCTGAGGGTGCTGGGCAAAAAGGACTTCAGGATGATTCTGCGCTGGAGAAAGAACATGCGGAGCTACCTGGGGCTGGACGAGGGCGAGAAGCCGATCGAGGTGGAGGTGGAGGAGCTGGACGAGGAGGCCAAGATCGACCGGGAGCTGGAGGAGCTGAACCAGAAGCTGAAGAACAAGAAGAAGAAGGAAAAGCGCAAGGCCAACGAGATGAAGCAGAAGGAGATTGTCAGGATGCAGATGAACATGCTGACGCCCAAGGACATTGGGATAGAGGCTGCTGCGGTGGGCGCGGACTCGCTGTTCAACCTGAAAACGGCCGAGAAGACGGGCGTGCTGAACGACCTGTCCAAGGGTAAGAGGCGGATGGTGTTTGACGAGGAGGAGCTGGTCCAGGGCAACGAGATCTACATTGCGTCGGACGAGGAGGTGGAGAGCGAGGCGGAGCTGGACGAGCTGGAGGCGCAGCTGGACAGCATGTACTCTGCGTACAAGGAGAGACGTAGTGCGCGAGACGCCAAGTTCCGGGCCAAGCAGGCCAGGGGCGACGACGACGACGACCGGTGGGACGGGATCAGCGACCAGCCGCTGGACAGCGGCGACGAGGAGCCGCTGGTGAAGGACTACCAGGAGGACGAGGTGAGCGACGGGAGTGACGACGACGAGAGCATCAACAACCTGATCGCGAAGCTGAAGCACAAGAGCGACAGCGGGCTCAGCAGCACGGCGGACATGCTGTTCAGCGACAAGATCTTTGACGGGGTGGAGGCGGTGCTGCCTGGCGCCAACTCCCAGGCAAAGGCGACTGCCCAGGCGGCCTCCCAGGCAAAAGCGACTGCCCAGGCGGGCGCCCAGGCGGGCTCCCAGGACCCAGACGACTCCCAGGACTCAGACGACTCCTCCATCGAGTACGTGGCCAACGAGTACCAGTCGGACAGCGACTCGTCGGACGAGTCGGACGCAGAGATCAACCTGAGAAACCACGAGAAGGACGTGTCGCTCGCGACAGCCCAGGCGATGACGCTGGCACACCAGCTGGCGCTGGGCCAGAAGACCAAGCACGACCTGGTGGACGAGGGCTTCAACCGGTACGCGTTCCGGGACAGCGAGGGCCTGCCGGAGTGGTTTATTGACGAGGAGAAGAAGCACTCCAAGATCAATAAGCCCATCACCAAGGAGGCTGCGCTGGCCATCAAGGAGAAGATGCGCCAGCTGAACGCCAGACCGATCAAGAAGGTGGCGGAGGCCAAGGGCCGTAAGAAGCTGCGTGCGCTCAAGCGCCTCGAGAAGCTCAAGAAGAAGTCTGACCTGATCAACGAGGACACCGACAAGTCTGAGAAGGACAAGGCGGAGGAGATTTCCAAGCTGATGAAGAAGCTCACCAAGAAGCAGAAGGTGAAGCCTAAGGTGACTTTGGTGTACGCCAAGGGCAGCAACAAGGGCCTGAGCGGCCGTCCTAAGGGTGTTAAGGGGAAGTACAAGATGGTGGATGGTGTGATGAAGAACGAGCAGAGGGCCCTGCGCCGTATCGCGAAGAAGCACAAGAAGTAGGAGCGGGTGCGTTAGCACCCTTCCCGGTGCCTTCCTGGTGCGTTAGCACCCTTCCCGGTGCCTTCCTGGTGCGTTAGCACCCTTCCCGGTGCCTTCCTGGTGCGCCAGCTCCTGGCACGCCCCAGAAAAGTTTCCTGGCACGCCAGAAAGCCACCCAGGCCCAGCCTGCTGTTTACGCCACACCCAGGCCTATTGCCTGGATTCCCGTGGTTTATGTATATTAGTGAGGCACGCAGCACGCTGTATGGCACTGCCTGCCTCTATAGCATTGTCTGACTTAGACTCATTTGTAGGACTGTTGACTGTATTTTAGAGCTGGATCAACTTGAACTGGGCTCAGTTACTGAGCCCTCTGGCAATCCAAAGGCTACTTTTGTTATAAACAATGCTGCAGCTAACAAACAGATCTAAAGAAAGAGTACAAGCGAACATGCAAATAGTGAAATACAAGTGAAATACCGAGTGCAGGCTACACGCTGCCAGCTCACTTGCTGGTCTGCGGATCAGGTGGGACTCGTAAAGCCGTAGGATCTCCATTAATCATCCGCAGGATATACCATGACGATGCATCTGTCCCAAGGGTTAGGCTTGTTAGGGAGTCGTTGGGGGAGACTAGAGGGTTAGGGTACGGGGTTAGGGTGGTACGAAAGACTAAATTCTGAGTTTATAGTGGTGTTGTGTTGTGTTAGGGTGATCTAGTGACCAGTGTAGTTTACATTTGTAGTTATAGCGAAGTGTACGTGTTAGGGTGTTAGTCTGGGTGTTAGAGTTAGGGTGTTAGGGTCTTAGTTAGGGTGTTAGGGCCTTAGGGTAGTTGTTAGGGTGATGTTAGGGCGAGTTAAGGTGTGAGTTCTTATTGTGTAGGTAGTGTGTTAGGGCCTTAGGGTACTTGTTAGTGTGATGTTAGGTCGAGTAAAGGTGAAGTTCTTATTATGTAGTTAGGGTGTTAGGGCCTTAGGGTACTTGTTAGGGTGTTAGGGCCTTAGGGTAGTTGTTAGGGTGATGTTAGGTCGAGTAAAGGTGTGAGTTCTTATTGTATAGTTAGGGTGTTGGGGTCTTAGGGTACTTGTTAGGGCGAATAGAGATTGTAGGAGGTAGGTACTAGTTAGGGCAACGTTAGGGTGATTAGAGGTTATTAGGAGTTAGGGTGTTGTGTTAGGGTGATGTTAGGGCCAGTTAGGTGTGAAGTTCTTATTGTGTAGGTAGTGTGTTAGGGCCTTAGGGTATTTGTAGGGTGATGTTAGGGCGAGTTGAGGTGTGAGTTCTTATTTTTTAGTTAGGGTGTTAGGGCCTTAGGATACTTGTTAGGGTGTTAGGGCCTTAGGGTAGTTGTTAGGGTGA